>OY728147.1:1345114423-1346314423 GCA_963277665.1 Viscum album
CGCTTTAAAATTTTGGATGCATAATTTGTATGGTGTAAAGTGTTAAATATATACTGATCACAAAAGCTTAAAGTATATATTTACTCAGAAAGAATTGATCATGAGATAGAGAAGATGACTAGAATTAATCAAGGGTTATGATTGTACAATTCATTACTCTCTAGGAAAAGCATATAAAGTGGTTGATTCTTTGAGTCAGAAAAGTAATGCTTCATTAACCATGTTGCATTTGGAATATGATCCTTTGGTTAAGGATTTGAAGAACTTTGGCTTAGAAGTTGTTGGTGCAGGATGTACTTCTGTTTTGTTTTAGGTATCAGTGAAATATTCTCTATTAGAAATAATTAAGAAAGCCCAGAAGCAAAACAGTGAGTTACAGAAAAAGGTAGAGCTAGTTCAGAAGGATATGTTTCCTGAATTCAACATTGATAAAGACTGTGTTTTGAGATTTGGGAAGAGATTGTGTGTGGCTTGTGATTCATAGTTGAAGAGAGATTTATTATGTGAAGCTCATAGTTCTCGGTTTTCAGTTCTTCCATGCAGTACTAAGATGTATAGAGATCTTCGGGAGTACTACTGGTGGGATGGAATGAAAAGAGATATTTGCTGATTTTACTGTGAAGTGTTCGACTTGTCAACAGGTTAAAGCAGAGTGGCAGTTACCAAAAGGAATTTTTCACCCTTTACGAGTACTAGAGTGGAAATGGGAGAATATATCAATGGACTTCGTTGTGGGATTTCAAAGACACCTCGAGGTAAAAATGCAATTTGGGTTATTGTTGATCGCTTGACTAAATCTACTCATTTCCTTGCTATACTAGATACTTTTCCCTAGATCAACTTTCTCATTTTTATCTTAAAGAGATAGTTAGGTTAAATGGAGTTCCCCTCTCTATTGTATCTGATCGTGATTCCAGGTTCACTTATAACTTTTGGAAAGGCCTTCAGAAGTCGTTGGGTACTGAAATAAATTTTAGTATAGATTTTCATCCTCAATCAGATGTGCAGTTAGAATGAACAATTTAGAATTTGGAGGATATTCTACGTGCTTGTTCGATGGATTATCAGGGAAGATGGTACCAACATCTTTCTTTGGTTGAGTTTTCTTATAATAACAGTTTTCATTCTAGTATACAGATGGCACCATTTGAGACACTATATGGGAAGTGGTGTCAAACTCCAGCTTTTTGGGATGAAGTAGGTGAAAGGAAGTTGATGGGACCAGAATTGGGAGAAGAGTTGGCAGAAAAAGTTCAGCTGATACAGAGACACATGAGAACAACTCAGAGCAGGCAGAAGAGTTATTCGAACAATAGGAGGAAGGATCTCTCTTTTGAGGTCAGTGATCATGTTTTTCTCAAAGTATCTCCATAGAAAAGTGTTATGCAATTTGGTAAGAAAGGAATGATGAGTCCAAGGTTCATTGGACCATATGAAATTCTTGAGAGAGTTGGATCAGTTTCATACCGAGTGGTTTTACCTCTGATTTTATCTCAGGTACACAATGTTTTTCATGTTTCAATGTTAAAGAAGTACATTCCATATCCATCTCATGTTTTGAGTCCAGAGGTAGTTCAGTTGGAAGAGAATCTATCTGATGAGGAACAACTGGTCCAGATTCTTGACCACAGGGAGAAAGTGTTTCAGAATAAAATGATTCATCAAGTAAAGGTTTTGTGGAAAAACCACATGAGTGAAGATGCAACATGGGAATCTGAAAATTCCATGAGGGATAAATACCCCCACTTATTCGATATGTAAATAAATTGCAGGGACACAATTTTCTAAAGGGGGAAGGATGTAACATCCCAAGTAAGTAATTAATAATAGATATTCTTATCTATGTTTATTTATGAATTATATAGTGTTTTAGAGGCTTAAAATGAGAATAAATCAAATCTTAATCATGGAATACACTAATATTTTTAAAAGATTGTTTTACTTCCTTTTGAAGGCAAACCATTTTTAAATCAAACTTTTGAAAATTTTATAAGATCTATTTATGAAAATAAGCTTATTCCATATTATTGAAAAATTGAAATTTACTTTGGATAAATTTTGGGTATTTTTATGACAATGTTCAATTTTTAACAAATAGTGAAAAATACTAAATTTTGCATCAAAACTGATTTTTCATCTAATTTATTTATATGGATAGATTACCTTTTAAATTGGTTTTAAATTGTAACTAGAATATATTTTTACCATTTAATACAATGGTGGTCATTTTTATTAATTTCACCATGGAATTGGGCATAAACAAGTGCCAAACTTTTCATAGATATTGTTTCAAAAAACCCGCTATTTGTTTTGACAACGGAAATTATTTTTAAATTAATTATTGAAATTTATATGTTTGGAATTTGGTAAAATGGATTCCATATTTTGAATCATAAGGTACAAATTATGTAATTAAGACTCATTTGTTTTTGGACATTATGAATAGTAATGACGGTAATTATCTTTAATTATCTTGATTAATTAATAATCGGGTAGTTAAGGATAATAAAATAATATCATAATAATTACAAATGACCCCAAAATGTGTCTCAATGATACTGGTTGTGTCATGTCCAACCATGGGTTTCCTTGTGCCAAACTATGGGATCGCATGGAATCACTTTTGTGTGATAGTGACATTTTATCTTTTTATTTTTAATGAAAGTTAAATATAACAATGTATGTAACACCTAAGTAAAAAAAATTAATTTTGTATACATAAATGATCTCTTGGACTATAAATAGTAATTGGAAAGAAAATAATATTTCTTACATCATCGTATTTTTTTAAAAAAAATATAAACATTAAATAAATTAAATTTTGTATGGCACCATGATGATGCAACGATTACCTCATTAATTAACTGTTTAAATTAAATGATATTATAATGTAATATCTAAGAATTATACTTGTCAAAGTCCTATTGGATGAGTATTTTTAGAACCCTTATCACCTTATACTCTAGATATGTCAATGTGGGACCTTTTAAATCCGAAACACATTTTAAAATAAAGTAACATTTCTTGGACTTCCAAGAGTGCCCCTCCTCCCTCTTATAAAAGGCCCCCACCTCTACCTCCTTACCCACACTTCACAAGCCATTGGCTCGGCCATTCTCTGCTCATTTTATCTCTCCACATACCTCTACTCATCCTATAAGCCTTACCTTAGGCATTAATCTCTTCACAAAACCCTTTTGGTTCAAACCAAAGGGAGTTACCCAATTTAAAGGTAATGTCTTCACTTGTGTTTTTTTGTTTTATTTTTCATCTCCAACCCCCTAAACTATTTTTATTGCATTCTTTTGTAAAAAAACCAGTATCTACAATATACTAGGATGTTATTATAATAATTATTCTACCTACACTAACACACACCTACATCTAATCGTTAAAGAACATACTGTTTCCGTGGATGGTGAATTTCCGCCTCATGAAATGATGATTGTTCAATATTCCTTTAACAACTTCAAAGGTGTCCATTAAGATGTCACTATATTTATATATTATATATAATATGTTTATTTTTTACTTAAGCTTCTTTATTTTTCATTTATGGCATACCTTTATGGTTTCCATTATGGGTAAACGTGATATCTTCATTTTAGGAAGTGCGGACTACCGCCCCCTAAAAGTGATTTGATTCGTTAATGGCATATGTGGGACATATAATGGATGGAGTTAATGGTGTTACATATAATATTATACAGTAATTATAATATATCTCTATATCATTATGATTTTGTTCCATTATATATGAAATAGAATTGAAAGTAGCGTTCATGTGTACGTACGACTTACCGTCTCCCTGAATGGTGCATTTCATTTCTTACCTCTAAATGTTATGTAATATTATAAAAACATGTATATACTGGATATATATGATATATATGATATATAAATCATGAAAATAATTCTGTATATAATGGATATTTTACCACACAAACAACTTGTAATTATAAAGAGTTTATTTTTTGACTCATGTATCAATGATCGGAAAAATGACCATTATTAACCTAAATAATTAAAAAGAATTCATAACATGGTAATAAGTGATATGAAATGATTAATGAACATTGAAATGGTTCTTAATCAAGTAGAAGTTAACTCAAGTTTATTATTCAGGGGATTAAATCGCGATCGAGTCATGTCAGACACGTGGTAAGGGACTTCGTCTCAATCTCCTTTCATTGGGGTATATTTTGTTTTATACACAACTTTATTTTATATGGTGTATAAACCCCTATTACTTTTATGTTTATTCAAAATGAATCTTTTTTATATAAAGCATTTTACTAAATGAAAAAAGGAATGTTTTTTTTCGTACGTATGCGTTGACAGCGACTTCTCCACCGTCGTGACCATTATTTGAGTTTCAGCTTCATCTACAAGCCATAACTTTTTTTAAATGAAAAATAAATACCATGTTTTAATTTTCTTTTACTTTGGTATTGAAAATGGTTTTAATAATGTTTTTATTATATCAATGTTTTGTGTTGATATCTTGTGATTGAAATATGGAAATGTTATGTTTCCTTTATGCATGTTTTATGTGATATGATTATGTTATGGTTCTTGGGCATTATTTATGAAGACAGGTGTTTCCATGATAAACTAAGTGTGGGTGAGCCCGATATAGCTCTCCAATGCATTGGGTAACGTGAAGGGGTTAAACACTATGGTTTCTCTGAAGAGATTTAGGGAATATAGTTTTATGGGTATTCTAAACGTAACCATGAGGGTTACTCCCTACGTAAGAATGTTATGAATACTTCAAGTTACCTTTATGTATTATGATTTCTATGATTTATTCATGATTTTATGAGGTATGTTAAAATTCTTATGTTTTATGAGTAAATTATTATTTCATACAAGGACTAATGTTTTCATTTTGTGCTTTTATATCCCTTGCTGATAATTTTATGCTCATACCAAGTTTTTGAAATGTTTTTCACAGTTCAAGGGAAAGGTACATGATGTGATGATATTGTCAAGGAAGTTTCAAGAAAAAATCCATGTTTTATATTAAATATGTTTCCGTTTATGGTAAAAATGATTACTATCTTTTATGTGACAACCTTGTTTAATTATGGAATGTAATGCATGATTTATGATATAATTCTCTAAAAATATAAACCTGAAAAGATCCCAAACGTGTATTCATGTAATAACTCAAGATTAAGTATGTTTTAAGGCTGGGGCCTTAAACATTTGATAATAAGGAAACTTGTTTGAGAATAACGAATCTTATAGGATGATTTTCCATCTTTCTCTACAATACATAATAATAAAGAAACCTATGTGATATTTTTTAAAATATCGAAATCTTTGGGAATTCAATGAATTTTTTTTCTTGATATATTTTTCATGACTCTATGTTGATGAAGAAATGAAAGGGACATGGTGATCCAAGATTTTACATAAAAAGGGTTATTTGAGCCATCAAATTCAAATTTTATTTTAAGAGTGATATCGTTTCTTATAGAGAAACATAATATCTCCATGCATCATTTACACACAATAAAAAAAGATTCCTTACTTATATATTGACCCGAGGGTGAATAATTCTTCCATACTCTAAGTTCATTAAGAATCAATGGACCTAACTTTATTGTATTATGTTACATAAATCTCATATAAGGATTCACAAATCTCCATTGGTAATGTGAATTAGAGAATCATTACTTCTTCATATACACTATTTTCCATGAAGCACTAATAACATAAGATCACACAATTCATAATATGTGTGTGAAGCTAGATTCATTCTAGAACATTAATTATATACGAGGACACAGAAGTAAAGTGAAATCCAAACACATTTTTGTTTTCATAAAGAATATTGTGCATGAAATCTTTTATTTGATATATGAATACATAATCACATTACCTGTTATTAAAAAGAGAATAAATTACTTTAGGTATACAAAACATTTTCATTAAAAGATTGGGTAAATCACCGATGTAATCAAGAATAAATAATTTCACATATAATAATAATATTATTATGTGTTATAGTGTTCAGATTATAATTCCAAAGAATTTATGCATGATGTTTACTTTATTATGTTTTAATGAAAAATTAATAATAGGGTGGATTTGAGTGGTTAATGATTATTCTTGAATAATATAATACATAATGATGTTATGTGAAACTCTTGAAAAGGCTAAGTAAGATTTGGAATTCATCACAAGAAGGACGAATTACATGGGCATTGTTTAAGAATCCTTTCAGTTGGTGATGGATGTACAAGAAACCTTTTAGTTGCTAATTAAAGACGTGAAGAAATATTATAGATGATGTTGAAAGTTAGGGAAAGTAGTGGGAATTTTTTTGATCATTATGAGAAGGTCTTTTTTATAAGGAGCATAATATATTAATATACGTTTTTATAAGAAACCATCATCAATAAACTGAATGTGAAATTCTCATTTACACCATATATTTGTAAGAATTGGTTCTAGATAAGGAATGAGACTCTAGATGGAGTGGAAGCACCAGATATAGAAAGTTTGCATCAATAGATTGAATGAAGTACGGATCAGACTTATACATTATAGAGTTTCAATATTAGGTGGTGATTGTAAGAATATTATGGATAAGGATCGTAAATACATGTGTTGCACTGAAATGAAGGTATCATAAGGAATAGTATAATTGGATGAAAAGTTATCAGATTGTCAATAAGAAGAAATGTTTGTCCATATACACAAAAAATTATAATCATTTGGTATTAGATGAATAAGGGTATCAAAAAGTAAACTTTATTTCCTATTTTTGTGAAAGACAAAAAAGTGAAGAAGAAGGAAGTATAAAATAAAGCATAATTTTTTACTTCCAATTGAATTCACAATAGGATTAAGACATTCTAGGTGTTAAAAAATTACTTAAAGAAGAAGGTGTAACTATCTTTAATAGTAGTATAATTAACCCTCAAACAAAAATAAGTTGGACCTAGTTATCACCAATCAAGTTAATAGGTATTTTCCAAACCCTTCTAATTTTTAAGGAACCACACATTGGATAAGGAATATTCTAGCCACACCACTGTTTTTGGAATCAAATTATAGTGGATAATTTGTGTACTTATCGTCACCATAAGTGGATATAATTGTCTACACTTATTGTTTTGTGAAACATGTAAAAATATAAAATAAATTTTTTTACATTCTTTCGTATACATGTATACTATAAAGAAGAGAAAATAATAGATTAAATTGCATATCTTATCTAATTGGTTATTTTGATTATTGTTATAAAAGGTTAAATAGTTTCGAAGATTGATTCACCAATCCTATTATTGTTGAGTATTATATGAGGTGGTCCACTTAAGCAGTATCAGTGTAATGGTTTCCCTCTGTTAGATTCTAAACATTACATTTAATCTCTTTTAGAGATTTGAGTTTTTTTCTATTTTTAATAATGATGTGAAATTTTATTGAAGATTCAATTACCTCCAAGTATAATCCTATATCGACCATGACAATGATAAATGGTGTAATGTAATAGAAAATAAAGATGAAGAAGTTATTTCTCATTCCTAAATAAGTATATGTATTTGTTTCTCCAAAACATGTTAACCGATAAGAATGTTCCTAATTCGAATGTGAAAATCTATTAGATAATTTTTTCACCAAGGAGACAAAAAACATTCCTACCTCATATGACTCATGATTTCTAAGTGATCTTGATATGTCTTATAATTATTTTACAAATTGTTCTCAAGAAAAACAAATTCTCATAATTGGTTATGACGAACAATATAAAACGTCTCAAGAAATATTAGATAGTGGATTGTGATATTTTAATTATTTTTTACAATGAAACATTATCCTTTTTCTGTGTGTTCATTCAGAAGATGTTGGAAGATATCACCAAGTCAGAATAAGACGAAAATAATATGGATAAGGCATTGTATGAAATTTTCAACCATAAATAAATCCCACAATATTGGTTTTATACTTTAATTCAAATTAAGAGGATAATTAAATTAGTTCCTCAAAATATGAAATCATAGGGCACTAGAAAGTTAAATATTTAGATTAATTCATGAAATATCTGGAAGAAAAGATACATTCACTTGAAATTTTTTTGGAAAATAACATTGATTTCAAGGCTTGTTATTAAGAATCAAATTAAAATAAAATCAAGTAAAATGAAAATTTGTTATAAAACAAAGATTAAATACATAAATAGGATTCTAAAAGAGTAAATAATTTTTTATGAAAATATGATTATGATTTACGATTATAAAAATACCCACAATATGAAATTTCATTAATTGAAGGTTTTGTTTGGGAATCATCATAATAATGATTTTGTGGCTTTATAAAAGAAAAAAATGTTGATACTACTAAATAATTCGCATTGGAGGATTATAAGGTTAAAATACATAAAATTTGATAAAAAGATCACTAACTAATTTAGTGGTTAATCTCAATGAGTTATGAAGAAATAGGTACCATCCATACCATTTTCAATAATGTATATAAATTTATTTTCATGAAATTTTTAGGTATTAAAACAAAATATTTACCATTATGGATGAATAATAATGATATGAACAATTCCACCATGTTTAGTGCGGATACAAATATGATCATGGAAGAAGGTTCCCCACAAAGATCCCAAGAAGTTAAAAATATTACCCCAAAACCACTTATATAATAAATTAGAAGATCCTGGTTTGTGGGTAAATTTAGGTACTATAATAGATTTAGGAATTATGAATTATTTTACTCGTATAATCCTTTAATTATTATTTCAATAAGGAATCCCATGACATGGGGGAAACTCATATATTAAGAAGCAACACACACAGTGTTAGAAAAATGTAAAATTTTCCATAATTTTCAAATTTTAAAAACAAATGTGGTTTGTGAAAATATGGTGGTGTAAATAATAGTAAATGACCATATAAACATTTATATAAAGATTTCAAGAAAATAATAAAAGATAAGAAGGTTAATATAAACAAGGTATCATATGAAAGTATGCAGAAAAATAATGTAAGAAAATATTCTCCCAAGATGATATCATGGAAAAATATTAGATGTCCTTGGATTCTAAATCTGAGATGTTAAAGAAATTTGTTACTTCTAGAAGAAAAAAAGATGGAACTAATTAAAATACATGTGCAAAATCCTATCTTTCTTTAAGACATCATAGAATTATTTTATAAATTTGTTTAGTACATTTAGGCAGAACAAGGAAATGGATGAAGCACAATCAAAGGAAAATACAAAAAGAAAATTAGTGACTCCACATGAAGGTAATGCAATTATGTGTGTGATGTAAAAATTTCCTATAAATTATCCTATATATTGTTCTAAAATTATTTAAGTATAATATATGTCCTTATAGAAGAATAAATTTTCATCAGGTGATATATGACTATAAAATTATATTGAGAAAATAAAGTTAACACAACACAAAATTAATGAATTGATAATATCCAAATAACCATAATTATAATTGAATATTAGAGGTAAATCCATTAATAATATAGGTAATGATGATACTTCAATAATAAAACTATCTAATCCATGTTTTCAAATTATGAATATAGGAATATCCACCATATGCCATAAACTATTGTGTTTTATAATTTCTCTATCAATGTAATGAAATAAAGGTGAAGAATACTCTCCTGAGGGGAACCTGATATAATAGATATCACCCAAACATGGTTTTAAAAGATAATGATATATCCATCATGTAATAAATCCTATAATGGTTTAATAAATACTTTATGAAAGTATCATATTTTGGGAATATGGGAAATGTTTCTACAAATCCACATAAGAAATGTTCTATTTTTGTTCTTTGTCCACCTAGGTACCTAATGAATATCTTTTGAAGAGAATCATCTATATGAATATTTATAGGGAATTGTTATGGAAGGGTATACATTTTTATAACTATGATGAATCTTTGAGAAACATTATATCATAAAAATATAATTATTTGGGAATCTTCCAGATAATTTATCAATGGAAAAGTTGTAAGTTTATTAATCTCTCATCGATGGTTACGAAAGATAAAAATATTTATTTGATGAGGAAAAACTGAAGTAGTAATTCCATATGAAAATTAAAATTATGATATTTATCTAAAATAGCATGCTTTGTGTACATACATGTTTTCAATATGTTTGTAGATGTGTGTGTTGGAGTCTCAAGTTGGTCGTTCTTATAAAATATACATATCTCCATCAATATCATCATTTTGGAATAAATTTTGAAAATAATTGAATTTTAAAGACCCTAAATTCTCATAAATAAATATTCCATGTTAATATATGAATATTTATTACATTACATAATTATCCAGGTAAAAAGCATAATAGTCTTGTTCTTATATAAACATGGATATATAATCAACTAGATCATATGAGAACTAAATCATCTCCCACTATGTTCTTAACTAGAACAATTCTTTGACTTATCATACATTATAAGTTTCTTCATAACCCGTGGAATGTAATCATAATAAAGGGTGATCTGAGATGCTTAGTGAGTGTAAAAAATTGTGATATCAATGATCATATAAGTATAACTTCAACATAAGAATATGAGAACAAGAAAATTGAATTTGAAAACCATACCCTAGAAACCATAGATCAAATATATTAGTCTTGAAATAAATCATGGATCATCATAATACATGATTCCTAATGAAATAAAATATTATGAGAAATTAAATCATAACATTAGCATGAAAAAATGATTTTTTCCATCCACATATGTATAGGAAGTCATATTTATAGTCTACCAACCAGGTTATTCAAAACTTGTTTGGCCTGGGATAACAATGCTTGAACCTACTTTGGGCTTGGGATAACATATCATGTACCATATAATGGGCTTGTAATAACTTCTCATATACCCTATTATATAGTTATTGGGATATCCTCATGTGTACCGCTTGATTCGGGCTTTAGATAACCAACTATGTACACTAATTTTTTTGGTCATTGGATAACCACTCATGTATCATTTTGTTTTGATCATGGGAAAACCTAATGTGTACCCTTTGATATCACCAAAAATTAATCATTATCCAATTTATTTTGGGGACATATAGGTCCTAAATATCACATAATTTGTAATATTGTTTAGGAAAAAATCATAAAACATTCATTATATCATAACCTCTGAAAAGAAAACAAGTTTCATAAACATTTCATCATTGTATAAATCATGGGAAAGACACCAACCTCATCAATAAATTTTACATATAATAATAAACATAAACCATCTATATAAATAATAAGACGGAAACATTGGGTCATAACCCCAATAAAATATAAGTAATAATAATGTTTTTTTATTGATTTATAGAAATTCAATAAAAGATTATTAAACAATTCTTGTGGAAAATATCATTTAAATTTTGAAATAAACCCTTTAAAATTGAATAAAATATTAAATATTAAAATAAAACATTATTGTTTAAAATATGGTTTTAGAAATTGATGTTAATCATAAAATCATTTAGTGTTCATGATGGGGTAAAAGTTATTACATACCATGTACATTGAAAAAATGATTTCTCTCATATTTTTTTAAAAAAGATAAAATGTTTATTGAATGAAATATACATAAAGATTCATTTAAAAAAATTATGATATGAAAAAATATTCAAAATTAAATTAAAACCCATTGGATACTAAAAAAAATTTCGTTAAATCATTTTTAGAAAACATGTATATGGAAAAAATAGATTTTCTACCGAAGAGGGAAATATGGTCACGTTCTCTTAAAAAACAAATATGGTATCATTAATCCTTTAATAGAGTAAAATGAATGGAATATATGTATCCTCTATAATTAACCATATTATATAGAAATAATTGAGTTTATTAATGTTAGATAATAATATTTCATTCTCCGACACATAATCCTAAATAATCCTGATAATAAATGAGATTAGAACATAAAAATATTACATCCTTCGTAACCATTGAATCATAAGACCTATGAAATATAAAAAATCAATGGATTTTTAATTACCTTAAAATACATAATAATTATAATAATATACATTCATGAGTGGTATATACACTACATAAAATTAGTAATTGGTGAATCAGACATGTTTCTCACAGAAAAAAATGAGATGGAAATCCACTTACCTCAAGTCTCGACATTATTTTTATACATTGAAATGTATTATAAAATATATATAGGTTTATTATACAAATATTATAGAAATAAACTGAAATATTTCACAAATTATTTTATTTACTTATGACATTTTACTACTTCTTTATTAACTAGTTCCTTGATAATATTAAATATTGGGTAATTACTACTCATTTTTTCATGTATTTATTGGTTTGGAATCATAGTCCAATGTACATTGATCATAGTTAAATAATATAATGTTTTATTATCATTATATAAATATAATATATATTCATTATATATGTATTTATGTTCACTCCATTAAATATAGTGATAGAAAATGAATTACACCATTCATTGAGATGGTAGGTCATATGTACGGCTAAACGTTATTTCAATTTATTAAAAACTGTAAAAAAGGAATTCTAGAGAATATATCAAAATTTTAAAAAATATTTCATATAGTTGAAATATATTCATTAAATTTATCCTTATTACCATCCATTTTAATATAAAATGAAAAACATATCATATCACTTCGTTGAGGCAGTAGTCCATACAAACGCATAAGGGATGTTATAATTTTCCAACATATCAAAATGTAAGAAGTTAGATGTTATATTTTAATTAAAAACATTTATAATGTTATAAATATCATATAAATATGTTAGATAAACCAATATTTCCTTCTATGAGGGGATGAGATGGAAGACGAATTACATTGGTTCATGAGGTGATAGTTTGTCATGCACATGATCGATGATTTCATTTCCCATTTCATGGATGAGGTGATGGATGTAGTTTATTTCATTAAAATAATAAAATCTCAATATATTTAAGATACTGATGTTATTTTATCATCATAGTTCATGTATATTTAAATGCTGTGGAAGAGGAAATAAAATAAAAACATTGTTAAGAAAAATACATCCTCTTCAAAAAAACCCCAATATGTTTACACTAGAAACAGTCATAGGAGGGTTTTTTAATCAATATAAGGTATATAGGGTTTATTTAAAAAATTAATTAATTTGTTCTAGGATTTATTTTATAACCATAATTCTTTTAATGTTTAAGGAAGTTAAGAGAGGGGTGCCCTTTTATAAGTGTGGGAGAGGACACGTTTGGATGTTTTTAAAATAAATTGGTTTACCGAAATTCTAAAAATAAAATAAAAATCTATAAAATGGAAAATTAGATTATATAAGATTATATAAGGTTGATATATGGCCATAAAATAGTATTTGGAAAACTTTTATTCCATTTTAACCCAAATCATTTTAGTATAACCCAATGGAAAACTAATCATAACCTTGATCATAATGATTAAATTTTAGTGTTCTTACTATTAATTATAGAAAAATTTAAGTCAACATTCTAATATTAAATTAATTATGATGATTCTAAATATGGAATATATTTTTTAAAATTTAATTAAAAAATGGTTATAATTTAATTTAAAATTAAAAACGAAGACATGATGAAAATTGTGTTTTCAAATGAAAAACATTTCAAAAGTATAAAAAAAATTTAATATCTAAATTCAACATTAAAATTATTCTAATGAAAAATATTATATTTTTTAAGACTTAAATAATAAAATATGACTTAAATTTTTTTATTATAAATAAATAATATTAAATGATTTAAAATAAAGGTGGTTTTCATTAAAAACTAATATTTCTAACTATTCATTAAAAAATAAACAAAATAAAAAAAATTAATCCAAGATAACTTTGGAACAATGATTCATAAAAAAAATTCAAATTTTTTTTCAAGAATTAAGAAATAATTACTTTTATTAATTTTTCACAAAATGAAATAAAATATATTTTGGACAAAAATTCATTTTCAAATCATATAAATACTCTGGTTAAAATTATGTAGTTATTAATCAATATATTTTATTTTTATAAGACCATTATATATAAATTTTGAATTTTGGATACTCATATTTATAGAACCAAATTTTATTTCTATGTTATAATGATCATGTTTAAATAATAATATTTTTAAAATTATATCTTGGATCATTAAAACTCGGTGTTGTGTGTAACCCAGACTATTGAAGGAATAAATTTTTTTTGAAGAAAATATTTTATAAAATATTATATTGTTAAATTATACCCCATTTAAAGGAATTCTCCTTCTAAATTCCACCACCCTAATACAAGAAACTGAAGGGTATTATACAATATCATATGCATAGGTTCCCATGTAGCTTTCTTAAGTTGGTGGTTTCAACATTAAGCCTCTAACATGTGAGTGGTCTTGTATCATATAACATTATCTATATGATCCATTATCTCCCCCATTTTTCACTCATATAAAATATAATGATCTTGTACTATGAATTCGGAGATCATTACATATGAAGGGTTAGGTATGTGCATATTCGGGAGAGAATCATGAAACACATCATAGACTTAACATAGGTTTGATTGAAGTGCCAAACGATAAGGAACCATCCCTACTCAATCCAAAATATAGAATGGGATATATAACTAGGTACAAAATTTCCTTTATTTCCAAATCTAAAAAAATTATTCCATATATAAATTGATATAAATAATTTCTCATCAAATTTCAACTTCTGATCACTTCTACAATTATCCATATATCTTTTCTTTCAACTTCCTTCTCTGTCATTTATTTAGACAGCTCTTATACCAATAACCTTATTTCTACAAATTCTTCCCAACACATTATAGTTATACACTAAATTTATTTATAGGAATTTATGAAAAGACATCATAATTCTAGTGTGAAAGTTATTGTTGAATTAAAACCCTACCATAGGAAGGTGTGGATCCCAACCACATTTGAAATCTAGAGAACAAGATCTCAACATAACCTCTAGTGTCTGAATTATTCTTTTAGGAAAACCATTTCTCTAAGGATGATATTCATTACAAAAACTCAATTTTCTATCAAGAACATGTTTAATTATTTTTTAAAACATTGAGGTAAACCTCATATCCCAATCAGAATCAAAACAAAGAAGTACTTCATGAATCTATAAAACATTCGTAAGATTTATCCTAGAAAACTATTCTTTTGATAAATATTATTTTATAGAACTAAATTGTCCTGAATTTATAATATTAATTACAACAACCAATATTGTATTTTTTTCTTTATAATTTCGGGGGATTTTGATGAAAAACTCTATGAACATGTTCTCTTATTTTTATTTTGGAATTGATTATGGTTGTAATATCTGCTATGAATTACCCATTTAGTCCTAACATATTGACATTCCATGTACCCATATATAGGCTCTACAATATCTCTTTCCATTACATCACATTATTAACACTTTTCCAAATTTATATACATCCTTTTACTTCCATGATTAAAAAATAATGTTGAAATCTAGGCTTCCTCAAATAGTTCCCTCTTCAAATCTAATTTGGATGGGACACATTGGTGGTTATTAAACATTATTATTCAATCACAATCTAGGTTAATATTAGAATCAGTTTTCATCATCTTCTATATCTCTACATCTTCCTCCTTCAACTATTTAATACAAACATG
Organism: Viscum album; assembly: GCA_963277665.1. NCBI lineage: Eukaryota > Viridiplantae > Streptophyta > Magnoliopsida > Santalales > Viscaceae > Viscum > Viscum album. The sequence goes on from OY728147.1 coordinate 1,345,130,093, forward strand.
GATTGATAATTGAACACTTTTTTGAGAAGGAAATGATCCCCACATCCTTTGATAATTATAGATCTATCTTTCCAATTATATAAATATCGAATATTTTTTAATCCTCGTCTTAGATAATATAACATGACCCTTTTGACATAAAGCATTGGCCAAGTTGTTCTCTTTGCTTTTGTGGTAATGTATTGGACAGTCATAATCTTTAATCGGTCTCATCGATCATTTATAAATCATGTTCATCTCATTCAATGTGAATATAAATTGACAAAATTATGATTAGTATATATATCACAAAGTTTACTTTAATTACAATACCTTCATTTCATAAGTTCTAAAATTATCACAGTAGACACCAAAACATGATTTTGTAAATTTTGATCATGAAACATCTATTGGGAAGAGGCATAAGCTAAAACTATATCCTTCTGCATGAGAATTCATCTCATTCCATTTATTGATGCATCAACATATATTACAAACACTTATCCACAACAGGATAATGATATAATAGGTGTGTTGACTAACATTACCTTCATTTCCTTGATTTGTTCCTCATATTCATCTATCCTTAGGAACCTGGCTCCCTTTCGATGTAACATGTGCAGTGGATTTGAGAGCCATGATAAATTTTCCATATAGCATCAATAATATATAACCAAACCAAGAAAACAATTGATCACAATCAATGTGGTTTGTTTGGGACAACATTAAATAACCTATATATTTTATAGATCCACCCATATACCCCCTAGAGTTTATAAGACCAAAAAATAGATTTTTCTAGCCAAAGTTCACAATTTTTAATTTTTTTATACAGATAATATTCTTTAGGTTCTTCAGAAAAATACTAAAATGATATTTTTGGTAATCATTTCTTGTTGAATATATATTAAGGTCATCTATAAAAAAATACCACAAACTAATCTAGGTAATCTATAAAGTCACAATTCATTAAATCCATAATTATAGGGGGAACTAGTAAGTCCCAACGGAATCACTATATACACAAAGTTTCAATACAATGTATAGAATTATTTATAAAGAATATGTTCCTTCTTGCCCATTAATTGATGATATCTAGAATAATGGTAAATCATGAGCTGACCAATCTACAATTTAATGTAGACACCATTAGAGGTATCTTATTGAGTATATATCACACCCTATTCAATTCATTGTCTTGTACCAAAATAGATCCTAAAAATTAAGTTGTGGGACAAATATAATTTTTCAACTATAGTGTTGTGAATTCTGTATTAGGATGCATTATGATGGAAGATGACTGTGTCTATACTAGTGATCCTAGTGTAGATATATTTATTGGTATTTTTTATATTACATGTTTTTATGCATTTTCCCTTGTATCCCATGTATATTTCATTTTGAGTATCTTAATACTAGAGTATAATTTTGTATGTGACATTTATTCGGTTTCTATATTTTTATTATATCTAGATATTTATTGTTCAATAGTTCAATAATTATATTTTTCACCTTATTACTATTATTATATTCCACTATGTTACACTCTGATCATGAGTGTATATTCTCCACACAGTCCCATCATAGTCCTTCTACTATTTTATAGCCTCTTTTTTATGTGGAGTTTTTCTTTAAATTATGTGGCCAACTGGGTTTGGATACTTATGAGTGAACTAGGTTCGGGATGAAAAAATTGGTATCAATGGGTAATATTTTCCATTTTCTCATTTTGGTGTTTTTATATAAAAGACTTGTAATGTTTTTGGATTTTTTAATGAGAATGTGTTTTGGAGTAGTTAAGCCACCTACAAGGGAATTCCAAATTACTAAGGTTTGGATGTTGTAGTTTTGGATTGTGCCATTTATGGTTGTATTTATTTCATCATTGGATGATGCACATGAGTTGTGATGTTTTATATTGTTGTGTGTTCTACATTACCATTGATACTGAGGTAAGGAAGAAATATCTCATGCATTATTATTTGTATATTATGATTCACATGTCATGAATATTCCATGAAAAATTTATATTACTTCTCACATTGCATATATTTCTTGTGATTGATGTATGTTCCTCAATAGCTATATAAGGTAATGTTTTTTTGTTTCTTTTGATTGATGTATGTTCCTCAATAGCTATGTAAGGTGATGTTCCAATTCCTACATAATTGCTTTATACATTATAACATGGGAATGTGACATATCTAATAATTATATGAAATCAATACACATATAAATGAGTAAAAACATAAATTATTTTGAACTATAAAATGAAATGGTTTTTGTTCAATGGGGGATGTCATATAAATTTTAAAGGGCGTTTTTATTTATCCCTTGTAACAGACATACCATATGTTGGGAAATATTCTATGTGATGTAAGACCTTGACCCTGACCCGTCCTTAGTAGTGTATAATATGTACTATCACTTTTAATAATTATGATTTTCCATGTTACATTGACCTTACCATGTCAGTAGGAAGAGAGGTGTGAATGGTTTATTGGAAGTTATTATACCTGACATATTTTGATGTTTTTTAAACCAATTTGTAGTATATATTATCTATGTCATGAACATAGAAATTGAAAAACAATGATAACATGTTTTCCTTGACTTCTGTGCTATGACGGTGGTGATGGTCATGCTCTTGGGGTGGTAGGCCATAATCCATGTGAATTACATCCAGTATTTCAACTTGATACACCTCCATTTATCCCAATCTTGGACGTTTATACTATGTTATGAGAGATATTACTATAGATTATTCATTATATGAAAGAAGCTCCATGGACAGTCCCTACATGATGGAGTTGAAATGAGAATTTCTGCAAAAACATCTTCCATCCTTATCAAGAGATGGTGCCCCTTGGGATACCGAGTCATTGATTTAGGGATTTTTTTAATATTCAAGAATATAGAGATTCCTATGGAGAGTAGTGTCAATATTGTAACCAATATGCTTCACTAATAAACAAATAGTTTGCGGGATGTGATTGGCCATAATGATTATAATTAGTGCATGTTGTTGGTGATGTTTTATAGATACTTCTATGAGTACCTTTTTCCTTGGATGATGAGAGAAGAATACTCTAGGGAATTTATGTATCAATAGTGGGGTGTAATGATTAGGAGGGAATATTATTCTTGTTTCACTGAACATCATGACCTCGGACTGTCACTATTTTTTGATGAGTTAATGACAATGAGCGGTTTTGAGGACAACCTCATATATACCATCTGATCTCAAGTATTTTTTTTTTCAATTGAACACCATTTATGAGATATTGAATCAGACCCCCAACATAGAGTTGATCCTAAATGATTCTAATGGCGTTGTCTAGTAATGTTCCATACTGAGATAGGGAACTAGTTTTTTTAAGTGACATGAAGCATCAATTTGAGTACATACCTCAAGGAATAAGTTTTAAAATTACAGCTACTGATAGTTACATAGTGTGCCACTAGTGAGTAAAGTAAGGTCATAAGAAGTGAATGTGTTCCTAAGACCCCACTGAGTGAATAGGTTGTAGATGGTTCATCTATATTCACATTTTTTCAAGACCTTCGGCTCATATTCTAGTTTGGGATTATCTCTTCTAACATCACCATCAGGATCGGGGTTTGGGTGCACCTTTCTAGGTGGGTAGATAAACTGTTATATTCAGATCAAGTAGGGGAGGTGGATATGGTCAAGGTAGTCAGGCTCCAAACCTTCCGCGGGAGCAGAGCAGACCTGCTCTGAGTAGCAGGGTTGTATCATAGTACTATAGATCTGGCCATATCAAGGTACCACAACCAACTCGTGAGATGTAGAGCGGCATCCCATCTATTGTTAGAGGTACTATTGTAGATTATCTACATCAGTATTTTTTTATTTGACACAGGGTTTTTCACTCTTTTATTTCTAGGGAATTTATTGACATTTTGGGAATAAAAATAGAGTACATATGTGGATTGATGGCTCTTGACACACCCTTCGTGTTTCTATAGAATAATTTATACTGATTAAATAGGATACCAATTAATATAAGTTGTTACCAAATCTTATAGAACCACTTTTTCATCAGGATGAAGGGTTTTACATCATACTCAGGAAAGACTGGTTAGTACCCTACTATTATCACATTCATTTATATCATTAAAGGTTGTCGTTCACATCAATCGGGGGGGGGGTACATATATTTATAAGGGTTAATGGGATGACTAAGATATTTGAGATGTACCAGAGCATTGTAACACATGTGAAGTGGTATCCGAGATAGCTTGTCTCTTTATGGGTGATCAGGGGACACAACATATAAAAATGCCCCATATTATGGATAATTTAATAGACATATTTCCAAATACATTTTCTAGGTCACCACCAATGAGAGTGGTGTATTTCAACATTGATTTAGTTTTAGGAGCATCACTAGTGTCCATTCCTCTATATAGGATGGCACCTTCTGAGATTCAAGAACTCACGAACATACTAGATAATTTCAATGCTAAAGGTTTTGTATAACCCAATACTCCACCATTGGGTTCACCATTCCTATTCTCAAATAATGAAGATGGTTACAATATATAGTGAATCTATGATAACAAATGGAATTAGATTACATTGAATAAATAATATCCCTTTCCACATAATGAATACTTTTCAACCTACTACAATGAGTCACATTTTTTCCATGATCGATGTGAGGTTGGTCTATAATAATGTATGTGTTAGGCCATCATACATACCACATACAATGATATAGAGAATATTGTAATCGTATGACTATCTCGTTATGTTTTTTCATCTTATAAATGTTTTATCAGTCTTCGGGACTCCAATGAAGTAGGTTTTCTACACATATCTATGTTTTCTTTTGGTACTCATCGAGGATGAGACCTCAGTGTATTATTGTACATGACATGAAAATTTAAGAAATAATGAGATCATTTTGAATACTATAATTTCAAGTACCAATATTCCATTTATGTTTTCCTAATCCCAGTTGGCCATACTTCCTCATCTGCATCTCCCCAAATTTTCATTGGTGGATGACTAGCATTGGGGGCCTTTGATGTGTTTGTGGGGAGAGTATTCCCTCATTACCACAGTGTTTAACAATGGGTATAACATAGAAGATGAATACTGGGATCTATTAAATAGTCATATAGTAGACAAAATCTTAGAATAATATAAATAATCAACTCTAGAAAGAATCTCGTATACATATGATAATGAGACCTTCCAAATGCCTAATTATGTAGCCAAAATAGGTCGAAATGTCAAATATAAAATAAATGTAAAAAAACTACAAGAAGGCCAAAATATCTTTAGATAGATTCATGAGCCTCAGATCAGTTCCAAAATCCCCTACACCTAAGTATCAATCCAGAACATGTAGTAGGGATTTCGACCTTATCCATACCTAAAAAAAATCATGCCATTTCGTCAACCCATTTGGGACCCGAATAGGGTATGATATATAATCCCATTAGGAAACTACCCAAGGTTATGTTCCATATACATAGTGAATATATATAATAGTCACAGTGTGTAGGAAGTTATATAATATGTAAAATAATCTCCTGAAGTAGACATACTATAAATTTCTAGTTCTTAGTTATTATAAAATTAAATTAATAGAACAATTCAATTTATTAAGTATCTATTGTAACCTAGAACAATTCCCATCATCCCCCATTAAATTATATGATTAATGGATTTATAAAAAGTTACTTAATAAATTTTAAGTCACTGACAGAATCCAAAAAATTTCTTTCTCCGGGAAAATGCATCATAATGTTCATTTCATTGATTATTACATTATGAACCTCGGTATATCGATGGAATTCCCATGTTGAAATATATGTATCAAACAAACTATAGAATGAACCCAACACTCTACAAGATTATACAAGTCATTCCTCATTAGAATCTTCATATCACTCTAGGTATGGTGTAACATCATTACCACTAGAGTCCATCCCTACCCATACACAAAGGTATCCCATGTATCACCTATTAAATATATTATCCACATCCATCTGAGTCTATATTTAGAGATCCATTTGTATTCTAACTATTAATCATCATATAATAGTGTCCCCCCATGGGTACATACTTGGAAATCCATGTATAGAATATAAGTGTTACTCAATTCTAAGAAAGGTAGGAGCCAAATGAGTCTTCCAATGGTGTTCATTTAAGAACCCAAGGGTAACCAATGGAATTTATAGACATTCAATAGAATTTAAATTTTCAATAGTTATCAAACAAAATAATGTAAATTTATACCAAACATAAAATGATGTCTAAAATCATGGCTATGGTAAGAAGGACTAGTATTTAATTTTAATCACAGAGGAACTTCATTTTAAGAAGCATCTCACGCTTAAACCACCAATACATGGAATGTTTCTAGGTACATAAATTCCATTCCATTTTATATATTAATTAAATTAATAATTGATATCACAATTGAAATTAAATATTTTTCATCAATTCAAATAATCAATTTTAGTTACAACTAAATTCAATATTTATATCCCATATAAATGTGTAAAAAGTCACACCATAGGGCATCTAAATTCGAATCCACCAATGGTATTCTAATTAAAAAAAACACACCCAAAGGGGTGGTTCAAATTTACTAATAACACAGTCAAGGGGTGGTTCCAAATCAATGTTCCAAAACTCTATATAACAATAAAATGTCTTATTAATTTTATAGGTCTCATATAATCATTCTAAATAAGGATTAAAATACATTTCAAAGAAATAAATCTAATAATTGGGTATGTGAAAAAACAAAATAAATATATTATAACCTCAAAATTGAAGTAAAATAATTACACCAACTACTATAGCAGCATAGTTCATATCTCATCCAATATCAGCTCTTAATTTGACTCAGATCATTGGAAAATCAAATATTTATAACGAACCTAAAAATAGAGTAAATTATATTTCACTTAAATAATATTTATGATACAAAACAAAATGTGAAAAAAAAGGAATTAAAACTCACAGATTTGGATCTAATGAGATGAGCAACACTTGAATCTGATCTCGAATGAATATTCAGTGGAAAATCTTATAATAGGATTCAATGTAGAATCTCTCAAAAAGATTTTTCTATTCATAGGAAGAAATGAGGAGAAATACGGTTAGAAATAGAATTTAGTTGGTGAATTTTGGTAAACCCACAAGATTTCATACGTCACATAGTTTGGTTGCACGGTTGGGAAAACATTTTCCAACAATGTGCCAACATATGTAGAAAAGGGTCATTCCTCATGGTTTTCTCACACAGTTTGAAATACTGTGTCTAACATATATCATAATACACAATCTAATTTTTAGACATTCATGTAAGGTATTTAATATTAAATATCATGGTATATGAAACTCTGTGTAATTTAGCCTCCCACTATCCAGCTTTGCATGGCATGAAGTAACAGTGTGGCCTGCTCTGCACAGTGTCTACGAACTGCACGCCCAGCCTTTTCACAACATAATTTGGGTTCCAAGATATGAACTATCCCCAAACTCCCTCATTGCCTTGATAAACTCAAAGGTAATTATCATTAGGCTATATTTAAATATTTAAATTAAAAATAGATTAAAGGTAAAATATTTCAAACCTAAAGAAGATCTTCATTCCTTCAAACATCACACATTAAAAAAATTCACCCAAAAATTTCCCTCTCAAAGGTGGTCAAGAATGTATGAGAATAACATCTTCCACTATGATTCTATATATTCCTCTTTCTCTCTAGTCTCATCTTAAACATGTTTGTGCTTCCATATCACCTGCACTAATGTAACCACCCGACCTTAAAGAAAATTTATTCAATAATAAAAAATATTTATAAGAAGATATTTAAAGGACTAATCTACCCCCTAACTCGACCTCCTCAGGAATAAAGGAATGGGATATATCTGAATGATAATAGTGTAGATGAGATACATGGAATACAATATGTATCGATCAGTACCTCTGAGTTAACTATAACTAATAGTCTACCAGCCGAACTCTCTCTAGAATCATTAATGTCCCAACATATCATGATGAATGATTTCCCAATCTCTTGATCCAATTATGTCCTAGACTTGGTGAAACTTTTAATATGACCGAATCCCCATACTTTAACACTATATGTTATATGTGGTGAACATCAAATAGTGTTCTTGAGATTACGTAGTAGTCATATGGTTCTGGATCAACAGAACCATCTCTACGGTCACCTAAAAAATATGAAGTCCACGAATAGATACATATATTCCTTCTAACCAACATAAAGGTTATTAGCATGACCTATTATAAAAATAATCATACGGTTCCATCTGAATATTATCTTTAATGCTGTTGTTGTATGAAAATTCAACTTGGGGTATATGCCTCTCTAAAGAGCCCTCGGAATCTTGGACGCATGCTTGAAACATGTCCTTAACAACTTGAATAATGTGCTCGGACTGGCCATTAGTTTGAGGGTGGTATGTTGTTCTTAGAATAACCTGTGTACCTAATTCCATCTATATCCCATTCCAGAACATTCTTGTAAACAGTGCATCCTTATTTGAATATATAGTCTGTAGGACCTTGTGAAGTCATACTATCACATAGATATAAAACCTCTCAAAATCATCAACTAAAATAGGTATCTTTAATAGGTAGGATATGAGAAAACGTTGTGATCCTTTCAACAATTAGCCATACATCATAATTATGAACTGGAGACCTTCATAAGCCTCTCATGATATCCACTAAGATATCATTCCATTTACACTCAAGATTGGGTAGTTATTTAAAAATTCTACCTGGTTTTTGATGTTCCACCTTCAACTGATGAAAGTTTGAATCTCTCAAGAAAAAACCAGCTATATATCGTTTTATTCTCAGCCACCTGTATTGGAAATGTAAATCCCAATACATATTTGTGCTATAATGATGCTCTTCTATGGATTAAGCATGAATGTATCATGTCGGATCCTTAGGCATGTCAGTTGAAACCCATACATGACAATGTACATAAAGAATTTCATACTCTCTTACAGTCTAACCAGGAGGAGAGTCCTCAATTACCATATACTCCATGTCACACCCCGACCATTGAATTTATTTTATTTTATTATTTCCTAGATTTCAATATTCTAATCGATGTTTGAGTTGAGTGATGTATTAATATTTTTTATGTTTCATAATTTGGGTGGGTTTTAGACCAATGCACAGGCACCACATGGTTAGCGGTAACCATGCGGTCAGCCTAGGTGATAGTGTGGTTTCCCCATATATTAAAATAAATAAAATTTTATAAAAATAAATTTTAAATATTTTTTAATAATAATACAAATAATAATATTATTATTATTAAAAATCAATCGAATAGTATTATTAATTTTATTATTGTTATTAATTTTATTATTATTAATAGTATGTTACTAAAATTATTAGTAAACTTTCTTAGGTTTTATTTTTTTTTCTTTCTAACCCTAATTGGGTCATTCCCTCATCTTCCACAACACAAAATTCCCTCCCCCCTCATTTACCCCTACCTTATGTAACCTCGAGTACCTCTCCCATCTCAAACCATACCTCTCATTATGAAACCCCAATGCGCATGAACTATCCTTGTGAGACACCCTTGTGTCACCTCTTCCCCTCACATGGCACCACCCTTACCTGGCGCACGACCCACCTTTTTTTGACCTCTCTGGCAGGCGGCCCTCCTTCGACCAACCTCCCTGGAAAGCGACCCCCTCTAGTATGGACTCCCTTGTTTCTATTGTTTTCACATTGATTTTCAATAATTCTCAAACCCTAATGGTTATAGTTTATTATTGGTGCGTTTTTATTGGTTTCTATGGTGCGTGGGTTGTTCTTCGATGTGTATTCTCCATCTTTCATAAGTTTCATCACAATTGCACCCCTTTGATGTATGTGATTCCAAATTTTTTTCATTTCCAAAAAATATCCTTGATTCATGAATTCTATAATAAAATTTTGAACATTATGCGTATATTCACACTAAACATAATTAGTTTTCTATAGTGTATTTAAATTTTTAGGGGATGTTAAAAATATGTTTATAGACTATTCATGGATTATTCATATATTTTATTTGCTAAATGTGATTGATTAGGTGTCATATGATACTTTTATAATATTTATAATATGATTCCCACCTTCAGGATGTATGTAGTTATATTAATATGTTGTTTTAAAAAATTATAATTTATCAAAAATAGGCATTTAGGTGACTCCATTCTTAAACACTATTTGAAGAAAATATCACACAAGCTTGTGCTTTCTGGAATTTTTTATGAATTATGTAAGAAATTAGAAAGTGGGTTTTTGATAGGGTTTTTAGGCATTCAGTTTTAATATGGATATTTCATTTATCATTAGGTGTGATTAATGTGAAAACCACGGTTGAGTCATTTGATGACATTTTACAAATTTCCCAAGCGGTTTACTGAGTTGTTTATGAGATGTGAAACTTATTTTGGGAAGGGCCTTAGTTTGCATTTGATTTCAAAAAGGCGTTTTATGAGTTCTTTTGAAGGTAATATTTGTTTTTCCACTTAAAAATGTTTTATAAATTGTTGAACAATTTATTTATTTATGTAAGTGGTTGAAAATAATTTTTTAAAATGGTTTTAGTGAGCATTTTACTTTTAAAGGGAGTATTTGGTGTTTCTTGGATGATTACAAAGAGTCATTAGAGGTAGGCACATCCAAGGGTGCACAAAGTGAACAAATGGATGTTCCCTAAAATGAAGATGGACCATAAAATGTTGTTTATCCCAAAACATTGGATCTTCAAAAAAAATTGGCTTATAAAAAATATTTGATCATTATTGTGAATTCGAAAAGTGGTTTTAAATGAGAACATGAGTGTTTTGGCCTGGTTGGCCTCAAAAAATGTCATGGTAAATGTTAGTGCAAAAAGACCCATTTTGCATTGAAAATATGAAGGTAGGGTTTGAGGATATTTCCAAAAGAGTTTGTAAATGATTTTGGAAAAATAATTTGGTGTCATAATGTAAAGGCCGGTATCACATTGTGTACATATAAATGATGTTTTGGGTTGTTTTTTGGGGACAACGTGGTTTGAGAAATGTAAATTCCCAATTGTAATCTTTGAACGTTTTCAGGTATGCATTAAATGCAACGTGACGTGAAAAACTGGCTGGAACCATTGATTATATGATATATATATATATAATGGTTACTCATAGCTAGGACTTCCCTTTATGGGTTATCAAATAGGCGATTTCTGTATTTGGGGTTGGGAAATGCAGTGGGGGACGGTAAGGTAAGTCATGTGTGTGATGGCCTCAAACATACAGGGTTTAATATTACGATGGGTTCTTGGGTTTTATTTAGAATATTGGGTAACAGTTTCTAACCAACATCGATTTGATGGTTGGTACCCCCGATATCACAAATAGGACAACTGGGATCTGACACTGGATTGGTCATTTTATGGCGTCAAATTGTTATTGAAATAGGGATTTTGTCATACACTGATAAGTGGTTCCAAATCGAGTATGTCCAGGGGTCTTCTAGAGATGTATCGGATCACCCATGGTTACTATATATACCATCTTGGTTACTCCTCATTGAATTTAGCTTCATAAGGAACAATTTACATATTTATTTATATTTTTTTAGAACAACCCTATAATATTTTGATTAGGTGTTTGGTTTATTTTTTTGTATCAAAATGATGGTTTCTTTTGAAAGTGAAATGTCCAATATGATTTATTTTGAAACTGGAAGCTTTGTCTATTTAATAAAATTTTATGAACATATTGTTTTATTATTTTATTTCAAAATTCTGTAAATGGAATGTTTTCGGGAAATGAAAAATACGTGGATTCTTTGGATTATATTTGGAATTTTTATAGAGCATTTTAGTGCTCAATCCTAATTTATATTTTTAGTTGGTGGTCCTAGTTTTCTCAGGATATCCTTGTTTAGATTCCTGTTTTTGGAGTAGGTTTGGTCATGTGGTTGGAGGTGAAAATGTAGTTACAGAGATATTCTAGTATCACGGTCCAGTTTAAGTTTTTGTTCTATGTTTTTTATTTTGGTTCAATCTTTTTATTTTATTAACTGAATCAGTTTTTAACTTTTTTATGATTAAGTTGTAGGTTATATCTACTTGTTTTTTTTTTCTTATTGATTTATATTATTTATTTTGGTTTTAAATATTTCCCACTTGTAATTTTTGATTCCCATCACTAGTTTCCAACCCATGGGGTCGGGAATACCCTTCGGGCCAGGCTGCAGGCCGGCTCAGGTGACTAGTTTAGGCTCGACCCCGGTCGGTTAATGAAGAAATGGTTTCAAAGTATGCTATTATTATATGGGATGTCTGGTATATGGAATGTCAAACTATCGGGACTCGTGAGGTAAGTATAAGAAGGGAGCAATGATCCCTTTGTTGTACTGACCCTCAAGATACCAGGGGTATTTCGAGAATTGAGTTTTTTTATCATTGTTTTGGATTGAGGGATAAAAATGGAGGTGAGATGGTGTCATGGTTTCATATAACATGGATTAGTGACCTAGGTGGAGTACAAGAGCTTGGTTCATGTTCCTATTAGCCTTATGACCTACATGGGTAAAGTCCCACTACAATTTCACTGAGTTTGGAATAAACATTAGTCCCTCGTTTGGATTATTTGGTGTATGTTGTGCGTTTTATTTGTTTTGGTTTGTGTATGTTAGTTTTTTGAAGATGAAAGTCGTTTTGAAGTGGAAATGATTCTCCATAATGGATTTAAATAGGTAAAGTGGGTTTTAAAATTAATTTTTTTATTTGATAATTTGGTAAATGTTTGGATTCTATGAAGGAATGGTTTGAGCGAAACCTTGGGGGATCCATATGAATGTTTTCACATGTGAGGGGGGTTTTGTAAAGTGAGTGTTGGTGAAAATGGATAGAAACAAATGAACACATTTGAAACATTTCTTGAGATTACATGAGTGTGTATTTGAAATGAAAGGCTTTGATTGGTTTTTTCGAATTGAATTTAGAAAAGAAAATGATATTTGGTAATTGAATTTGGTATAGAAGTTAGTTTTTGGTATTTGGAAAGGTAGCCATAAAATATTAATGTTTTGATATATAAATGAAAATGGTGGCTTTTGAATGAAATTTTATGTTTTGTTATTATATGTTTCTTTTTGGGCCGATCATGTCTTGCTCTGGAAGTAAATTTTTATTGTACTTATATTTGATGTCAGTTTTGGTTTGTGTTTTCAATGTTGTTCAGAATATGGCACCTAGAATGGTTTCAATGATTTATAAAGATTCACACCCAGTTTCTGATTCTTCTCAAATGTTATCTATCCTTCATGGTGATCATGGTCTATTAGAGGAATTAGTGTGTCTGGAAGAGGTCAAGCCTGTCTTCGGGATATTGGGAACTGCTAATGCTTATACAACATATGCTATAATTGGGTCTTCCAAATGTTCATCTTTGGAATAGTGTGATTTGTTAGTCCCATCATCATGGGATGTTGGGGCGACAAGGGAAATGTCCAATGCCATCTTCTCTATAGGGTTTATACATGAGGAGGAGATGTTGAGGATGTTGACTGTGTGGGGGGATGTTTTGTAGGTCCAGCGGTCAATAAATGTGTACATTGAAAACTATAAAGGCATGATTCCTCTCTTCATTTGGGGTCTTCACCCAAATATTTTGGGAAATGTTATCTCATAATGTAAAGCCTATTTTTGGTTGTTGGTGAATTGGAATTTTTTTATCGATGTGAGTTCTTGGGGTGTAGGTAGTGGTGGTCATCTATCGTGATGGTTCCCCATTCTGGAGAAGGGTGCATGCTGGATGGAGCTATCTCTAAGAACTCATATATATTGATGTTGTATTCAATTTCATCATACTATTCTATTGGGTACCACCAGTGTATCTGGTTTGGGCATATGAATCCAACTTTTCACATCCCACAAAAGACATATAATCGTTATGGCCATTTGGGTAACTTTGAGAAGTTCTGTTGGAAGTGTTTCACGAAGAAGGTGTTATGACTAAGGGATTAACATACCTAACTATGTTTTTGGATATTCTTATACCATTAGTGCCCTATCCAGAGATCTGAGGGTGAAGCTCGTGCAAATTCATGAGTTCTGTAGTGTATTAATCCTTATTCCATTATTATGTTCTGTGTGGGGACTAGAACATTTAAATTCATCATGTTCATGTCTTTATATTTTTTAGGTTTTTATGATTTTTAAGATCATCATTTTTTTCAAAGAATATGGGTAAAATGATCTATTGTAATCCAAGTAGTTGTGCCCATTTGAATGTGGCTTTTGAAAATATTTGTTCTCTTACTAGTGTGTTTAAACATGATGTGGGTTGTTTTCAAGTTGGGAGTTCCCACTTTTCCACTCCTTAGGGTGGTGTGTTTTGATTTTAATTTCAGAGCTAGTAGAATAATTATGATGGGGGGAACCCAATTGTACAATCCCCTTATATTGGGTTGTGGTTTCATTTAGATCATTTAGGTGTAACTTGGGGAATAAATAGTCACCCTAAAATTTCGATTTTCTTTTCATTGTCTTCTTCCTGGTACTCAATTTTTTATTAACATCCGTCATGGTGAATTTATGGGTGCAGAATGTTTCTATAGTGGGGAGAATTTTCACATACCGACCATTATAATTATTTTATTTTATTTTTTCTTGGAATTGGATATTTTCATCAATGTTTTTGTTGAGTTTTGGTTTAAATGTTTTAGAGTTTGTTAATTTTTGTGGGTTTTGGGTGATTTCCTGGGCACCACATGTATATGAGGAGTCATGTGGTTGGCCTAGGTGACTGTGTAGTTTTTTAATATTTGAAAATCAGTAAAATTTTATGAAAATAAAATTTATAAAATTTAATAATAATAATATAATAATAATAATATTATTATTATTAAAAATGAAATCAATGTTGTTATTATCATTATTATTAGTTTTATTATTATAAACATTATGTTATTATAATTATTATTAGTTCCAATTTAGGTTAGGTTTTTCTTCTTCTTCTTATTAACCCTAATAGGTATTCCCCTCCCCTTCCAAAGTGCATAGTTCCCTCCCCCTCTTTTCCATCTACCCTCCACGACCTCCAGCGCCTCTACCCTCTCAAATAGGACCTCCCCCGGTGTCACCCCCATTTGTGGGGACTCCCCTAGCACTGCCTCTTCACCTCGCATAGTTCCAATCCACCTTGTTGTGTGGCCCTCCTCTGTCTATCCTCTCTGGCACACGACCCTCCTCCTCTAACCTCCCCGATGTGTAGCCCTCCTCCAGTTGACCCACCAGTGCATGCCCCCTCTAGTAGGGGAACCTTTTTTCAAAGGATTTCTTGTTGGGATTCCTCTTAGATAGACTCAAATAGTTGGGGTTTATGTTTGGTGTGTTTTCATTCAGTTCTAGGGTGTGTGGGTTAGTCTTATTTGTGTATTATTCCTCCTCTAAGAGTACTATCACAATCACACCAATTTGATGATGGCGAGTCCATGTTATTTATGCTTTCTGAAGTAGATTCTTGGTTCTTGATTGATTTAATAATTTTTTTAAACATTATGTGAAGCATTAAAATACACTTAATTAGATTATTATAGTGTTTTTAAATTTTTAGAACTTGTTAAAAATACGTTTTTGAGAAAATTATTGCCTTATACATATGTTTGTCATTGGTAAATATGTTTAATTAGGTGTCAAATATTTATTTGATAATTATTGAACTATTATTCACACATTCATTATGTTTTTTAGTTTACTATGTTGTTTTTAAATGACTATATTATTTTTAAAAAAAATATGCTTTGTGGTGACTCAGTGCTTAAACATTTTAAGATGAAAATATTGTGCAAACTTTCACATTCATGAATGTTTTATGAATTTTGTGTGTAATGAGAATGTGGGGTTTTAAGGGTTATCATGCATTTGGTTTATAGATTGATTTTTCATGTGGAATTGGGTGTGATTTATGTGAAAACCCAAGCTATGTCATTTGATTGCATTTTATAAATTGCACAAAGTGTTTATTGAATTGTGTACGTGATGTGAATCATATTTTGGGATTGGAAATGGTGAGAATTTTAATTAAACATAGGATTTTAGGTGTTTTATTGTGTCAATCCATATTGTACAACATATATGTGTTTTCTAAATTGGTTAAATGATTTATTATTTTATGTAATGGACTAAAATTCTTAATTGGAAATGGGTTTTGTTTGATTTTTATTTTTGAAGGCGTGTTTTACTTTTTTTTGGAAGCTTAGATGGTGTCATTTGATATAGGGACTTCCAAGGATGCACGAAGTGCACACATGGATGTTCCCTTAAACAATGATTGATCATCAAATGATGTTTATCCAAAATACATGGTTCTTCAATTGTTTTTCTTATTTCTAAATAATATTGGGTCCATGGTGTTATTTCCAAATGAGGTTTTAAATGGTATATTATGAGGATAGTTTAAGTTGGCCTCAAAGAATGTCTTGGTGAATGTTTGTGAAATAAGGCCCATTTGGCATTGAAAATATAAAGGTATTGTTTGAAGCTATTTTGGAATGAGTTTAGAAATGTTAATGGTAAAATATTTTAGTCTTGTAATGTATAGTCTAGTTTGGTGTTGTGTAATTAGAAATGATGTTTAGTGTTGATTTTCTGAAATAAAATGGTTTGAAAATGTAAAATTACAGTTGGCGTCTTTGAATGTTTTGAGGTATTCTTTAAAATCAATGTGATGTGATGGCCTCACTTGCACATTTGATGAATTGATATATATATATATAGGGGTGTGTTCATAAGTGTTTATGTATATTTACATAGTCTTCACCACTACCTAGGATTTTCCGTAACGGGTTATGATATTGGTGATGATCATGTTATGGGTAGGCAAGTGTAGTTGAATTAGGTAAGGTGAGTCATGCGTATGAGGGAATCCCACTTACACAGTTTACTTTTTCCATGAGTTCTTGATCGTCTTTTAGGGTGTCGAGTGATAGTTACTAACCATCTCAAATTAGATAGGTTGGTACCCCTTGGATCATAGATAGACAAGGCGGGATGTGACACTGGATTGGTCAGTTTATGGTGGAAAGTGGATGTTTACATAGGGTAATCACCATATACTGGTAGGTGGTTATGAACCGGGTACATCCAAGGGACTTCTAGGGTTGTTTAGGATCACCATGTTTACATTATATATATTCATTTTACTATTAGTGAGCATTAGTTTTAGCATGTACTGTTTACATAGTTATTTATTTATCTATTTTCAACACAACCCAAATTTTTTTGATTATGTGTTTGCTTTATTTTTTTATCAGAAGGATGGTCTATTTTGAAAGTGAAATGTGGCTTGTGTTTTTTTCAAATGTGTACCTTTTTCTGTTTATTAAAATATAAAGAAAATATTTTTTAATAAAAATTATTTCAAACTAGTATTAATAAAATATTTTTGGATACATGGATTCTATGGTTATCTTTGGCATTCCTACTAATTATTTCATCTCTCACACATTCTTTATCTTTTAAGTTGTAGGTTCTATTTTCACTGGTTATCCTCATTTAGTGGCTCATTGTTTAGAGAAAATTTGGCCATGTAGTTGGAGGTGAGCTTCTAGTCACATGGATATTGTATTAGCATGGTCCATTTTTAGTTTTTGTTCTCTATTTTTTTAGTTTCAGTCAGCTTTGTTGTTTTTTTGTATCTGAAATGTATTTTTTATTTATTTATGATTCAATTTATGGTTATAACTGCTTGTTCATTTTTGTGTTGTTGAAACTGATTATTTATTTTGGGATTAAATCATTAACATTTGTATGTTTTGATGCCCTACATTAGTCTTTAGCTCGTGGGGATCATGAACACTCTTCGACCCACACCACAGACCGACTCGGGAGACGAGTTCTGGGTCAACCTGGGTTGGTTCATGACACTCCTCTAAGACTAATACATAAGAATCTGATAGCTAAATTATCCACTCACTATCCAAATGTGTATAGGTAACAATTGATGATAAAAAAGATAGTCCTTAACTATCTTACACTGCAAAGTGATTCTCCCAGAACAACTCCAGGATCTTTCAATGACTACTATCCCCTTGAACTGCATATATCTATGTCCTCCTAATTAGTGAATTATCCACTATACTTTTCTTTCTAGGAATATACGTATGCCTAAAGTTCGATAACTATAGGTATTCAACCCACTATCACAGTCACAGATTCAGATCATCCTTTTTAAATAGGAATTTGATGCTTTTTGGTCCTTGTACACCACAAAAATCTCTCCATGTAAGTAATGTATCCAAAAGAAAAATGCAGGAAAATTTTTTAGTAACTCAAGATCTTCTGCATGTTAATTCATTTCATGTTTCCTCTACCAATGAGACCTATATTCTATGACTATATCCCGCGATATAATAACTTCGACTAGTATGGTACATGATGCATCATTGTAGACAGTGAATCTCTATCCCAACATTGAAAAAATTTGTATCGATTATAATGTAAATCTACCTTTTAGCTCTTCAAAAACTAAATAAATATAATCCGACCATATAAACTTTACTCTCTTATTATTAAAGCATGTAAGAGGTGATTCAAAGAATGATAAGTCCTATATAAATTTATTGTTGTAGCCAGCTAGCCCCAAAAAACATTGTACCTCAAATATGTTCTTGGGATGGTTCTAATAAACTACAGCTCTCACCATCTCTTGGTCAAATGATACTCATGTATCTGAGATAATGTGACCCAAAAATTGAATTAGATCTATCAAGAAGCTGATCTTTTTGCGTTTATCATGTAGCAAATTCTCTCTCAATGATTTCCAAATGTTCTCAAGAGGTTTGTCTTGGGTTGTCAATTTTTAGAATAAACCAAGATATCATTAATTAAAATCACTACAAGAGAACCCAAATATGGATGGAAAACTCAGCTCATCAGTGCCATGAAGACCACTGGAATGTTCATGAGAATGAATGTCATAACCAAGTACACATATATGTTGGGACCATGCTGGATGGGGAAGGAAGTAAGAAGCATTTGTTGTTTCATATTTTAGTCTTTTATTGTCAGAGAAGATAAATTAGTTCACTTTGTAATTGAATTTAAAATCAGATGATGCCTAGTTCATTTTCATTTAAAAAATATCATAAGTTAGGAGAACTTGTGATAAAAGCCTTATGAAGGAATGGGGGAGTAATTATGATGCAAGTCATTTATAGTTTTGATTGGAAGGAATATTGCTACTGTTTGATCAGGAAGTTTCAGTACTTCCCATTGAAACTCTGACGATGCTATAGCTATTCTATAAAATTATATATATCAAAATAGTGGAATTCATGATCAAAACTGAAGAATGGTTAGGGAATTCAGGGAAGAAAATCAAGAAAAAGGAATGGATGTTCTGGAGGTGGTACAAAAAAAATTTTACGTTGTCTTTGTATGTTGCATGCGATTTGAGTTTAATGATCCAAACATCAAAATTTGTCAAAGGATATTGTTGTGTGGAATAATGGTTTTTTCACAAAAGATTTAAGGGCATTTGGAATTTTGCACGCACGGCTAGATTCGAGGTCCAAACATCGAAAAACGGAAAAGGCATGAAGTGTGCAAAAAATTAAAAAAAAGTGCGCAAAAGATGAGGTTTGTGTGAAAGAGATATTTTCTCCCAATGCTACGTCAAATGGGGTTTTTCATGACACGTCAAGATCTTGCACGACACATTGGGGTTTTTTCTCATAGGGGCCGATGAGGTCTATAAATAAGAGGGGACCTCCTCACATTGAAGGTGCTTGACACTTAGAGAAATCCCATGCTCTGAGGTGCGGAAAAATATTAATAAAAGGATATTTTGTGAAAGAAATAGACTTGCACGCATGAAGGAGAAGTTGTGCGTAAGAAGAGAGTTGTGTGCAATATTGAAGTTTCATGCAAGAGGTGTTTCAAGACAAAAGTAAAATCTTTCCCATGTGGCCTAAATGTTATGTGAATGGAACCTAAAAGTTTGTGCAAACAATTTTGGGTATTCACACATATTAAGTTGTGCGTAAAATAGTTCTTACTGGCTTTTAGGAAAAAAATTGAATATTTTTACATCAAAGAATACACCTGTTCAATTGTAAAGAAGTACTACAATATTTTAATTCTCTATTTGCGCTAAGAGAATGCACACACCAATGTATATTGTTCTCCAAGTGCTACACGAGTGTAATGGCATGTCCTACTTGTTGTATTCCACATCAAAGGATTATTTTCTAGTGTATTGTGTGGTACTAGATTATTTTCGTACCATACCAATGATGTATCTACTTTGGTTCTGTAGTGAACCTGGTAAATCCTGTGTTCCTGTGGTTGTGTTGGTTCAGCAAAGAAGAAACTTATTTACAGGAGGTGAAGGTTGTTTCAAAGATAAGGTAAAAAATAAAAGGATATCACTGATTAACCCATACCACTCTTAGTGATACTTATATCCTAATTGGGAACTTCAATATAGACCATATCTTCCAGAAAAGGATGTGCAGGTATGTCTGATGGTCTAACACACACCTGTTTATAATTGTATCTCAAATAAATATTCAAGAAAACTAAAGCACCTCATAGTTACATGAAGATTTCATCTATTCATAATAGAGGATACTTGTTCTTAACCATCTTCTAGTTCAATTGTTGGTAATCAACATATATCCAAAGAGTTCCATCCACCTTTTTTGAAAAATGGATTGGTAAAACCCATAGAGAAGTACAAGATCAGATAAATCTCATTACCTCTAAATTATCTAGCTTCCACTTGAATGATTTTTTCTCAGTATTTACTATCATGTAAGGAGGAAAGAGAATTGATGAAGCACTTTGAAATAGATAAATAGTTAGCTCTACCTTCCATACTAGAGTTAATTCTGAAAAAGTCATCTGGGAAAATTTCCCTAAAATGATCAATGATTGGAGAGAAATATACCCGATTTTATCACTAATAATTATGATATTATCATGTAATACATGATTTTATTCAACCTAACCCATGATACTCTGGTCCAACTCTACTATCAAAGTCATCTCATTCACCATTTTAAATAAACATTCATTCCTTTGGTGATGTGATATTCACTGTTCGGTGATATCAGTAAATGAAATCATGAATGTGATCCTACCATTCCATCATAATAAAGATGTAAAAACAATTAAACTTAAAAAAAGAGGTACCATATGTTGTGACTGCTACCATTATCAAGGGGGAACTCCATTAACTAATATTCATCCTCCATTCGAATCTTGAATAGAGTTTAATGCGTTAAAAATCTATCATAACAGGAATCACAAATCCCAAGGCACTGTAAAATTGGAGAAGAAATAAATTTATGAGAATAACCCTTGTAGAAATGATTAGATTATATGGAAGATAAAAATAGAATAGTAAATCTCACAATTAATGGTCTGGGATCATAATACATAGGTTTCAGTTTCACTGCATATGTCAAGAATGTTTTTAAACCTATGACACTAGTTGTTTACCCTAAGAAGATTCGCTCTATTTTTACTACAAAACTAGGGTCTGACTACCACGGTTGCGAACACCACCGTAGCATGATAGAATTGTTGTACTATAGTTCCTAACAGGATAATAAGCTAATAAACCCACTCATTTACAAGGAGTTGGTTCATATACCCAATGATTGGTTGTTTGAGTAATTTTTTCTGTAAAATCATTATAGATGGACCATCATTCCATAGGATCGACACTCAATCAGGTCACTCGTAGAATGAGGTATCATATTCCTCAGTTACTCCACATGTATCACCTCACCTATATACATATGTACGTTTTCGGGCTAATAATATCACTATGTGTTATCTATATTTGATGCTTCCATACACTGGTCGATGTTGCACCAGATCAAGATGTTGAACCACCCTTACTAGCTCTCCCAACCTATCACATGTTATGCTATGTGATTAGAGCCAAATTCACTAATTCAGAAATTATAGCCAGATGAAATACATTCACCTATGGTCGGATGTCTTGATCGACACCATCATTGAATAACCTGGATTGAGATAACATGTCACCAATCATAATAGGGTTAAAGAACTTAAGCTTTGTAAAATGGTCAGAATAATCAATAACTGATGATGCTCCGTTCTCTAGGTGGATAAAATCTTGGGCTCCATTAGACCTCAAAATCACGGTATATAATTGTTCATAGAAGTTTATATGAAACTTATTTTAAGATATATCCTGATGAAGTCACATCTAATTAATAAAATCCCACCACATCATGATAGAATCATATATCATATATTTATTAAGCTTTACCCTCATATCGGGAGGTTTCTCAAGATGGCTGAAGATATATAACATGGAATCTAGCCATGTCTTCATAGCATATGTCCCGCAATATCCTAAAAATGATGTATTGTTATGTTTTGTAACTAATGTGTCAACTCCTACATAGTCTTGGATGGTCACAGTGCTCCCTGAACAGTGTGCATGAATCACATAAATCCTTCATGGAACTATGCCTCAACACCTGTTTCTAATAAAATCGTTGGTGCCCCGACTAACACTATAGGGGGATCCACTCGAATTATGTGGGCCATCTCTAATTGAGCGTGTTCCTTAATGACCTACATAGCATATGCCTAGAGGTCATCATGCTGGAATGACTCTACAATTCAAAACAAACTCCTCAGTTAATAACACTATCAAGGTTCACATATCAAAATCAAATACCTATAAATATGAATGGTACAATCCTTCATATATAAGAAGAAACCCCTCTGTTTTCACCTTATGTCATGTCTGGGTGATGTGAAGATCGTATATAAGCCAGATATACTACCTAAAGTCCACTACTAAGTTTTGTTCCTGGACATGTTCTCAGTAATAACCAATTTTAGTTCCCAAATTATTTTTTGATTCACTACCCTTTTAATTTTCATTATATCGCAATAAATTATAAAATGTCGAATGAAAAGGTTCAAAAAATTTGGTTCTATAAGGGTGCATACACATCATGAAAAAATATTGTTCCCACCATATCCACAACACAACAAATTCCAGAATTCTTATCATAGTAGAAGGTATATCTATCACGATATATATCATAATAGGATGCAATAAGTAATTCATCCTAAATGGCATGGATTAATGCATCACATGGTGTTCTTGTAAGGTCCCTAGAATGAATAATGAGATAGAATACTTACATATCATCATCTTTCATCAAAATATATCCCAAAATTATATAAATGATGTCAGCAATGTTTTAGTACATCACCTAGTAGTGGAATTAATTAAACTGTAATAGAAAAAATATAGAAAATATCAATTTAATTAGGGGAAATTTGAATTTTTTCTATATGTGTGTTAGAAACTCCCAGGAACCTTTTGGTTAAAAAACTATATTTCCATCCAAAAACATTATATTGTCACCAAATAATAAACCAAAAATAAAAATATCTTCTGATATCACTTTGTAATACCCCAAAACTAGATGCCACTGATGGTTCCCCAATCCTGGTAGGCCACATAGCCTCAATCGCATCTTCAAAATATCCAGATGTTACTGAATATTATTAAGGGAATTAGTTGTGTGTATATGGTGATATTATTCCCTCATTAATATAGTTTATCATAATGGTAATACACTCGTAGATGAATTGTGTAATTAGTAACATATTTATACCACAGACAGAATTCTAGAAAGATTTAAATAATCAACAGCAGATGGAAAATCGTATACGTATGATGATGATAATTTTCATATGTCTAACAGATAATCCAAAAAAAATCTACGTGGAATTAGAAAAATACATGTATCAAAATTAAATAAAGGAAAAATTTTATCTCGTTTGGATCACAAGACTTAACTCTGTTCCATGCTATCCTACTATTAAGAGTAATCAAGAACCTATAGTAGGGTGTTTTCTATTATCCACACATACAATCATAAATTCTATTTGGCTACAATTCAGTGGAAAAAATAGGGCATGAGATATAATTCCAGTAGGAAACCTCCTAATTTCACTTGAAATAATGTCATGGAATATATATAGTAGTCATAATGTGTAAGAAGTAATAAAATATACAAAAGAAGTGTCTGATGTAGAAATACTATAATTCCAAGGTACTTATTTATAATCAAATTCATTTAATATATCAATTATATTTAATAATTATGTATTAATACCTAAAATAATTCTCATCATCCTCCATGAATGGATATGATCAAAGGATTCCAAAATAAAACATTGCTAACATGTAATTCACCAACCAAATCTATGCTTTTGTTTTATCTTGGAAGTTGCATCATAAAGTTCATTTCTTTAATTATTCTTTTATGAACCCAATCCCATCATTGTAATTCCTATGTTATAACCCAAGTATCTCTCCAGGTATATCAGGAACCAAAAACAATACAATCCTGTCCTAGGAATTCCTCATTGAAATCCCGGTATCACTTTAGGTATTGTATAACTGCACAACCACTCAAGTTCATCCTTTGAAGTCCACTAATGGAGCCCAAGTATCAACATGTCATATATGATCACATGAACTCTAATTCAATCCTTGAAAATCCAAATGGATTCCATGAATTAATCAAAATAAGTTATTATTCTCCCATGAGTCGACGCTTGGCAATCCATATAAGGAATCCAAGTGTCACTCAGGTGTAACCATGGTAGGTGCCAAATGAGTCTGTCTATTCCATTAGTATAAGAAACCACGTGTCACCCTAGGAATTTATTAACATTAAATATCATTTAATTATTTAAAGGTTAGAACCACAATCAAATCAATTTTTACCTCACATAAGAAGGTATCTATATGCCAGTATAAGATTAGAAGGCTTACTCTTTAATTTAACTCACATGAGCATTTTATTATAAGAGGCATCTTGGGATTAAACAACCAATATATAGAATGTGTTTAGAGAAAATAATTCCATTATATTTTTATATCATTTAAATTTTAAATTGACATTATAATTCAAATGAAATATCAATCCATAAGACAAATCATCAATTTAAATTACAATTAAAATCACAATATACATCCTATAGTTAGTGGTGAAAAAGGAACACCCTGAGGCATCCAAATTCAAAGACACACTTGGAGGACCAATTAAATAACAACACACCCAAATGGGTGGTTCTAATTCAAGGTTACTGGTCTTGATAAAATTATCAATGGCTTCATTAATCATATAGGTCTCACCTATATTTTAAACATGGATTAAAATCCATTTGATGGGAATTGCTCCAAAAATTGGGTGAGTGGACAACAATATATATATATATACACCTAAACAGTTAAGGAAAATTATGAGACCACCTATTATAGGTTATTAATGGATTTTCCATCTAATATCAACTATTTATTCATCTTATATCATGATAAAATTTAAGATAAAATGAAAAAATAATAAAAACAAAAATTGTATTGCAACTAAAGATCATAGTTAGTACCAAAGCAAATGAAGAACAAAAAAATCTTAAAATCACTGATGTTGATCTAATGAGATGATCGATGCTTAAATCTGAGCAAGAATGATGATCTATAGGAAAATTCAAGAATAGGATTTAAATAGGGTGTTATCAAAAATGAGGTTCTGTTCGTAGAAATAAATGAGGTGAAATTAGGTTTAAAATATATTTATGTGGGTCCATTTTGGTAAATTAAAACGATTTATTGGAAATCATGGTTTGGCGAAACTGTTGGAAAAACAGTGCACCAACTGTGTGCCATTTTCTCTATGAAATGGGAAATTCGGAAGGTTTCATCACATGGTGTAAAAAACTATGTGAAAACTGTGTCTCAATCAACTATCTAAATTGTAATAATTCACGTATTGTAGTGAACCAAAAATCTGAAATATTATATAACCGTACAGCTGTTAGCCTCCCACTATCTATCCTAGAATGGTTATAAGTAGTCATGCGGTCTACCCCATAAAATTTCTACTAACTACGCAAAATGTATTTTTCACAGCATAAGATAGTTCACATTCTGGGAACCAATCCCAAACACACCTGTTACATTCCTAACCTCAAAGGGAATTCTCATTAGTTCATATTATGATATTTAAACTGAAAAATTAATGAATGTTAAAATATTTCATACCTCAAGAACAACTAGGTTCTCACAAATATAGTGAGAGAAAAATTTATATAAAAATCCCAAAAAGTTCTTTATTTTAATCCAAAAGGTATACTTCTGGTGTCACATAATCTCAAAGTAATGAGTATTTTTTGACACGTAGAAGGTGAGAGATGTGTTTAATGAGGAGAACCCTAATAACATGTTCAATTTATAGTGTTTCTTAGGGTTGGTTAGCTATTGAAAATGCTAAATTCATGAATTTTTAGTCCTAGAAGCTAATATAAATGGATTGACAAGAGTGGCTATTAATTTTTTGTGGTTTGAATCCTACGAGACAACCTTTCATGGGATCAATGAGAAATTGACTTCAGCAGCATCAATATTGATTCTGTCTGTGCTGGAAAAAGATGTAAAGTGTTAGTCAGAGTGGATACTCAAGAGGGGGGTGAATTCAGTTCTAATTAAAATTTCTGTTAAAAAATTTTAGGATTAAAATCCCCCAAATTAAAATAGCCATGTTAATTGAGGCACTATAGATATAAGTGATTTATTATTTGATAGGTTTCTCAAAGGTTGATTAATCCTCAGTTGAATCAGTGTGAGTACCCATTCATCTTTTGAAACAAGTTTACTAAAATAATCACATATACACACTAACCAAATCTAAATTTCAGAGTGAATGTAAAAACATTTTTTTTTGAAAATATAAGCAGTGGATAAATGTAAAAAAGTGTACTCAACAAATTAAATAAGAGGTTCTGCCTTAATACAAGACCTAATCCTCTCCACATGGTGAGCACCTGCCACAAAGCAGTTATATTAAAAATGATACACAGCCTATATCGGGCTTTGCAATAGTTTTCAAAAACTATCCAGGTTTGGAAAATTCTACCACAGTTCTACGTGGGAAAATAAACTACCAAGCCACACTAAGCTTCTTACAGAGTAATGCATAGGAAACAAATGTAAAGAGAGTTTGTTATGGGGACTTTCAGTATCCCTCAGTTCAATTACAAGAGTCAGTGTGTGTATGACAGGTACACACACTGCTCAAAAATCTAAAATACCTAACACAGTAGAGATAAATATAATAGGAAGATGTTTAGAATGCACTATGTATTGGTAGATCCGCACTAGACTCCTTGAAATGAAGGAAATGAAATTTTGGTCCTTCTCTGCAAGTTACCTATAAAACAGAGTTTCGCAATGTTAAGGTTATGACTTCTAGATGTAGAGATGATCAGCTTCTTGGGTTAGAAACTCTTTTTAGCACACCACCACAGCTTGGAAAATCTTCTTCCAACTGTGTGAAGCTTTGGGATCTTTAGAATGAGTGCTCGAGTGCTCTTCTTCTTCTTTGGTATATCAGGTACTGTACATGTCTCCCTTATGTATGTATCTCAATATCTTGATGTCTTTCTTCTTTTATTTAGGTCTCTACACATATATATATATATACTTTTTTCCATCTCAGCTTTCCCTTATTTAATTTAGCAGGGGTCAACTAGAGGAATGATTCATCCATGTGTGGTCTTCCTCGTAATGTTTCCTGATATTCCTGAAAATATCATTAAATAATGTCATGTGAATTAAATTTTCAATACATGACCGTTATGATAGTATTAATAAAATTGGTAATTTAAAGAATAGGTTATCATTAGAATAGTAGCAGATCCATGTCACATTGTAGACTTCAACAATAGGCTCTTCAACAGTGGAATTCATCAGTAGGCTCAACAATAGACCTTTAACAGTAGGTATCAGTCAGTAAGATTGATCAACATTACACTTCAACCAGTAAGATTCTAATAGTAGCTCTGTAACATCAGACTACTTCAACAATGACCTTTTCTAGCGGTAGAATATCTCAACAGTAGACGTCATCAACATTGATGTTTTTCTATCAGTAGACTTCTAATTAATGGTAGACATGAACAAAAGTGGACTACATCGACAATAGAATTTATCTAGAGGTTTCCTTCTACTAACTGTAGACATGTCCAGTGGTAGACATGAATTGTGAAGCTCTTAACAGATGACTTGAGAAAGAGTCTGACAGTGGACTTTTAATAGAATCCTTGTCACAACAGTGACTTGTAACAGTGACTCTTTTTCTATAAACTATGATATGCATATCCACAGTATACTTTTAATAGTGACCTCGTACTGGTAGCTTCCAAAAATGACTATATATATTCAATAGTGACCTTTTGGCAACAGTGATCTAGAGTAATAGTGAGCTAAAACGGTGATCATCAAAGGCAGGCTAATACTAGTAGGCTTTAACAGTATACTTATACGTAGAGAAATGTAAACTGTAAGCTGATGAAACTAAGTCATGAGAATAAAAAATAAAAATTTTTCAAGATAGATAATATAAATACAGATTAAAAAATACTAAAAAATGACTTAATATATCATGATCAGTATTTAAACATGATTTGGGATTATCAAAACAGGCGAGTCCAACAATCTCCCCATTTTTGATAATAAAAAATTATGCCAGTATGTTTTAATTATAGGTATCACATATAAGCATATAATATAGTAATTAAGTGGAGATTAAAAGGGACCTTAGTTCATTTGAGGTTTCCCAAGTATCAGATATTAATAAGAGTACAATGTATCATAGGGAAAAGAAGAAAAGGTCTATTAGAGAGTAATGAAATCACAGGATCATATTGATATTAGCACAACATTTAGCACTACATTTATCCCCCTTTGTTATTTGCAAAAAGAAAAAAAAATTGAGATAATAGAGAATTCTTGTATTAATGGAATGACATTACATGACCCAGATAAAAATTATATCCCCTATAAAAAGATAGAAACAAACTCAATCCACATCATCCTCAGGAAAGTGTTCTTTCCCTTTGGAAGAAGAAGATGGAGGATGAGCTGGTGGATCAGCATGTTTGGGAATTGCTATAGGAATGACTGGAGGGGCAGCAACAGAAGCTCATGTGTGTCTGTAGTGGGTAGATCTTTGAGGTATCAGTGGAGTATGGATTCTAATGGCCTCAGTACGATACATCATATAACAACCATTGGGTTGAGATGCAGGTAAGGTAGGAGGTATTATGACAGGGGTACAGTCCACATGGAGAAAGGGTATGAGTAGGTTTCTAAAGTCCATAATAATGCTTCATCCTCTTTAAATATGTCATGACCCCCTCCCACCAAAGATGCCCCTCCTGAGCTGGCAATGGTGAAAGGGAGATAATGACCCCAGAGTCCCGCCTCCAGTAGGCCCCGGGGTGGCGACTAGCACCAAGGGTATGAGTTTTCACAAAAATGGGAGGCATTACCATTTTTATTATTTAGGATCGGGAAATAGGACAAGTCAACCACCATAAAGGAAAAGAACAAGTGTATATAAATAAACCCAAACCAAGCCCACATGCATGTTTAATCAATTTTATAACTAGGTGAAAGTACAAGAAAGATCAAAGTGCAATACCAAAAAGAAACAAGTATACATCAACTGCAACAACTCCAACTGTCCAGCTAGTAGGGTCCCGCACGGCCCTGGTAGTCCTCCTGGAAACCTGAAGGTAAAAGTAGGGTGAGAATACAAGTATACTTAGTAGGGAAACATAATTCTCTCGTGCACAAGTGGGGAGACATACTAATGTCCCGTGAGAACAACATAAGAGACCTAGCAAGGAATTCTATCCACCCAACCTCACCAGCCACACTCACCAAAAACACAATCACAACAAGTAGGAGTACAAATAGAAACAAGAGTATTGGGTACCCCACACAATTTCCATTTGGATAGATGCTCTTCATAACGGCGAACATCCTGATGCTGCCACACTCTCCTCGCCCACACACACCTAGGCCTCACAACCACGTATCCCGCCCGCACACACCTAGGCCTCACAACCATGTATCCCGCCCGTACACACCTAGGCCTCACAACCACGTATCCCACCCTCAAACACCTCGGACTCACAACCACGTATCCCGACCGCACACACCTCGGCCTCACAACCACGTATCCCGCCCGCACACACCTAGGCCTCACCCTGAAGATTCTTTGGAAACAGTAGAAAATTCCCGAAAAGTCTTGGGCTAAAACCACCCCAATCAAAACCTACCTAAAGAGTCTGAGGTGTAAGGTCACCTCAAGCCATCACAGCCTAGGGGAGAAGAAGCAGGAAGGAGATAGTAACTAGGGAAAAAACACCCTCTCCCATGAAATGGGAGTGTTCGGCACTAAGTTCTCAATCATGGTTGGGGTGCTATAAAACACAAAAGAAACAGATATATATATATATGTATACCAAACACACAGCCTAACCTATGGCTTCTAAACAGAGAGACTGAGCACGTGCCTCGACACTAGTACTACGAAGCATGCATACAACAAACAACCCCAACCCCATTTAGGTTTTTACGTTTCACCAGAATTAGTTTATTTAGTTCCTTAACTACTGGGAAACTTTCCACAACCAACCACATCAATTGTTCGTAAAACATATCCCTGCCATCCACAAATCACGTTAGGAAAACACAAGAAACACAACCACGTCCTTCTTATCAACTAACCAACCCATTGGTTATTAATCCTGTTCAATTACCATGACCCACCATTCATTAAATCTTCCACTTTTGTTTATTATTCACAACCCACTGTTCGTTCACATGCAAGCCCATCCCTACAGCCCCGCTTCCAAACACCATAACCACAACCACACCGAAACCCGTACATCATTATCAATTTAATGGCATTTATCGCAGCCCCACTGCCCATCACCAACATAACATTCATACCAACCCACAACCAAGTCAACCGCAACCCTGCTGCTCACCCGATCCACAACAACCCACAAAACACCCCCATCACATGCCAAGAAAACCAATACAATACCCACATGTTCATTATTCCATTTTGTTTAACCAGGGTGATCACCTAAGTGATCCAAATTTTAAACAACCAACTTTACGTGATTAACCAAATTCCACATTCCTCAAAGATTCCATACATTAGAAAATCCAGAAGGAGAGGGAAACATTTATTTCCGTATGCAAAGTCCACCAACGACCATGCTTTTTAGTAGGCAGCAGCTCATTCACAACATAATATCACAGGATATAAAGTAACAGCAAGCACAACTTCCCAACCCCATAATATAAGACAATTATTATCTTTATTAAACAGGTTCAAAAGTGTTTCACATAAACAAGTGAACACCCACCCCTCATGATGCACAAAATTAGACAGACGAAGATAAGATCACTACCTCGATAGGTTCTGATCACATCGCTCCCCCGGATCAACCTTAGAAGACGTCCATCGGCATCCGTCACTTCTGTCAGGTCCCAGAAAAACCTCCTCGGATGGAAGTCGAAAAGGAAAGGCTGAAGGAAAGACAACGGACCCAGGTTCAGATTTTCCACCTCGTCGTTATGATCATGTGGCCGCTGACGGATTGTAAATCAGAGCTCGGACGAAGAAGTTATGGAAGAAAGAGCCTTCGACTCTCTTGGGAGAACTCTGCTCAGAGGAATGGGGAGGAGAGGAGTGAATTGAAAAGGAGGAGGGGACCCCTCCTTTTATAGGAGAGAAAAGAAAAATTACACGACATTTAATTTATGGTACACGATGTGTACTCGGTTAATCCCCACGGTGTCCATGCGGCTTCCAACACGGCTCCGCGGCCGTTGACTGGTCAACACACTATTTGAGGGTAACGCATACGCAGGGAAGGACTACACGGCGTGTAGTTTGGACACATGGCGTTTACCCATTTATTTCACACTGAAAAGACACGGCTCAAACACGGAACATGACCGTTGACTGGTAACACGTACGTGGGGATGGTCTACATGACGTGTAGCACAGGACACAGGGCGTGCACCCATTATTTCACACAGCAAGGACACAGCCTTCAACACGGGGTATACCCGGCAAGGTGGTACATGGCGTGTAGTATAGACACACGGCGTGTACCCACTTATTTCACATGGCAAGGTCACGACCTTCAACACGGGGTATACCCGACGAGGGGGTACACGACATGTACTCACACTACACAGCGTGTAGTTTCAAAAAACTAAAAAGTGTGGAAAAAGTCCATTTCACCCTCTAGATCACTTCGTGACCTCCTTTTTGACAAAGGAATGGGCCAGAGAGGTCCGAGCCATTACAGAATTGTTGAGGTGAAATCATCCTTGTTCTCCATAAATTTCTCTAAGGCTGGAGTTAACTGGCCCATCCGAGTGACTTGTTCTTTGAAGGCTCCGGTGACTAGCGGAATCTTCAGGTTTTCCAACCAAAGCGTGAAATGAACATCCATCTGATTCTTGGTGTAAATACATTAATAATAAAATTCAATCTGTTCTTTTATACTTTTCTAGTACTGGGCATACTCTCTCATGAAGTCACTAACTACCTTCTAAAAATCTTTGGTAGTGGTGACAATCTGAGTCACAGATTGGGAGTCAGGAGCACTGAAACCAGATATCTTTGCTAACTCTTCACTGACCACTATCCTAAATGCTGACAAGTCCACTAGTGGTGCAGTGGAGGTTGAAACAGAGGCAGAAGAAACCAAAGGTGTTATAGTGAAAGCAACAGTTTCTTTAAAAGACTTGTTTAACCCAATGATGAGCTTCTCCACATCATCATCCTAGACCTTCACACGAGCTTTCATATATTCCTTAAAACTTTCAAACACTGAAACCATCTGTTGCACCACATTTCTGATATAGTGAATGTTTTTTTTCTGATTGGCCCCTAGAATCCATTAGTGCAGTCTAGCTCACCACTGACTATCATAGAAGGTCCACAGACTGAGACACATCCTTGAGTTGATTCTCGCATTGAGATACTTCTTGAAAAAAACTTGGTTGAATGGAAGACTGAACTCTATCCATCTTAAAGGCAGTAAACTCTTGAATTAAGGCCATTGGTTTTTATATTTCAGAGGCCTTGTTATCAAACATTTGGTGCAAATCTTTTTTTAGTGATTCCCGATCATCCTTAGTGATAAGGATCTCAGGAAGGACAACCACTGGTAGCACTATAGCAGGTTCAAAAACAGTAGGTACAGGGTGTCTCATTCTTGAAATATCACCATAAGAATCATCATAATCCAGCCCAAGTACCAAGTATCCAGGGTCTTCTGACCATTCATCAATGTCATGAAGAACAGATGCAGAACCATGATGATCCTCCTCACTTGGAGCTTTCTCTTGAGTATTATCATATTCTGGTTCTACTCTGGGAAATTCCACAACCTCCTCTTCAACTACAGAAGATTCAAACACTATCGCATCCATTCATTCACCAGTGGGGTGAGTCAAAACCTCTAATGAGTCATTAGTGACCTCTATTTCAATGGAAGTAGATGACACTTCTGCTTCTTGGTCAGACACTATCTTATCTGTATTACATATCAGAGGGCTCAAACTGAGATCCTTTTCTTCACTGTGCTCATTATCATCTTCAGCAACAACAGCCTCCTTTCTGGCATCTTTATCACAAACCTCCATTGCCTCATGATCAGAATGATATGACTTAGTAGCCGCATCCTCTTTAGAGGTGTCTCTAAAAATATTCTAAGATACATTTTCTTCTTCACTGGTCTCAATATCACTATCCCTTAGAACAGTATCTCTTCCTGGTAGTTCTTTTGGAGAACTAGGTGGAATGAAAGCTATTGTCCTTACATGAATGGCAGATAAATCAGGGTAAATCCCATCATTAATGGGGTTGTTCTCTCTTTCAGGTTCTATAGCTCCTTCAATTTCCTAATAATCATCTGAAGAAGCTGGTTTTGGTTCATTAGGCTTCAGCACTGGATCTCTCTTGCCTTTTTGATTAGATGGGTGAGTAGTAGGGTCAAAATTTTCATACACATTTCCTCCATCATTCACCCAAGATTTCGTCCAGGGATTCCACCGAATTTTCATGTATTTCCAAATAACCTTGGAGATACAAACACTATTCTTAGCCACTATCATCTCTTCTCTATTTCCAACCACACCCTTTACCTTTTGCATTAATGAGATTAGTTTTTCAAGGAATAGGGCATTGGACTTTGATCTTGCCTTAGTCATATCCACGAATTGTGCCATCAGTAACCTACATAGGTTGATCTTATCCCCATGTTTCAGTACGTACATCAGGAATATGTCCTGATACTTCAGCACTACAAAATCCCCTCTCTTGGGACTAATCACATGCTGAATGAACTTAAGTAATAGCATGTCTTCTCCATTCAACTCAGCTGCAGTGATCTTCCATTATTTTCCATTCCTGTTAGTTCTTCCAGAGATTTTTCATAATCAAATATCTCACTTTCTAGAGAAGCCACTCTAGAATAGTATTCATACACTCCATCATGAGGGCCACCCAAAAAAAGATCTCACACATCAGATGAAAAGTTAACTTCATTTCCATTGACTCTAGATACGAGTCTATCCACAAAATCTTCTTTTTCGAACATCAGGTATTCATATAATTACTTCACATGCTTCGTGCAGTACTGCCCATTATTGTTGGAAAAGCATTCAGTACATTCTTGGGCTTCTAGTTATTCCATCACTAATGACTTGCTCGATAGTAGCCATTCTTTACTCAGCTCTTTCTCAGCCACGATTTCTCTCTTTGTCAGATGCGGGTTGATAGGTCCCGTTGGGGTACTACTGGTGCCACTAGACTCGGATCGAGTCCCCTTTGGCCTTGGAACATCCTCATTGATAGAAGGGGGTCGCTTGGTTCTAGGAATGGATATTGAAATTGGTTTGAGGGTTCAAACTGGGAGTTAGGGTTTAGGGATTTCGAGTTTTAGGGTTTGAGATTGAGGAAGAAAATGTATTGAGATATGTTCATAGATTTGGTTTTATCATTTATGGATAAAAAAACAAAATTAATGAATAAGAATAAAATGGTTTAGATTCCAGCAAAAATAATCGGTAAAATCAAATAGTAAAGTAACCAACAGTGAGGTTCCAAACAGTGAGGTTTAACGGTGAGGTGTAACAGTGAGGTCTAACGGTGAGGTGTAACAGTGAGGTCTAACGGTGAGGTACCCCAGTGAGGTCCAATGGTGAGGTACACCAGTGAGGTTCCAATCAGTGAGGTTTGACTATGAGGTTTCATATACTAAAGTTAATCATACCTAACTCTTCTATGATGTAATTTAACCACTCTGAATTCAATGGATTTCTGAATAAATCAGCCAATTGATGTATAGTGCCAATGAATTCAACCGTGATATCACATTTTTTATATTGATCCCCCAAAAAGTGATGTCTTATATCAATATGCTTTGTCCTAGAAATAGATACTCAATTTTTTTAAATATTAATAGCACATGTATTTTCACACTTTATAGAGACATGTTTGAATTGATATCCATAGTCTAGTAAAGTGTGTTTCATCCACATAATTTGATCATAATAACTACCTGCAGCTATGTATTAAACTTCAGTAGTAGATAATGCAATAGAATTCTATTTCTTACTACACCTTGATAGTAGTGACTTTCCAAAAAGGTGTTATGTCCTAGAGGTGATTTTTCTATCTAACATGAAACTGGAAAAATCAGCATCAGAATAACTCAAATAATCAAATGATTGTCCTTTTGGATAAAATAGTCCTAAGTTTGGAGTATATTTAAGATATTTAAAAAAACTTTTTATAGTAGTTAAATGAGACTCTTTGGGATAGTCTTAAAAGTGAGCACACAAACATACACTAATCATAATGTCAGGTATGCTAGATGTAATATTGAGTAAACTCCCTATCATACCTCTATAGCTGGTCTGATCCATTGTTTATCCAGCTTCATCAACATCCAAATTACAAGTTGTACTCACAAGGGTGTCACTGCCATTACTACCATCCAACGAAAAATGTTTTAAAAGATCCTTAATATATTCACTTTGATTCAAAACAATGCCATTTTTATTTTGAATGATCTGAAATCCAAGGAAAAATTTGAGTTCTCCCATTAAACTCATTTCAAATTTATTTTGCATCATTTTTGAAAAATAAATACCTAATGAATTTTTAGAATATCCAAAAATAATATCATCCACATAAATTTTTACTATGAAAACATCTTTTTAAATTCTTTTAGCAAAAAGAGTAGGATCAACTATTCCTTTGGTAAATACTTTTGAAAAAATAAAAGAGTTGAGCCTATTATACCATGCTCTTGGAGCTTGTATTAAACCATTTAAGTCTTTAGAAAGTTTTAAAAGATGATTTGAAAAATGAGGATTTGTAAAACCAGGAGGATGTTCAACAAACACATCATCAACTATATACCCATTTAGAAAAGAACATTTAACATCATGTTGATAATGATTAAAAATAAGATGATATGCATGAGAAAGTAGTATTATAATGGATTCTAATCTAGATACTGGTAAAAATGTACCCTCATAGTCTATTCCTTCTTCTTGACTATATCCTTGTGCAACTAACCTAGCCTTTTTTCTAACAATATTTCAAGACTCATCAACTTTATTTCTAAATACCCATTTTGTGCCTATTATAAAAGTGTCCTTAGGTCTTTCCACTAATTCCTAGACTTTGTTTATTTCAAAATGATTTAATTCTTCTTGTATAGCCATTACCCAAAATTAATCATTGATAGCATCATTAATATTTTGGGTTTTATGCTGTGAAAGAAAAGCTTGATGTTCAACATGGTTTCTTAGAGAATCTCTTGTTTGTGTTCCACTATTTCGATCACCTACACCAGAATATAGAGGATGATTTTTAAGAGTCCTAATGCCTCTAGGAAGGGTTGAACTATATTCTTCATTGTTGTATATTGGTTCAGAATCAACAGGCACAGATTCTGGAAAATTCCCAGAACTGGATACTTTTACAGGGGATTCACTATCTTTATCATTAAGGATCAGAATTGACATATCTTCCTCAAATGTTAAAGGGAGTTTTTAGGCTAATGTGGATTAGTCTCATCGAATTTGACATGAACTGATTCATCCACATATTTGGTTTTCTTATTGAACAATCTATAGGCTTTACTTGAGATAGAATAACCCAGAAAATTCCTTCATAACTTTTGGGTGAAAATTTGTCAAGATTATCTTTAGTATTAAGAATATTGACTTTGCAGCCAAAAGCACTAGAGTAATGAACCTTATCCTTCCTATTGTTCCAAATCTCATAAGGGGTCTTCTTTAGAACAGTTCTAATTAAAACTCTATTGATAATATAAAAAGCTGTATTTACAGCTTTAGCCCAAAAATAAATAGGTAAATCATACTCATTAAACATTGTTCTTGCAATTTCATGAATGTTCATATTCCTTATTTCAACATCTACATTTTTCTGAGGTGTTCTAAGAGCAGAAATGTTGTGACTATAGCCATTGTGTAAGCAGTATGATTCAAACTCATGATTATCAAACTCACAGCCATGATCACTTCTCAGGTTCTTGATTCTATGTCCACTATGATTTTCTACAGACTTGGAATATTTAATAAAACATGAACAAGCTTACCTTTTGTGAGCTATAGTATATACCCAAGTATACCTAGAAAAGTCATCTACAAGAACATAAACATAGTGCTTTCAATTTAAACATGAAACTATAGATCATCCAAACAAATCCATATGAACTAACTCAAGTGGTTGAGAAATTGAAACTTCATTCTTTGGTTTGAATGAAACATTGTGTTGTTTTCCCTTTTGACTAGGATTACACACTTTGTCAAGTGGGAATTCTAGTTTAGGTAAGTCTCTAACTAAAATTTTCTTAGATAGCTTCCTTACTGAGTGCACATTGCAGTTTTCTAAACTTCTTTTCCACAAACAAGACTCTTTTTGAAAAGCATTGAAGCAGGAAACATTTTGTTTGGCCAATGAATTTAGATCAACAACATATACATTATCATTTCAATATGCAGTGAAAACAAAATCCTTTTTATAAATGAAAACATTACATTCATAGTTCTAAAATTTAAAATTAAATCCATCATCACATAACTGAGATATGCTATGTAAATTGTAATTTAGTCCATCAACCAAAGGTACTTTAGAAATTAATATTATATCAGGGTTACCAATCAGACCCGAGACAAAAAAATTTATTTTTGCATTTTCACGAAAGGTGACATGCCCACCATCAACATTAATTATAATCATAAAGCAAGAATAGTCTCCTGTCCTATGTCTTCATCAATCCATTTTCCAAGTACTATAAGGTCTTACATGAACTCTTTAAACAACTTCCCTGCAGAAGAGATTAAACATGGGGTAATTCTGGTACCCAGATCATCTTGGGTCCAGAGAGGTTAGAAATTAAAACTTTGGGAAACCATATTTGCTTCATAAGTTTTCTAAAATCAACAAATACATTTTGAGACATAAATATGTTGTTAGGTCCTTTAGACAAATTTTTTCTCAAATGATGGTCCAGAACTAGAACTAGCAGCGAACTGCCTAGATTTTGGAACAAATCTGGTTTTTCTAATTTGTCTCTTTCCGAAATATTATCCAAGACCAGTTTTATAATTTGGAGCAATATGTTTTCCTAGAAACTGTGTCAAGGTATCCCTAACAGCATTTAACTTCTTAAGATTTTTCTTTAATTTTTCATTAGATAATTTTAACTCTGTATTTTCCTTTACAAGCTTAGCAAATTTCTCCTTTTCTATATCTAGATTTGACTTGTAATTTTCATTTAAATCATCATGTCTTTTTAATGACTTATATTTTTCCTCGAGTTCATTAAAAGTATCCTCAATCATTTTTCAATATTCAAATAATACTTCTTCAGTCATATCTTCATCATTATGAGAGTCACTTTTATAATAAGTATTATGCACAGGGGAATTAAGTGTTACCTCAGATGTCTCTGTCATAAAGCATAGATTGGAATATCTTTTTTGTTTTGAGTATGAAGCATCAGATCTAATTGAAATATCTTCTGAAGCACTCCATGTTTCTTTCAGATCCTTTTTATAAACTTTGCAGTTTTCATCATATTTTCTCTTGAATTTCAGCTTGGGTAAGGCTACTTTCACATGACCTTTTCGTTTACATTCATAGAATACTATTTCACTTGTATTATCATTCCACATCCTGTCTTTCTTCCAATATTATTTATGATCATTCTTTCTTTTGAAGTTTTACTTCCTATAGAATTTCCTCTTTCGGTAGAACCTTTTGAATCTTTTGGAATGTTGTGTCATCTCCTCATAACCGTCTGAATTTGAATCTTCACTTGTAGAACATTCTAGAAGTACTTGAACTTTTTCTTTGTCTTTTCTTTTTGAGGAAGATGTCCTGAATGCTACTGACTTCTTTTTTGGCCTTTATTCTATTTCTTGATTCACCTCAAGATATTGTTCATACATCATTATCTTTCCAATTAGATCTTTTACTAGTATCTTGATGATGTCACACAATTCTCGGATTGATACAGAAGTGCCTCTCCATCTCTCAGGTAGGAATCTATGCAGCCTCATGATTTGGTCTTTGTTGTCCACTAGTTTCCCAAGAAGATTCATGGTGTTTACTATCTCATTAAACCTAAGATATATTTAAGAGATAGGTTCATCGGGATTTATCATTAAATTATCATATTTAATGGTATAGGTATTTAATCTCATTTCTTTAACATTGGTTGTTCCTTCATGAGAAACATCCAAAGTATCCCAAATTTCACAAGCAGTCTTACATATAGATATTCTATTGAATTCTTCATCTCCAAAATCATAGTATAAGGCATTCATTGCTTTAAAATTATTATTATAAGTAGTTTTATTTACTTGAGACTAGGTATCCATAGTAGTAGCAGGTAATTCATGTTGTTCTTGAATTGTGTCCCATATTTGAGGACCTATGCTATCAAGATACATTTTCATTTTCAATTTCCACTGACCATAATTATTTCCATTAAAGAATGGTGGTTTGTTAGTAGCAGCACCCTCAACTCGGTTATCCATAGAAAATTAAAAGGTTAAAGAACAAAAAATTTAGATATAATACAAATTTTTAGATATTTATGATATAACTAAAGTCACAGTTGAAAAGAAATTGACAATCATGAAAAAAAGGTTTAATGGTATGAATAATGAAATCCTCTGATACCAAATTTTGGTCGGAGTGGATACTCAAGAGGGGGGGGGGTGAATTATGTTCCAATTAAATTTTTTGTTTAAAACATTTAGGATTAAAATCCCCAAAATTAAAACATCCCAGTTAATTGAGGCAGTAGAGATATAAATGATTTATTGTTCAATAGGTTTCTCAAAGGTTGATTAATCCTCAGTTGAATCAGTGTGAGTACTAATTCAACTTTTCAAACAATTTTGCTAAAAGAATCACATATACACACTAACCAAAACTAACTATCAGAGTGAATGTAAATAAAAGATTTCTATATTTGAAAATATAATCATTAGATAAATGTAAAACAGAGTACTCAAAAAATTAAACAAGAGGTTTAGTCTTAAGACAATACCTAATCCTCTGCACATGGTGATCACTTACCACCAAGAAGAAATATTAAAAATTATACACAAACTGTATCAGGCTATACAACAGTTTTCAAAAACTGTCCAAGTTTGACAACCTCTACCACAGTTCTATGTGGGAAAATAAACTACCAAGCCACACTAAGTTTATTCCATAGTTATGCATGGGAAAAAATGTAAAGATATTTTGGTATGGGGACTTTTAGTATCCCTTAGTTCAAGAATAAGAGTCAATGTGTGTAAGATAAACATACACACTGCTCACAAATGTAAAATACTAAACACAGTAGAGCTAAATATATTAGGAATAACTTTATAATGCTATATGTGTTGGTAAATCAGCTCTAGACTCCTTTAAATGAAGGAAATAATGTTCTGGTCCATCTCTGAAGTTTTCACTAAAATAAAGTGTTGCTACAATCAGATTCTAACTTCCAGATGTAGATATGATCAGGTTCGTGGGTCAGAAATTCTTCTTTTCACACCACCACAACATTGAAAATGTTCTTCCAACCCATATTTTTGAAGCTTTGGGATCATCAGAATGAGTTCTCGAGTGCTCTTCTTATTTCCTGGTATATTAGGTACTGTATATGTCTCCCTTCTGTGTGTATCTCAATATCATGATGTCTATCTTCCTTTTGTTAGGTCTCTAAACTTATATATATATATATATCCTTTTTCCAGCTCAAATTTCCCTTATTTAATTTAGTAGGGGTCTGGAAGAGGAATGATTCATCCATGTATGGTCTTCCTCGTACCTCGTACTATTTCCGGATATGCCTGAAAATATCATTAAATAATGTCAGGTGAATTAAGTTGTCCAGAAATGACCGTTATGATAATATTATGAAAATTGGTAAAGAAAAGAATATGTTATCATTAGACTGGAAACAGATTTATGTCACACAGAAGAATTCAACAGAAGGCTATTCAACATTGGACTTCATATATAGGCTCAACAGTAGACCTTTAACAGTAGGCTTCAGTCATTAAGCTTGATCAGAGGTATACTTCAACCAGTAAGCTTCTAGCAGTAGCTCTGTAACATCAAACAACTTCAACAGTGACCTTTTCCAGCGGTAGACTATCTCAATAGTAGACTTCATCAATGGTGAAGTTTGTCTATCATAATACTTATACTTAATGGTAGACTTGAACAACAGTTGACTACATCTATAGTAGGAGTTGTATAACAGTATCCTTATACTAACGATAGACATGTCTAGTGGTATACTTGAACTGCGAAGCTCTTAACAGAATACTTGAGAAAGAGTCTGACAGTGGACTTCTAACAGAAGCCTTGTCATAGCTGTGACTTGTAACATTGAATCCTTGTATGTAAAATTTGATAAGCATATCAACAGTATACATGTAAAAGTGGCCTTGTACCGGTAGCTTCCAAAAGTGAATGTAGATCATCAACAATGAACTTTTAGCAACAGCAACCTAGAGTAACAGTGAGCTATATCGGTGACCTTGAATGGCAGGCTCTTACCAGTAGGCATAAACAGTGAACTTATACTTAGATAAATGTAAATTGTAAGTTGATGCAACAAAGTCATGAGACTAAAAAATATATATTTTTCAGGATAAATAATATAAAGATAGATTAAAAAGGATTATAAAATGACTTAATATATCATGATCAGTATTCAAACTTGATTTGGGATTTTCAAAATAGGTGAGTCCAACATAAAGTTTATTGTGATAGATAAGTAATTTTTAGGAGAATTTATGATACATGAAGATCAAATCATAGTATAAAATTATCATTACTTGAGGCCCCATGAGATGAAGTACCCTAATCATGACCTTGACATGACAGATGTAGTTCATAATTTGTGTTTTTTGAGGTACTGTTAGTTGAGAGGTAATTTTGTGGTGTATAAGGACCATAATAGCTCAATTATATCTTTACACAATGTAAATTAAATCATATATACTGAATTTTATTTTAATACCAAAAATACATTTATTTTGAGAATGCCTATATGCTTAAGAAGGTTAAATTTTTTACTAATTCACTAATTTGGAATACTCTGACACGGGTACTAGGGGAGGCTTAAAGTGTGTGGTAGTTGACAGATATATTTTCTTAGATGAATTTAGAGATCCATGTGGATCATGGTAATTATATCCTTAAAACCATAGTAGTGACATATTCTCTTTAGGAATGCATGAATATGTGGAAACTTTCTAATCCAAAAAACTTGGTCTTATATTAGAGTGTTTTAGGCATGGACCAACTGCCAAGTTTGGTTGTTGATGGGGATAAGGTCTTATGAATTTATAGAAGTATCTAGGTTCATGTTGACATAAATTATGAATTTATAAATGAATTTCATTCCAATATTTGTGATGTGCACCCTGTTGGTACCAAGACGTATCTCGACATGTACTGCCAGTATTGGGGGCTAGGTATAAAGAGACATGTTAAGGGATTTGATAGATAGTGTTCCACCTGTCACTACGGGAAAGGTGAGCACCTGTGTGCTGTATGGATTTTTAGTTATTTCCCATTCATGACTGTAAATGGGCAGAAATCACTCTGGAATTCAGGAT
Organism: Viscum album; assembly: GCA_963277665.1. Lineage (NCBI taxonomy): Eukaryota > Viridiplantae > Streptophyta > Magnoliopsida > Santalales > Viscaceae > Viscum > Viscum album. The sequence continues at coordinate 1,345,173,237 of OY728147.1, forward strand.
AGGTTTACCTAGGTCACCATGAGGTAGTGACGTTGCATGCATTATCATTGGCCAGCAAACCAAGTTCCCCCAATTTTTACCTATAGGTAAGACCTTTTCTATGGATGATCTTGGGAGGGTTTTTATCTATGATCTTGTATTAATTCAAAACATTCCCTATTATATTGTATCAGATAGGTATTCTGGGTATAAATAATAGTTCTAATACAGTTTGTATATGTCTTTTGGTACATAGGATCCATTTATCATGACATTCCATCCATAGACTAGTGATTTATTTGAATATACTATTCAAATATTAAAGGAGATATTCTGAGTATGTGCCCTTTATATTAGTGGATCTTGGGAAAGAAAACTATATGATACAAAGTTTTCCTATTATAATACATTTTAGGAAATAATACATATGGACCATATGAGGCCCTATAAAGTAGGTCATGTTATTCACCCTTATTCTAGCTAAGGGTAAGAGAGCTAGCCCTATTGCGACCTCATCTCATCTAATATTCTTTAGAGTAGGTGGAACTTATCCAGAAGCCTGTCAATATTGATCAAACAAGGAATAAGCCTTATGAAGATAGTCCTCTCCACCATATAGAGTTTGTGGTGGGACATCACATCTTCTATAATGTTTCTCCACGATCGGGTAATAGTTGGATGTAGAGACATGGAATGTTACCTCCTCGTTATGTTTGGAATTTCGATATCTTGGATAGAGTTAAACCGATAGCCTATTGGGTTGCCTTAAATTATAGGTATCGATCCATTCATGAAATCTCCCAGGTATCGCAACATCATCTTAACATTTTATAAAATATCCCATATATTTATAGAACCATATTTATTAGTTTTCTTAAATTAAATAGTTGTATTCATTGAGTCAAGTAATTCATCAAATAAATAATTTACTATATGGTTATTTATTTATTATATTTACATTTCAATTATATAATTTTAATTTGAAACAAATAATTTCATCTTTTAATTCATCATAATGAAATAATCATTATATTAAATTTTTAAAATTTTCATACAAAGTGCAATTTTTATTGTATTGGGAAAAATACATTTTTTTAAAATAGGAAATTTTTATAACATTATGAAGACATGGATATGATATAAATTTTATTAAATTTATTTAATTACTAAATTATGATTTTATAAGAGTGGTCATGTATAGAAATAATTCAGATCATGTATTTTATAATTTATTTAATGATAAGTATAAAAATTATTTTAGTTTTGATGAAATGCCTGTAAAGCATTAAAAATGGAAAAATTGGTCCCTTATAAATAACAACTGAGTGCAAAAAAAATTTTGCAGCAATTTTTATTACTTATTATTTGTTATTTATATATTTTCTGTTAATTTAATTGTTTAGAGTTATATAACACTAATCTAATCCACATTCTTGTGTAATGAGTAGGTAGAGAAGGGGAACACAAAATAACAAATTTAACAATTTATTTTGGCATTTATAATAGTGAATATAAATAAGTAAAAAATCTAGAATATTATATTAAACCTAAATTAGTCAATTTTATTTTAGTAATTTATTTTTGAATTTTATATATGATATAATTAACATTAATTCATGTGCAACGCTCGTGGAGTGCTTGTGCAAGAATAAGAAAAATAAAAAAAAATAAAATTATAAGAACTATTAAATGACCCAAATTCATGAAAAATTTATTTCTATAAGGAATTATTTGTAAATAAATATTTTTTATTTTATTTCGTGACATTTTGGACCCACAAAATTTACTTCACTGCCTTTATAATATTTTCATACAAAAGGATCTCAAGTTTTCACATTATATTTTTTAATTATTATAATATTTTAATATATCATTTTACAGGAATGTTCTTCCAAAATAATGATAAATTCTAAATCTAATAATGTTATCTTCTTTATGAATATTTATTTTTAATTTTTTGTCTACAAATAAATACAATAATGTCTTACAAAAATATGATGTAGTACTTATTTAATTAATGATTTAATCAAATTAATGATAAAATAATAATAAAATAAAGATAATTTAATATTTTATAGTTAATTAATGAACTACATATATTAGTATGATATGTCTACAATATAATAAAAATATTTAATCGAATTTGAAACTCTATTTTGATGTTTTTAAATTCATAGTTATGAATAGTGTTTAATTTTACATAAATTATTATTCATGAATTTAATATTGTATTGAATTATTTAAAAATCAAAAAATATTTGAAAATGAGAAAAAATGATATTATATCTTCAAAAATATGATATAATTTGAGTTTTAGGCCCTTTGAAAGTATTTTTACATATATTAGACTAATTAATTTTTAATAAATTAAGGGTTTCCTAATTTTCCCCTCACCTCAATTATAAAAGGATACCAACCTCTTAACAAAAATTTATAGCCACGATCCTTATTTCTCAACTACATTATGAAAAATTACATCATCCTCAGGCATTTCCACATTCTAGTGCTCCTGATATAAATAAAAGATCACATCCAAGAGCCTATGGTGGTTCTCATGGGGAAATTTTCAAGAGGTAAATTCCTACTTTTTCTCATTTAAATTGCTTCTCAATTCACCCTTATATTCACATCCTATACAATGTTTCAAGAAAACTATGGTATCATATATATAATATAATTTTTTTGTTGACAATATATTCATCATTAAATATCTAATATTCTCCTTTTATTCTCAAATAACGAAATCGTCATCTATGGTGGGTGTAGGGTCCTGATAATTCCACAAGGTGGAAATCCAATTACCCCAAAACACGGGAATGGACAGAACCAGTCCATGTACTGGCTCCCAGAAACAGTACGTGGCCGGTTCAGTGAACTGCAATTCTGTGGAACAGCTTCGTCCGTGAAACGAAGGAGGGAACCCCGACGCGGGCGCGAAGCAGGACGAATGCTAGGCCAGTCCACCGCCGCGAACCGTGCCAACCAGCCCATGCCACGTGCACCATCATCCAAAAAACGGAGGTGGAATCCATATACGGCTGTGTATCTTGTAGTTTTCGAAATAGAGGCGGAGTGGTGCACGGCTGCAGAGCAATTCCGCGAATCTCGGTTCCAAAAACCCTTGGTTGACCGAGTCGTTCACAGGTGGGGATTCTTTCATGGACTTTTGCAAAAAGTTTCATGTGACCGTTGATAAATCCTCTTCGTGACTCTATAAATAGTCACAGAGGGTCACCAAAAATTGAGAGAGGAAGGATGTGTGACAAACCGTGGAGAGACGCTGGAGAAATCACTACCAACAGTAAAGTTCTGCAACCATCCGCGGACCCCATATCGTCCGCGGATGCAATCATCCACATAGATGAGAAACCAAACAGCGAACCACATGCAGTCATTTCCTTCGTGGATAGTCTCTCCGAGACCACCCCATCAGTGGACCAGTGTCGTTCTTGAAAGGGAGGTGGGAACCCCTCCATGAGCGCAATGTAGGACGGACGCTGACCCCGTTGCAAACGCCCTTCGCGGACATTTCCTTTGCGGCCAGCTCTTACACGGCTCGCTCTTCTGTGAACACCCTTCGCGAATAGCCTCTCCATGGCTGCTCCTATGCATCTCGCTCTTCTGCAAACACCATTCATGGATAACATCTCCAAGGCTGATCGTACGCAGTTAGCTCCTCCGCGGGTACCCCCTTCGCGGCCATCTCATATCCGGCCAGCTCCTACTCGGCTCGCTCCTTCGCGAACACCCTAGGCGGCCAGCTTTATCATAGTCAGTCCCTAGCATCCAGCTCTCCACCTCCAAATCCTATGCAGCCCGTCCCATGCAGAAAACATCATGCACTCGCTGGTCCATACCACAGGGGCTGCACCCCCACACCCCCGCTTGGGGTCATTGCCATGCTGCGATCCCGGGGTGGGTCAACAATATTTTACATTGAACCGTTGCGCCGCCCCATCATCTGTACTATACATTCCATGTTTCAAGCTACTCCTCATAACTCTCCTATAACCCCATTTTCTAGATCATTTTTCTAGGGACATCTAGAAAGGGTCTCCCTTGCATAAGTCCCACACAAACCATTTCTAGGTATCTCCTACCTAGTTGTCCTGACCATATGAAGTTAAACTGTATGGCCCTCATCCTATCCATCTGACGTTAAACTATATGGAAATATTCCTTTCTACCTGACTTATAAATTGTAGTAAATCCTATATTCCAAACACAGGATGCCTCTTTCTCCAAACAAGATATTTAATATTATCCAAGCATAAAACGCCTAATGCAATGATCCCAGTGGCGTAATTTCAAGAGCATTGGAATCCATTAAAACATTCCATCACTCCACCCTAGATATTGTGTGTCCTTCATTCCAATCTCCATAATCTTTCATGTCTGAAGGGACCCCCTAATGGCTTAGTCCCATGCCGCATCAGCACACCTACATTCCTGGGCTAGCACCCCCAAAGACTTTGGACAACACTTTGAGTTAGGTCCTGTGTTTCGAACACGGTCAAGAGTCAACCCTCATTTGTTTGTTCCCATTTCAGGATAACGTGACATGGATGCTGTGTTTCGAACAAGGTCAACAGTTATCCCCCATCACCATGCCACCCTCATTGCATTCAGAATCTCGGGCATGTAATTCACACTTTTCATCTCCCTTTGTTCAGACTGATTCCAATGCCCTTGGTATTATCCCTCTTGTGCACTTGCGCATAGGTGAAAACCTAAAACCACCAGTGGGTTGGGATACACTCATGGAAAAAAATGAGGAATACATTCATGGAATCCTCCCTCGTGTAAGCCCCTAGCCCTTCTTATGGGAGGAAGCACCCATGCACCTCTGTACTTCCCTGGTGCCAAGAACCAAGAGGGGTGACGGACATGGGGATACCCTTTCCCTCTTCCTCTGGGCATTGTCATGAATGGACGTCCATCTCGGAGTAAGCCCTGACTATTTGTGCCGCGCCCACACGTATGCCCCACTACACTTCCCACGGACACCCCTTTCATGACGTGATTATCTGGTCCCTACCGCCTCTTGTTTCTCACACCAAGCATAACTCACGTGGTCTTAAAGTAATCATCGACCATGGAATCCTCTCTTGGGATGCCTTAGAGTGTAACCTAGATGCTAATCCGAACTACATGGACTTTGATTCCCCACAACAGGGATACGTAGGAAGCCTCCAAGTTGTTCAAGCCCGATCACCATCAGACCCTCGAGTCCAAATTCATGTTGGTTCTCCGACATTCCAGTTCGAACTACGTGGACTTTGATACCTGTCTCCTAGGAAGGGTACATTGGAAGCCTCCCCGAGTTTGAAGCCCAAAACCTGGTAGATCCGACCTTCTTCATGTCTATTCACTACACCAACCCCAAGAAGCCTAGAGCGTAAGCCCTGTACCAAACCGAACCACGTGAATTCTGATTCCTTTCGAAGGGATACATGGGAGGCCTGTACCATGGGTTTGATCAAATGCTCAGGTCATTATCTGTCCCCCCTAGATGTCAATAACTATGGAGTTCCTGGTTACGAGGCTTTTAAATTTACAACATCTCAATGATCCCAAACTCCTTGGGGTCATTAATCCAACGAGGGATGGTAAACCTCAGGCATAAATGATTTCGAACCCCTATGTCTAGCTGTCCATCGCCATCCAGGAGTAATCATTGGATACTATGCTTGGGTATAAACCAATGATTCATAAACACGTGAATACATCCTAAATCTACAAGAGAGTCTTGGAATAAGAAATTGTTCCTTCAAAAAGGGTGCGATGAGCCCGACATCCAATCCTCTCGACCAATGTGTGTTCTTAAGCATCGTTGCTCAAACCACCCTGTGAATGCCTGCCTTTGGAGAGCAGGTCCACGTATTTCTGGATATGGAACCATTGGGTGTTTCAAGGCGAAAACGGTGCATCTGATATGAGGGATTAGGCAGAACCCAATCATCTCTAATCAATCGTTAGGAAGTGCATGTTTCTCCCCCATGACCCTGTTGTGCGCTGTGAGACAGTGGGTCAATTCAGCACCTTCCTAGATGAAAAGTTCTTGTTTCCCTTTAACACAATCATAGGATGTTTTAGTTATATTTTAATAGTTATGAATGAACAAAATATATATATATGTCATCATTTGTGGAGTTTTGATTCTATTTTATAAAGATGTCAATAATAAACTGACCTTTGAAACAATGAAAATAACACACCAGAAACAATGGAAATATTAAAATATTATTATTAATGAGTGGAAAAGGCTATAATAATTCCTTATAAGGTAGTAAAAAATGATTTTAATTCAGTAAATAATTAATAAAACTATTAAATTTATTATAAATTAGGATCAAACATAATTTAAAGATGTCGAACCTAATGTATGTGACTTTCTATTTAAAATCAATTTAAATGTATCTTGTAGAAAAATATAAAAGATTGTTTTTTATATATGGAATCACTGGTTTATCCCACATTCTTAATGATTTATTAAAATAATTTTCTATCTCATTATTTTAATTTTAATTTTCAAAAAAAAATTATTTCATTATTTTGTTCATGGATATTATGTTTCAAAGTGAATTTGTTACAAGAATATGGTATTTTGATATAAAAAAGTGTTTGGATCATGTTTTCGAAAGATTTATCACAGTTTTTGTTTATGATATTTTTATTGGATAAATATTAATATCGTTTGAGCATATTAGAGCTCAAGATATGTTGGTTTGAGCCCCATTATATACCATTATGTGATGGTTTGATCCCATTATAGCTCTAGATATAACGAGTGATCCCCATTATTTCTCTACAATGAATTGGGTACTCCAGACATGGAAGTCGACTTAAAAGATATTCTATTTTAAGGGTTAATATAAGAGTGATATGGTAAATATTTCCAAATCACAATATATGATTTATCTATGCATGATATTGAGTTTTCAAGAAAAGTGTTTTAATTGATATTCATGTTTACGGTGGACTAAAAGTTTTCTTTTTTTATCTTTCTTAATGAGATATTTTATTCTCATCCAAATATTTTTAATATTTATTAATAGCATGTATCGATTTTTAAGAGAAATACATAGGTAAAGATGAATGTATTGATTCTTTCAAAGAAAATAAAATTTTATTTTTTAAAATGTTTTATATTTTGGAAAAATGAATAATGTTTTAGGAGTATCCTACATATATGAATGTTTTATAAAATGTATGTATTATCTTATAATTATCTAGAACTATATAGAAAAAATGATCCTCAATATGAAATAAAGTCAAATTCTTAACTAAAACTCAAGATTATGTAATGTTTTAAGGATTGGTCCTTATAGTTGGTATAAGATGATGATTTAGATAACCATAGGGGTTAGGATTGAGTTAATAGAAAAACATAAATTAGATTTTCATATTATTGTTAATTTTAAATAATATATAATTATAATTTTACCATGTTTATTCATCTAATATATGTCTCTTTAGAAAGGTTTTTTGTGGAAGAATCATGGATGCTGAAGTATGAAGACACTAAGAGGATGATATTATTCTGAATTTAGAGCCTCAAATGGTGGGAAATGGAATAAAATAGTTTGTGATAGTAATGGATTAGTTGACTGATGAGATAAATGATTTCTATATTTAGTCTAGAGAGGAACCTCATCTACCATGTTGGAACCTATTTTCTATGGAAGATTTCATGAGAAAATAGCCCCAATGAATTAGTGAATACTCTAACCCTATGGTTTCTAAACGATGAATCAACGATACGGAAAAGATATATGATAGTTTGGGATGTTTGGAACTTCATAAGTAACCATTAATCTTTATAATTTTGAAGATGAAGATGATCAATGATGTTTTTTTAACAATACCAGATAGAAAGAATGACTTGATTCCATGAATCGGAAATATTCAAATATCTCTTCTTTGAGAAATATTTCCGAAATGATTCTCAACTCCGAATGGGAAAAAATGTATATAATTGATGAAAAAATATTAATATTACACAGTTGTATATGAATAAAACATCTCAATATAAGATTGGTATTATCTTGATTTTTTCCTGGAAACTAATAAAAAATGAATCAGTTTAAATTATTTCTAAAAATGGGTTTACCAAGAGAATTACACAGATAAAAATTTAAAAGCTATGAGAAATTTGTTTCTTGTGCCAGAAAATGGTGAAATTGAGTTTTTTGACACATATGTTCCTTGTTATGGCAAGAATAAGAATCATTCATGTTAGTAGGAATTGGGAAGAATCCATCAAAGAATGCTTTTGAAATGAAAATCGAATTATCTTCTTGGGAAAAGTGCGGTAAAAAGAATCCTTGAGAATTTTTTTTAAATTCTGGTATATTCTAACAGTGTTTAGTGTTTAGAAAAATTGATCATGAATAAAAAGAAAATTTTCATAAGAATGAAATGAAGAAAAATTTAATGATGCTTTAAATTTATAGAGTTGGTTTATTTTTCTAAAGTGTCTGCAATGCTATTCACTCAAGCAGAAAATCCACAAGATTGGAAACAGAAGGGTGTGGGAAAAGCTTTTTCAAATACTTCATCACATGTTGAGCCATGAAACGAAATGGTATAATGTACATTTCCTATTTTTACAGAATATTCCAATTTGTTATTTGATTCTATGTCTAAAAATTCATTCATTTCAGATAGTTTTTATAATAAATTTGGAATTACACCTCAAAAAATGAATCCAAAACTAATGGTGAAAATAGATTTATAGAAAATTTAAGATAAAATAAAGTATTATAATAACCTAATAATTGTATGTGAAAAGTATTTACTTATAGTCCAGGTTATTTTGACTTAGTAGAGTTTTATGTTATCAAGGTTATGTATTGGATTTCTATTTACCATGATAAAACTGATTGTAGAATTAAAGAATTTGTTTTTCATAAAGGGCTTCAATTTGTTTACTAAAATAAATCCATATCATTGATAACATACCTGGAAATTTAGAAAATGTTAAAATATGGAATTAAAATTTATCTTGCATATATTTTTTGAAATAGATGAACTATTTAGATTAATCATATGCCAATGGTAATTGAGTACCTTGATATTTTTCCTGATAATTTTTCTGGTGTGGTAATTGATCGAGTGGTTCATTTTATTATTTAATTAGTTCATAAATATATTAAAATTTCCAAACCCCCATATCTAATTGATAAATTAGACCATATAGAATTTAAAAATTAGTTCCAGTAATTATTAGATAAAATATTCATCTAACGTAGAAATTCAACATTGGGTGCACCAATCTTGTTTAAAAAAAGATAGTTCAATGATAATTTTCATCTATTATAAAGCCTTGAATTACATCACTCTTATGAAAATGTCTTGTTTTCCACATCTCAATGTTTTTTTATTATCTATAGGGAGAAAAGTATTTTGAAAAGATGAGATATGGTTGGAGTAGAATAATTTTAAAGTAATTGATTATAACATTTTTGAGACTGTGTTTCATACTAGATAAGGGAACCATGAATTTTTTTGTTATGACATTTGGTTTAACTAATTCACCTAATTTATTCATTTATCTTATGAATAGATTATTTAATGAGTTGTTGAATAGGTTTTTGATTGTGTTTATTGATAAATGTTTTTTATATTACAAAAGTAAATAATAACTTGAAATAAATCTAATGAGTGTTTTGAAAACCTCTAAAGAATAAAAACTTTATGGAAGATTCCTCAATATTGAAATTGGGTAGCAAAAAATTTCATTCCTTGTTCACATGGTTTCTAATTTTGGAATAACCATTGATCATACCCAAATGAATGTTATTCAATAATGGATAATACCAAAAAATATAATCAAGATTCATAGTTTTAGTGAGTTTTTTGGATATTACTAGTGGTTTTATTAAAACATTATAAGGTTATATATCCCAATGAAAAAGATAACTATAAAAGGATTTAAGATCATATGGATGAAAGAATTTAATGATTTTTTTTAGTAATTGAAATTAAAATTAGTGAATGCTCTAGTTTTGGACCAGACTTCTAAAAATGGTGACTTTTTCATCTAAAATGATTCATCATTGAATGGAAATGGTTGTGTCCTAATATAGAATGATCAAATAATTGATTTTACTTATGTCAGTTGAAGCCTCCTAAGAAAAATTATGTACACATTATTTGGAATTAGTTGTAGATTTTTAGTACTAAAAATTTAGGGGATTAATTTTTAGAGTGTTAAATTTGAAATATATACAGATTAAAAAATATTTTATTATTTATTCTCTCAGAAAGAATTGAACATGAGATAGAGAAGTAAGCTATAACTAATAAAGGATTATTATTGCATGATTCATTACAATATTAGAAATGAAAACAAATTCAATGATACATTGAGTCAGAAATTTATTGCTACATTAACCATTATACATTTAGAATGCGACCCTTTGGGTAATGATTTTTTGAATTTACGATTGGATGTTTTTCATGTAGGAAATTCCAATATATTTTGTAGTTGTTAATGTAGTTGTATCTTTATAAAATATTAATAAAGAACATAATGATGAATAAGAGATAAAAAGATAGAATTTGTTAGAATGGTATGTTTACTATATTTAACATTGTTAGATATTGTTTTTTGATATCTGGGAAGATAATATTTGTTCATTGTGATTCATAGTTGAAGAAAAAATTGTTATCTAAAGCTTATAATTCTCAATTTTATGTTCATCCTGACAGCACAAAGATGTATAGAGTTCTTCACCAGCATTACTGGTTGGATATAATGAAAAGGGATGTTGTTGATTTTACTTTAAAATGTTTAAAATTTAAATAGATAAAGAAGAATAGAAGTTACTATAGTGGATGATTCATCATTCTCATATACCAGAGTAGAAATGAAAAAAATATAATTATGCTTTCCATTATGGGACTTCTAGTGATTTCTTGATGTAATAATGAAATCTAGTTTTTGTTGATCATTTGACTAAATCTGAAAATTTTATTTCTATTTTTGAAACCATATCTCTAGATCAACTTTAATATTTGTATTTAAATGATATAGTTAGGTTACATGGATTTCCCCTATCAATGTAAATACTCACGATTTCATGTTCACTTATGACTTTTGGAAAGTCATTTAGAAGTAATTGGAAACTCAAATTAAATTTCAGAACAGACAGTAATCCAAAATATAATGGATAGTCAAAGCAACAGATTTAGATATTGGGGGATGTGATATAAGCTTGTTAAATGGATTACCAGGGATTTTGTAAACATTATCATTCACTAGTTGATTTTTCTTATAATAACATTTTTAATTCTATTATACCAATGTAACCATTTGAAGAATAATTTGGATAGTGGTGAAGAAATATAGAATTTTTGGATGAATTTAGGGAAAGAAAGTATATGTGTCCAAAATTTGTAGAGGATGTGGCAGAGAATGTTCAGTTGATTTCAAAACAGATGCCAAAACCTTAGAGGAGGTCGAAATGTTAGGTAGAAAATTGGAGGAGATACCTTTCTTTTGATGTAGTTGATCATGTTTTTCTTAAAATCACTACATGGAAAAGTTTTATGTGTTTTGGTAATAAATAAAAGTAAATTAAGAAGTTTTTGGACCTTGTGAAATACTATATAATGTTATAACAGTTTCCTACTGAGTATCCTTACCTCTGAGATTAACATTGGTACACAATTAATTTCATGTTTTCATGTTATGAAAGTATGGGCCAGATCGATCTCATGTTTTGATCTAATATGTAGTTAAACTATAATAAAACCTTTCTAATTAAGAAAAACTTGTTTAGATTCATGATTGCATAGATCAAGTATTGTAGAAAAAGGTAATTCACTAGGTTAAGGTTGTGTGGATATACCACATGGTAGAAGAACCAACCTAGAAATCCAAAAATTATATGAGGGAAAAGTATGCCCATTTGTTTAATGACTGAATAATATTTTAATGATGAACTTTTAAAATGTTTAGGACAATTTAACAACCCAGGTATTTATAGAATTATATTTATTAGTATTATTGAATTAAATATTTATAATCATTTTGTTTTGTAATTTATAAAACAAATAATTTATTATACAGTTATTTATTTAAAAAATTAATATTTCAATTATATAATTTTAATTTTATAAAATTAATTTCATTTTTAAAATAATCATAATGAAATTATCTTATTGTGAACTTTTCATAGTTTTCTAAAAAAGTATAATTCACAGTGAATAGTAAAAAAATTGTCTTTTAAAAATACGATATTTTTTTAACGTAATGAAGAAATAATAATGATATAAAATTTTACAAATTTGTTTAATTACTATATATTGATTTTATAAGAATAATATTGTATATAAATAATTCATATCACGTATGTTACAAATTATTTCCTGCAAAGTACAGAAATTATTCTCAGTGGTTGCGCGACATTAGTAATGTCAAATTTGGTTCCTTATAAATAATAATTAAGTGCTAACAATTATATTCATGTAATTTTATTAATTATTTTGTATTATTGACGTTTAGGCTATTAATTTAGAATACTAGAGTCATATAACAATAATCTTATCCAAATTCATATTCAATGATTGTGAAGGAAAAGAGAAGTCAAAATAACAAATTTATGAAAATTTATTGACTTGTATATTTGTGAATTTACATAAATAAAATATATATAATTTCATTTTGATCCTAATTAACTTAGTTTTATGATTTTATTTTTTCTAATATTTATATACGAAATAATTAACATTAATTCCTTTGCAGCACTAATGCTGTTCTTGTGCAAAGATAAGAAAAATAAATTATTTTTTTATAAAAATTAAAAGAATTATTAAATTTCGCAAATTTTGGATAAATATTTTATTATAATCAATTTCTTCCTAATAATTATTTTTGATTCAATTTGGTGACATTTTGGACCTGTATGAATCAATTCAAGGCCTTTATAATATTTTATCCCAAAGTAAACATGTGACATTATACTTTATAATATGTATAACAAATTAAAATAATGTTTTCTAGAAGTTTTATTTGAAAATAAATCTTCATTATTAAGGTAATAAATTAATATTTTTCATGGGAATGTATTTTTATTTTTCAGAAAACAAATAAATATCATAATCCTTTCATTAATATTATATAATATTTATTTAATTAATGAAAAAAATTGTTTAGTGACATTAAAAATAATATATATATATATATTTAGGTTTTTATGCTAATTCACGAATTAAATTGATGGATATGATATGTATTTTATATAATTAAAAAAAATATTATAATTTTAACCTTTTTCGATGTGTATAAATATATAGTTTTGAATAATGTTTAATTTGACATAAATTATTTCTCAGGAATAAAATAATTTTTTTAAATTGTTTAAGAATACAAAAATCACGAAAAAATGAGAATATTTCAATGAAAATATGATAAAATTTGACTTTTAGGAATTTTCAAAGGGTTAACCTTGTATTAGAATAATTATATTTTATTATTTTAATGAATTTATAATTTTCCCCACACCTCAATTATAATAGAAGACTCATAGCTTTGCAAAATTTAATCATATTGAGTCGTATTTTATGATAATATTTGGATAAATTTCTTCTCCTCATCCCTTTCCACATTTTAGTCCTCCTTGAATCACAAAAAGGATCCTTCCAAGAGCCTAAAGAGTTTAATATGGATAAATTATAAAAGGAAAATTCCTTCTTTTTCTTTATTAAATTCTTTCCCAATTCAACATTATCCTTGCCTCTTATCCAATGTTTCAAAAAAAACTAATATTTCTTATATATATATATATATATATTGAATTTTTTTTGTTTACGGTGTATTCTCATAAAATCTCGCATCTTCCCCTTTCATTCTTAAATAATGAAATCATCATCTGTGGTGTGTTAATACACCATTATTTTGGATAATGTGTTTTAGTTTCCCTTTACCAAAATCATGGGAATGTCTAATTCTCATGTAATAGTTTAAAATGAACTATATATATATATATATGATATAACATTTTTAGTATTATTTATATTTGATAAAGAAGTCCATAATAAATCGACCGTGGAAACAGAGAAATGAAAGCACAAAAAATAATCGAAATAATAAAATATTTTTATTAATGGGTGGAAAATGATATAAGAAGATAATATAATGTATTATAAACATGAGTTTAGTTCTATAATAAATTATTAACACAATTAAACCCATTATATATGATGTTTGAACACTTTTTTAACGAAATTTAACATGAGGTAATAGACTTTCCTTTTAAATATTCATTTTAAATATTCAAAAAGATAGTTTCTTTTCATACGAAAATGGTGGGTTTATGTAGAGACCCGAAGCCTGACGTACATGGACTTTACATTACTTTTGCGGAATACTTAGTACATTACAAAAACACACACACAAGGACCGTAATAGTTTAGTGTCTTTGGAAACTCGGACTATAATCTTCTAATCGTGGTGAAAGATCTTCAACATCTCCCATAAAGATCTTCCTTTTTTTTACCTAAAACCTTTCTTTATATCCTGGGGAAAAGAAAACATAAAAGGGTGAGCTCAAATGCTCAGTAAGGGTAAACAAAAGAAATATCAATCACATCATATTCATAAGAACATAACATTTTGGAAATCATAACCTGCAAAGGAGAGCATAATTTCATAACATGGGATAATTCATGGCAGTGAAATGTAATCACAATAATCATAACATAAAACATGGAACTTTGTGGCATACACACATAATCATAGAGAATCATTTCTTGTTAGTCAAGACTCATTGCCAAGACTATCTTAGTGGACAAAGTCCCTTTCTGAATCGAGTAATCCTCGTTTCAGTCCTGTTTCACTGAACCGGTATAACCTTCCATTCCAGCCATGTCTATCTCATGAGATATAAAATCTTTACCCAATGCATTGGAGGGAGATATAGGTCCCACCCATCTTATAATTAATCCTTTCTTATGTGTGCCACATAATCATAAAACATACATCATCGCATAACACATATAACAAAAATGGGATTCTTGAAACATCATGACATCATAAATCAATTCATATATGATAAAGGAATTCATAAACATAATTCCATCACAACATAGTCAATCCAATGTAAAAATATGGATAGAAACAGAACCCTTTATTATCTTAGATGGAAAATAATTTTGATAAAACACTTGAATTGAATTCTTGAGGAAAATATCCTTTCTTCTTCAAAAACATTTTTCCTTTCATAACATGTCATACAACTTTAAAATAAAAGAAGTTGATTAAAAATAAACTTGAAAACTTGTAAAGGAAGCTTCTTTGAAGTAATGTTTTAAAAATCCATTCATGCCGTATAAGTTAAAAAAAACATTCTTCGTACTTTTGTCGGAAAAGTCAAAAAGTACCTCGTACGGAAAAACGACAAAAGATTCCTTTCATATTCTTTACTAAAAACTCACCTAAGGGTAAAATTGGATTTAAACTATTTCAAGTGGATGGAAAAAATATTACATATTGAGGGAACACGGATGTGGATGATAAAATACACCCCAGTAAATACTTACGAATAAACAATCTCGGATAAAAATGAGATTGTGATATTTCCCTTACCTTAGGTCCGATTTTCTTTGTTCGTGTCCGAAACTCCTGTATAATGGTTTAAATAATGTTATTGACTTATTACAGAATCATATTCATTGTTATGATATCATATATGGTTCACTTATGACATTATATTACCCGTTCTTTTGTAAATTCCATGTTAAAGAAGCGTTTTGGGTAAAATCGTTTCATTTATCGTAGGTGTTTTGACTTGTTGTTCTTGACATAATTATTACTTATATCATGATTTACTTACTTCCAGAATATAAAATATGATTTATATATCATATATATTCAGTATATATATATATATAATAGGTAGATAAATAAAATGAAAAACACCGTTCATGGAGACGGTAGTCCGTACGTACGCATGAACGCTGTTTTCCTTTCCTTATTGTCTTGAAATGGAAGTAAGTAGATGACATACATAGGTATATATATACATAAATCCAGTAGCTTTATAATGTCATATATTTCATTATTATTTCTTATATATACATTATAATCATTCTTAAATGGTTAACATGGAGAATGAATCTCATCGCGTCGTGGAGACGGTAGTCCGTACGTACGCACGAGCGATGATATCATTTCTATAAATATTGAATTGAATTGGAGTGGATTATACAATATATCAGAATCAATATGATGTTGTAATAACTATGTATAGTTATTCTTTACACCATTATACCCATCCATGTAAGGTGGTGGTGGAAAATAGATTACACCACGGCGTGGAGACGGTATTCCGTACGTACGCACGCGCGGTGATTTCTTTTTCCGTAGGATGGATAGATGGTGAAATAGGGTTGTTTCATACTTATAATAACATATCAGTATATTAGTGTTACTGATGTTATTACTTCATAATGAAACAACCTAAGAAGAAGAAGTGGAAGAAGAAATAAAGATGAAAGAATTGGTAACGGTAATTACCTCTTCTTTGAAGCGCCTTTTGGAGACCTCCTCTTAGGGAACTAAAATTGGTCTTTGAGTAAGACAAGAACCTCTAGGATGTTTCTAGGGAAGTGGAGAAGAGATTTTGGCAGGGGTTGGCCGAGCTTGAGTGCTCAAATTGGTGTGAGGAGGAGGGGGAGGAGGTGTCCTTTTATAAGGGAGGAGAGGGGCACCTTAGGAATATCTCAAAATATTATTTTATATTAAAGTCAAAATCGGTTTATAATGGTTCCAAAGGGTCTTATTTCGAAGCTAAAGTGGGGATGGGTCGAAATCATATCAACCAATAGGATTTAGACAAGTTTAGGGTATTATTTTAACCTTATCAATTAGATTTAACTCTAAGTTAAATAATTTAACTTTTACCGTGTCTTTTTGTTTTCTTTCACTATATGGTTAATAAACTTACTATAACATGCCAAACGAACCCCAAATTGTATATTATTAATACATATATCCTTATCTAAGTCATTTGGCCGAACCTTAGATTTTTAGGAATAAAATAACAATTAATAATATAATATTTGATTTAAAAACTATTTTGTGTCAATTTTGACACTATTTGATATATGATTTTTGTGAAAGTAATAACAGAATTATATGTTCGAACCTAGTTGATTAAATCAACATTAATATATCATAGTAACCTATAAAATTAGTGGAATTCATAAAAAATCTCAAATTACATTTATTTTGGTGTTTATAACATCAATTATGTCAATATTTCATTAATAAGATAATTACTGCATCATCTTTGTCTCATAAATAAATTATATTATATGATGTCTAAAAATAACAAATAAAATACCATCATGTAGGAAATCTTTTTAGCTTTCTAATTAATATTTATAGTTGAATTTATCTTATGTATAACCCCATATTAAAAATGATTTACTTATTAAACTTTGATTTTAACTATTTTAACCCTTCTTTAAATAAATTAATAATAAATGTCCTAATCTAATCCAAGTGGGCCTAAATGGTAATATTTTATTCCTAAGTTTGTTTTTGGTCGAATTACACTTGTCCAATAGAATTAGGACATGTGTTAGGGTAATATTAATATCATATTTACCCTTAGTTACCTTATTTACTATTAACCGTGGTAAAAAAAGTAAAAAGTTACTATTCACCAAAAAATTATTTTCATCTCATTGAACCACATTTTAGTCCTTGATATTAACCATGTCTCTCGGATTTTCGAAATTCCATTCACAGAAGCGGTAAAATTAAGTTTTATGCAAAATTTAGTTTTTAACCTACCACTTAGTAGTTTCACTATTCATCAAAAATTGATGTTTTTCAGATCAATGCCAAAATTTCATCCTAAGCTATATTTCATATTCCGAATTCAAAAATGAAGTCTATTTTACCAAATTCATAACATAGAAGTTGCATTAATTAATTTTATAATTAAATCCCGCTGTTAAAACAAATAGCGTGTTTTTAAGAAACAATATCTATCAAAAGATTGACACTTGTTTATGTCTAGTTTAAATGTGAAATTACATCCAATGACCAACATTGTATTAAATTGTAAAAATATATTCTAAATATACTTTAAAAACACTCAAATTAATGATTTATCACTATTAATTATTTCGATTTAAAAAGTTGTTTTTAATTATAATTTAGTAATTTTCACTATTCATCAGAATATGAAAGTTATCCGAAAAGTACCAAAATTTCACCTTAGGCTAAATTCGATACTCCGAATCCAAAAATAAAGTTCATTTTGAAAAAATAAGATTTACTGGATTTCAAAAAGTGGTTATTACTATTCATAACGGCTAGTTTTAATAATATTTTTATAGCATATCGTTGTTTAGTGAAACTCGGTATTGCGTACTACACACGCTATCGAGGAAGGTCGCGATTGCGTGTAATGCAAGACAAGTCAAGGAAGTGTGTTGTGCAAGCTCGTTTTGGTGTAGCGTACAACACAAGACATTAATAAAATTAAAAAGAATATTTTTTTATAAAATCTTGGGCTGTTACATTCTACCCCCCTTAAAATGAATTTCGCCCTCGAAATTCGTCGGGGTTATAAATGGTTTACTATTTGAAAGTTTCTTTAATAGAAACCCACATAGTAAAAGGGAATACCAAAACTTGGCTTTAAAAACTAAAGTATGAAATGTAACGATTACCCAAATAAACTAATCACTGGGTTTCCACATAGGTGAAAATATGGATATGGAAGAGAAATCTAAGCATCATGTTCTGATGGAGAGTGGTAGAGAACATGGATATGGAAAAGCCAGTAATCACAAATCCATAGATTTGTGATGATATAAGGTACCATCTGATTCATCAGGTATAAGAGAACTAGGACAACATTTTTGGTTTTCAAGATCATTTCCCTAAAGTTAAAGAATTTGAATTAGAATAAATACTTACTTTATTTTGGTACAATCTCACTGTTGTTCGTGCCTTTAACAATTTCCACTTCATCTCTTAAATAAATGAAGTTGAATTTGTTATTCGTGAAGTGTTAGCAGATCATGTGATAGAATGACGGGTCATTCCATCTGTTTCAAACAAAAGGTTAGCAAAATTATATACATAAGTCGATCTATAGTGAGATTAATCACATATGGACTTATACTTCATATATCATACTGCTTAATATAATAAAACTAGTTTCTACTAAACAGGGACTTCCTGTAGGCTAGTGGTAGGCGATAAAGGCCAGTCGCACTTCGGTTGTGGGTTCGATTCCTACAGCCTTGTCCGAAGCGATGGGCTGTCGCCCGTCCTGTAGGTTGTCCCTTTTTCTAAAACTACGTTACTATAACATCCCGTCAATAATATCGAAAATCTTCTATCCTTAAACAATACTAACTTATGTCCAACATAATCCAGTCTAATCTTTAGGCTTATACATAATACTGCAGTCCACTCTCATAATATAGTGACATCGATTACCAGAGATTTAATACTGTCGTTGATCCCCACATATCATAAGATATGTCTTGTTGGTCACATTCCAAACATTCAAAGTCCTTAATCGTGTATTCTCTTTAATACCTTAGTGAAAACATGAGTGCAGTTAAAAGTTAACACTTTCCACATACCAAAATCCTCAAAATTCTATATACTCAAACCATGATATCACTTAGTCCTTATATCAATCATGAGCTCATGAATACTATTAAACATTTCATTTTCTCGTCATCATTATGCGCATATCATCTTATTTCCAAAAAATATCTCAATCACTTTGAATACCACATTAAACCAATACATAAATATTCCAATACTCCATGATACAACATTATTTTGGAATCCCATTACATAAACACTTAATCATTCCACCACATCGTTATCATATTCAACATTGCCAATAGTGATCGCATGTGATTTCCCTTTGTCCTTTGCCTTCAGTGGTTGCTCATGTTGATCATCACTAACCCTTGGATTAGGGCAATTATTAGCATAATGCCCCATTTCCTTGCACTTGAAGCATTGAAGTGTTGGCGGTGCGTTCTCTACAGTGTTTGCTTTATTCACATCATTAGAAACCCTTTTTCCATTACTTCGACACTCAGCTGCTCGATGACCTTCTTTTCCACACTTAAAACATTTTCTAGTTCCTTTAAGACAATCTCCACCATGCTTCTTTCCACACTTTGTGCATAAGGAAACATTCATCTTCTTTTCACCATTATTATGAGATTTCTCCTTGAACTCCATCTTTCGTTTCTTGTCAAAACCATGAGATGGATATGTAACACCAACTTCCATTTCTACCTTGATAGCACAATGCACAATTTCTTCATAGCAACTGAAGTCTCTTATAGCTAATGCCCTTCGAAGACTTGGTTTTAAGCCACAGAAAAATCGATCAACTTTACTTTCAGGTTGGATGATAATTCCAGAAGCATACCTTGCAAGTCTTGTAAAATTTGCTTCATAGGTACCAACAGATTCATCGTCCCTTTGCTTCAGTTCAAGAAATTCTTTCTCCATCTTTGTTTGAAGAATACGAGGGAAGTACTTACTGAAAAACAAGTTCTTGAACTCGTCCCATTCCATGGACTCAATTTCATCTCTTGGCCTCGTATTCTTGATAAGATTCCACCATTGATCAGCTTCACCTTCCAAACGATATACTGCTAAGATGACTTTATCATGTTCAGAACATTGAAGAACTGAAAATATCTTTTCAGTAGTACTAATCCATTGTTCAGCCACAAGTGGATCAGAAGACCCACTGAAAGAAGGTGGACGTTGCCTCATGAAGGACTCAATAGAATATTGTTCCCTTCTCTGCTCATTTGGAAGTCCAGAATGATTCATAGCTTGTGTAAGTATAGCAATAAGATTTTGCACTCCATCTCCCATAACATTTGTTTGTTCAGGAGGGAAATCATTGCATTGTCCATTGCATTGATCAACACGGTTCCTTCGGGTTCCAGCCATCGTCTAAAACCCAAAAAGAATAGTGTGAGAGGAAAAAATCATGCTAGGGAAAACAACATAATAAAGGGGGAGTACCTTCAATATCCAACATCTTAGGTTTAATTCTATGATCGTTTGCGTAATTCTATTACTATAACCTATACGTATACTTATCCCTAGGGACATCCCTAGACATACCTTAGAAATATCTCTAGGGATCTCACTAACGTTTTCGCATCCTAGTTTCCAAAGGTTGACTAAACCATTCCTCTGATACCAACTGTAGAGACCCGAAGCCTGACGTACATGGACTTTACATTACTTTTGCGGAATACTTAGTACATTACAAAAACACACACACAAGGACCGTAATAGTTTAGTGTCTTTGGAAACTCGGACTATAATCTTCTAATCGTGGTGAAAGATCTTCAACATCTCCCATAAAGATCTTCCTTTTTTTTTTACCTAAAACCTTTCTTTATATCCTGGGGAAAAGAAAACATAAAAGGGTGAGCTCAAATGCTCAGTAAGGGTAAACAAAAGAAATATCAATCACATCATATTCATAAGAACATAACATTTTGGAAATCATAACCTGCAAAAGAGAGCATAATTTCATAACATGGGATAATTCATGGCAGTGAAATGTAATCACAATAATCATAACATAAAACATGGAACTTTGTGGCATACACACATAATCATAGAGAATCATTTCTTGTTAGTCAAGACTCATTGCCAAGACTATCTTAGTGGACAAAGTCCCTTTCTGAATCGAGTAATCCTCGTTTCAGTCCTGTTTCACTGAACCGGTATAACCTACCATTCCAGCCATGTCTATCTCATGAGATATAAAATCTTTACCCAATGCATTGGAGGGAGATATAGGTCCCACCCATCTTATAATTAATCCTTTCTTATGTGTGCCACATAATCATAAAACATACATCATCGCATAACACATATAACAAAAATGGGATTCTTGAAACATCATGACATCATAAATCAATTCATATATGATAAAGGAATTCATAAACATAATTCCATCACAACATAGTCAATCCAATGTAAAAATATGGATAGAAACAGAACCCTTTATTATCTTAGATGGAAAATAATTTTGATAAAACACTTGAATTGAATTCTTGAGGAAAATATCCTTTCTTCTTCAAAAACATTTTTCCTTTCATAACATGTCATACAACTTTAAAATAAAAGAAGTTGATTAAAAATAAACTAGAAAACTTGTAAAGGAAGCTTCTTTGAAGTAATGTTTTAAAAATCCATTCATGCCGTATAAGTTAAAAAAAACATTCTTCGTACTTTTGTCGGAAAAGTCAAAAAGTACCTCGTACGGAAAAACGACAAAAGATTCCTTTCATATTCTTTACTAAAAACTCACCTAAGGGTAAAATTGGATTTAAACTATTTCAAGTGGATGGAAAAAATATTACATATTGAGGGAACATGTATGTGGATGATAAAATACACCCCAGTAAATACTTACGAATAAACAATCTCGGATAAAAATGAGATTGTGATATTTTCCTTACCTTAGGTCCGATTTGCTTTGTTCGTGTCCGAAGCTCCTGTATAATGGTTTAAATAATGTTATTGACTTATTACAGAATCATATTCATTGTTATGATATCATATATGGTTCACTTATGACATTATATTACCCGTTCTTTTGTAAATTCCATGTTAAAGAAGCGTTTTGGGTAAAATCGTTTCATTTATCGTAGGTGTTTTGACTTGTTGTTCTTGACATAATTATTACTTATATCATGATTTACTTACTTCCAGAATATAAAATATGATTTATATATCATATATATTCAGTATATATATATATATAATAGGTAGATAAATAAAATGAAAAACACCGTTCATGGAGACGGTAGTCCGTACGTACGCATGAACGCTGTTTTCCTTTCCTTATTGTCTTGAAATGGAAGTAAGTAGATGACATACATAGGTATATATATACATAAATCCAGTAGCTTTATAATGTCATATATTTCATTATTATTTCTTATATATACATTATAATCATTCTTAAATGGTTAACATGGAGAATGAATCTCATCGCGTCGTGGAGACGGTAGTCCGTACGTACGCACGAGCGATGATATCATTTCTATAAATATTGAATTGAATTGGAGTGGATTATACAATATATCAGAATCAATATGATGTTTTAATAACTATGTATAGTTATTCTTTACACCATTATACCCATCCATGTAAGGTGGTGGTGGAAAATAGATTACACCACGGCGTGGAGACGGTATTCCGTACGTACGCACGCGCGGTGATTTCTTTTTCCGTAGGATGGATAGATGGTGAAATAGGGTTGTTTCATACTTATAATAACATATCAGTATATGAGTGTTACTGATGTTATTACTTCATAATGAAACAACCTAAGAAGAAGAAGTGGAAGAAGAAATAAAGATGAAAGAATTGGTAACGGTAATTACCTCTTCTTTGAAGCGCCTTTTGGAGACCTCCTCTTAGGGAACTAAAATTGGTCTTTGAGTAAGACAAGAACCTCTAGGATGTTTCTAGGGAAGTGGAGAAGAGATTTTGGCAGGGTTTGGCCGAGCTTGAGTGCTCAAATTGGTGTGAGGAGGAGGGGGAGGAGGTGTCCTTTTATAAGGGAGGAGAGGGGCACCTTAGGAATATCTCAAAATATTATTTTATATTAAAGTCAAAATCGGTTTATAATGGTTCCAAAGGGTCTTATTTCGAAGCTAAAGTGGGGATGGGTCGAAATCATATCAACCAATAGGATTTAGACAAGTTTAGGGTATTATTTTAACCTTATCAATTAGATTTAACTCTAAGTTAAATAATTTAACTTTTACCGTGTCTTTTTGTTTTCTTTCACTATATGGTTAATAAACTTACTATAACATGCCAAACGAACCCCAAATTGTATATTATTAATACATATATCCTTATCTAAGTCATTTGGCCGAACCTTATATTTTTAGGAATAAAATAACAATTAATAATATAATATTTGATTTAAAAACTATTTTGTGTCAATTTTGACACTATTTGATATATGATTTTTGTGAAAGTAATAACAGAATTATATGTTCGAACCAAGTTGATTAAATCAACATTAATATATCATAGTAACCTATAAAATTAGTGGAATTCATAAAAAATCTCAAATTACATTTATTTTGGTGTTTATAACATCAATTATGTCAATATTTCATTAATAAGATAATTACTGCATCATCTTTGTCTCATAAATAAATTATATTATATGATGTCTAAAAATAACAAATAAAATACCATCATGTAGGAAATCTTTTTAGCTTTCTAATTAATATTTATAGTTGAATTTATCTTATGTATAACCCCATATTAAAAATGATTTACTTATTAAACTTTGATTTTAACTATTTTAACCCTTCTTTAAATAAATTAATAATAAATGTCCTAATCTAATCCAAGTGGGCCTAAATGGTAATATTTTATTCCTAAGTTTGTTTTTGGTCGAATTACACTTGTCCAATAGAATTAGGACATGTGTTAGGGTAATATTAATATCATATTTACCCTTAGTTACCTTATTTACTATTAACCGTGGTAAAAAAAGTAAAAAGTTACTATTCACCAAAAAATTATTTTCATCTCATTGAACCACATTTTAGTCCTTGATATTAACCGTGTCTCTCGGATTTTCGAAATTCCATTCACAGAAGCGGTAAAATTAAGTTTTATGCAAAATTCAGTTTTTAACCTACCACTTAGTAGTTTCACTATTCATCAAAAATTGATGTTTTTCAGATCAATGCCAAAATTTCATCCTAAGCTATATTTCATATTCCGAATTCAAAAATGAAGTCTATTTTACCAAATTCATAACATAGAAGTTGCATTAATTAATTTTATAATTAAATCCCGCTGTTAAAACAAATAGCGTGTTTTTAAGAAACAATATCTATCAAAAGATTGACACTTGTTTATGTCTAGTTTAAATGTGAAATTACATCCAATGACCAACATTGTATTAAATTGTAAAAATATATTCTAAATATACTTTAAAAACACTCAAATTAATGATTTATCACTATTAATTATTTCGATTTAAAAAGTTGTTTTTAATTATAATTTAGTAATTTTCACTATTCATCAGAATATGAAAGTTATCCGAAAAGTACCAAAATTTCACCTTAGGCTAAATTCGATACTCCGAATCCAAAAATAAAGTTCATTTTGAAAAAATAAGATTTACTGGATTTCAAAAAGTGGTTATTACTATTCATAACGGCTAGTTTTAATAATATTTTTATAGCATATCGTTGTTTAGTGAAACTCGGTATTGCGTACTACACACGCTATCGAGGAAGGTCGCGATTGCGTGTAATGCAAGACAAGTCAAGGATGTGTGTTGTGCAAGCTCCTTTTGGTGTAGCGTACAACACAAGACATTAATAAAATTAAAAAGAATATTTTTTTATAAAATCTTGGGCTGTTACAGTTTATATCTTTAATAATGCTACATTATCTTAATTTTGTCTTTATATGTTTTAATTATGACTTTAAAATAATTTTTTTTCTTTATTATATGTTTGGATTTTATATTTTAAATGTTAAATTTATTACAATAATATGGTATTTTGATATCTAAAGGTGTTTTTCATGTGTTTAAATGAGTTATTTAGTGTTTTATTCATGATTTGTTGCTTGATTTTTTTAATATGGTTTCATAATATTATATCTCATCATATGATGGGTTAATCCCCACTATTGATCAAGATATTATATGTTGAGACCCATTATTTATCATGAGATGATGAGTGATCCCATTTGTAGTTCTCTAGTGCATTGTGTACTATATATTTGGAAGTTGACTAAAAGGTTATTCAACTTGTCTGGTTGAATGTAGGGGTAAGAATTTTAATATTTCACATCATTACAACATTATTTTCTTATGCATGCAAATGTGTTTTGAATAAAAGGGGTCTTAATGGGTTTTTAAGTTTTCACTCGACAAATGATTTTCTATGTTTATGTTGCTTACTGATATTTTTATGCTCATCCGAAGATTTTTTTTGAATTTTTTTCATAGGAAATAATATTTTTTAAGATAAATAATGAATTCAATTTGAATATAATGAAAAAATTTGAAGAAAAAATGTTCTATTTTTTAAAAGAATTTTTATATTTTGGAAAAATGGATAATGTTTTAGTAGTATCATCTTTTTATGAATGTGGTATGTTATGTATGTATTATATCTTAATTATTTAAATTAATAATCCCGAAGAGATCATAAATATGAAAGAAGATAAGTTTTTTTATTAGGACTCATCATTATGTAATGTTTTAAGGTTTCCTTATATTTTAGAATCATCACATACATTTGATTCTAATGATGATAAATGGGAAGCTGATACCGACATTAAAGAGTTTCCAATCCAGAAAATCGGTCAGTATATAAAGCCTACTCAAGGAAGGTCAGTTCCTATAGTATGGTTGTTATGTCATTATATATTTTTTCAAGATAATACATAAGAGATAATGGCTAACACATGTTCCTAACGGTAAGAGCTTTTCGCATGCAATGTTTTACCACCCTCATAAGGGAAACTCGCAAATTAGTTATTTTTAATAGGGGAGATTAAAAGATCCTAATATTTTATATGAGTTTAAAACCCATTAATATCATGTTTAAACTCTTATAAGTCTCCTTAAGGAAGATCTTAAGAGGCTAAGGAAAGAATTATGTCTTTTTTGGGGCATGTTCAGAGCTCTGGTCTCCATTTAGTGGAGAAGAAAATTGAGATTTATAGTTTTCACATCATTTGTTCAAATAATGCACCTCAACATTTTGGGTTCTGTAGTTTATAGTGGAGAGGAGTATTATAAGGTTTAATGATGTGCCATAGGCCGCACGACCATGTAGGGTGCTCCAATGGGATGGAAGGGGACACACGGTTTGTCCAAACCATACACCCATGGACACCCTTAGTGCCACTTCATTAGTATACTCTCATGGTTAGGTTCTAATTTTTCAAAACAATGTGGGGAATCTATTGTAGGATCGAAATATAATATGAGATGCTCAATATACAAGAGGGGGGGTGAATTGTATACTTTAAAAATTCCTTTGGAACCTTTAAAGTTAGTTATGAATAACTAAAATTTCCTTAAGAAAAGGAAAGAACTAAGTTTAACAAAGTTAAACTTAGTTGATTCACAACACCTCTAACACCGAACTGAACGTGGAAAGATATTCCAAAAGTAGGTTCCGGAAATATGGTTCCGGAAATTGAAACTTAACAAAAGTTACAATATGAGATTCTACCTTAAAGCGTATAGAATCTAAACTTATCAGAGTATGTAAGGAAGTATAAGAAAGTTATACTTTCCTTAAGATACAAATTGCAGCGGAACAAAACAAGTAGTAAAACTACTAGTAACAAGATAATAGTCTTTTAACCCAAAGAGAAGGGTATCCAACAACCTTGGATAAAGGTCCCTTGATTTATACTTTCAAGCAAGTCTGTCTTACCCACACCAGGGTAAGCCCTCGATACGAAGATCGGTGTCTCTGTCTTGCTATCCCCGCAAGCCCTCAACTTCAAGGTAGTTGGAAACCTCTGTCTTCCTCAGCAAAGAAGTCCTCGATCTTTAAGGTAGTCGGCACCTCTGTCTTCCTATCCCCGGAAGCCCTCGAATGTAATCACCAACATTCGGAGTCGCACGAAGATTTGAGAGTTAATAAGAGACTCTCTCTCTAAAAATCACTTCAACAGCATGTAAGCACTTTTTCAGCAATCAACACCGAGCTCTTTCAAATGAGCTCCTATTTATAGGTAAGGTCGGCTCCTCTCCAACGGTCATATTTTCCTTTAAAGTTCGGAGGGACCTATACACGTGTCACTTAGACAACGGTTAGTTTATAACAAAATGGACGACATCGTTTTATAACAAGGTAAGTGTAACAGAATGTACGACATCGTTTTAAACTCTAACATAAAGGTTCGGAATAGAAATTTCGGAGTGAAAGTTCGGAGTGAATGAATTCAGAGTGTATAAAACAATGATAATCAGATTCTGTTTAATAGGTGAATTAGGAATAAGAATTCGGAATAGGAATTCGTCATCAGAAATCGTAATGAGAATTCATCATCAGAATTCGTAATGAGAATTTATCTTTAGAATTCGTAATGAGAATTCGTCATCAGAATTCGTAATAAGAATTCTTTATCAGAATTCGTAATGAGAATTCGGAATGAGATTTCTTCATTAGAATTCGTAATGAGAATTCTTAATTGGAATTCGTAATGAGAATTCTTCATTGGAATTCGTAATGAGAATTCTTCTTCAGAATTCGTATCCTGAATCTGGAATAGAACTAAGTCAGAATTCATATCCGGAATTCGGAATGAAACTACCTTATAGTTCTTGTCCAGAACCGAATCCTAAAAACAGAATGCTTTTTATCAGTTTTAATGATTCCGAGAAAGTGAATCCGAATTTCATACTTAAGAAAAATATTAATGAAAAAATGATAAGGATAAATTTTTCTTATAAAAGCGATTTTCCTTAAGAAAACATTTTTCCTTATAAAAGCAATTTTCCTTAAGAAAGCATTTTTCCTTATAAAAGCAATTTTCCTTAAGAAAGCATTTTTCCTTATAAAAGCAATTTTCCTTAAAGATAAGGTGTTTGTGATTTTCAAAACAAGAAAGAATGGAAAAGTCATAAGGAAAACCTTATTGACTCAACATCTATGTTCCAATATAAAAAAATCTAAAAAGATAACATTTTTCTTTTTCCATTAAAAACTAAAAAACCCTCTTCTTCATTCTTCATCTCTAATCGTCAGCCATATGGGAACTTACTTCTCCCCTCTTCTTTTTGATTTATGCTTCTATATCCAACTGAGGTCTGATATCATCATCATCATCTGTGTTGGATACATACCCATATGATAATATCCCTTCCCCCTTCCTTCCTTGTATTATAGAACTATATTTAATGTTATTTAGAAGTGAGAAAATATTAATTTCATTAGTTCTATCATAAATCGAAAATTGATAATGGAAAATGATAGAATAACCAAGATAATGTAGGTGGTATAGTACATTTACCTATAATCTAAGTCATTTTATAACACATGATTTCAAAACGCAGTCATGAATTTCCATGTTTTCCCTTAAAAATATAATTTCAATTTACCTAAACAGATAACCATTTATGATGTTCCCGATATAACCTTGTTACGATCATAGGATCCCCACCTCGACATGTTCCACAACATAGGGTGTGCTTATGTGATTCCCTTTAATTATTAAATGTTAATATGGAGAAACTAACATCTATGTTTTCCTGGCTAGAACTCTCAATGAAACACATACCTTGAATTAAATCAGAGTTAGAGGTATGACCATACTATGCAAATATAATATTAATAAGGGACATGAACCTTAGTAAAATGGTATATTAAATGAGTTTTAATTCATCATATGGATAGTATTAAATCTTGACTGACCATTATAAAGAAATGTGATATTTGGGTGTGGTGTCCCTAAGGAAGCCTTATATATGGGCATGTAGTCTATAATGAAATTTGATATACGGGCATGGAATACCTAATGAAATATAATATAGATGTATTGAGTGACTAATGAAATGTGATATATGGGCATAGAATCTTGAATTAATCTTGATATATGGGTTTACATCCCTAATGAAATGTGATATATGGTCATGGTGTCACTAAGGAAACCTGATATATGGGAATGGAGTCCCTAGTAAAATGGGATATACAAGCATGGAGTCTGTAATGAAATGTGGTAGATGGGAGTCGAATCCCTAATGTAATGTGATACATTGTCATGAAGTTCCTAATGAATTGTGATATATGGGAATGAAATCCCTAATGAAATTTAATATATTGGATGGAAACTCTGATGAGTTGTGATAACATAGAATGGAACTAATAATTCACTGTGATAACAAGGAATGATGTCCCTAATTAAATGTGATAATAGATTGTGTAATCTAATTTGTTGATACATGGTAATGGTGGCCCATATGACTCCTTACACCCTGGTGTGGCACCCTTGACTTTCAATAAGACTCCAATAGCTATGAATGGACACCTGAGTCACACCTCAGGTCTTGGATAGTAGTAGTATCTATATTAATGGATAGAAACATACTAATACATATATACAGTATATATATATACCAATATATGTATATAAATATATTAACATGTTCCAATGTCTCTGAACATTGGCCAGAATTGGTAGTGTCAACCTAATTTCTATAAGGAGCCAAATAAGACTAGTGTATAGTTTATATTTCTTCTGGCATTATTATACATAGAAATTAATCACTTTTTATAAACTAGATGTATTATATAGTATAAACAAATTTCTGGCCTACTATGTATATCTCAAACACAATTCAGGACGCTAGTTGGTGCCCGAACAGATCTTATGGATTCATGTAGGGATTAAGAGAAATATCCAGCTTTGTTTGTTTGAATTATATACTTGGATGAATTATTGGAGAAGACGACAAAGCCTATGATCCTGATTCTAGTGGAGATAGCTCTTGGTCATTTGCATTTTCGTATAGCATCTTCTATTTTCATGTGATTATATGCCACATGAATATTTCATTTTTGTATACCACATGACATGATCATCATTTTAAGTGACATTGAGTCTATTTTTAACTTTTTATTACATGTATATTTTATACTTCCAAACACCATTAATTATATATTTTTTATTCTGTTAATTGTTATTATATATCATAGTGTAACACTATCATTATATATATATATATATTTTTCCCACCATACCATCATATAACCATGCTAATAGTAAGCAATCTCCATTTTATTGGAAGGTGTGCTTGATGCCATGTGGAAAACTATGTTAGATTACATATGAGTGAACCATGACTAGGATATACTAATAATCAATACATAGTGGCATCAATCCATATTTATTCTTATTAAAATTAATAGGTTCACCCCATGGTGACACAGTTGGATGAGTAAATCACTTTTCATTATTATTTGAGAGGATCTTCTTAAATTTACACAACACAATTGGGGACATTCATTATGTATTCTTTGAAATTTCAATAGAATTTTTCATGAGTTCTATCGAGAAATAAACTTCATGTTTTGGTGGATTGATAAAAAATCTTTTGGAAATACATTGAAAAATTATTAAACAATAGAAAAATAATTAAAATTTAGTATCTCCCCAACCATCGGATGTAAACATTGCTTTTGAATTGTAATCAAGACCCACACAACAGATGTGATCCTCATTGGAATTTATTATTTATCATCACATATATATAAGAACATAAGTGGGTTTGGAATATCAAATTTTAATTTCCTTTATTAGAAATTGAAGAGGGTTTATGTAGTGAAATCCAATTAGTAACTATGATAAAATAAAATACAACCAGAGGGAGAATAATAAGATTTATAGTAATCACATTTCTATAATATTAAATTATAGAGGAACCATAGACCTGACAGGTGATCCTCAAACCATTATGGGGTTTCACTACTAATTCAATATAAAACTATTGAGGTGGTATTGTGATACCATTAGAAAGTTCATCAAATATTAAAAAGTGGGTAGGTTAAGAATCAAATAAGACATTAACAGTTTTAGAGGGGATGATAACGATAACATTCACCACATTGTTAGTGTATCCCTCATCCAAAATATGGATCACCTAATATTTCCCTTGGTATCTTGACATAAGAAGTCATTGACACACTACAAAATTTTGTTTATACTAATAGACATTTATTAATATATAATATATTTGTTTATAAAAATGAGCAGTTTCAAGAGATATTATGTTTTATTTGTATTGATTTTAAGTAAAAACATTTTGAACCAAAATATATATCTGTTTTTATGAATCATTAAACAACAAAAAATCATTTACAAACATTTAAATATATTACATTATCATACTAATACCAACATTTATTATTAAGATTTGAGTCAAATATTAATAATATCTATTTCCAATAGAAATTTTTTATTCAATTTTTTTTTCACAATGAAACATTCAATGAAAATAACCAATTTAGTGAACACATTTTTTGTAAATATTATTATTTTTATTAACTTATTAAATGATTAATTTTTGAGGTTTTATTAAAAATGACTCAATACTTGATTTTAATTTTTAATTTTCTCTATGTATCAATATTTTTGACATTTTCCAATAATTATCATTTAAAAAAAATTCATCACTTTTAATAATAAAAATAAATCATTAAGATTTTTAAATTAAATAAACATAATAAATAAAAACATGTTAATCAATAAAAAATAAATAAACATAATCGAAATTTAATTAATTAATAATTAATATTAACAAATTTTATTTTTAATTTTTATTATAAAACTAAAATATTACTTTATTTAAAATTTAATATCTATTATATTTATTATATAACAAAAAAATTATAAAATTACTACTGAGTATTTACATAATGAAATTTTATTTATTTATTATATTTTTTTGCTATTGAATTTTTATATATATTAAATTTAATTAATTATATAAAATATTAATTTTAGTATTTTAATTTACAATTTTTAGATTTTTTATTTAAAATATTAAATTTAATTTGATAATTTCATTATGTAATTTATTATATTTTTAGGAAATATTATATTTTTTTATAAGGAAATTTTCTTACTGCTTCCTCAACTCTTCATGCACCCTGGCCTCCCCACCTATGCCTCCCAGACTCCGACTCCCGGACCTTCTTGATTCCTGCATCCGCCTACATCATAGGGTTTTCATTCCAGTACTTCCTTTATTCACCCCTATGATCTCTCCCATAACACTATTCTCATATCTATAATCTACATTATAGGGTTTACTTTTTAGATTCTCTAATGTTTGTTCCATCCTTTCACAATTTATCATACATTCATATTTGACCTCACAAATGGAGGATTCCTCCATTAAATTTCCTATGGTACCATTTACTATTAACAATCACTCCTCCATCACTTAATATTCCAAAATGTTTTTCATTTTTGTTATTTTACGATTTTAGGTACATGGAATAATCAAGTTAATTTATCATATATTTTTCCACAATCCCTAATCTCTTTACATCAAAAAATTTTGTTACCTCCATTTTGAAATTTCATCCGTCTTCTCCCAGACTAGTTTCTAATTTCATATATTTCATTATGGTGATAAAAATTTTCTAAAGAATTTTTAATAATTCATGAATTACATGTATAAATTTCATATTGATAATTAAATATTCACTGATCTTCCTATTTTTTTTAAACATGTCTGTTATAATTTTTTAAAATTTTAATTTATTGTTAATTGGTATAAAATTGTTCCCATTTTCATATTTTTGTATGTGATTCAATTATCATGTGTAATTTTGAAATGTATTTTATTTTCAAATATATTATCTATTAAATTTAAATTATATAACTATATTTATTAAATATTTTCTCTAATACCATGAGACTATTCTCATAACTAGGTGTAAATTAATCTGTTTATAATCTCTATTTATTTTGTTTTAACTATTACATACTCCCCAATAATTTTTTCCATGTTTCCATAACAAAAAGTTAAAAATCACACTACCTTCTGTAGCCCGTAATGTAAGAATGTTCCTTATTTTGTGTAAAAATGGAATCACTGTGTGTGAACTATTATGTATTTTCGAGAAATTGTTTTCATGATTTCACCCAAAACAGTTAATAATCCCTCTATTTTCAGTATTCCATTATCCAAAAATGTTCCTTGATAAAAAAAATAAAACCAACAATAGTAATATTAGTGAATATTATTATATTTCCGTAATTTTAATTGATGTGTATACAATGAAAAAAATAGTCTTTTACTTGAAACCCCTAGACCTCAACTAAATAATAAAAATTGAAAAAACATATATATATTGATCAAAACTAATATGTATTAATCAAAAATATTTTTTTGATAACTAATATTTGGTCATAAGATAAATATATATATTGATCAGTATATTAAGTAAATTTATTTTCATCAGTACATTTTACTAATGAAATAATATTATAATATAACATAGATGATTACCTAAGTTTGTAATACAACAAATATCATAACCTACAATCAACATGTGTTTTGATACTAATATTATCATTTCTCCCTTAAAAATACAATATCATATTTTTCTAAACTATATTACATATCAAATTAAGTATTTTAGGTGAGAACTCATTTTTAATTTTCTAAATTGTTATGTATTTTTTAGAGGATTACGTATTGATCACAATATTACGTCAAAACTAATACTGGATCATAACCTATTTACATGTTGAACAATATGTACTATAATAATGATCTTTAAGGTATGTTGATCAATAAATATTACTTCATAATGAACATTGTGATATGACATAAGTTAAAACTATTAGGCACAAAACAAGAGATATTTCATATTCTTATTTCGATCAATATATATTAGATCACATTTTTATTTCATGTATTAAAATATCATAACAAATAATAAAATGTATTCATCAGAACTATCATTTGATATTATATATGAATCATAGATAATGTTATATATACATTCTATCTAGACATGTTCTTCCCAATTTTATATTTAATTGTACCTCCCCATTATATACTCCATGAATATTTAGATAATTTTCTAAAACTCATCAACTATTCTATGTGATTTTATGCTTAGATATGTCATACAGTTCGTTACAATGTTTCATTACAAGCTCAATTTGAATTCATTTTCAACATTTTCATTGTATGAATCGAAGAAAAAAAATTATAAAAAATTTATAGTTGTTTATTTTGGATAATATCCATGGGAGAATATGGATATTCTAAAAAATAGTAATTTTTTTAAATCCATCTATTAAACAAAAACTTCCCAAATTACAGTCTCTTATTAACTATAATATTATATCATACTAATAATATGTAATTTAGTATATATATTCATATTAATTTATTATTGACGATATTCATGTATTAAATAGTGTATTCATGTCAATTAATAATTCTTTGATGCATAAAAAATAGGATATGATACCATTTAGTGTAGCTTTTATACTTTATCGCATTCATCAGGTGTGTATAATTCTTTTATTTTTTACTGTATTTAATACATCCATGTGTGACTTTGTATTTTGTATGATATAGATGTATTGTGAAGGGGGTATTATTTTTAGGCACTCTTTGAAAACAATGAGTGGGAAGCTATATAAATTTCCAAGTTTGGTTTATATATTGTTGCATGATATAAATTCATGAATGTTTTTATGATAACTACTTTTAAATGACTATATTGTTTCCCTTAATTTTTAGTTCTATATAGAAAAAATCTACGGTGATTTGATTCTATATTGAGGTGATCAACCTAGACACAAATTTCATTTCTCTATTCAGTTCACTGAAATTTCAAATTTAAAAATAATTTAATTTTTTTTCCAACCATTCATAGGCTTCATTTTATTTTAACATATTAAAGATCCTAAAGCACTCATAATAAAATGTTAACCTATATTATTTTAGAAAACCTCAATTATATCATTATAAGGAGCTTTATCATAATTTTATGTGACCATATTCATTATATATGCCTTCAAAATTTGTCATTACAAGAATAATAATATTTTTACTGTACTTGTTATTTGATTCTAGACACTACTTGGAATAAGAAATGAAAAAAATACCTCTAAAAACTCGAAGTGGTTTACCCTATGTGTGTATTTATTTTGAAAAATAAATGATTATAAATTTTAATATCGCATGTGAAATGTATTCTCACTCATGTAAAATATCTCACCAATCTCTTATTATTACTGAAATAACAATCAAATGGCACTTTGTTGCCCCTTATTTTATACAATTACTTTTAGTATCATTTAGAGTAGATATTTTATGTTATCTTGGATCGTCATTGATTTTATAATAGTACTGAATCCAATAAATTTTATGGAAATATAAAATGCATTATTTAGATGGTTTTTGTTATCATTCATACCTTTATGACTATAAAATGCGTTTTTATGTTCTATTTCATTATATGGATATAAATTTCATTTTTATACCAAAATTTCATTTTCTATTAACTTTTTATTCTAGAATTTTTTTTCTAGATGATAATGACCAAACATATGTATTTTGATCAGTTATATAAATTTTACCAGAATTTAATTGGATAAGGTGGTTTTCTTTTATACTATAAATTTCTTTTCTAGAAAAAATAGTGGAGGATTTTATTATTCTATAAGAAATTATCAGAAACATGATTTAACATTCTTCATTATTTTTATTCACTAATCATTTTAATAATTTTCAACCCATGTAGGCCAATTTGTTTTTTTTGGATAGGCAGTTCTTCATAGGGATAATGGTAATTTTGGGACATAGGTTGGGACAATCAGAGATCAGATGACATTTCCACTTTAATCTAACCTAGAATCTATGAATGTTTAGTTTTTTTGGTCCAATGAAATTAAACACAGTTTCCTGGTAAATAAAATCTAGGATAAGTGTAGTCTCAATCATAGAAGGGTGTTCCACTAAAATTGAAAGTATGCTGAGAAAGTTTTGCATGTTTAGATCCATGAAAGTTTGTAATAGCTATGGTGAAGTGATGAGGGTTCTAAGACAGAAACATTCAATTACTATAAGAAATAAGTTATAGATTATGTTTTATCATGATTCGTTTAGTCCCTTAGTGTTTGATCATATTTATGAATGTTTTCGATAAATTTCTCACATCTTATTATTTTTTCATAAAGGTTGAACATATATTTAAATTATATTGGAATATCAAATAAAATCAGGGTTTTTTATTGTTTCATATATTGTAACATTATAATTATTATATAAAAAATATCATAAAATATAAAATATAATTATATTATAAAATAAAATATAAATTGTTTTTAAATTTTTTTGGAAGATTAGCATTTAAGAAATAATTTACAATTGGATATTAATTGGTAGTATTGAATATAAATGTTAATAATATGGTGAATAGATATATTAGTCATATTAATCTATTTATAAACTTTTTAAATATATATATATATATATACATATAATCTATTGGTATTATTATATTTTAAATAGAATCATATATTTATCATAATTACATTAAGAGACATAATTTCTACCTACAATTTTGTGACTGGGAATTGTGTGTTGGTAAAATGTTTTTCCAACATAAAATTTTCATTTCCCAACAGATATTCCCCCTAGAAAATCTGATGTATTTTTTAGTGATGTTGATTTTTTGACTAACCTCGTTATTAGAGAATTAGTTAGAATAATACTCTTAATTCATTATTTTGAAACACTAGAGTGTGGATGGTGCATTCTATGGAGATGTATCTCTATTTTCATCACTAACTAACTACTTCCCAACTAATCATTATTCAAAAACTAGATGAAATTTCATTCTACACATAAAACATTTAACATTCCTAGAAATTTCCTAACAATTCATTCGACACTTTGAGCAAGATAGAAATCTCAACTTCTTTTTGCCATGGTTTTTTAATTTTCCTTTGAATTCCATCTTTCATTTCTTATCAAAACCATGAAATTGATGGGTGAATCCAATCTCCATTTACACCATGATAGAAAAAATAAATAATTTATTCTTCACTATTAGTGTAATTTATGGATAATTACATTCGGATATTTTTTATAACACTAATGAAATGAAAAATGTTACATTTAGGTTGGATGATAGTAGTAGAAGTGTACCCTACATTTCCTATAAAATTTTCCTCATATATAAATACTGATTAATGAAAAATCTACTTAAATCATGTAATTATTTATCTATTTCTATATAATTAATATGAGAAAATTATTTATCAGAAAATAAAATCACTTACTCATTCCACTCCATGTATTCAATTTAATATATTTTTTTCAGTCGTATTATTGCTGAGATTCTACCATTGATCTGCTACATCTTCTAAATGTTTGGTGACAAAAAATGATTTTTCATGATTTAAACACTATAAAATGTAAAATATATTTTCAATGGTAATTATATAATGTTTAAATAATAGAGGATTAGTGTAACCACAAAAACTGTGGCTGTTTTATTATGGATAACTCAATAGAATGTTGTTCCATATGCTCATTTTGAAGTCCATCATGATTTATAAATTGAGAAACTTTTTATGATCATTCCAACGATATTTTTCATTATAGATTCTAAAATATTTGGTTTCTCATGGGTCATTTATTTTCATTTTCCATCACATTAATTATTATCATGGTTCCATTATGTTCCATCTATTTACAAAAATTAAAAAAAAAATTGTTTCAGAAAAATAATCATAGTGGACAACCAAATAATCCTCAAAAATAACTTACTATATGTATAAATCATGCCTGCTTCTATTAAATCCGTGACATCATAATTTTAGCCTATGTCATTCATGGTCATTGTCTATTAAAATCCTTTACGATGTTTTGTAAATAGTTTGTGAATTTTCAAAACTTATCAATTAATAGTGTCAAATCAGGTGTGCTACAAAGACCATTATCATAAACTCTGTGATCATCGAGTCGAATCCAAATTCACCCTTTTCGGAGTTATTATACTACGTATAATTATACTATATCCGCAACCATTATTAGTATCCAAAAATGGATTTATTTAGTTGGAAACCAATCAATATATCCTTTACCAAAATTCAAGGATATTTATCTGTACATAGACTTATCCTAATGGTTCTCAATAATGGTTTCTAAACATATTTTAAAAATATTATCTAAACATTTCTATGGTACCAACTATAACGACACTAAATTATTAGACATATATATTACATCGTATTATATAAATAATCATTACATAATATAATGAGCCAAGAAAGAGTAATACGAGTATAGTTCCTTGAGAAACATGGAAACCAAAAAAACTTGTTTATAGGTGAACTACATCATATCCCAATATGTTCTTTCCACATATCACCCTTCATATTAAAATCATACCTAATTCCATTACTCATTACTTGGGAAAATCAAACATAAAAAAGGGTCAGATATGATGCTCTATTAGGGTAAAAAATGGAGATATAAATAATCACATGATAATAACATGAACAAAAAGGTATAAAAACATGACAATAATATTTTAAAACCATTACCAACATATATAAACCCAAAAATTTAACACATACAATTCCATTATTTCTATATGTAAATTTCTATTATGTAAAAAATAAGGATCGTGATGTCTAGTTTATTTGGGAGGATTGGTTCATAGTATATCAATGTAAGACTAAAATTAAACATCATTATTTTTCTATCTATAACATGCTCCTAAATACTTTCATGTTACTAAACTCTCTGGGATAACTTGGCGAATACAAGGATAAAGGGGTAATCCATAAATCCTAATAGTAAATATATATGATCGGGAATCATAACATATGACTGAAAAGTATAACATGAAATCACGAATGAGTATTCTCCTGAGTAATCACATAGGATCCTAACATAATAGAGATGGTATATTAATATCATGGAATCATATTAAATGTAGAAAAACATAATAAATGACATAAACATAAGTTAATTACAACTATAGAGAAAATATCACATATCAAATAGATTCCCATAATTTATTAGGTCAAATCTATAATCCCATAAATGATGTCTCATAAGACTAAAACATTACCCAATTCACATAAGGGTTATAATATTCGAGGACCACTTGTCACATTCATATCACGTACATGAATATGCATTTCATATAAGTAAAATAATCATAAGGTAGAAATATATGAATTACCTATATAAATAAAATGGGTTGCACAATCTTACCACATATCAAAATAAAAAGAGATTTCTTAAAGAAGGAATATTATAAAGGATTGTATGGAAATTTCTACCCCAAAAAAGTAATAAAGAGTGAGATTTTTATATATGTAAGATAAAATATAATGAATTTATAATAAATATATAAAATTATAGATTATTTTAGTTAAAGGAAAAAAATACTTTTAAAAAGACTAAAAAGAGTCATGAGGAAAATAAACTTTCCACTTCAAAAATCATGTATGAAATTATTTTCATAGAAATTATTTTCATTTATAATAATAAGGAAAAAATATAAAGTATTCTTTAAATAGTTGTGTTGTCATACATATAAGTTAAAATAAACATTCTTTTCACACTGTCATAAAAATGTTAAATAGTGCCTCCTTTAGAAAGTGAAAATAAAATTCCTTTCATATAGTTTTTTAAAAATAAAAACTATGTGAGGAAAACATTTTAAAAATATTTTAAGGGAATATAATAAAATTCTAGAATGTATTTTTAGAAAACATCTATATTGATGGAAATTTACTTTTAATAAAAGAGACAAATGAAGTTAATTTTATTTAGAATATTTTCTCAATAATTTTTTGTATCAAAGAGTGGAAAATTGTACTATATTGTTAAAATTTTTCTAAATAAAATGAATAAAATATAATTAAATGGTTTTATTATATATTGAATAGTTAATTTCCTACTATAAAAATTCAAGAATAAATAATCTTGAATAAAATGAGATTTGAAAATAAACCCTTACCACTTTAGAAACATCTGAATCATACCATCCCATGATTGGTGTAGATGAATTGTAACTTAAAAAATATGGTTTTATGAATTATTAATTACATAATATTTAAATGTTTAGTATGTCACCATTTAATATAAATTTTTCAGGAAAAAATAATATGTGTCTCAAAGATATATGTTTTGTGATGAAACCCTTTCTTCATGATTAGTATTTGTCTTTTATTCCATTTATATATTATATAATAAATGTATATCAATTAATTTTTAATAACCTTTCCAAGATTTAATCCATTATAATAAAAAATTACATCACATATTTTAATGATTTATTTAATTTCTTAATCAGTTATGTCTACATCAGGTGTTTTGAGGATTCTCAGTTCATAATTTCATAACCAGATCGGTTTTTTTATTATGGTCAAAAACAATAATTATACATAATAACAAGGATAACAATCATGAAATAATTATCATTTTTATATAGTAACTATACTTTTTAAACCATCCATTAAATATGTTTATGAAAATAAATTATGTTACAATCAGGAGCATGGCATGTCGTACGTACGTCTGATCAACGTTTAATTTTTCAACGATAGTGAATGATAGAAGGTATGAATTATATTATATTATTATAATGATAATAATTTCAAAAATATAATATTATTTCTTTAAAAATGTTTACATATACAATTCATGTGATGATATTATATGAACATTTCACATCGGTTTTCAAGACAGTAGTTTGTCGTACCAACAAAACGATTTTATCATTTTTCAATAGATCTTAAGGTTAGAAGGTACATGATATTTTAATTTTAGATAATAAAGAAATTTTTTGGAATATAATATATAAAAAATTAATCAATCATCCTTAAAATCCATGTGAATTGAATTTGGAGAACAAATTACATCTGTTCCCAAGGGAGTAGTCTATCGTACATGTGATCGGAAATTTCATTTCCCATTTAATGAAACATTAGATCTATGAATATTATTCCATGGAAAACATAATAAAATATAATATAATAGAGTTTAGAGTTATTATATTGGATTTTTTATGACATAATTTATTGTTTTAAACAATTAGTAAAAAAGAAGTAGCTCGGTGAAGACAATTACTTTTTCCTAGTAGAACATTCTTTGGATCTCCTATTAAGAACCCAATGGTTAGTACATTATGAAGGAAATAAGCTCTATAATGGGAATAATTGGGTTTTATAATTATTAATTATGTTTTTGGTCATTCTAAATGGCATTAGAGGTGTGAAAACAATAGGGAAGTGGTTCCCTTTTATAATTAGGTAGAAGGAGATTTTTTTAAATACCCAAAACTTTTCAATAATGAAGAGTCACTCTCAATACATGTACCTAAAAAAATAAAAAATATTACATTTGAGGAGAAATAAAAAAAATAAACAAATATAAAACCAAAATTAACTTATTTTAGAAATTTTATCATATCTAAATATATGGATAGTCACTTTTACTGTTTTAATTGTTTTACCACGATTAATATTATTTTTGTTTTCCTAATATTATTGATGGCCAAAATTTTAGTTGAACATATTATAAAATATAAATAATTTTTCATCTATTTTATCAAATTAAATTCACATAAGTTTCATAGGTTAATTTAAAAGAAAACTGGTAATCACAACCAAAAGTGATTTTTTGAAAAAAATGCATTTTTTAAGGTAAAGATAAATTATATTAACTATATTAATAGAAATAATAAATATATGATTTTAAATTCATGTGATATATATATCCTTTAATCCATTCCCCTTTATAGTTTATTTTAATTATTTAAAATGGTTGAGCATTATGCACTTAAAACAACGTTAAGAAAAATGCATTTTTAAACACAAAAATAAACATATACTAAAATTTATTATTAAGGTGATTTAAATTTAATTTGTTATATTATATGAAATTAAACAATACAATTGTTAATTTTATATAAAATTCCAATAATAATGGGACAGAAATATTATGTAATTTATTTAATGAAACAACAGTTTTAAGAAAAATTTATTTTTCAATATTCATTGAGAAATCATTATTTTATGAAAAATAGGAAAATAATATGTTACATTAATATATATATTATTATTTAAAAAATTATATTCTTACTATCTAATAAAATTTCAGAAGTTTCAAAAAATTTATTATAAAATCTTCTCACAAAAGTAAAAAAAATTATTTTTGAATGAAACATATTTTTCTGTAGAATAAAATTTCATTATTATATTATTGTGATTATTTATTAGTAATTTTTATATAAATTTATATTGAGAATTCACATTATTCATATATCATAATTAAGTTAATACTATTCATTTCCTCTAATTTAATGACTATGTTATATCTGTCACATTTAAATTACAATATTTAAATATTATATTGAAGTTTGTTTAAACTCATTGGTTCATTATGAATATGCTATCATGTATAGTGTTAATTTAAAATATTGGGCTTTAAAGATTCATATAATAGATTATAAACATGATTAATGAAATAAATAATCATATTTTATAAGAAAATAATCATAATTTATTCAATGAACAAGAAATATGGGACCAGAACATTGGCATAAGACATAGATTTGGGCCATACATATAAGGATAAGAAATATTAAGTTAATGATATCAACCAAGGAATTAGTAACAAATGAGGACTGGGATAACCACAAATGTACATAATTTAGAGTTTTTATAACCTCTAGTGTACCCTATTTTGGTATGGGGATCACCCTATGTGTACACAATTATTTCAGGCATCAAATAACTTCCCTTGTACCTTCTTGTCTTTGTATTGGGATTACCTCTTGTGTGACCTCTTGTTTCGAGTGTGGGATAACCTCTAGTGTACCCATTTGTTTCTGGATTGGTATAACCTCCTATGCAACCATTGAACTATTTAAACATTAATCATTACCTAATACATTGGAGGAATATATGTCTCCCAAACATTATATAATACATATATTTTTGTTCACCAAGATCATAAATCATTTATCATATCATATCTCATGAAAAATAAATGGGTTTTATAAATAGTTTTTCATAGTCAAACCCTTAGGAATG
Source organism: Viscum album (assembly GCA_963277665.1). NCBI lineage: Eukaryota > Viridiplantae > Streptophyta > Magnoliopsida > Santalales > Viscaceae > Viscum > Viscum album. Next base: position 1,345,216,873 of record OY728147.1, read on the forward strand.
AAAAAGTTATTATAAAAAACTAATCATCATAATCATTAACATAAACCAACCAGAATATGAATAATTAAGGTACCATTGTATTATATCCATAGTAAAGAAACATTTTTCTTATGGTTGATGAATTTAAATTCCATAAAATATCATCAAAACATTCTTAAAAAAATACCATCATAATTCTATAATAAACCATTTGAAAATATAAAAAATATATAAATATTAAATAAAAATTTTATTTGAAAATTACCTTGAAATCACATAATAGAATACTTAAATAATTGAGTGTCCATGATGGTGGAACATTCTATCTATGCCATGTATTGTAAAATATTGATTCATTTTGTATTTTTAATAAAAATACAAAATGTTCCATATTCATAAAATGAAAATAACATAATATTGATTTTATAAAAATAATTAAACATGGGTATAAATTAAATTAAATAATCATTGGAGAATATTAAAACCATTGATTAAATAAATTTTTTAAAATTGACATTCAAAATTTGGATTTTCAACTGAAGAGCAAAATGAAGTTGATTTTTATTTAAAACATTCATTTGGTATATTTAATTGTTTTTCATTGGAAAATTTAATGATAAAATGTAATATATATAAATAAATATAGAATAATATAATACATGTGTTTTTTAGAGGTAGATTATAATATTTCATTATCATAAACCTAAGTATTGATAATCTCGATAAATAATGGTATTGTAACATAAAACATTTGCATCATTGTTAACCATAGAGACACATGACCCATGATAGAAATAAGCTTTTATGGTTATTTATATAACATAAAATTTTAAATAATAATCGTAAAATATATTTATTGTTTTTATTTACACCACATAGAATAAACAAGCAGTGAATATGGAATGTGTATCCGAGAAATAAAAGTGAGCCGGAAATCACCTTACCCCAAGTCATGAATCTAACAGTATGCAATACAATATCCATTATTATAAATATATGTTATTTATAAATTTATTAGATAAACTTAATCATATATATCTTACCATATATAGTTTACATAAGAACATTTATTATCAATTTAATTATAATTCCCCTGTGTGTTTCACGTAATAACCACTTCAATTATTATCTATGTTTCAGTTTTTATATCATTTTTACATTTACATAATCCATTATTATATAATCTATAGAAGTTTTTCCATGATATAAATACTGTATATATTAATTTTATTTTTATTTATATTGATCCATTAAATTAATAAATATAAAATTAATTACATCAATCATGGAAACGGTCGGTCGTACGTGTGCACGAACGTTGTTTCCATTTTCTTGATCAATTTATCTAATGAATTGATAATAATGTATCATATTTAGAAAATAATTAATAATTAATATATTTTTTAAATGTTTATTCAATCTATATTTATTATTATACATTCAAAAATAAAATGAAAACCATATCACATTTCTTTGGGGAGGCGGTGGTTCACACATATGCATGAGTGATGTTAAAGTTTTCCAAATGATTTGGAGATTAGAAGTTATATGTTATATTATAACTCCATAATTATTTTTTCATATGTATCACAATAATATGTTAAAACCATAATTATATACCAATGTGAGAGGTGGGGATGTAAAACATATTACCTCGGTTCAGGATGCAGTAGTCCATCTTACACAGGATAAATGGTCATTTGATATTAGAAGAGATAGATTTAAGATATTTCATTAACATATTAAACTATAATTATATTTATGATACCGGTTTTATTATATCGTAATATTTGAATAAAATTTTAAATAGGTGGTAGAAGATATAAAATAAAAATGCACATTTATGAATGAAACCTCTTCTTCAGAGAACCTTAGTATGTTGGCTCTAATATAATTTCAAGGAGGGTTTACTAATAAAAATAAGTCATATACGATGTGTTATGTGATTTAAGTAAGGTATTTGGTCATGAATTTCAAAATCTAAATGGATTTTGATGTGAAAATCAGAGAAGATGGTGAGTTCCAATTTATATGTGCGGGAAAGGACACACTGGAATTTTTTCAAACGAAAAAAGGAATAACCAAACTATTAAAATAGAAAAAGGCTAAAAATATATCATTAAAGAACATTATATTATATAAGTTAAAAATATGTCTATAAAACTATATTTTGACAAGTTTCGTGTCATTTTAACCAATATATTTCAACTTTAAGCCTCTAGAAAACCTATTTTAACATTAATTACAGTATCTTCACTTCCCATTTTGTATAAAAATTATGTTTATCTTATTATATAATATTAATTGTTTTGATTAAAAATATGGAATAAAAATTTCAAAAAATAATGCATTGGAGTAAAGTAACTTTACATAAAATTAAACATTCATTCGTGATAAAAAGAGTGGTTTCAATGAGAAAATTTTCTTACATAAAAATCATTTCAATATATTAATAAATAAATAAAATAATAATAATGATCTAAATTGGTTAATTATAGAATAATTAAAATAATATTTGTATAAAATCACCTTTTAACAAAATATTACGTTGAAAATGATTTATTTAAATATGCATTTGTCAATAAAACCAAATTTTTTTTCGTATAGATAAAAAATTTATCTTTTAAAAAAAATAAAAAAAATCACCATAATCTAATCTTGAAATATTTATTTCTGAAATTTAATTTATTTAGTAAAATGAATATTTTGAAATTCAAGAAAAATTGTTATTTATCACAAAAGAAATAAATATCATTTTTTGGGTCAAATGTATTTTCATTGCATAAAATATTTTATTTATAATTAATTGCATATTTAGGAATATATTTTATTTGTTTTAACCAATTATACATGATTTTAAATTTTTTTTATTAATAATCATATCTCCAAATTTAATGGAAATTTTATAATGTTATTGTTTAAATAATAGTATTTCGAATAGCGCATCGTGGTTTGTTAAAACTATGTGTGGTGTGTAACACAAGATATTTAGTAAATTAAATTTATTTGAAAATAAATATTTCATAAAACAATAGGGTGTTCCCTGAATACATGTTTAGAATTATTCATTTCATTTGAATCGAGATCAGTTGGTAATGGAAAAAGTTTTTGTCAAAATATAACAATTTTTTACTCAACTAAGAATAGATCATGTAGACTAAGAGGGGAATTATTGATGAAACATTACTTAAGAATAACACGGTTCCTTTTTCCCATGAACAGTGTATTCATTATTATTATGGGGAAGAATTTAAATTGTTATTTTGGAAAATTAAGGGTGATAGATTAACATATTGACATAATCATTTGGAAATAACTTTGAATGTATTCATGAATAATACAAAGGGAGGATTATTGAGCCATATTTTTTTGTGAGTTGTATTTTTATCAAGGGTTATAATTTTTTTTCAATGGTTTTCAATGAAATATAAATATTTCATTTATTTTAATATATTAATGAAATTATAATGAATAATGTTCTGAAATTTTTTGTTAAAGTATCTTATATGAGTAACAAAGTGGATATATCATGTATAGAAGATGAAAGAATAAAGGAGGTTCTCAAGTATTATTAACTTAATAAATTTATATAAATAATTTTAGATTTAATTGTGTAGATGTGTCTCCTATTTTTAAATTATATAACATGTGAAACATCATTTTGGGGTGAAAAATTTGTTCTCAACAAGAAGATGAATTTAATAAGTCCATGAAAAATATTATTTTCCATGAGGAATGTTTGATAAAGATATTTACAGTTTTAGGTTGGGATTTTATATCAGAAATAGTTATTATATATTTGAATATAAATTTTTATAGAGATTTGCGATGAATACTTTCAAACATACAATCCAAAAGGGACAACTCAAAAGACCATAATGTGGGAGAAGTCTCAACCACAAGGGAGATCTAGCCCAAGGAGCTCACATGGAGAAATTGGTAAGCTCTTACAAAGGTAGGAACGTGTGCACAAAGAGTCACATAGAATCATAGAAGTAGAGCCACCATGAGGGGCTTCATTATGGCTTCTATAATGTTATTGGGGTGGTTTTCAGATCAGACCCCAGATTACTCCCATTAGTTGGATTAATGAAACACAAAGTAATATATAGCACTGCCCAACTATAAAAAGAATCGATGTGGGATACATTCACATGTAAATAAGGAATTTGTTAAAAAATATCATATAATGTTTCTTATATGATTAAATTCATCTCAGTCATATGATCATAGATATCCTTCATCTTCATCCTCTAAATTCATGATGGGATTCCATTAGATACAATCATTATATACCATTATGTATGGACTACATTACATTTATGTGGGTGTTTCTATTTTAATTTATTCTTGTAGAAATTAATTTCTTCCAAATCGATCTCATTGTTTTCATGGAAATGCTCAAAAGAAACTTTGATATTATTACGAGTTAAAAATTGAAGTCAAGGATATGTTCTGTTTTGAGAAAACAATGAATAACACATATCTGGATGCTCTTTCAAATAAAGAAAAAGACATAAAAAATATACAATGTGATCTGATTAAATACAAAGATACATTAATTATTTTCACATTCATGAGAATAATTCAATGAGAGATATGAAATCGATCTCTTGAAGGAATATACTCCACCATTATCGACATCACTTGATGATAAGGAAACCTATGGGAAAAGTTTTCAAAGGAAAATATCATTGATCATTTAATGTATTGATTTACATGGTTTTTTTATGATTCTATGTTGGTGAATCAAAGGAGGAGTTGTGTTAATCTTCACTTATAAACACTAAGGGTTGGATAAACCTTTTACAGATGATTCATTTTGACGAGTACTCTCTTTTTCTAGAGATAAATAAAGTATCAATGTGCTTCATTTATGTGTAGTAAAAAAGTAATCAGGAAATTTTTTTTCAATTGTAGGAGAAGGTTTCCATGATCCTCTTAGGTCTTGAATAATATAGGATCCAAATTCAGTGTATAATACCATGTTAAGATCATCTTGGGTTGCATGAAACTACTTGGCAATGTTAAGACTAGAAGAACTACTTCTCCATAGACACAAGATTTCATGGATCACATTAAACATGATATCCCATTCATTCTCATACTTATACAAATCTAGAGTTCTGATAAAACCTATGTAATATACCCACACACAAAAAATGACATCTATACCCATATAGGTTTTCATGAATAATATAGTTCATGCATGATTTCAATAGATATGTGAATTCATAAGTACAATGAAATTTATTTGAAACAAAACAAAAAAATGATAAATGAAGACTCTTTTTATTGAAAATATTGGGTAAATCCTAAAAGAAATATCAAATAAATTATAGCAAATAAAATAATAACAAGATTTTTTAATTTAGAGATTTGATTGTAGTCCACAAATTTCAATCATGAAGTTCACTGGTTGATGTAGAAATTAAAATTCATGAAGATAGTTGATTTCAGTAGTGAAAGATAACTCATTCATAACATAATACATTAATTAATTGAGTACATTTGTTTCAAAAATCTATGTGAAGTCAAGAATTCCTTAGAAGGATGAAAAAAAATCCCTCAAATTTTTAACAGAGTCTTTCAGATAGTGTTTCAATTAGAAGAACTATTTATATTAGTGTGGATAGAATTAAAGAAATATTCACGTTGGATCAGTATGTGTAGAAACACAGTGAGTCTGTGTTTTTGTTATACTAAGATAGTATTGGTTATTATGAGTTTAATTGTAACTTCTCAACCTGGGTTTCATTCACCAGTGCCCCAAAAATGTTCTCCACATGACCTCTGTCATGCCACCCCATATTCCAAAGGCTTCAAACTAGATGTGAAAGTCTATTAATTAGATCATGGGTACATAATACCAAATTTTATAATATTTAAATACTTGTTTAAAAAAATAGAGGATGCCAAAATAACCATAATATGCACAAGAAACTCACAATACCCAATCCAGGAAATATAATAAGCTACTAAAGAAAAAAATATTATATGATATTATGCATGTCATGTGTATGAATTTGAAAACAAAAAATATTTAAACTAAGAACTCCCAATTTGGTCTCAAGCCATGTATGGTTACCCCGACCATGCTCAATCCTGGCTAAGACTTCTAACATGGGCCAATTTTCATTAACCAGTCCTGCAACAAGAAAATTTATTCGAGTACTAATCAGGAATCACATCTAGAGGCTAAGTACAACTCAATAGGCCACTACTAATGGTTTCTAGAACAATATACATTGAAAATAGAGCATTCAGTTGTATAAATTAATAATGGCATCTCATAATTAAACGGTTATCACATTCTCAACTAATATTTACTTATCATCATAAACCATGGGTTCCCATAGACACATATACCTCAATACCAACTTCAGTTTGTGATAGAATCTAAAATACCCTAGATGGGTATCACATGTCTAAATTTCTAGGTTACCAGTCATATTTTCTCATGTAAATGAATATGGTACAATTAATTTATTAACACAATTGAATGAACATGTTACCATTCATTATTTTCTCAAATGAATGATCATGTTACCATTTATTTATCCACATAATTGAATGACCATGATACCATTATTTATTTTCTAAAATGAATTACCATGTTACCATTCATTAATTCTCAAAATTGAATGCCAATGATACCATTCTATGAATAAAAATTAATTTTTTTTATTTCCAAACACTTTAGGAAAACTGAGAATCTGCACAACACTTAAACTGGACAGGAACAAGACTTAAAAAATTTAGAAAACAAGCAAATGGAATTCAAAACACAAGTCAAACATACCATCCTAGAACTACATATCATAATATCCATACTCATATTTTCATCCCACACAAGAGTTCTCTTATACAGTAGATGATTCCAATTCAGAATCTATTTTATGTCGCCTCAAATGATTATCACATTGTTCATGGATCCTGAAATGGTCCAGTGAAATCTACTTTGGGAAAGGTTGCTAGACGAAGCTATCATTTTTGAATGTAATAGTCACCCCACTATCCCTCTTAAAGGTAGATATGGTACTCACTGGTCGGGGAAGGTAAGTGTACTTATTTGTTATTCTTGTTCTTGGTGTAGCAGACATATCTTCTTAACACTAAATCATCATTTTATTCCCATTTAGCACAATGTAACTGTAGGAATGATTTCTCAGACCACTCATATTTCATTATCATTCCTAGAGAGGGCCCACACATTTCCAAGGAGGTTCTTTGAGACATTATCCTGGTCTCTAATAAAATTCATCCTTATCTGGTCCAACATGTTACTCTCAATCAATGAAAGATAGCTAACCGCATTAAGAGGCTCTTCCACAACCATAAAAACTTCTTCATGGATTGAACATCCCACATTGTGTCCTTTAATGAAGGCCCCATCTTCAACACCCCCTACCACAGTATGAGTATCAAAACTCACTTCAATCATGCCTTCAGAAAGGCATTCAAATCTATTGCTCATAATTAGAAAGGACATGGCCAAAGGGTATAAGCACCTAGATTCCCATGAACTATTTGGGTCAGGCACATCCGAATTGAAGTTGACTCCCTCGCTCCCATCATCTATTCTTTAACCGTATGCTCCCCATATATGTGCTGCTCCGTACGATCCTCCTTATAAACCAATGTGGTATCCTTCCAAAAATTGAGAGTAGAAGGGCCCTCCAAAATCTTTCCCCAACATAGTGAACACTTCATCTACCATAAAATAATCTTGAGTCATCATATTACTTGATGGCTCAGATCCATGAAAATACTCAATAGTCACCTTGTGGACACCATTAGGAAGATCCTTCACCATTTGAATAGACATCTGAGGTCCCCAAATTCTTCATTTTGACCTCAAAGACTATTAATCCGGGCCTGCCATCACACCAACTTCAAGAGCCTTACACATTGAATCATCCTCTCTTCATGTAGGAACCTGGTGCTCTTGAAGACAGACCTCCATCATATGAGTGGGAGCACCCCTTTGGAAAAGCTCTAAAGTGTGTCCCAATAGATTGAAAGACGATCCAAAATCTGTCCAGTTATGATAAATCACCTATTTCATAAAACCGTATTCTTCACCTATATTAATCCACTCATAATCAAAAGAAAAACAAGATGAATCCATTTCTAAACAAAACCAAGGGTTAATCGGGTGAGACACGACCTCAGTGCGTCTATTAGAGCATAGATATATTCCTACAAGATTACCTAACATTCCTATAACTTAAGTGCTCTAAAATAGAAAAGGGAGATTGTAGAAGCTTACCCAAACCACCGTAGAAGGCGAATCACGATTCATGTGTAAATTAACAGACCATTGTAAGAGGAAGAACCAAAATCCGTTGAATCTACAAGGTTCTCTCAACCATGTTATGATGTGACACACCTTCGATTCAAACCAAATCCTAATATGGGGGCAATCGAGCAACCCAACTGTCTCCCTTTCTTTATGGTCCCAATATCTGAAGACGATCCTATAAAATGTATCCACTGAAGGTATCCTATGCTTAAAAAAATAAACTAGAGTGAGATTCAATAGGGGAGTTGTTTCTGAAAACTCAGAAGTTGAGATTTGGAGGTTAGGGAGGCTATCTAGAAGATTTAAAGATTTAGGGCATAGCGAAGATTTCAGGAATGTGGGAAGGAAATTTGGGGTTTAGAATTGGTGTAAAAACCCTTCTCTCTTATGGGACGATGATTCCCCCTCCCCCGCCAAGTGGGGAGGAGCCGATGCTAAATCCATCGCCATCATCGAAGGGAAGGGTTGAATTCTAGGGATTTTTTCTCATCTAAATTTCTCAATGATAACATTATTTATTTCAAATGAATGACCATGTTTCCATTCATTAATTCACACAATTTAATCACCGCGTTACCAATCTTACTTCAATCAAACGAATGACCATGTTACTATTCATTAACTCAGGAAATTAATTCATCAATTAATTTCTCCCATCAACCACATTACAAAATAAACAATTTATTAAACATATCAATATTATTACTAATTAAAAAATTAGTCATCACACCATTCACTTTAATTAATTCCCCATTTAATTAAGAACATCTTTCTCTTTAATTCATTAAAAAATTGATTATCTCAATCATAAAATTAATATTATTAAAATTAATTCAATAATTAATTATGAGTATGACAACATTAATATGAATTAATTAATTTCTCAATTAAATATCTCAAATCTACAATTAAATTTTATCATAATTAATCCAGCAATAAATTATTAATATTGCAACATCAATATCCCATAATAAATTTCACAATTAATTATCTCAAATCAACGATTCAGTAATATCAAAACTAGTCCAAATATTAATTATCAATTACACAACCTCAATATCACAAAATTAATTACACAATTAATTACTCCCAAATCATATATTTTTCAAATTACCTCATTAAATAATTCACCCAATTAATCAATTCTATTTGGAAAATATAATTGCGAAAAAATATATAAAATAAATTATATTCATACTCGTATTCAAAATCAAAACTATGAGATTTTAATTTTAGACCACATTCTTCAATCGTTGAGGATTAGTCACCAAATGAAAATCCTCTATGTTGGGAAATAGAATGACATATATTTATAATGGTAAATAAAAATACTAAATAATGTTTAACAAATATATATATATATTTAATTATATATATAGTTCAACAATTTTAAATATAGAATCACAAAATCATGATCTAGATCAAGAAAATCATAAAATAACATCATCCAACAGAATGCAGGATAATGGGAGGATGAATGGGATAATAAACAAGGTAGAATCCACTTCTCGAAAGAGGAGAAGATGTTTGATATGGGATTTTAATCATGAATAATGATGGTTAGATGGCCTTGGAATCGATCTAGAAATCATTGAAATAATCAAAAATCATGTTGGTCTTAGTTTGGCTCAAATGGGGGATGTTTCAAGGGTTTGGGTGGATATAAAACCAATTTTTAGTCCCTTAATATTTTCATGCATGGTTTCTTTCACAAGAGAGCATGGTTTTCCCTAATTATCCACCTATAATTTTGGTTGTTCATTGTTTGAAAATATATGCACTAGCCATGCAAACCCTTAATGTCCAGGGCTGCATATTTTTCAGGGATGGGTGCATAATATTCTCTAACAATGTACCAACTATCCATATCACCTTTTTCTTAAATTTATCAAAATTATCACCAAAAAATAACCCAAGGTAAAACCAAATTTTAATAAAGTTTTAAAAAAGAAAATCTTCCTAAATTCAATCCTGATTCAACTCCAAAAATGGTCGACATCTTAAAATCTCCCGACCATATAACCGCTTGTCTTCAAGAAAATATCCAATGATTATCTAGGATTCCAATACAAAATGATTGTTCAACTAAGACCATATATAGGATTACCAATCCCTAGATTCCTCTTTTAGATACCCAGGTTTCCGTAGTATAGGAACTATCAAAAAGGTATTTACCCACAAAACCTTCTCATTGCATTCCAACACACCTATCAAATGATCCTCAAAGGACACATCTATCTCAAGCTATAAACCTTACACATTGATCACTAGAGAAGGAATGGGTTGATACTTATGAAATTGTGATATAAGGTAAACATCATGCATAGTTCTATATTTCTTTGGTTGAGCTAATCAGTATGCCACCGGCCGAATTCACTCTAGAACCTCAAGAGATTCAAAAAACATGGGTGCCAAGTTGACCTGGCTCTGTATTTTATGGTGACATGTCCTAAGAGGCACCCAAATGAATACAAGATAAACCTTTGTAAACTTTAGAGACCATCACTGTCTCTGATGATATGAATTTTACCTACTCTAAGCCACAACCATACGTTTCTGAGTCAGCTGAACTTTTTTTGAAATCTCTTGCATGAGAGTGGGTCCCAATAACTCTTACTCACCATCCTCCATCTTTTATAGTGTTAATCTTCATGGCCTACCCTAAATATCCCCAAATTGTTTCATCCATATAGTTTAATTATAATTGTAGTTTTTTTAAAATCTACTAAATCCATGTACTTATCTCATGACTGAATGAAGTCAAGAACACACACCCTTAGCATATCCTTAATCACATGTATAATATTCTCTAACTTCCCATATATATGTTGGTGAAAATAAATAGTCAATAAAACATTTGTACCAAGAACCTTCTTTAATCTATTCAAAAAGAGTTATGTAAAATGTGATTCATTATTTAATCTATAGTCTGTGGCAACCTGTGTAGATAGAGTATCTCTTGAAGACACTAATCTATAAATTATTACACTATGAAGGTTTCTGGTATAGGTAATAAATGCACTACATTAATCATTTGATCCAAAATAAACTATATATTTTCATTCTTCCTAAGTTTCTTTAGATGGCCTATGACAAAATACATGGTTATGTCATCCCACTTCAATTATAGAATGCTAATATTATATAGAAGAACTCCAGGTCATTGATGTTCTGCCTTTACCTGCTGATAGGTGTAGCATCGTGTTATGATCCTTGCTATCTAATTTTTCATTACTGACCACCAAAAATGACTTCATATGCCACAGTACACTTTGGTAACACCTATACATATTACCCACTTCAAGAAATGAAATTCTAGCATGTGCTTCCCTCACATTCTCATAGGCACACCAACCTAATTTCTGATATATATGATAACATCCTCACATATACCCCAATCCAATGTGGAATCCGCATATTTAATTATTTCACTCAATGTAAAACATTCTAGATCATCATAAATAATGTCTCTAATATAAATCAATAGTGTATACTCCACTAAAACATACATTAGATTCATATGCTTTTGAATTTCCTAATCCTCAGTGTGCAGTTCAGCCAGCGAAGTCATCGTCATCCACTCAACACTAGACACCTAAACCATCTGAGTCTATGTTTTTCTACTCAAATAATTAGAAGCACTCTTTCCTTTCTGATGTGTATCTACCTACTCAAAATCAAATGACTACATATACTGAATCCATCTCTGATGATAAGGATTCAAATCTCATTGTGAGAAGATGTACCTTAGGCTCTTTGGATCTCTAAAAACTGTATACTTCTCCAAAAATAGATAGTGACTTCCACACTTCAAATCATAATCCAATACCACTAGCTCCAGGTTGTATATAGTGTAGTTCATTTCATGTGGCCTCATTTACCAAGACCCACACAACATAACTTGATCTCCCTATATGCACACAGCTCCATGTATGATCCAAATAGCATCGAAATACACCATATACTCCTCCCTTGGCTTGGGTAGGGTCATGATTGGTGCAGTTTTCAAATGTTATTTCAACTTCTAGAAGGCCTCCCCATAAGCTTCCAACCATTAAATATTTTCCCTCTCTTTTTCTTGATCAAAATAAGTTCTTCCAAATGGAAAAATTCTTCGATGATTTTCTGATAATATCCATAAAACCCTAGAATTCATTGGATATGAAAAATGTTTATTGGATGCCCACAAGATACCACTAAATGAACATTAGTTGGGACCACCGACACAACTTCTTATGAGAGATTTTTCCCAAGAAGTGTACATGATCTATCCAAAACTGACACATAGATAGCTTGGCATATAGCTGATGCACTTTTAGTATACTCAAGTCAATATCAAGATGTTTTTCATGACTGTCATGAGTCTTAGAGTACTCTAATATGTCATCATCATACACTACAAAAAACTGATCTTATTACGGGTGTAATATTTTATTCATCAAGGACATAAATATTATTGGAGTATTTTTTATCAAAAATGGAAATAAAATGAAATCCTATACCCCATACCTACAAATGAAAGCAGTCATAGGTATATCAGGAGTCTGAAAATTCAGATGATGAAACCCCTATCTCAATTCAATCATTGAGAACCCAGAATCACTTATCAACTAGATGAAAAGATCATTTATACATGAAATAGTATAATGTTTCTCTAATATAATCTTATTAAAATTCTAATAGTCAATACACATGTGAAAACACCCATCATACTTCTTTGTATGCAACATTAGAGAACCGCATGGTGACGTACTCAGATGGATAAACCCTTTATCCTACATCCACTCTAGCTTATTATTGATTAATTGATGTCTTATAAAATCCATTATATACAATTAAATAGATACTATCTCAGGAAAATGAGGTCAATAGTGAACTCCACATCTATCTCATAAGGATTCCCTAATAAGTCTTGATAAAACAAATCCTGAAACTATTCAACTACTAGTGGAATGATATCATACATTTCAACTCTTTCATCCAGAAAAAAACTAGAAATAAGGGTTGTGATCTCCCCTAGTTGATGATTAATTTCCCTGCTCATCCTGCATTGATATCCCACTCCGCATGGTGTTTTTTAGGGTCAACCTTAGGATATGTAAACATCACACTCCTATGGTAATAGTCAATATGGGCTTCGTATGGAACTAGAAAGTATATAACCATAATTTGGGTGAATCCCAACATATCAAGAATATAGGGATCCCATAGAAAATGGTACTCTCTGATCTCAAGAGAACATCCCTTGAACAAACCGATCTCTCTAGACCGTACTCCTAATTCTGTATGTATATTCACTGTCTAGCTCAGAGACTCAACCACTAGGCTCAAACCATTTACATGTACTTTGGATATACTAGAATGAGAGGCACCAATATCAAATAAGGCACTAGCTAATGTAGAATTTACAAGAATAGTACCTCCCAAAGTTGGTGGTATATCCTCGCTATCAATGAGTGTACGGTGTAATGTAAGAAACTGTTCTACCCATATTGTTTGTGATGCCATTTTACTCCCCAGAGTTTCACCACTCTACTGATATGGGTTCTCTTTCCCCAAATCACTATATAATCAAACTTTACCACCTCAACTAGTAGAACTCCCAATGAAAATCTAATAAATTGTAGAAGACCCCTTTCTTACATTCAGACACTTCCTAGAATCTCCATCCCTATCCTTCTGTCACTAAGACCTGAATGATTTATTTATATTTTCTATATTTCCAAAGACTATAACTCTACTAGGTGTCCAACATAATCTCTATGATAATGGAATGGACTACTAGATTGATGATATATTATTCCAGTGAGGTCCTCTATAAGTGACCATGTCATGTTTTTATTCTTCTTTCCAATTCCCTACATAACGTTACCATAATATCTCTTCCTTATATTGGATGCATAACCTCTTGACCATCAAATTTCCACTATCTATCTAGCACTTGGACCCACCTTCATGTTCCCCTAAACTATGATATCCTCATCAAACACCTCAGAAAAAATCATTAATCAATGTATATTAACATGAGACATAATCTCAAACTTATGTTCATCCTGGAAGTGCCTCACTATAACTATCTCATCTCTTGTCAATGCTGTAGAAAAGTACTGAAGTTCAATACCTGATCATGCATAGTCTATCACATACCTTCTCCCCAATGTCATCCTCTTTAAATCATATTCATACTCATGTCTCATGGTCTATGTGTTAAAGTGCTTCAATAACATCTCCAAACATTCCATCCATTGCATACCATCAAATCATCCAGTCCGTGCAAGAATTTCTCACCAATGTTTCACTAAAACCCAAAATATATAAGAGGACCAAATTACCCTATTCTCAGTTGAAGTCTCCAAATGTACATTATCTTCTTGATAGACTCAACCCATATCTCAACTCCCTCAGGTCCACCCTCTCTAGAAAAATTCAAGGTTATTGTAAATAAAACACCCCTATCAGGTCAAACATTCTATTCAAAACTCCACCAAAATCTTTTTCGATGAATTTTAAGAAGCAAGAAACATTTTCTTCAATCATCGCCCCTACTTAATCACCTAGAATGGTTATTGCATGAGGTTCCATAACTGTAGTGTCGGTCCTAGCCATTCCCACAGGCCATCCAATCAATTAGCATCGTTGATGTGGAATATTCTCTACAATTACAAACACATGTCTTAAGAATCACAACACTACTTTATCAAATTTATGTAAGATATAAATAATAATATTTCATAACAATATTTTTCTCCCAGTATCTCCAAGTGGTCTTAACTAAAGTGCTATCACCACCACTAACCAACCTTCACCAAAGTGTTGGTTAACAAGGGTAGACAAATTATCACATCAATGTTACAATTTAAACACCCATTTATTCTCATTTTTAATCTTTTTTACTATTCTAAAATTCATATTAGGAACTATTTTCAATTAAATATCACAATAAAACAAATAAATTCTATGTTCAACCACATACCCAGTGATCATTTCCATTTGTGAGCCTAAAATGATGCATGTCAGAAAATAATCTCGAGTTCTTAGAAAGATGCCTAAAGACAAAACCCCCATTCCAAACTGGGCCATGAGTAAATTTTGAACAATTTTAAAAAACAATAACAACACCACAATATAAGTTTGTCACCCAAGGTAAAACTATCCATATGTAACAACAAACAATAATAACAACAATCCAACCCTAAGTACGTGGGTTTTTCTCTAATACATGGGTTTCAAACTCTCATGAACATTGTCTTTACCAAGTCTTCAATCTTCCATGTCTCTTTTCTACATTTTCTAATTTGTAAAATATAATATGATGAAATAAAACTATAACTCTAATACCACATTGAAACTTCTGGACCTTGGTGCCAAACACCGATGCCGCAAGCTGGTTTCCCACATGGCCTTAGGTTTACCTCCCCGTATTCTAGAGGATACTGACTAGTTGCGATGGACAATCAACTAAATCATTGAGAGACAATAGCCACTTTTATTATAGTGAAACAGAAACATAAATAAATAAATAATAGTGGAAGAATAAAAATCCATAATCAACACGAGAAACACACAATACTCAATGTAATAAATAAAAAATCCAACTAATTAAGAAAACATGTCATTCTATTATAAATGTCAAGTATCTAAATTCGTAAAACTAAATGGAAAGTCCCTAAAAACCCCCAAGAGATCCCCAAACCACGTCTCATTCCCTCAACCATGCTCCACCCTGACTCAACCGTCTAATATCATCTATTTTTCATTAACATGTACAACATTAATAATGTCTATTCAGATACGAATCAGGCAGCCCAAGTTGGGTGTGAGTACAACATAGTCGGCCACCATTAATGGTGTATAAAACAATATCCAGCCAAAATATTCTATTTAATAATATAATGAAATAATTTAAATACATTATTAAACTATTATCACATTAGAAATTATTATTTACTTGACCACAAAATCCTAAGGTTCCTGTAGACACATGTACCTCAATACCTGCTTCATCCATTCTGGACTCTGAACTACCCACAAAGGATATCAAATTTCTCAATTTCTATGTTACCATTCATATTTTCTATAATTAATGACCATATTACTATTCATTTATTCACAAAATTTAATGAAAATGTTACCTTTTTTATTTTTAAAAATGAATGACCTTGTTACCATTAAGTTATTCACACTATTATATGACCATGGTTTGATTCTTTATTTCAAAAAAACTAATAACCATGTAACCATTCATTAATTATAATAATTTAATTCCTATGTTATCATTCTTTCATTAAAATTAATGGCCACGTTACCATTCATTAATTCACACAATTGAATAACCTTGTTACCATTCATATTTCAAATTAATGAATGGCCATGTTTCCATTCATTAACATAGATAATGAATTCGTCAACTAATTTTCCAAATTGACCCCATTACAAATTCATCAATTTTCTAATCATCTTAATCACATTACTAATTCAAAAGACATTCATAACACAATTATCATTAATTAATTCCACAATTAATTAACCACATCATTATCTTTAATTAATTCAACAATTAATTATATCAGTCAAAAAATCAATATTCTCATAATTAATTCAACAATTTATTATCAATCACCAAACATCAATATCATATAATTAATTTCAAAACTAACAATCTTTTTTCTATAATTCAATACTATCATAAATAGCCCAAAATTATTTATCAATCTCACAACATCGATATCACATAATAAATTTTACAATTATTTACCTCAACTATATAATTATAAATTCTAATAATTAATCCAACTGTTAAATATCAATTTCACAAAATCAGTATCACATAATTATATCTAAAATAAATTGTCCAAAAATCCTACAATTCTATACTTACCTTATTATTTAATTCAACTATTTAATTAATTCTATTTTGAGAGTCTAATTTCCAAAAAATTGCAATTCAAAAATTTTTATACTCAAAATCAAAATCATGACTATGATATTTGAATTTTAAGGTACATTAATCAAACATTTATGATCAATCGCCTAACGAAAATCCAAAAAATTGGGATGCAAAACGACATAGAATTAGATGTGTATATCAGAACACTAAACAAATATTAACCAATCAATATATCTTTTATTATATGTATAGTTCAAAATTCAAAGTTTTAGATTCCAACAATATCGATCTATATCATGAAAAATAGAGAATAAATTCCACTAAAATAATAAATATAGAAGGAAGGGTGAATGGGATAATCAACATGATAGAATATACTTATCGAGAGAGGAGATGATCTTGTATCAACGCTTTAAATCCTAAAGAATAGATGTTGGATGTCCTTGGAATCCCTTCATAACGTTCTAAAATTTTCAAAATTCATGTTGGTATAGGTTTTGGTACAATGGGGTATTTTTTGAGGGTTTGGGAGGATTTAAAACCATTTTTTTGGGCCAATAAAATTACTTTTCACAATTTCATATGTAGGGGAGAATGGTTTTCCCTAACCGCATATCAATAATGCACTAATTATTTTTGGGTGCATAGTTTATCAAATTAGGATGAATGGTTTCTAAAACCTTGTTCCAGCCATGTGAACCCTCACTATCCCAGGCTACATGGATTCCTAGGTTGGACACAATATTTTCTCAAACTGTGTGCCAACCATGGAAAAACCCTTTTTCTTCAATTTTTAAAAAATTTCACCTAATCCTACACCAAGGTAAAAACCAATCGAAATAAACATATATAAAAACAAAAAGTACCTAAATTCAATCCAAAGTTTACTCAGGAAAATTTTTTCATCTCACAATTATTGTAAAATAAATTTCACTAAAAGAATGTATTGGATAGAAAGTGAAAGAAAAATTCGGATTTATGCCAACGTTCAATAAAAATATAAACCAGATAAATAAGTGCATACTATATGGTGAGGAAGCATCTAATAGTGAAACTGTGGATCCACTGAATGAATGAATATGGGATAGGTTATATAATAAAATTAAAGACCAATTAATAGATCATTTTGATTATTTTAAACAACCATGTTCATAGGATATAATCAATCATATTTATATGAGAAGTTATGACTCCACTAGTCAATTGGAATTTAAATTCCACAATCAATCAAGCTATTATTTTGGATCAGGAATACCGATGAAATTTTTCTGTTATTTTAGTGCTTCTATTCAAATATAATTATATATGTTTGTGACAATAAATTCGCATATGCCACTATATTATTGAAATTATCTTTTACATTATATCTACAACTAATGAACGATTCCAAAAAAATATGCACATTGGAGATATACATGTTCAATCTCTTACTGATTTAAGATTAATATTCAATTTTATTTTCTACAGTATTGAAGATCATTTTTCAACAAGGATCACATTATAATATTTAATTCTTGAATATATTATTTTCTAAATAAAAAGATCCATCAATTTTTAGTTTTTATAGATGAAATTATACATAAAAAACAAAAAAATTCAAGTTAAACTCTTTGGATTTATTAGAATATCAGCCCCTCGTACTCAGTTGTGGTAATGTACCAGCTCCTAGATAAATTTTGTGGATAATTAGTTATCAATTAAATATCCATGGGTATTTTTAGTCTTTTTGAAAAGGATTAAAGTAGATGAACTCAAATTTGGATTCTTGGTCTAGTGATAATAGGACCACACTAGTGAAATTTTTCAGGCACACATAGATAATATTTTTTACATAGAAATATGAGAACTTTGTGCTCCTAACCAATATAAAAATTTATGTTCTTTATTTTTCTATCCTAAACATATATTCATACCAAAGAAAAAAATATTATATGTACAATAAAAAGTGGGTGTCAAAATAAATAATTGTGGATGATTTTTGAAAATACACAACTCACCCCCCCCCCCCTTTGGTGTAACTTTTTATATTATGACTTAACAGTTTCCCTCAAATTAATCGATAACTATCTCAAACCATAACTTTACTAATATAAATATTTAATTCCAAATACATATACCATTATTAAAACCCTGATAGTCTCATCCGAAATGAGAAGTGTTGTAGTTCATTCTCATGTTGTGTCCCCTTGTCAATAAACTAAAATAAGTGCATCCTTAAATTATATTATGATATTTATACATTATTATTAACATCATATTATTACACTATATAAATAATTTATAGTAGTGAATGTAGTACAACTATATAGGCCATCGATCCCACTACACTTCTACTATGCTACTGTAATCATAAGGATATGACAATATATAAACAATTATTGGTGGGACTTTAATTTGTAAAAACCGAACAATAATGCTCTAAACATTAAATAGATTAATATATATATATATATATCTATCTCCAAAAACATATTCAAAATTTTAATAAACATACAATGTAATAGGAAGATCATTTTAGAGAAACATTGATGAATTTTTCTATCATTCATTAATGAATTTATACCATCATATACCAAGACTTCTATATGAACCGACTAGAGCCATCCAAAATACTATATGTGGATTTATTCTGTAAAATATTCTTTAATATCCCTATTTATTCTATTTATCACAACCAAAAATTCAAAAAAACATCCCATTAATAACAATTCCATCTAACTTTTTACTATAATATATCTCAACCATGAATTTATAGAAATTGGTGTGGTTGTAAATAGTAATATGATTAATATATCCCACACATACTATGTACGGATCAAATAAAATAAATCATCAAATAAAAAAAACATGTCCTCAATCTATATGATCTTCTATTCTTAATTACAATTTATATAATATGGTCTTGTTCATGTATTATCAATTTGATTCATACTCAATAATATTTCAATCATCTTATACCAAACAGAGTCCTCTAATGTGGCTTTATGTAATAGAGATCCCCAATAAGACAATGTCTAAACAATCCAAACCAAATCCCCATATGTTACAAAAATCATACAATATCATATTCTCTAATAAAAATTATTCACTTCCCAAATTACATATGGTTTAACTCCCCAAAACCACCTCCATTAGGTTATAGGATATTGACCAATGTTGAGGTATCCACACAATCTTGGGATCCATTACCAATAAATCAAACTATAAAATTATATTATACATCAACAATATTCATAATAGGAATGAAATATAAACTAAAAAACATATGTAATTCTACTATAATAAAATATCTTGTATAAAATATAAAATATTAAAAATGAAATCACTAAGTAAAACCATTACATTAAGAAAAAATGTCATCCCCAAACTGGTGACATGAGGGTGGAAATCAAAATGATATGTCGACACCATAAATATATCCACATAATATTTTCACCACCATGATTTGGATCTTCAATCATCTTTACGAGATAATTTCCATAGATATTTCGAAAACAATGTTCAAGTGGACATTTAGGTGTGAGTATAACAAATAATTGTATGATCAATATAATATGAGAGGTGGCCCAATAAAAATATAGTTTCAACATGAATAAATAAAAAGTAATGGGTATAAAATTGATATCCTACAAATGTCATCTCTATAGATGTGCCCAATTAATTTGGATAATCTATCCCATATCTCAAATTCATGACACTTTCTTAATGGATTTGTTTCTAAATAATGAAAATAAAACTGAAATATCAAAACCTATTATAGATTTTCAAACATTTAATTCACCCCTGTTGAACTGTTCATGAGGTGATGTAGGAAATACATGTATCCACCAATATTATATGTTTTTTAGAAATAAATCTCTTTAAATATCATGAATGTTCTAATTGAGATAAAAATATCTAGTTAGGGTAAATACTCATATATAAGGATAAAAATATTTAAAAATCTAGAAAATAGAGTAAATTCACATCATCAAAGAAATAATTTATTCTATAATACATGTCTAAATACACATATATTTTGTTACAACTATATTTCATGTGCATATAAGTCCCTGATTTCATGGCAGGATAAGAGATAGTATCTAGGGCATCATTGTCCACCTCAATAATTATGATAAAAGAGATATTTTTTGTATCCCATCAACTAAATTATGATTATCCACTTTTTCATAATTGGGATTCTCAAGAAAATACTCATATCCACCTATTCCATTTATCGATCTCTTGCAATATATATAATCGAATAATTTCACATCACCATCAATCCGAGAAGAGATTTGTTAGAAGAATTGATCATACCTAATAATCTAATACAAATATATAATCTATTTAATCCATGATTTGTTGGTTATTATAATTAGATAAATGAATAATCCCTCACTAGTCTCTACCAATATTTTTCGGGAACAATGGAATGTAATGTATATCTCACTTTATCCCTAATTTGTGGGTGATATAAAAGAGATCCACTATAGTCTATCTTCGCTGTTGAG
This sequence comes from Viscum album, assembly GCA_963277665.1. Lineage (NCBI taxonomy): Eukaryota > Viridiplantae > Streptophyta > Magnoliopsida > Santalales > Viscaceae > Viscum > Viscum album. The sequence continues at coordinate 1,345,238,537 of OY728147.1, forward strand.
ATCCAACAATCATATGTTATATCACATCCCAAGGTGGGTGATTATATATAATCAATCACATTGAATGAAATGAAAAATCTCTTTTTATATCAAGCATGATTTTTCATATAGCAATCTAAAAATTATACATCATCATCATCGGATTCAAATAGTTCATTATCATATAAAACAAATAGTAATTCAATAATATATTGATATTTCTTCATAAAAATATTCATATTAGCCGCATAAAATAATTTATAATTAATTCCTCAAATCCCCCAGTGGATGTAACAACATTTCCTACAAATTACAATTCTCCCAAAAAATCACATGTCATGTATAATATTTCAGTAATGATAAGTGTTTTTTTAATTTTTATGTAATCAGATCCAAACTAGGACATCACCACTATCCAACATGGTGATTTATCGATTTAATCTCTAGTAACCAAATTCACTTTTATATATTTATTGCTCAATCTCTTACAATGCAAAATTATTTATTGGAAATATCCAAATACCTTATCCGAAATGGATTAAGTAACAAATCTTTTAAATATTTTCATTAATTACATGTTATTTAATAAGAACATTAACTTTTTTATAATCATGTGACACCATCTAATGTAATATGTATTCTTATTTTTATATCATCCTTTTATTTACATTATTTAATGATGATTTTTTTCATCACTATCACTCCTTTTCAATTCAATTTATTCTTCATTATAATTATTTAATAATAAACTTCATGGAAAATCATGATATTCATATACATTATCTAATAATATATTTGGTGCTCTATTATTTAAAATATATTTTAGGATGAATTCAATTATAATAATCAATATTTTTAAAATTTAATTAGTTAAAACACACTATTAAATATTTATTTAGAACCCACATTCATTTAAATAATTCTTTTCATTACATTTTTTATTCTCATCCATCAAAATAAAATGAGATCAAAACCTTTAATTTTATATTTTCAAATGCGTTTATAATATCTAATAAAATTCTTTTGATATTTCATGAAAACCCATTATATAGGTAATGATATTATTTAGAGTTTAAATATCATTTTATCAAAACCACTAAAATATTAAAAAAATATAATCACAATTTCATATGGTAATTTGATTCATCAAATAACATTTATTAAATCCTATCCATTATGTTTACCATTACTAGAATAAATATTATTATATTATTATCAATTAATAATAATATTTTCACAATTATCATATAACAAAATTGACATCCCTGACTTAGTAATACATATTTTTGTAAAATCCACTTCCTCCATAACATAATTCTCAATGAAAAATAACAACCCTCTAAAAATTCAATTTCTTTAACAAATTATTATTTATATTATTTACAATTAAAAATATATCATATTCATGAAACCATTTATCACATAATAATATATTCTAATTAAAAATTTAGTCTCCATATAATCCCACAAGAACCAATTCATCCTAGAACAATTTATGTGGTACATGTGGGAACCCATATTCCATATACACACAATATATGGATCCATTGTGCCTCAAATCAATATCATCCATATGATCCTTGGATTTCTTGATTCATATGTCCCTTGGGCCTCTATGTGTACATGGATGAATTCATCCAACTAATCTGGTATAGCCAATTTATCTGGATGGTCAAACATAAAGCTTTATCCACCCAATCCTAATTATTAGTTAACTCACATCTCTCCATTAGAATGATATGGTTGGTAATGAACCATCTGATTTCATGGATTTGATGGATGTTAGATATTTCCCAATTTCATATTATGAGACACAATCAAGAGCCATGTAAAGTAACCTCCACCATTTGATGGGATATCCAACAAGAATTATCCACCTGAAGACACTCCTTATATTTATGTTCCACAATCCACATTGGTTTTAAACTCATTTTCCTTCATCGGTGAATTAAAAATTTCATATATTCATTATATCAAGCCTCAATATTATATACATGGTCTATATTTCTCATGATACATTCACTAAGTGCCTCAAATATTCGTGTCATGGGAAAAATTGTAGAATATTATCTCTAATATACATATAATAAAACATATAATTGATTGGTCCCAAATTTATTAGATTAATATCATCAAGAAAATTCCATTTATATATAGTCAGTCTTGTGAATACTTATTTAGAATAAATTTTAATATATTATCAAATTATGGTGTAAATTTTTTGTCTATGTTATCTCAAAACAATTGAATTAAATTTTCAGGAATATAAGGGAATTGGATTTCATTCATCGGGTATGTTTTCAAAAAAATAGGTTTTATCAAAAACAAATAAATAATTCCCTCAAATTTTAGTGAGAAATATGAGATTATAAAACCTCTCTCTAAGAATTCGTGCAATGTCGAAATAAAAATTATGAGGTAAATAACTCATAAGAAATGTAATAACTAGAAGAAAAATATATCAACTTTTATATTCCGGATTCAATAACTATAAATAATGAATTGGGCTGTTTTAATTAAAAATAGAGTTATTAAAATCAAATAACCATACCAATTTTTATCATTCCAACAATCCTCAAACTATGCATCCACAATCATTTGAAATTTTGTCTAATAGATCCAACATGGTAGATCATACAATAAATCCTAGATACACAGTAAATTATGAATTATAATATATATATGGTTTAAAAATAAATAAATAAATATTATTTGTTTTTAAAAAATATTTATTTATTATTCTTTTCCATTGTTCAATAAATCAATCACACTTTTAAATTATGAAAAACAGACCCTACAATATAACCTACATTGAAAATTAAGAATAAATAAGAGAAAGAAATATATATAAAACTAATAATAATCCATAATTTAAAATATAAATGTTTATATTAAAATGAATTTTCTCTATATTTAAAAAAAATTCTTTCATGAATGTATTGATATAATATGAGTAACTATTTATGTAAAAATGATATCCAGTAATATATATTAATGATAAAGACGACAATTTTACCATTAAATATTTGATAAATACTTTGTCATATAATAATGTTTTTAATATGAGTAGAATACAACTTCCAAAATGATCATATAAACCTCACTCTACCAAATTTTACTAAATATATGATAAATTAATAACCAATTTAAATAAATTACCCAAAATATACATTCATAAACCATTAATCATGAACTAATAAAATTTAAAATATTATCATAACACCAAGGAGCCATAGAAGAAAATCTAGACTAGATATAATTGAATCCATATAACTAGAATTCCTAATGTGATACAAATACCTAGACACTCAGTTTTTTATCCTAGCTCGAAATAGGAGAAAACTTTCCTTAGTAGAGATAATTCAAAACATGGGGCCCATTATATATTGAACCTTAAAGGTAGTGACCTACATTAAACAAATATCTACCCAAGGCATCCCATGATATAATAATTAAGGTATGAAATAAAATAAAAATATAATTATACAACAATATAAAGCACCAATAAATGTTAAATAAATACCACCCTCACTTATAAAAACTATTCATTGAATCATAACTTTTTAACATGGGTAATCATATAATAATAATAACTATAAACCAAGAAATTATATCAATATCATAAAATTAATAACGTTTAAAAATTTATGAAAAATCAATGGTCTCACTTAAAGTGTACATATTAACCAAATAATTTCAAAATATACTCAAGGGAATGTAATATTTTGGAAAGTAAATCGAATTAATTAAATATCACTAAATAATTATGAACAAAACCTCTTTATTCCTTTAAAAACAAAGATATCTCCGGTTTAATTAACTAATTTAACATACCATTTAATATGGTCAAATGTGGACTATCCATTTATTAAAATCATTCTTAAAATATATTTTTAATTCATTAAATTTCATAAATTTATAGTATATGAAAACTATTTAAATATAATAAATTAAAACTGAGGGGGATTTCATCGAACACTATATGGGAATAAATTAAATTGAAACAAAAAATAATCCATTAGACTTTGAATTTACACTTAACACAAAATGAACACTATGATTAGTCAATATTCATTTCCATGAAATCATGAAATATATATATATATATATATATATATATATAACATTATTATCGCATAATTAAAAAATCAGTTAAAATAAATTATTCACTCATAGATTAAATTTAAATTGAAGTGGATTTAGTAAACTACATTTTGATTATGAATTCATTAGAAATTTGGTTATCCCACAAAAAGAAGAAAGATAGTCTCTTAGTAACAAGCATTAAAACTTACATATTATTTTTTATTTAGACTAGATTTAATTTTATTTTTATAAATTATATTTTAGGTTTAATGATTTATAGAATTTGGTCACAAATCTGAGATAATAATCCAATGTATTACAAACGGGACATTTTTACTCAGTATCCATTTTTCATAATGTAAATCTTTTAATGTAAAACATGATTTATTTTCATAAAAAATTTCATGAGTTTCTAATTGACTCATTCCTTTCCCTTAAAAATCCTTAATACCTATGAAAAAACATTTAAATGTTGTATGAGAACAAAAAATATCCCAAAAGGATATAAAAAAGAAGAATGAAATTGTTATTAAATGAATAATTAAAAAACATTACTTTTAAAAGTAAAACTCAGGCAAAAAATAAAACATTTCCATGATAATAAATCATCTTATCCAATCAATGAATTCATGAAAACATTTTAAACTTCATATTAACGGATAAATAGAAAATATAACAATTTCATAAACATGAAAAAATTATAAAAACGGTTTCATAATGGTAAAATTTTAAACCATTTTAACTATCATATATCATTATTTACCCTTTAAAAATATAATATTTCCAAAACAACCCATAATATATAAATCTTTTAGAAAACATGAGGCATAATATTCATATCATTATTATAAAAAAAAAATTATAACCTTCTTAGTTGCACAAATAATAACCACCATGATAACCCATAAAATAACTATCAAGGTTAAAATTGGAAAAACCATCGCAGTAAATTCCTATAATCACATAGGATAAACCTAATCGGTTAAATATATCCCTTTACCCAATGCATTGTAGAGATATAATGGTAAAAACCTAGAATTATTTATAAATTAACATCTTTTTATAATAATCTATTCCCAATAACCATAACATAATCATAAAATATAAAATAGTTCATCATAAAACACTTTATTGCACATATAAGAAAATATTTTCTTATATTTATATATCCCTTTACAATAAAAATAAATATTCAAAAAAAAATCCTAGAATATTGTGAAATATGATTTTAAATTGATGAAAACATGAAGTCTTGTAATGGAATAAAAAATAAAATAGTGGCTATCATCGAAGGAAATATCCTTGTCACCATATAGGTTAAAGGATAACACTCTTTTTGTCTTTTTTAATGGATTTGGAGACATTGAATAAAAATATTCCTTTTCAAAACCGTGGAAATAAATTAAAAAAAACCTAATGTTTACTTTATAATTTACTACTATCTATATAAATAAATCCATAAAATAATTTTAAAAATATGTATATGTATGAAACAAGGGGATTTAATGGAAACATGAAATAATGATTTTTAAAATCAATTCTCACACCTTGAGTTTGAATCTTTATGTATGTTCTTTATCATTAAAAATTAAAAAATTAGTATAATTATTTATTTTATTACTAACTATTTTATTGTTTTTAATTCTATTTGTTATATCTATTAATATTTGGTATTTAATTATTTTTTTTTAAAATTATCATCTAATATTTTGATGATATTTGGTTGTTATATTTAAAATGTATTTTTTAGGTCAAATGTGGTAAAAGATGTAATTATTAAATCATCTTGAGAATAATAATAATGAAATAATTATAAATTTTACCAAATAATTATTCTTTTAAAACTATTCATTATAGTTGGTTTTGGAAAATAAACTACTTTACAATCCCGAAGATTGATGGTCATATGTACTAAAGAGTAACATTTTATTTCAATGATCATTTTGGAAAGAAGGTAAGTATCATTTTATATTTAAATAATGTTCATAATATCATAGAATTTTATATTTCATTGACTATACATATATGTTTCTTCCATTTAATGTGGTGATGAAAAATGAGGCACATTACATCATGGAGGTGGTTGTCCGAACATACGCAGGAATAACATTAGAAATTTTCATTGAATGGAAATGTATGAAATTAATTGATATATTATCCTTTAATAAAGGTAAATATAATATTAATATTATATTTTATCCATTAATTCTATCATTACAACCATTTTTTAGATTCAATTATGGATAAGAATTACATATGTTCGTGAGGCGGTAGTCCATTAAACACCAGAATGGTGGTTGTGTTTCCCATCTCACGAAAGAGGAGATGGTTATAGGTTTTGATAATAACAAAAAACACATAAGTATATGTAATATACTTATTCTATTATATATCCATGGGTAATGAAGAATTTTTTATGTGAAATAATAAATAAAACAAAAATATGAAGTTAAAAACTACACCTCTTATTTCGAATTTATCCATTTGATTAACACCATAAGCCTTATAATGTTGGTATTATTCCTAAAAAATGACTATATAATGAGGGTATGGATTATAGAAAAGTATTTTTGTAGAGGGTAGCCAAAATAAATTGATATTTAATGTTTAAAAGATAGAGAAATATATTCCCTTTTATAATAGAGGGGAGCGGAACTCGTTGAATTCTAGAAAATATGAAATTAATATAAATTAATTTTTAACTAAAATGAATGAAAATTATTTATTTATAATATAGGAAGATAATGGAATTAAATAAAGTTATAAAATAAAAATTATATAAACTTCAATAACATTTATTCCAGTATTATATTTTTGACGCTTCGTTAACCCATTTGACAATTATCACAATATTAAAATGTACTATAATTTATGGCTAGATAATATATCTATAAAATTAAAAATACCCCTAAATGGACCGTGGTTGATTTCATTTACCATATACAATTAATCATCCATAATATATTTTTTTAATTAATTTTATATTATTTAATAATATTTTATTTTCCTAAAATATAAATAATGTCAATTTTATAACTATTTATTTAGATTTTTTATAACTTAAGATAACAAAATAATTCAAATTTAATCAATCAAAGTATCCATCAAATTTTTTAGTTTGCAATAAAATTCACGGATAACCCTAATTATTTCAAATTATACTACTTTTAAAAAATTTCATATAATTTATTTCATTTTTTAATTAGATGAATATTTATTGCTTCACTCTTTGGCTGGAAGTGACAGTAATTATTTATAAAATAAAAGTAAAAAATTAATTACCATGATGAATATAATTCATTTATATTCATAAAATAATATTTGTAACCAAGCATATCATTTTTCAATTTCTATTCTAACAATATTACATTTACTAAAAACACAAGTATGAAATTTTTTACTTATCTTTAAATAAAATATTACAATGGTTATAATCACATTAAAACTGAAAAAAGTTCATTTAAAATAATATTGGATTATTGTGAATGAAATTGACTCATCTAATAAAATTATGTAAAATTTTAAGGTCATTTTATATTTCAATATATCGTATTTTTTCATTAATTACCTCATTTATCCTTTATCATAGTCATAGAAATTACTAGGGTTACTATTCAAATTGAACAAAATTAAATGAGGTCGATTTACAAAAATTTTACCCACTGATTCCAAATATGGAATCCATTATTAAAAAATAAAAAAATGTGGTATAATTTAATTCAAAATTATATTTGAAAAAGGAAATGAAATGGTTTTTCAGAAAAATGACCATTTTAAATCTAAAATTATTTCATAATAAATTCTTGTATAATATTAATTTAAAAAATAAAAACTGTGCAATTTAAAATTAACTTTAAAAATTAAAATTTTATAACTAAATTTAAATATAATTTGAGTTTATAAATATTTAAAAATGAAATATAGCTTTCAATAAAAAATTTTATTTTTTAATATTCATTGAAAAATTAAACATTTTATAGTAATCTAAAAAACTATCCTAAGAAAAATTTTATATTCTGAATTCAAAATACAAATTGATTTATTAAAACTAAAATGCCTTAATTTTATAATTAAAATTTAAAATAAAACTGTTTATTTAAAGTGTTCAGTAAAAAAAATTAATTAAAAATATATATAATTAATATAAATATATATATCATGAATACTATTAATTATTAAAATGATTTCATCTATCAGTAATTGTGTTGTTAAATTATTCCCCCATATTTAAGTTGAATCCTCGCAATTTTGTTCACTTATTAAATAAGTGGGGATACCTTTCTGTCAAAATTATTTTCATACTCCCATGTTTCTTCTTCAACCATCTTGTTTTTTCAATAAACCTTAACCTAGGGAATTACCATGTTCTTTAATACTTGATCCCAGTGGTCAATAATATGAATTGGTTATTCATCATAATAACAGTTCCCTTCCAACTGAACTACCTTAGGGCTACAAACCTGATTTGAATCTCAACCATATTTTTGTAATATCGAATCATAAAATAAATTTCATTCAAAGGATAAAATAGAAAGAAAGTCTACTCATTAATAAACTAATCAATCATTCTCCTAGATCTCATATTGTGTAATTAATTATCAACCTAGATTTTCCTTTTTATCAAAATTTGTAACACATTTCCCTTGAGATACTTTAACGAAATCATGATCAAATACCTTTAAAAAATATATTTTTTCTTTTATCCACATATAATTTTTCAATTCTCTGATATGTAATAAAATTTTAGTAAATTAACATCACCTTCTCAACCATTTACTCTATCAATTTTGGTAGCATAATCATACTTTCATATAATATTGCCTAAAAATTAGAGCCTGAAATCGCAATCCATCTAATGCCTCATAATGTAAAATTTGTATAATAAAATGAAAATTGTTATTATAAGAAAACTAAACTAAAGATTGATACTAATGAAAAAAACCCATTCAAACTATATCAAAATTTAATCATATATTCTGTGGTCTGAAAATTTCGTTCAGACTATCAATCAGATTGAGGATAATGGGTGTTAATAAAATTTAATATAGTACCTAATGACTTATGATGTCCCTTCCAAAATTTTTATGTAATCCTAGGATCAAAATCATATACAATAAAAGGAGGAACTTTGTGTAGTCTTAATATATTATTATGATATAGTCAAGAATATTGATATAAATACATAGTTTGTCTAATCGGAAGGAAATGGTTAGATGTAGTTATTTGATCTACAATAACCCAAATATTATTTTTACCTATAGTAGTTTTCTATAATACCGCCGTGAGATCCATATATATTTTTTCATTTCCACTCTTTCACTAGAAAATGATGAAGTATCACCATTGTTAATTGAAATTATTCTTTAACTTGTTAAAAATTCAAACATTTCATAATAAATTTAGAAATATCTCCTTCAATTAAATCCCACCAGCAATACTCCCAAAGGTATATGTACATCTTAGTACATCCTGGATGAAAATAAAATTGGAAAATATAGGATTCAATTAATAATTCTCTCATTAAATAGTAGTCATAGGGAACACGTGAAATATTTTTAAATCTCAAAACACAATCTTCATCAATGATAAATTCTAGAAACATAACCTTATGAACCAATTCGAACATTTACTATAACTCACATTCTTACATCTAATATTTATTATTATTTTCTGATAGACATAATTATACTAAAACCATAAATAAATACAAAGAGTTCCAAGATCTATAAAATCTAGTATAAAAATCATCAAATCACTAACAAACGGGGTTTTTTTTATAAACTTAACATTGTTAATGAATAATTATTTTACAACTTAAATAATCACCTTATTTTTTTATGTTATAGTATTTCAATAAATTATATAGATATAATTATTTTATCAAGAACAAATATCTCTTATGTATCATGTTCAACACTTTTTGAATGTATTCATAAAATTGTTTCTATCAGTGTATATTTCACTCATGGATCCATATAAATGATGTCTATAAATTTATATATATAAACCAAAATATTTAATTCCAGATAATTTGTAGGATAATTTAACTAATGATGTTTCATTTTTTGTAAAGTATAATGATTTTTTTTATTATTATATATTGGGGAAAACAATTTTTTTTTTCAAAAAACATAATTGTATACAAAAAATTAACCATTTATAGAGGATGTGGGTAAAACTATAGTGTTTGATTATTTTCATTTTAGTTCATAAAAATAGTGGGAACATTGTGTTCTATAGATTAATCTGACACCATTTCAAGTCATCATAGATAGTGGTATAGATAATAATGAAATGTTTTAAAAAAACCACATCTAATAGACTAGAAACCCTGGAAAACAGTAAATATTATTAACACTTGACGGTCTTTTACATTCATCATATCCTTCAGTTTTATTGAGATCAAATGTTATTATGTATTTATTTATGATGTGGCTAACTAATTAAATCAATTGTTCACAAAATAGACATTTCCTAAATATTCCATTTGACTTATTTTCTTTCTAGGATTGTAGAATAATACTTATATGTTCTTCTTGATACCCAATTTTTTTTTGAATAAATCATTATATTATCAATAAAAACTATAACAAAATTATAAAAATTTTCATTTAAGACACTATTCATAAGATCCATAGAAACAGTTTGTTAATTTATTAACCTAAAATGAATTTACATAAACTCATAGTTCCTATATACATTTTGAAATGTGGATTTTAGAATTTCATCCTCCTTTAACTTCACCTGATAATACATAGACTGTATGCAACCATTGAAAAACTCTATACTCCTCGTATCCGATCAATAAAATCCTAAATACCAAGAAAAGGGTACTTATTCATTATAGTAATGTTATTAAAAGTTCAATAATCTATAAAAATATTCATATAGTCATATTTATTTTTTTAAAAATAAATCTGGGGCACCCCATGGTGAATTGATATGATGAATGAAACCTTTAACATGTAACTCATGCAACTACTTTTTCAATTCCATGTTTTCAAATTGAACCATTAGATAATGGGTTTTTGAAATTTTCTTAGTTGTAGGAACTAAGAAAATAATAAATTCCATATCTTAATCAGGTATAACATAAAGAAAAATAATCAGTAAAAACATCCATTTATTATTTCTGTGCTAATACATCATTAATCTATATGATACCCATATTCTAGAATAAAATGTGAAGGATAAATTAAATTCCAATATTTCAATAGTTTTGTGGATTCTTTATATGTTATCAACGGTTTTGATTAATTATTATATACAAACATAGATTATTTATAAAAATAGATTAATATTAATAATCTATTTTATCATGGTAAATGGTAACCTAATAATTTCTGAGAATAAAATAAAACTTTACTCAGGGAAAGAAAATAAAGTTTTCATGTAATGTATTTCTACAGGAAGTGACAAGATGATTCGTATAATTTATTTTTATCTTAGTGCATCACCCAAGTGTGTTTATCATAAGATATGGATTCATTTCATGAGTTTGAATTTCCAATTTGGTAGACAATTTATAACAAAGAATGAATGTCCAGACCCTAAATTAAACAAGACATTAGTATAATTTAAACAAATAGTAAATTTCCCTGATGCCATGTAGTTTGATGGTCCAATATCCACTGATGTGGTTTAAATTTTTTTCAATATGCCCTTTTTCTTATAGTCTAGATTTATACTATCTTTCAGGTTCTTCTAAGGACACAAATGTTAATAATGAACCATATCATTATATTTTACCCATTTTACTAACTTTTTATCAGAATTGGTCTTAACACATACATTATCTTTTCAAATGAAATTAATATATGTATGCCCTATATTACCACATCCAAATTACCTACCATAAATTAATGGGGCCTTAACCCATGTTCTTTTTACCATAAATATCACAAAATAAAAACATAATTTACATACCACCACATTTCAAGTACATATTCTTCAATTTTTTCTACCCGTTGGATATTTTTTTCTACAAGTTGTTGGAGTGAACATTACCATTAGAGTGATACACTTCCAGATTCTCAAAACATCACAAATGTCTATCATAACATTTTAATTCATGAGAGAAAAATTATTTTCGATATCATGGATTTGATTCGAAGTGAAGCTAATTAAGCTTACAATCAAGATCCTATATAAATTTTGGTATTTACATTGCCAATGAGAGATGTTTTCTTCTTATAGAATCATTGAATCCTCTTTTTTTTTGTCTCAATTCCATGAACTAATTTTCCCTACAAATTAGAATATCTATAATAAATTATTCTTCAATGAATATATTCTTAGAATCATTCCATTGAATGATATTTATCTCATTTCTATCATTAGAATTGTTATCCATTTTAACATTGACTGTATTCACCTCCAAAATGGTAAATATAAAGACATTCATTTTGATGATTGTAACCCTCGATGATATTGATCATATTTTCATAGTCATTAATTAATCATTCAGCCACCACTGAGTCAGAAGATCCCATGAATCCAAGAATTTTTTCCCATATAAAATGACTTATAATTGAAATGATTATTTTTGGTGGATTGGGCTGACCTCTGGCATGGATATCACCACTATATAGAGTCAGTTTCAAATAATATTTCACTGTAAAAATTTTTTTGTTCTAATTCCAATCATTTGAGTTTATTGGTTCATAATGATATCATCCCCTTGGTGCCTTCAAACATCATCTTCCTTATTCCCTTCATGTAAAATAATTCAACTTTATATATTTATATGATGCCACCTAGTAATCTTCAAAAACATTATCATCTAAACCTAATACTAAATTTAATTATTTTAAGGGTATTCATTTAACATTATTATAAACTCCAAATTTATCTAATCCTCTCTACCATACCAACTATAAAGACCCATCCTTTAACATTAACTAATGTAAGATCTTTAGACGAGATTTCATTTTCATTCATTTCCAAATATCATTTGGTTTAGCGTTTTATAGAGTTAGCTTGAAATTATTATATAAAATCCCATATGTAACAAATAGGTCACTACTACTTAGTATCCATTTTTTCACAATATAATACTTTTAATGAATTACATGATTTATTTTCATAATAAATCATCACAGATTTCAACTTTAATTATTATTTTCACTTATCCATCCTTAAACAATTGGGAAAACATTTCAAAATGTTGGATGTGTAGAAATATCATCATGAGTGACATAAAATTACATAGATAGATCTTTAGCCCTAAAATACATATAAATTTTAATCTTTTTTAAAATAATCTTTGGGCTAAAAAAAACATTTTATTACCCATGAAATAAACTACCATGCTTAATGAATATAAAAGAAAAAGTTATTAGAAATATTAAATGAAAAATAAAACACCTAAAGGTTAATTTAAAATCATTGAAAAATCATAATAACTTTTTTTTTAAAGTTATACTTTTCAACCTTATTAATTATCATATACCTTCCTTTACCTATAAAATTATAAAATTTCTATAAAACCCCAATAAAAAAATCTGTTTGAAAACACTTGGAATAATTTTCATATCAGTCTTGAATATGGAATAACCTTAATTGTTTAATATAGAATAACAATCAGTTTTACACATAAAATAACCATCATGGTTACAATTGGAATGTCATCACTGAATATACCCATATTCTCTTAAGAGATATCAAATTGGTTAAATTTATCCGTATACTAAATGATTTAGGGAGATACAACTGGATCACCGGAGATTTATTTATAATGAAACCACACATTATCATAAAAAATATATTGATAACCATTAATTCACTATAACACACAAATGTTTTCATTATAAAAACATTCTTTTCCCCATTAGAATTCATTTTAAGACATAGATTAAATCTCATTTCCTTAAAACAAAATATTTAAAAATAAAATTCCTAGAATAAATGGAAAATCGGGTTTCCATGAAGTAAATCTGAAATATTTTAATGTAATACAAAAATAAAATAATTTTTATATAGGTAAAAAAGTGCATTTTCATCATAGGCGTTAAAATAGAACATTCGTTCATTCTTGTTGTAAAATATGTCAAAACATATCATCAAAAAATTCCGTCTAAAAACCCTTGAAATAATGGAAAAAATTAAACATAACGTGTCCTTTATAATTAAATTATTTACATGTAGATAAATCATTAAAATAATGTTAAAAATATCTTTATGGAAGAAAAATATTGTTTAAAGGTAGACATCAAATGCGATTTTTAAATGAAATTCTTTTTACCTTGGGTCTGAATCATCATACACATACAATATATTCCAAAAAAATAAGATTAGGATAACTATTTACCTTATTAATATCCTTATTAATTTTTTTATTCACTTTATTTTTTCTATTACATTTCTATATTTAATTATTTAATTAATTAAATTCACATCGGATAATTTGAATGTTTTTTTTCATAATTCATAAATAGATTCGAAAATTAAATTATGGTCAAAGTCGTCATCATTAAATAATATATTGGATAATAAATATAACATAATTATCATTTTTGTACATTAAAAAAACTATTAATGTCAAATATTAAATGTGGTTTTTAAAAATGTACTACGTTGCAATCATCAATACGATAGGTCCTACGTAAACATAGTTATCATTCCCATTTTTCAAAGATCACTCCATAATGAAGGTTAATATCTTTTTATATTTAAATAATTATAAAAATATTATTAATATGAAATTAATTCTTTAATAATACTTATATATGTTTTCCATTCAACTTGGTGATGAAAAACGAACCACATCACATCGTTGTGGTGGTAGTCTACACATACACGCGAATTAGGTTGTCATTTTTTAGTGAATAAAAAGTTGAGGAACTGAATTATATATTAACATTTAATAATGATAAATATTTAATTAATATCATATATATATACATTAATTCCACCATTATAACCATCCATGGGAGACATTTATAGAAAAAAATGACATCTATTCACAAGGCAGTAGTTTTCCACAAACTTCAACGATGGATTTGTTTTCCATTTTATGGAAGAGGAGATGGATATTGATTTTCATGAATATTAAATAAACCTTATTATATGTAATATAGTTTTAGTTATTATATAATCATGGTTAATTATTATTTTATTGAAGTGAAAGAATGAAAAAAAATAAAACATAGGGTTAAAAACTATAC
This sequence comes from Viscum album, assembly GCA_963277665.1. Classification (NCBI taxonomy): domain Eukaryota; kingdom Viridiplantae; phylum Streptophyta; class Magnoliopsida; order Santalales; family Viscaceae; genus Viscum; species Viscum album. The sequence continues at coordinate 1,345,253,767 of OY728147.1, forward strand.
CTATTCTTTGGAAAGTCTCTTTTGAATAACACCTTAATCCCATCTATGGTTTGTAATATAACTAAATCAATAAAACTATAATTAATATACAAATTACTAGAAGTTTTGGGGAATATATTGGATGAAAAAATGGGATTAAAAGTTTGAGGTAAACGAAATAATAGATTACCTTATATAAGAGAGGGGAGGGGCACTCATGGAATTTATCATCAAATTTAATTAATATATATTATTTTATATTTAAAATTTGATGAAAAATGATTTATCATAAATATATAATAAGGATTTATCTAAATCCTCTCATTCAATTAAAATTTGAAGAATTTTATCCCATTTTTTCATTTAACTTTTTTTAAACCCTTGTTAACAATTTTGACAATTATGACAATATTAAATTTTTTGATATTATAGAGTTTAATAGTTTCACTATAAAATGAAAGAAAAACTCATAAATATATCATGGATGATTTAATTATACATATAATATATATTTTTCTTGATTAGATATTTTTATTAATATGAATTCATTTTAAAAAATAGAACCTTCATATAATATCAATAATTTCTATTTTAGAACTACTCATTTTCATAGATTTTTTATAACATAACAAAATCAAGAAATTATAATATAATCAATTACCATATACCCAAAATTTTATACTTTTATAAAAAATTCTTGGGTCTGCTAAATTCTTTCAAATTATACTAATCTAAATATTTTTAATATCATTTATTTAATTTTATAATTAATTGAATCATTATTGTGTGAGAGCTGTGTAAGAATTAAATGTAATTTTTTATTTAATAAAAATTAATAATAAATTACCATGATGAATTTAAATCATTTATATTTGAAAATAATATTTATAATTGAAAATATCTAATGGGTATTCCTATGATAACTATATTATATTTATAAAAAAATGCGTGAATTTTTTTTCTTTTTATAAATTAAAATATTTTAATCACATTCAAAAAGAAAATGGACATTTAATAGAACATAATATGGGTAGAAATGTAATTTAGAGATAAATGAAATTTAAATAATGTTTTGGGGTCATTTTATAGGCCATATAATTTTTTAAACATTAATTTCATGACATTCAGATTATAGTGAAAACCAAAATTAATACGGTTACAATTAACATTGACTAAAAATAAAAGGGATCTATTAACTAAATTTGAAAATAATGATTCAAAATATAAAATAAATTTTAAAAAATTCAAATAATATTAGTGGAAGGATTTAAATAAAAATAAAACTGACCAAACAAAATGAAAAATTTATTTCCATTAATATATCTCTTTTAAATATAAAATGTTTTAATAATTATTTCATGTATAAAATTAATTTACAAAACCATAATTGGATAATTATAAATGATATGGAAAACATTAAATTTTATAACAAAAAGAAATATATATTTACATTATAAATACATTAAAATAAAGTACAGTTTTCTATAAAAATTAGTATTTCCACATTTCATTTAAAAATAAAACATCTCAAAAAAAAATATCAAAAATTAACCCAAAAATAATTTTGAAATTATAATTTCATAAATTAAATAATTTTTAAAATTTAAATTCTATAATTTTAAAATTATACTTTTAAATATATCTATATAATTATAGACTTTAATAAAACTATTTCTTTATTGATTTTAAAAAAATTCAATGAATATAAATATCTATATCATAACTACTAATAAATATGAAAAAGATTTATTTTATTCTTACATTTTATGTTATCTAATCCCATGAATGGTTATTCCAAACATTAATGTAAATAATCCACCAAATAAATTTCATTAAATATGAAACCCTAACCCCAACTTCCATGGAAAAGAAATAAAATTAATAAATAAGGGGGAATAATGTGTCAAGAGAAGTGGGGAAGAGATAAGAGATGATTTATAATTATAACGAATCATTAAATGATGAATAAAACCAATGAACGATGCCTTGTTATATGGGGAAATGGTTTGACTAAAATTTACCTTATTGTTTGGAGGAGTCGTTGAAGAACAAGTACGGGTCGAATCCATAAGGATCTAATAAGTAACCTAGACAGACATATTTGTTTTGATTTCTTTACTATGGTGTGGCTAAAAAATTAATATTAGATGATTAGAAGACAAAATGTGTTTATTTTGAGATTAAACTATCAATATTTAATATTAAACTATTATGATTATTGGTCTATCCTAGTTTGTTTACAGGACTCGATTGGATAATTGTTTTTCATAATGAATTTCAAATAAATAACTCAAGAAGTATAAAAAAATTATTTCCCAAACATAATTTCCAAATTTAATCACTAATAGTTCCAATAATAACAAACAACATACATAGAGTATCAATTTAATTATCACTTCAAGGAAATTCATTCTACTAACACTTAAATTGTTCCATCATTAAAATTGGTGAAGAGGAAGAAGAAAATAAGTCATTGAATGGATCTATAAAAATAATGAACTATATTAAATTTTAATTGACAGGAAATAAAACGTAATCTTTTCCTATGAAAATCCCATGAAAAAACCCAAAAAAGGGTTATACATTTTTGATGAAATACTCTAAATTGAAGATGTGTGGTGATTTAAAGAAATTTTATTGAGGAAGAGGAATGAAATCAATTAAAAATAACTTATTTTGTTGAATGAATTGATTCACATAATAAAATTAATTGATCTATTGTGATACATATTATAACAATAATAATGATGAATAGGTATGAACATTAAATAAGAAAACTAGTGTTATATTGAACAACATAAATGTAAAAAATCACATTTAAGACCACAAAATAATAGCATGACTTTTCAATAAAGACTAGAAAACATAATGTCTCATTTTCTCCAAAAAATACACCATACACATATCTTGAGAGTCCCTTTGGTGGATAAAAAACCATAATATATGAACCATAATGTACATAATTTAAAAAGGTGTTGAATGTGGCTGAGAATGAACATTCCATTATTTACAAGACATCAGACATTCAATTTCACTCTCCAACATTATGCACCCAAATGAAGTTTATAGAGATCAATGTAGAATGGGTCATAGAAGTGAAATATTAAATTATAATTTCCTTATATAATGTTTCAAACATATATCCCAATTAGATCATACTTTCATGATTTATTCCCAAAATTGTGTATTTAATTTTTCATCTTTAGAAGTCGACCAATAATTTTATCTCCAAATTGGGCCACCTAGATCTCTCTATAAGTAACAAAATTTTCCTCATACCCAGTTTAATGAATTATTGTAAATGATTTTTTTAACTTTTATTAATTATTAAGGTTAACTTGAGATCAATTTTGGGATACACTACTATTTTAAGGGGATTAGGCAAAATCTTATTTTCTCTAAAATTTTTGTGTGGGAGTCCGAATATGATCATCACTCTTTTATAAACTCAAATTTTTTATGAAGAAAAAAAATTCCTAAAGTAATGATATTCTTGTTTCAATGTTTTAAATTTAAAATATTTAAAATATATAGTTCTACAAGATGATGTAAAAATGATTTAATATTAATATAATTTTAACATGAACTACAAAAGTAATAAGAAAGGATTTTCAAATTGTAAAATTAAAAATCTCGGAAATTAATCACAAATGATCAACTTGAAATCTAATAAAAATGTTGTAAAAATTACAAAAAAATTTGTTTTTAATAACAATACCAATTATTATTATTTCTAGTCCATGGAAAATTAATAAATATTAAAATATAATTCCTCTGATTAAACACATTTTAATATAAAGTTATAGCCACAATCACCCCACGTTGAAAAATAATGATTCACTAAAAAATCATTTAAAACATGCCATGAACACAAGCATTTTCCAATCCCAAGACCATCTCTTTGTTAAAATTCTCCATTAATCTTCATCAAATTCTAATTAAACATGAATATGTTTTTTGAATCAGAGAATACATTGTGTTCATTTTCTTGTTCAAGGGGGGAAAATATAAAATCTAGGTTGGAATCACATTTAATCGTAAGATGAGTGTCAATTTTTTATATTCATTCATTTTTTGAACCATAATAGAGATGAAATTACCAAATCCACGAAATAAAACTATGGAGATATAATACCCAAGAATGAGACACTGCACTTTTTCTCAATTCCATGATCTATAATAAACATGTAATGAAGAACACTGGGTAATAAAACTATTAATTCACAATACCCCAGTACTAGAAGCCACATATTGGAACAAAATAATTCTCTACAGGGTCAATTGTTTCTCCTTTTTTATCTATTTTTATTTTGAGTATTTTTTATAAACTCAAAATAATATTATAGTGACTCCAAATCATAGGATATGAATAAAGAAAACCAATAAATCTAAACAATACCCAAAATCTATTGGACATGCAGTGTGACATTTTGATTAAATTTATGAAAACATAAATGGTTGGAAATTAAATATAACAACAATTATATCCAAAATTACAACCATAAACCTAATAAAAAAATAAAGAATAGAATAAAGACATTTAAAAACATTTGAGATTTAGTTTTCATGTTTAATAATGTACCCTATTACAAGATATGGGAAGGAAATAAAATTTCCCAAAGAATCCAAAAAAAGTCTCCAAAATGTTTTTAAAAAAATTTTATCTTTCACCCCCCACTTAGAAAAGAACATACCTCAGTGATAAATGATACGATAAAAATGGTTAATAATTTGAATTAAATTGGTGGATAAAAGTTAAATAATGTGATTTGAAATGAAATCATAGAGAAAAGACCTATAGTGTTAAGATGAAGACCTAATAGTATGTGATTGTTCATTCAAAATCTATGTCACATATAGTCTCGTCATTTATTATTGTTCCATTAAAAATATATAAGTTAATAAAATTATTAATCTAATAAAAAAAACTATAGAATATTGTCCACCCTAAGGGGTTCCCTTAAATAATAAAATTCAAAAAGTAAATGATAGATTAAAGAAAATAAGATATTTCTAAAATGTATGGTTGAGGGTAAAAAAAATGAAAACCAAAAAATAAGTTAGGTTACCACACAAAATCACTTAGTTTAAAGTCATTATAAAGACATGGACCCCCCCTTATAACTTACACAAAAATATTTTCTACATCCTATATATATTTTTAGGCACACATTCCATTATATTGGTGTTACCCAATCATTTAAAATATGATTTATATAAAATATTATGTATTTTAATGAGTGGTATAATCCATGTAATATAAAAATTGATTGATTTAATTACTTCTATAATATTTCCTATGACAAAAAGGATTGTTTCAACTCTGTCGATTTCAAGAGAAGAAAGGTTTAAAACTATGAGGTTTGATTTCTCCCCTATAAAACGATATATCCACGGGAAATAAGGATAATAATTTTGAGTTTGGGTTGATTGAATGTTCATAAAAAATATTAAAAATTTGAATAAAAATAATTTTTATTTTTATAATTTTTACAGTGTATATTCTCATATGGAAAATATATTTCAGTAACTCAATTTTTTGGTTCATGTGAATGCCAGAAATATCATCAATCTTTACTAAACATCTATATGTATTTATTTTATGTTCTACAAGTTTCCTAGATTAAAAGGGGTTTTAATTAGAATTTATAAGAGTGGTTTCATGGAAACTGTGCTCTCTAGGTAATTTTATATAAGGGAAAGGTTATATAGTGATGGGTGCCTCTAGTGTTTAATTCAATTTAATTCTAACCTAAATGATGAATCCCAAGTATTCATTTCTCTATATTTGATTATAAAAATTTTAAAATAATTTTAATTTAGTATATTTCACAATGGGTTGATCTAGTTTATCTAATTAAACTATAGAAAGCTGGAATTGTTCTTTGTGAGTATGAAATAAGTTGGGAGTTGAAATGATTTATGAAGGTTAGAGATTTAGACTGTAACGACCCAATGTTTTATCTATGAAAATTCACATATTATAATTATGTCAGATAATTCCACATTAGGAAAAAAATATCACATCATGACTAAATGAACTAATAAAAATTGTGTGACCTTTATAGGCTATCCATTAAATAATAAAATTACACTTTTTTTATTTGAATTTTGAAAATATGACATACACTATTGTGATCAGTAAGATATTTGGTGTTTTATAAGAAAAATACTATTTTTGGTGAATTGTATCATACCATTAGTAATAGTAACATGGATCTAATGAATATTAAACCATTCAAAAGAATTTTAAACATTCCAGTGAAAGTATAAATAAAATTTATCTATCTTATAAGTGGAAATATGATATAATTATATCCTAGAATTGGGAAATAAATATTTTTAAAATTTTTCATTAAGTGTTGATATTCTTATAAGTCATACAAATTTAATTGAAATATTAAGAATAATTTAATCATTTAAATGAAAATTTATTTTCATAAAAATCATTCATAATTTAATATTTTGATGTCTTATGGCTTTAATATAATTCTATGTGACCTTAATTAATTTTTCAATGTTTTATGAAAAACGTTATATTTTTAAAATCTATATTTTCCAATTAAATGATGATATTAATTAAAAATTACTTCACTCCAATTTATAAAATTGAGTTCATTTTTAATTATACACTTCAGAAAAATATTATTGTGCATTTTTTTTATTTTTCTGCAATAATAAAATTTTTGGTGAAATCAAATATAACACAATTTGCAATAACTACTAAAAACCAGAATTTTTTAATGATGATTGAGTCATGGAAGAAGTAAGAGAAAATTTGTTCAAAATGACCTACACTAATTACTATATTAAATCAAAATAACCATCACTATTTCTAATCTTGAGGAAAATAATAAACTATTGATTAAAATAATAAGAAAACTCCCCTCCCCTCCACTATAAAATACGATCCCTCACACCATCTTCTCCACACACCTCTCAATATTTGATAAATTACTATATTTTTCACCACAATCCTCTTTAGCCCTTCCCCACATCCAAGAGCTATTGATCTCATTAAAATACCAAGATTAGGTGCCCTACGGAGGATCTCAAGAGGGGAATTCAAGAGGTAAATCCCCACTCATTTCATTTAATTTCATTTTAATTTCAATTTAATTTATTATTCTATCCTCACATCCATTTATAAAAATGTCATTTTAAATCCATAAAAGTACATATACAAGAATTATATAATGATATTGGGAATATAAAACATTATACTCTTCTCTTCATCCCCACTTTCTTATCATAAAAATGATATCCTCACCTGTGCAGTGACAATTTTATGACATCGTGGGTTATGAACTTTCATTTTACATAAACTCCTTCAAAGATATTAATAATAATATTAAATTTTTAAAAGATAATTTATATTTTATTTAAAAAATATTTTTATGTTTTATAAATAACTTATACTCATAATACTAAATGATATATCAAACTGTGTTTGTTGTGTTTGAAATGCCGCCAAAATTATCCTAAAACAACCATCATTAACTTCTATCTACTGAACCATACACATGGTACATAATAAAATAATTTTGAATAAAATTTAATCTTTTATAGGATCATTAATAATATATAATAACAAATATGTATGTTGAACTTCCTTATAAATGAACATCAATTCATGAATACAATGTGAACCGATCATAGAAACTGTTAAAATGAATGCACCCAAAGATGAAATTACACTCTATAACTCATCCAAAGGCCCATAAATAAAAATAATAACACCATAATGAAAAATATTAATGTTTAAAAGTCGATATAACTGTTAATTAATTATTTTAATGGGATTATAAATGATATTTAAATGAAGCAATCTTTTTAACAAAAGGTATGAGGAATTCTTGAACCCGACACTATTCATTTGAGTTTTTTATATTTCACCCAATATTCAGAATTTTTATTCATTATAAATAAATTTCATCATTATTATATTATCATTTCTGGGATATACAAGTTTTATACTAGATTTTGTAACAACAAAATGTTTTCCAAATGAAATCATCTTTCATAAAATACCTTTTAATTCTAACTCAAAGTTGATGATTATTATATCAAGTATGATATTACCTCTATAATTTCAGATCCTAATGTTTATGAATGTATGATTTATGAAGTGAAACCCATTCTGTTACATGCGTTTTTATATGTTCATGATTGATATATTTACTATATGGAATGCAAGATAATGTAAATTTAATGATGTAATGGGTGTGCCTAGAATTATACATTTCCTTATATATTTTATGATGTAATGGGTGTGCTGAGAATTATATAGCACTCTAATTAATTTGGTAATGTGACAAACCTCATGATTAAAGTGATATATGAGTACACCTGATGATATATTTGTTCACAATCTAGGTATGGTAGTTGACCACTAAGACACGATGTTTCAATTTAATGCATTTTAAAATTCCATGTCTTTTGTAAATGCTTCCACTCATGATTATGATCAAAGTCCTATGTAATAATGATAATGATTATTCTCACCCCATGATATATTGTATCATGTTATTAACTATCCTATTAATGGGTGATTATCTCACAAATGTTTTTTATATATCTTCATGTTAATATATTTACTAAGGAAAATTTAAGGTGCAATAAGAATATGGAGAAGAAGGAATTAAATATGTCACGACCCATCCTCGGTGCTCATGCATGACTATCCCAAGCCTGCCTTCCATAGGCTAGAGGATGGAGAAAAGCACCAATGGCATAATCCTGAAAAAGGTAAGGAATTTCTTTTAAACCTGTAACACACAAGTCTGAACACAAGCTGTAGAAGCAACAAGTACTAATATAGAAAAGAAATTTGTGCTGAAAGTAAGTGGGGAAAAATAAAAACCCAACTGAACAACAAGTACATGTACAAGTAAAAAGGGAAAACATCTCCTTGATCGTCCACCAAGTTATTCTACCTGATGTGTAGGTACAAAACATGAATAACTCATCCCTCAAGTGCGTCTCGTCTAGCCCAACTCCGAGAAGCCTCCAGTCTATCACTCTCAGCCTTGATCACTGCTGACCGTCATCTCCACAGAACACAACAAGGTGCGGGCAATGCTCATGCAGGGGTGAGTATAAAAATACACATTAGGGGACCTCGAGACCCCCGGAGGGCACCCAAAATCCAATACGGATAAACCACAGTAGAAAGATACAATCACGAATTATTAACCAACCCTACTTCGGTATATGCCCATACCTATACCTAAGTTATCAATCATAGTCTGACTCCAACTCTCGAGCCCAAGCACAACCCATTCCACAACGAATGTAAAGTAAATAAATAGGATGATATCAACTAAAATTCAAGACTCAGCTCACATAGGTATACATCATTTTGTAGAGTGATAGAGATGATCATATGTAGTCACTAATTCATCTATGTTGTCGGACCCACACAGGATACATGACCAGCTATGTTTTCATACCCACATAGGATACAAGACCAACTATTCTGTCGTACCCACATAGGATACAAGAATAGAAGTCAAAACTGTCAGACCCATGGAAGATCCTAGTACAATAGTCATCGCTGTCAAACCCACGGATGATTCCGGTATAGTTTTTATCGCTGTCGAACCCATGTAGTATCCCGGTATAGTATCATCGCAGCCAGCCCTAGGGTTCCCATGCACAGCACACTCGATTCTGGGAGGGTCCGATCCTTGGGCCAAGTTTCAATACATAAACTATAACATTGTCCTAAGGTGATGTAACCCGTAGTTCTGTCACATCATAAGGAATACAACATGAAAGATGGTGAATCAATCGGACACTTGGTCTGTGAGTTATTAGAATTTCCGTTCCTAGGGCCCGGTCAGTTTTTAGGTTCAAACCAACCTGACCGTACCCCGAATGCATCCGAACCTCAAGTGGATTATTCTAAAATAATCGTCTTACTCCATGAATTCCATCAATGCAGGCAGTTCTTCAATCAGACACTCATGGCCCATGATAGAGGTTAAAATGGTGAAAATGTCCATAGCGGGTCTGGGACCAGTCTGAACCAGTCGGACCAACCCGGCCAGTCCCAGTCTGCGGGTGCGGCCCGACTCAATTGGTCGACCTTACCTAAGAGGGTGGCCAGAAACAAGGGAGCGGCCTAGCCCTAAGGGGCGGCCCAACCTGAATGTGCGGCCCGACCCGAAGGTGGGACCCAGCCCGTGGCGGTCCAACCTAGGGGCGGCCAGGCCATGGAAGCCTGGCCGAGGGGTGGGCCCACTGAGGGGTGTCCCAGACATGGTGGCCCGGCCCGTGGCGGCCCAGACAGCCACGTGAGGGAGGGGGTGCCACGCCCCTCCCCGGTTTGTCAAACAGAGCCAGCACGATGCGCCGGTTCAGGGGCCGCAAGACCCGGCTGGTCCCGCTCATCCGGATCCAAGGCGGTCGGCCGCCACTACTCCTCCACCGTGGTATGATGGCACCATGGTCCTCCTGCACACTACACGGTGCGACAGAGCCGTGCTTTTCCATCCTCCGCGACCCTCCCGCCCGTGGTTCCTCTCCAGTGCGGTGTGATAGCGCCCCACCCCTTTGTCGCGACCCGCCCTAGCTGCGGTTCCACACCTCCAGCAAAGCGTGGCACAATGGCGCCACGCCTCATCCATCTGCCGCGGTTCTTCTATGGCGCGGTGCAATGGCACCGTTCCCTTCAGGCTCCACCTCCAACGTCAACCAAACAAGAATCAACGGAGGGACGTCGGGCCGGGTTTGTTCGGCCTGCACCCTTTTCTTTCGGTGATAAAAATTTTCCATCGTCGAACCTAAATAAACGTTGAAGAACGAGGGTATAATTCATACATTAAAATAATCAAATCCCCCTACCTTGTAATTGGTGTTCGCTCGGTGGAGTCGCGGGAATGCGGCGTCATTCCGATGACGTCGGTATGGGATGACATCGTCGTTGGTGATGTTCTTTGCAGGAGATGTCTTCCCTTTCTCGCTTTGGTTGGAGAGGAAGAAGACGTTCATGAAAGAATTCTAAGAATGGAGGATGTCGTCAGCATTCTTCACATTCTTCATTGGATAGATGAGGCGTTTTTCGCGGGTGATGGTTCTTTGTTGGAGAGGATAATTCTATAAGGATTCTCCCACGTTTCCACCAATGAATACTAATCCATAATAATATAATAAGTTCTTATTTATTTTTATGGCACTAGGACACAAGAGTTGTCATTAATTAAATGTAAAAACACATTTAATTTAATGCAGAGGAATGGATTCAAAATTCAAAACAACTGAGGTGGAGAGTTTCAATTAATGAAGTGGGTGTCAAATTAATAATGGTGAGTTAATGGGGGGTTAATGGGGGGTGGGTATAAAGCTCATTTGGGCCCCAGTACATAATATCCTCCCTTGGGAGTTTATGTGCGGGTGGCCCTACCACCAGCCTCCCTTTGGAGGTTTTAACTACCATTCAAAAAAATAATCTTGACATATTTTAATTCAACTTATTTAGAATCCCCAAAAATTAACATCCGACCTTGATAAAATGAAACTCCGGTAAAGGTCTCCTTAAGTTAATATCATCATCACAAGTTGAACGGTTCCCTCAGATTTCCATTCCGAGCACTAGTTCATAAGATATAAAAAACCCCATGTATTTTTACTGAACATTCCAAAACAAAACATCAGAAATTGATTCTTGGCACACCGGGCCTCAGAATCAGGCACCGTCCGAAACTGCGGACTTGTAATAATTCCCACATATTTAAAAAAAATCCAGGGGATTTTTGAGACATTAAATTCTCCCCACATCAGGGCATTACGTCCCTGTAAACTATGACACACACTAGGGAAACAAATGGGGGTACTATGCACGAATCTGAGCATCCCACTCCCATGTACTTACCTAGAGGTCCTCATGCTGCCAGCAAACACACACCAGAGGAATCGAACATCCACATAGGACCTGATCCTGTTGATCCTCAATATCTATTGGAACCTCCGTGAATGTCTCCCCGTCATTTATTTCCAGCTTCCCATGGTCAATGATGTGGGACGGGTCGTGCACATATCACCTCAGCTGAGATACGTGGAAGACGTCGTACACTCAGTGCATCTTAGGTGGATGGTCCAGGTGGTAATCCACCTCGCCTACTCTTCTGAGGACCTGAAAATGTAATATAAATTGCAGAGATAACTTGCCACCTTGGCCAAATCTCCGTAGACCTCATCATGGTGAGACCTGTAGAAAGACATGGTCACCATCCTCGAACTCCAGTTGCCTCCGTCTCCTATCAGCATAGGACTTCTACCTGCTCTGTGCAGTTTTCATCCAATATTGGACAATTTGCACCTTCCCCGTCATAGTCTGCACCATCTTTGGTCCCATAAGTACTGAGTCCCTCGGGTCAGTCCATCACATAGGCGATCTGCAAGGTCTGCCGTACAGTGCCTCGTAAGGTTCCATCCCAATGGTGGAGTGGTAGCTGTTGTTATATGAAAACTCCACCAAGTGTAAGTGATCCTCCCAGCTGCAACCGATGTTGAGGGCGCATGCATGGAGCATGTCCTCAATATTCTGAATGGTCCTCTCAGTCTGAACATCCGTCTGAGGAAGGAAGGTGGTGCTCAAGTGAATATGCGTCCCAAAAGCCTTCTACAACACCTTCCATAGCTGGGAAGTGAGACAAGAATCTTGATCAGAGATGATCGTCGATGTCACACCATGAAGTCGTATGATCTCGCGTACGTAGAGGCATCCCAGGATCTCTATTGAACCCTGCTCTTTGATCGGTAGGAAGTGGGATGACTTGGTGCGTTGGTTGACAATCACCTAGATAGAGTTGTGTCTTCTTGATGTACGTGGAAGTCCCATCACGAAATCCATGAATATCCCATCCCACTTCCACCCTGGGACCTCTAAGGGATGAACCAAGCCTACTAGAACCTGGTTCTCTACATTCACTTGCTGGAAAGTGAGACATCGTGAGGAAAACTCTACTACAACCATCTTCATATCTGGCCACCAGTGCTATCGTCGATGGTCCTGATACATCTTCACAACTCCTTTATGTTCCACTAAAGGAGATGTGTGGAACTCCCTCTACACATCCTCATTACGTGAAACGGGTACCATAGTCCATCCTATGAAGATAATTACATGCTCCCCACCTTCAAAAAATCAATCAGGTGCCTGCCCTATGGAAATCTGAGCACGTCGTGTCTCACAGTCAACGCCCCCACGTTGTGCCTCTCTGACTTGCTGAAAAAGTGAAGGAGCAACTATGAGAGACTGTAGAATGGCTACTCCATCTCTATCCACAAAGGATATCTGCAACTCAGTCTGCTACTCTATCACCTCTCCTAACAGCTTAATGCCTGATCTCCTTTTCAGATCATCTGCTATAACATTCCCCTTCCCAAGAGTTTAGACTATCTCGAATTCATAGTACTTGAGGAACTTGAGCCATTGTCACTGTCTAAGGTTCATGTCCTCTAGCGAGAAGATGTACCTGAGACTCTAATGGTCAGAGTAGACTGTAAAACTCTCGCCCATCAAATAGTGCCGCCACATCTTCGAGGTGAAGACCACTTCTACTAACTCTGGGACATGGGTAGCGTAGTTCTCTACATTATGTCTCAACTGCCGAGATTCATATGTGATCCCTACTCTCTATTGCATCAGGACACACCAAATTCCAGTCCCTGATGTGTCACAATAAACTACGTACCCAACTCCCTCCTCTAGTAGACTCAAGATGGAAGCACTAGTCAACCTCTTCTTCATCACATGAAAGCTCTGCTGACATCTCTCTAACCACACAAGGGTTGCCCCTTATTCGTCATTGCTGAAAGAGGTGTTGTAACTCCGGAGAAGTTTGGCACAAATACCTTATAGTACCCAGCCAGTTCCAAAAATCTATATACCTCATTCACACTCCTAGGTGTCTCCCACGAAAGTAATGCCTCGACCTTTTCTAGATCCCCGACATCTACCGCCTCTGATATGATGTGTCCTAATAAGTGAACCTCTCGAATCCAAAACAGGAACTTCAAGAGCGTACCAAAAAGGCGGTGCTCTCGAATTGTATCCAACACTATCTGCAAATGGTAGAAATGCTCCTCCTCAATAGTCATGTAGATCATTATGTCATTGATGAATACTACGACAAAGAAATCGAGGTAAGGCTAGAATATCCTGTTCATGAGACTCATGAACACTGCTGGAGTGTTGGTTATGCCGAAGGGAATAACCAAGAACTCGTAGTGGCCATACCGACAACTGAAGTCTGTCTTCTGCTCATCCACGTCTCGAACTCTGATCTAGTGATATCCTGATCTGTGGTTTATCTTTGAGAACAGTCCTGCTCCTTTGAGCTGATCAAAGAGGTCATCAATTTTCTGGAGTGAGTACTTGTTCGTCACGGTCACCTGATTCAGGCGACGGTAGTCAACACACAGTCGCAAGCTCCCATCCTTTTTCTTGGTGTGTCACAGACATGACTTATTTTAAAGTTAAATTTCATTAAATTTTCATTTATGATTTTTTTTTTTGGGTTTCTCATGTTTTTATGGTGGAATGGGTGACTATTCATGAATTGGGCCAGACCGTGAGCCCAATTCCAGATTTAAAAATAAAATTTGTTTCTTTTATAATATTTTCATTTTTTAATATTTTTCACCCATTAAAGTTCCTAAATGGTCTCCTATGACATAGAAACACCACCATTGTAGTTTGGAGCCTTTTGAATACCATAAAAAAGCTGTATATGGGTTTTAATTTAAGGGATTGGGCCTGCAAAAAATCTCAATTCTAGTTTTAAAAATAAAATTTGATTAATTAATAACTTATCCAATATTAAGGTTTTTTCGGTGATTCTAAGCCCCAAACAGACCCCTTAAACCCATCCACACGTCCAATATCCTCCCACCCTCTTTTCATCTCATTTGCATTCTAGTTTAAGTCGATCCTTTTGAAGAACTCACATTTCGGGATGATTTATAAAGGTAATTTGTTTCCTTCATAAATCCTTCAATTCTCACTCTTTATTCCCCATTCAAATTCATACATGGTCCCCTTATAATTTTTCAAACATACCTTAAATTTTTTGATGTTTTAAAATTCATATAATAATGTATGTGAGGCGAATTCTACAAGATCCCTCAAGTAAGTTGGTCTTCTTCATTATTCTTTCAAGTTTCTTAGGGTTACATTCAATGTGATTAGGGTTTCACACCTTATCCATAAGGTTCATAATTTCCAAAAGTTAGGGTTCGAACCTAGGGTTTTATTTCTTGTCTTTTGGGTGAATGATTCTGGTTTTAGGTTGGATTTCAATTCCTCGAGGTGCGGCAGTGGTGCGGTTTATGTTTCACACCATGTTTTGAATGTTTCGACTTAAAAGGTAGGTGATTCCATGTACAAGAATTTTATGATGAGTTATCTTGCTTGGTTTATTAATTTAGAATGTTTCATATATTATTTGTGTGGTGCAAAAATTGTTTTTTGTTATGGATTGAGTTAAGTGTTTAATTTTTTTAGTTGCATTATTGCTTGCAATTGGGTGCTTTTCATGCGTGGCTCTTGGAGAAATATTTGGGTGTATTTTATAAGATGTGAAACCATGTTGAACTTCTTGAACATGATTTGTGAAAACATGTGTTTTTCATGTGTACCTTTTGTGGTATTGTTTGAGGTATTTGTATAAAACTTGGGGGTTGTTTAATAAATGTTTTAGGGATTCCAATTCTGATTTAGATTGTTATTGGCATTGATTTGGTCTTGAATTAGGTTTTTGAAATGGGTTTTGTATGCCAACCATGGTTGCACCTCTTGGGTTGGTTTTATGAAAATTATAAATGATTTAATGAGTTACAAAAAGTGTGAAATGGTTTCTTATGTACTGTTTTGGTGATATTATGTTCCTAAAATGAATTTTTGAAACATAATGTTGTCAATTATGTTGTAAAAAATTTGGTAATGTTTTGTAATTTTTTGAGGTTATTTATGAAGTTTGGATGTGGGTGCGAAACGTGTTTTCGGGCTATTTTGCGTGAGTGTGATATGAAAAATGGACTTTGTTTATGTAAAGGGTAATATGTAACATGTGATTGGGCTGTAATGTTATGTTTAGAATCTTGGGAAAGATTTTCTAAAATTGTTAACGGATTTGTTGAATTGTGAAAGATGTGCAAAATGTGGCGTGGGCTATTTTTGGTGTGAGTATGATTTCAAAATTCATTTGAATGAAAAAGTGGATTTTTAGACTTGTGTGGAATAAATGTTGGCTTTTTGGTGAACTTGTGATGTGAAAATGATATTTTCATGTGCAGTGTATATTAATTGACTTGTTGAACTTGTCTGAGCACAAGGGGAAAACCCGGGTATCTAGGATGGTGGACATGTACTAGTATGCTAGTGAATCTGTGGGGTTTGGCCTCAGTTTCACTTAGCAGGATTGACACTTACAACACTAACTAAACTATGATGATGATGATTGGTGTCCACTAGGTTATGGGTATGTTCCCTACTAGGGGCTCATGCATGAGAACAGATATTGTGATGGCTACTCTCACCGAGATACGAGGTACCTGGGACCTAGAACGAGCTAGTGCCTAGGGGTTATTTCCTATTTCTTGTGCTCATTATTTATATTGTACTTACCGTTGGAATACGGTATAGTTGGATGGAAAATTTATTAGTGTTGACATTATTTTTGAAAAGTGTTGATTCTTAATGATAGCCCACTTGAAAACTGTTTTTTTAGTTTCATCTTTTAGAAATTGTAACTAGCAATTTTTGTTTATGAAAACTTGCAAGCTTTTTGTCTTTGAATATTTATCACATGGAATATATTAGTGGTGGTATCCTACTAGTAATTTTCTCACACCCTACTTACACCCTTGCGTGTATGTATATTTGGTTATTTTGTTGTTACAGGTTTGGAAACTGTTTTTAGTTCTAGTGGTTCCGGTTTATAGCATGTCCTTGGTGGTAATGTTTTGTAGAGATGGATTGAGGGTGGTGCCCCTTTCCATGAGGATTCATGGGCTGTTTAATTGTGATTTCGTACCTTTTTTATAGTCTTGTTGAGTTGTTTTAAAAGATGTAATTCAGTTCTGAATTTTTAAAAGATGGTTTTAGTTGAAAAATCCAGATTCGTTTTATTGAGTTTGTTTGTTGTTTAATGTTTATAAACATGGGGTAAATCGTTCCCAAACATCACTTTATGATACCTGTGCACTTGTGCCATCCCATGGTGATCGAAAACGCCCTTTGGGACTTGTTACGGGCCCAGTCGGGTGACGGTTTTAATGGAGACCAGATTTGGTTCATGACAAAATGCTATCAAAGGAAGTTTTCTCTCGTTGGGTCATGTTATTTGGGGAATAGTCAAGATGGTCTGGAGTTAGGACTTTTGGGACTTGAAATTTTTTTTATGAGTAGTGTGGCTGATCACCACACCTCATAACAGGATTTAAGTCTCTAGGGGAAGTCGGGACCTTTCAGATTTCTTTGATTTTCTTGGTTTGATGATGATTAGGGGAAATGAAAAGAGAGTTGGGTTAATCGTCTCAGTGTGCTCGCAGGACCAGGAAAGCCATGTGAATCCGGGGATATTCCCTATAACACTCTCTGTAATAGTGAAGTGATTGGAATATGGCCTCCAACCATATTTCCAAGTCACCCACTGAAACTAGTTTCCTCTCACATTGTTTTTTTCTTTAGTTTTGAAATCATAGCACTTTGGTTTTAAGCTGACTTGGTTTTAAGAAGTGTAAGTTTTTTATGAAATGATTTTCAAATAAAGAGTGAATGGTTTGATTTATGAAATGGTAAAACTGAATTTTCAGAATTTTATTCAATTGGAAAATGGTGTGCTTACGCATCTTTTTAAATGTAGAAACTATACTGAAGTTGGTTTTGAAAAAGTGTTTCCAATAGAGTTTTCTATATAATAAAAGGGTGTTTTAATGGGACAAGATGATATGAAATTGATGAGAATGACATGAAGGTGACTTCTTGTCTAAATGTTTGTGTCTTTCTGAAATGTTTGGTAACATTTGAATTGGGATTTTGATCTTCTGGTTAGTGGTTTTGAGAAAAATGATGTGTTGGTTGACCGTTTCGGTTTTGAAAAGTGGAAAAAATTATTTTTTTATCCTTTGGTATTTTTATGAGAGACCACATGCATGTGGTTATATGGGATGATGGATATTTGACGGCATGACTGGATGAGTGTCGGAACGGATATGAGGAGGGAGCCCGGTGTGGCACCAAAACAAGCATGTGTGAGGCCCATGGGGTACCATTGGTGGATACGCTTACCACAAAACCATTTGTTTTCAAAGAAATGATTTTAATGAAAAACTTGATGTCTTGATAAATAGTTTGGGATGGTGTGTATTATGTGTTTTTGAAAAATTTGATGTTGTGGGATGATTTCAATTCAAGAACCTCTGCTGTTTGAACTGTGTTTTGGGTCTAAGTTTTGTTGGTAAGCTGTGTTGTAGGGACAGTCAGTGGTCTCATTTGAAAACTATTTTGGGACGCATTTACGATGGTTCAATTCATGTGTTTGGATCAGGTTTGTGGTATATCATGACCAATGAACCATCTTGGTTGGGTCCTTGAATTCAATCATTGGATAAGGAACACCCCATTAAGGATTAGTGCACAACTGAAGTACAACCTGGATTGTTTTGCTATTTGATGACCCTCCAGTTGATAAGGAATTTTTTCTGGAGCGTTTAAGATTGAGTCTACACTCTTTCCTTTCCTTGGTTTTTGTATCCTCTTGTAGTGGGAGAATGATCAGGGAAGGTTTCAAGAGACTATAGCTTTTTAATTTTTCAGATTTTCCTATGGTGGAAGTGGTTTGGGGTTGTTAGCATAGATGAGTATCTAGATGGTGTCTAAGAGGTCCTCTCAGTCCATTGTAGTCTCTTCAAAGAAGGAGTTCACAATAAACTACCAGTGTGGGAAATCTAGTCACAAGAGGATATTGTGGCCACTTTCTAGAATTTTGTATTGTTTGGGGATGTAGTATATAGTCCCTTTCCATTAATTTATTATATTAGTCGCAATGGTCATGTTTGGTGACTCCTTGTGATGTCATGTGCTCGATTGACCTTAAAGGTGAAATTCATGCAATAATTTGAGAGTCTCTATTATGTTGTGAGAATGTATCCCTTGTAAAAACTTCAAAATCATTCATTTTTTTGAAAGGTGAGTATAGTTGTTATTTACTTATATTGTTTCTTACCCGAAGAAATAAGGTGTGATTTGTGTTTATCATCTAAGCCCTTGTTTCATTGAAATATTGGGTTACTGTAAAGTGATTTTGGATTGTGTTATGTCTTGGAAATCTTTTCAGGGATTGTAGTGTAGTTTTTGGTAGCCCTGAAAGAATAATTCTCATCCAAGGGGTTTCGAAGGACTAACTGTGAGGCCAAAGATGCTTCGATCATTTGAGATCCAGCCATAGGTCTCGAAGAGAAGCTGGCTCGTAGTTAGGGGAAATCCCTAGGTCATTTAAACCCTTTTACAATTTCATATCCTTGGTGTGAAAGATAAGAAGTATTTAAAACTATGGTTTTATTATCCTTATTCTGTTTTTCACGTTTGGTGGAAATAGGTGGAGGGTCTTATACCCATGACTTTGCCCAATGTCATTACCTCCCCCTTTGGTATCCATTTAGTATTTGGAGAATGGATAGAAATTTGGCTAGATAGGCTGATCACATGGTTTGTGAATGATTAAGAGAGACTTTGTGCCTATAATTCATGCAAGAATATTGATGTGCACAGTTAGTACAAGGTTTCACAAACTGTGCGGACTAACCATGCGACCTTCCCAAATCGTGACATTTTTGGGTTTTGTTTTGTGTCGGCACATGCTAGACGGTTAAGATGGTTGGTTCTTATGGTGGGGAGAACCACTATGATTATCATGTATGTTCCTTCAAAAATTTGGAATGGAAGTCTACTCTATGTACCATGGAGTCCGTTCAGGCCTCCCCCTTTTAGTGTCCTATTTTTTTCTCAGAAAAAAATTATTGGTTGTCTCTTATGGTGGGGAGCATATTTGTGTCTCCCCGTACCAGTAACATACATTTATCCATGTTATTGGCTTGGTGTAGATAGTCTTGTTCAGAGCTATCTAGATACCAACATCTTTCTTGGGTAAACTTTGGAACTGGAGAGCGCCCAATGGATTAGTTAAAGTAAGGTAAGTGTAACCTTGTTCAATGTTATTGTTCGTTTGGGTGAATTACTTGATTCTTATTTGGATAGTGATTGAGGAGTTTTCTTTTGGGATAAAGTATGATTTTGATTGATCATTTCATGAAATTGGTATATGTTTTGGTTGTGAGAGTAATCCTTAACTGAACACTGGAGGTGTTTTGGCCATTCGGGGTGAAACCTGGCAAAGGAGTACCTATTGGTTTCTTAGTTGGGTTTGGTTGTTGCTTTGTCCTTGATGTGACTTCACGGGGCGGAATGTTTTCATGGTGGGGAGAATTGTCACATAAATGACTTATTTTAATGTTAAATTTTATTAAATTTTCATTTATGCTTTGTTTTTTGGGTTTCACAATTATTTATGGTCGAATGGGTGAGTTTTCATTAATTGGGCCAAACTGTGAGCCCAAATCCGGATTTAAAAATAAAATTTGTTTCTAATATAAAATTTTTATTTTTTAATATTTTTTACCCATACAAGTTCATAAATGGTCTCCTCTGACATAGAAACACCACCATTGTAGTTTGGAGCCTTTAGAAAACCATAAACAAGCTGTATATGGCTTTTAATTTAAGGGATTGGGCCTTCCTGAAAGCTCAATTCCAGTTTTGAAAATAAAATTTGTTTAGTTAATAACTTATCCAATATTAAGGTTTTTTTCGGTGATTTTAAGCCCCAAACATTCCCCTTGAACCCAGCCATGCGTCCAATATCCTCCCACCCTCTTTTCAGCTCATTTGCATCGCGGTTGAGGTCGAAAAGTTTGAAGAACTAATATTTTGGGCAGATTTATAAAGGTAATTTTTTTTCTTCATAAATCCTTCAATTATCGCTATTTTTTCCCAATTCAAATTCCTACATGGTGCCCTTATCCTTTTTAGAACATCCCGTTAATGTTTGGCTATTTTCAAATTCAGCTACTGGTGTATGTGAGGTGATTTGTACAAGATCCCTCAAGTAAGTTGGTCTTCTTCATTCTTCTTTCAATTTGCATATGGTTACATTCAATATGATTAGAGTTTAACACCTTATCCATATGGTTCATAATTTCCAAAAGTTAGGGTTCAAACCTAGGGCTTTATTTCTTCTCTTTTGGGTGAATGATTCTGTTTTTTTGTTGGATTTCTATTCCTTGAGGTGCGGCGGTGGTGCGGTTTATGTTTCACAACATGTTTTGAATGTTTCGACATAAAAGGTAGGTTATTACATGTATAACCATTTTATGACGAGTTATATTGCTTGGTTTATTAATTTAGTATGTTTCAAATATGTCTTGTGTGGTGCAAAAATTGTTTTTTATGGATTTAGTTAAGTGTTTAATTTTTTTAGTTGCATTATTGCTTTGAATTGGGTGCTTTTCATGCGTGGCTCTTGGAGAAATATTTGGGTGTATTTTATAAAATGTGAAATTGATTTATTAGTGTTAAAAGGGGCTGAAAATTCTGTTTTGTTACTTCCTTAATGTCATGTTGGCCTTTTAATGGGTGTTTTGAATGGTTTTAATGTGTGAAACCATGTTGTACTTCTTGAACATGATTTGTGAAAACATGTGTTTTTCATGTGAACCTTTTGTGGTATTGTTTGAGGTATTTTTATAAAACATGGGGGTGGTTTAATAAATGTTTTTAGGGCTTCCAATTCTGATTTAGATTGTTATTGGCATTCTTTTGGCCTTGAATTAGGATTTTGAAATGGGTTTTGTATGCCATCCATGGTTGCACCTCTTGGGTTGGTTTTAGGAAAATTATAAATGATTTAATGAGTTACAAAAAGTGTTAAATGGTTGATTATGTACTGTTTTGGTGATAGTGTTTTCCTAAAATGAATTTTTGAAAAATAATGTTGTCAGTTATGTTGTAAAACATTTTGGTAAAGTTTAGTAATTTTTCGAGGTGATTTATGAAATTGGGATGTGGGTGAGAAACGTGTTTTCGGGCTGTTTTAAGTGAGTGTGATATGCAAAATGGTATTTCTTTTATGAAAAGGGTATTATGTAACATGTGATTGCGCTGTTATTTGATGTTTAGAATCTTGGGAAAGATTTTATAAAATTGATAACATATTTGTTGAATTGTGAAAGATGTGAAAAACATGGTGGGGGCTATTTTTGGTGTGAGAATGATTTCAAAATTCATTTGAATGAAAAAGTTGATTTCTAGACTTGTGTGGAATAAATGTTGGCTATATGGTGAACTTTTGATGTGAAAATGATATTTGTATGTGTAGTGTATATTTATTGACTTGTTGAACTTGTCTGAGCACAAGGGGAAAACCCGGGTATCTAGGTGGGTGGACATGTACTAGTATGCCAGTGAATCTGTGGGGTTTGGCCTCAGTTTTACTTAGTAGGATTGACGCTTACAAATTTAAAAAAACTATTATGATGATGATTGGGCACCACAAGGTTATGGGTATGTTCCCTATTAGTGTCTTGTGCATGAGAACAGATATTGTAATGGTTACTCTCACCGAGATATGAGGTACCTGGGATCCAGAACGAGCAATTGCCTAGGGGTTATTTCCTATTTCTTGTGCTCATTATTTACATTGTACTTACCATCGGCATACGGTATAGTTGGCTGGAAAATTCAGTAGTGTTGACATTATTTTTAAAAGTGTTGATTCTTAATGATATCCCACTTGAAACTGTTTTTTTTAGTTTCACCTTTTAGAAATTGTAACTAGCATTTTTTGTTTATGAAAACTTGCAAGCTCTTTGTCTTTGAATGTTTATCACATGGAATCTCTTAGTGGTGGTATCCTACTGGGCATTGTCTCACACCCTACTTACACCCTTGGGTGTAAGTAGATTTTGTTATTTTGTTGTTTCAGGTTTGTATAAAGTTTTTAGTTACAGTGGTTCGGGTTTCTAGCATGTCCTTGGTGGTAAAGTTTCGTAGAGATGGATTGAGGGTGGTGCCCCTTGCCATGAGGATTCATGGGATGTTTAATTGTGATTTCGTACCTTTTTAATAGTCTTGTTGGGTTGTTTTAAAAGATGTAATTCAGTTCTGAATTTTGTAAAAGATGGTTTTAGTTGAAAAATCCAGATTCGTTTTATTGAGCTTGTTTATTGTTTAATGTATATAAACATGTGTTAAATCGTTCCCAAACATCACTTTATGATACCCAGGAACTTGTGACAGCCCGTGGGGATCGGGAACGCCCTTCGGGCCTTGTTACGGGCCGGTTCGGGTGTCGGTTTTGATGGAGACTAGATTTGGTTCGTGACATGGTGAACAAAATCTGGGATGCCCATGGTTAAACACTGGGTCAGATAAATCTCTTCCCCTGATAGTACTCCAGTAGTACCCGCAGCTCAGAATGCTCAACGGGAGCCATCCAATATGTTGGAGTAGATATCAGTGTCATCCTATGGTACAAGTCAATGTATAAGTCTACCTCTCTTTGAGACGGTAGTCCTGAAATGTCATCAAGGAAAACAACTGCGTACTGATCCACCACTATAGGAAAACTTGGACACTGCACATCAAACGCTCAGAGGATGAGACTTTCCAACTGATGTGTGATATGCTACCCCCTCCTCTAGGTAAGTGCATCATGCGCTGTAAAGGCTCACTTCTCACTGATGAAGGTGGAACGGGTCCCATCCGTGCAGACACATCGTACTTTGCACCTAATATAGTCAATCTGAGCATTAACTAGGGATATCAATTCCATACCCAGTATGACATCATAAGGCCTCCAAGCCGCTACACGAAGATCCTAGCTGATGATCTCACCTCCTAGAGTAAGCTCACACTACCTTCACCAGAGTGTAATCGTCGAGTCTACTCCCGTAGAAGTCTCTAGCTGTAAATATCGATCCAACAGCTCTGTCGAAATCTCTGAGATCCGAAAAAGGGAAGTGGGAATAAAAGAATCACTCACACCTATGTCTATAAGTACTGCAAAAATGGTGGAGTAGACATAAATAGTACCTAGAATCATCTCCGGTGTGCCGTGGTCATAGGCCTCGACAACATGGAGCTGAGCCCACCTCTATCTTCCAACACCCTGTGGTCGGGGTGGACCTCCTGGTGGTGGTGGTTGTAGGGCCTCAAAATGTCGTCCACCACCTGATGCTCGTCCAGCTCTTCTGCCACGTCCGCTTGCTCCCAACGGACCACAACGGTCGAACCTCATCCTCTGCCTGGGATGTCCTTATACTGTCTACTGCTCATCAGCATGGCGAGTCGGCCAGTCTCGATCCATGTGACCCTGCCCGCCACATGCATAACACTTCCTACTCCTTATATAGATATCTCTATCTCATGTTCCCCACACAACCGAACCTATTTCTTGGGGTCTCCCACCTGATGGCCTGGTCCGCTTAGACCTCGACGACATCTGTCCACAACCATCTGTAGAATTTTCCACTAAGTGTCGCCCTGTAGTGGGACTCGCTATTGGTGATTGCTCAGTGAGAAAACTCTCCACAGGGATGGCTCTCTCCATCACCCACACCTGTGTTGGGATTCTTAGGGGGATCATCGAAGCACTGATCTCATGCCTGAGTCCCTGCTCGAAGGCATGGGCCCGGATGAACAGGTATCGTACCATATCCGTGGAGTAGCGCGAGAGGTCGGTGAACCTCTCCGAGTACTAAGCTACTATCATGCAACCCTGGTGAAGATGAAGTAATTTCTTAATCCACACTGTAGAAAGGGTTGCTAGAACAAACACTGATTGGAAGAGACTCTCGAAGTCTTCCCAGAGTAATGATGACTTGTTATGCACCTGGAGCATTTGGCTCTACCATCTGCCTGCAGCTGCATGCAGGAGACTTGCAGCAAGGATCACCATGAGGTCGGATGGTGTCCCTTCCAATCTAAAAACTCTCACGACAACCTCCGTCCAGTCCTCAGCGGCCTATGAGTCTGTATTTCCCCAGAACCTGGGCGGCCTATGCTCTTGAAACTCGTGAAACACACTTAGACGACGTGCACTCTCTGTTACTGGAGCTGGTGGAATCGGTGGTCCAGCGGGTTCTGGTACCACTGGTACCTCCATTGTGATGGGGCCCTGCAACGAGGCCTCTTCACTCGGTGTGCTGCCATCTCGTACGCAACTCGGAACCCTAGATGGCTGCCTTTGTGGGGCCAACCTAAAAGGAAACAAGTGCGGCATGGTCAAACAAAAAACCAGGTGAGCTGACACGAAGTAATCACGAAGAATAATTTTCAATGGAAACACACACAAAATCAGTGTTTTCATGCACGAAGTCAGAAATCAGCAGTCAAATTCATGGTGTATGGGTACGTAGGCTGCCGCACCGACACTGGTTTCCGTAAACTAATAACCACACCCAAAACACTTAACCCTATTTCCATTAAAAGAGTCAGAGTCCACGTTCTGCGGTAGAACCGACTCCTCTGATACCAATTTGTCATGACCCGTCCTCGGGGCCCATGCCGTTACTACCCAAATCCCGCCATCCATAGGACAGGGGCTGGAAAATATCACCAAAAGAAAAAATCCCAAGAGAAGGGAAGGGATTGAATTTAAACCTATAACACACATGTCTGAACACATTCTATAGAAGCAACAAGTACTAATATAGAAAAGAAATGTGTTCTGAACATTAGTGGGCCAGAATAAAAACCCAACTAAACAAAAATTACAAGTACAAGTAAAAAAGGTAAAATATCTTCGAGATCTTCCACCAGGGTATCCTACCTGAAGGGTAGGTACATAACTCGAAAAAATCATCCCTGAAGTGTGTCCCGTCTAGTCCAGCTCTGAGGAGCCTCTCATCTGTCACCCTCATCCTCGATCACTGATGATCATCATCTACACATAACACAACAAGGTACGGGGGAAGCCCATGCAGGGGTGAGTAAAACAATACTTAGTTGGGGACCCCGAGACACCCAAAGGTCTCCCAGAATACACTGAGGATAATACACAGCAGAAAGATACAATCACGAAGTATCAACCAACTCAACATAGGTATATTCCCATACATATAACTATGTTAACAATCACAGTCCGGCTCCAACTCTCGATCCCAAGCACAACCCATTCCACAATGGAAGTAAAGTCAATCAACAGGATGATATCGACTGAAATTCAAGACTCAAATCACATGGATTTACAACTTTTGTAGAGTGATATATGTGATCATATGTAGTCACTGATTCATCTAAGCTGTCGACCCCACACAGGATACTGCACTAGCTAAGCTGTCAGACCCACACAGGATACAGGACCAGCTATTCTGTCAGACCCACACAGGATACAGGAAAAGAAGTCAAATCTTTCGGACCCACGTATGATCCTGGTACAGTAGTCATTACGGTCGAAGCCACGGAGGATCCTGGTACATTATCATCGTAGCCAGCACTAGGGTTCCCGCACACAACACGCTCAATTTCGGGAGGGTCCTCTCCTCGAGCCATGTTTCGATACATTAACCATCACAATGTCCTGAGTTGATGTATCTCGTAGTTTCACCTCATCATTAGGAACATAACGCGATAGACAGTGCGACAATCAGACGCCTAGTCTTGGAGTTATTTTCATTTCAGTTCGAGGGGCCCTGTTTGTTTTTAGGCTCAAACCAACCCGACAGTACCCCAACTGAGTCAGAACCTCATGTTACGTTTGCCAAAAGAACCGTCTTGCTCCAAGAATACAATAATTTTAGGTGGTTCGTCAATCAGACACCTGAAGCCCATGATAGGGACAAAAAGGTTAAAATGTCTCTAGCGGGTTCGGGTACGGTCCAACCCAGTCAGACCGACCCAGCCTGACCCGGTTCGTGGGAGCGGTCCGACCCGAGTGGTGGGCCTGAACCAAGGGAGCGGCCTGACCCAAAGGGCCGACCCAGCCCAAAAATATCTACGCGGCCCAAAGGCGCAGCCCGGCCCGTGGCGGCCCTGCCTGGGGCAGGCCCGTCCGTGGCGGCCCGGCCAGGGGGCGGCCCGTCCGTGGTGGCCTGGATGAGGGGCAGCTCGGCCGAGGGGTATTCCGGCCGAGGGGTCCCTGCCCGTGGTGGCCCAACTGGTGACGTGAGTGAAGGGGGGGGGGAGGCGTGCCTCCCATATTTATCGAACAAAACCGCTACGTTGCGCCGGTTCATGGGCCGCGAGACCTGACTGGTCATGATCATCCAGCTCCACGGCGGCCGGCCAGGCCAACCGCCACTACTCCTCCACCGCGGTGCGCTCGCACCTCGGACCTCAAACTCACCGCGCGACACGACGTCACTGCGCCACCACCGATGCGGCCCGACTTGGTTGCGGCCTTCAGCTCTACCATGCAGTGTGACGGCGCAACGCTTCTCCATCCGTCATGGCCCTCCCGGCCGCGTTTCCTCTCCATTGTGGAGTGGCTGCGCCGCACCCCTATGCTTCGGCCTGCCCTGGATGGAGTTCCGCACCTCCAGTGCCGCGCAGCGCGACGACACCGCGCATCTTTCGTCTTCCATGGTTTTTCTCTGCCACAGTGCGATGGCACAACACCCTTCAGTCTCCGCCTCCGACGTCAACCAAATAAGAATCAATGGAGGGACGTCGTGCAGTGTATTTTCATCCCGCGCCCTCCACATTAGGTAATAAAAATTGGCCACCGTCAAATGAATATAAATATCAAAGAACAAGGGTATAATTCATACATTAAAATAATCACGCCCCCAAGATTTTAATCTGTGTTTTCTCGGCGGAGTTGCAGGAAGGTGGTGTCATTCCGATGATGTCGGGAGGAGATGACGTCGTCGTTGGTGACGTTCTTTCTAGGTGGCGTCATCAATTTCTCGCTCCGATTTGAGAGGAAGAAGACGTCCAAGGAAGAAGTCGAATAATGGAGGACATCACCGGCGTACTTCACATTCTTCGTAGGAAGGAGGATGCATTCTTCACGGGTGATGGTTTTTCGTTGGAGAGGATAATTCTCCAAGGATTATCCCACGTTTCCACCAAAGAATACTAATCCATAATAATAGAGGAAGTTCTCTATTATTTTTATGGCATAACGACACAAGAGTTGTCATTAATTAAATGTGACAACACATTTAATTTAATGGTGAGGAATGGATTCAAAATTCAAAACAAGGGAGGTGGAGAGTTTCAATTAATGAAGTGGGGTGTCAAATTAATAATGGTGAGTTAATGGGTGGTTAATGGGGGGAATAAAGCTCGTGTGGGCCCCACTACATAATATCCTCCCTTGGGAGGTTATGTGTGGGTGGCCCCACCACCAAACTTACTTTAGAGGTTTTATCTAGCATTCTAATAAAAATTTGGTAAACATATTTTTATTTAATTTATTTAAAAACCCCAAAAATTAACATCCTTCCTTGATATAACAATAATGTGGTAATGGTATCCTTAAGAGAATACTGGCACTGTGAGTTCAACGGTGCCCTTGGATTTCAGTTTCGAGCACCTGTTTGAAAGATTTAAAAACCTTCACGTATGTTTACTGAATAAACCCAAAAAAGAGTTCAGAAATTGGTTACAGGCACACCGTGCCTCAGAATCAGGTGCTGTCAGAAACTGCGGACTCATAAAAATTCCCATGTATTTTAAAAAAAATTCCACGTGATTTCTCTGTTTTACAAAATAAATGTTTTTGTTTAATTTTTAAATTGTTATGTATAGTACTCATTTTAAAAAGAATCTAACATTTGGATCCTCTATTTGAAATGATTTTATTATTTTTATCCTTAAAATGTTATAATAGTAATATAAGTAAAAGTTGGGTCACTCTAGTTTGTATGAGAGGCCAGTTTTGTTAATTTGTGAATTATGACTAGGAAACCAGAGTGAAACCCATTGAAAGAGACTGAGTATATTTAAGCGCACTATAATATTTTCTAAACCAAAGAATCCCATAATATATGCCTTTAGAGTTGATTTCAAAAATTAATAAATTATTTATTCATGACTTGTTAACTTCAGTTTCGTTTTAACCATTTATATTTTAGATAATGGTGGGAAGCAGGAGAAACCAAGCCAATAACCAGTCTGATTGGCAATAAAATTTTTTCCCGAACAACATCCTCAATTCATTGGTATTTGGAGTTCAAAATTTCATGGTGATTCTTACCCATCTGTATCAGGTTATGAACAATAAATTGAAAAATATGTAACACCATCCTTAATCTATGATGAAGCAACATGATATAGAGTGTTTTCTTCAAAAATTACCATCAACGTTTACTGTATTTTTTGATAAATTCCCATGATGAAGTGTGTCAACTTAATGGAGATGATATTTTCTGTGATTATCGATTCTGATATGGAGAAGGTGAATCTTGCCTTTTTTTCGTCTAGATTGAGAGGCTGACCAATGGTTGGAGTTGATTAAGTACTCTATGTTAAGGGTCAGAATTGATGATATGGATTTGGGAGACTTTAAGATAATGTTTCATAATAAGTATTTCCCTACAACTCATCACTCAAAAGGAATTATAATATTTCACAACCTACGAATCAAATTTCTCAAGGATTAAAATGTATGGTTCATGGTTTGTTATGAATATTGACAGAAAAATTGATAGATTATTTAGTTTTTTAAAACAAAAACATATAAAGGATCTTAAAATTGGGGCCATTGAGTTTTATGAAGAAGTTTTCTATTCTCTCTGAAAATGGAGATGGAGTTTGTAGAATGGGCTCATGGTAATATTGATAAGAAATTAATGATTGAATTTCAAGCCGATGGATCTAATGAGAATGGTGGAAAGAAAATTGAACCATCCACGTGTAAAAAATGTTGGAAGACGTATCATGGGAAATGCCTCAAACGTATATAGAAATTATTCTTGTCTGGAAGAGAAGGCGACCAATACCAAGAATGTTGAAAATACATGGAAAATTAGGACATTGTGGTGGAGTAATGGAGAGAAAACCCCATTTTAAAATGCTACAACTATAGGGAGTAAGGGAAGATTGCATGTCAATGCAGTAGACCTTGGGTTATAGAGGGTAATTAATTTCATTAGCTACCAAACACAAAGAAAAAGGGGAATACATATTCTATCTCTACTATGGAAGTGGAGCAAGAGGATGTAGTAATAAAAAGTACACTTCCTATTCAATCAAGAATGGAAAAGGAGTATTTGATTTTTGTTCTACACATTCCTTTATATATTATATGTTTTCTATAATTATTGTAATGAACCCCAAAAACAATGAAGTACAGATATCTGTAAAAACACATAGTGGTGAAATCATTTCAACCCATGTGTTGGAATCTTCTCTTGTTGGCGTATGTGGGAAAATTCTTCCAGTGAATCTCGTGATACTTCCCTTGGTTGAATATGATACTATAATGGATATGGACTATCTCCCATTATATAATGAACATATAAACTATCTCGAAAAGGAAATATCATATCATATTCTGAACCATCCCATGATCCTTTAAAAATATAAAGAATATCATGAATATTCTTTGATAATCCTTCAATGTTGTGGGTGTTTATTTCCTATAGAGAATCATACCTCGTTCATATGGTTAAGGAAAAAGAAGGTATCAATATTGGAGAAATTCCCATCATTAGGGAATATAGTTATGTATTTCCTAAAAGTTTACCATGAGTACCCTTAGATCATGAGGTAGAGTTCTAAATAGTACTTATAGCCCGAGCTACACATATCTCAATGAGTACATATAGGATAGATCCTATCAAACTAAGGACTTAAAAGATCATTTGCATGAGCATTTGGACAAAGGGCTCATACATCCTAGTGCATCACCTTGGGATGCACCGCTGATCTGTGTCATGAAAAATGATGAATACATGTGGATATGCATTTATTATAGGGAACACCACAAGATCAACATAAAGAACAAGTACCCTCCTCTGAGGATTGATGACTTGTATGGTGAGTTGAGAAGAGATCATAACTTCCTAAAGGTGGATCTTCATTCTGGATAACATCTGAAAAATGTGAATAATGAAAATATTTAGAATACTTCCTTTATTATATTGTATGAGAACTATGAGTTTCTGGTGATTCCCATTGGTCATTCTAATTCCCCAAAGATCTTCATGGAATTTATGAATATTGTCTTTGGAAATTACCTTGAAAACATGATGGTGGTGTTTATCGATGACATTATCATCTAATCCATGAGAAAGATGGAACATGATGAAAATATAATGCTTGTGTTGGAAACATAGACAAAGGATATGATGTATGGGATGTTTAGAAAGTGTGACTTTTAGATGTAGAAAGTCTAATTCGTGGGGTAGGTGATCACAAGTGACGGTATTTCTATAGACCCTTCAAAAACAAATGCAATTGAGGAATGGAACAAATCTGCCAGTGTCATGGAAATCCATTGTTTTCTGGGATTATTATAGTACCATTGACATTTGATGATAAATACCTCATGGTTATCAAACCCTCTAACTTTGTTAACACAGAATGTGGTAATGTATTTTTAGATGTAATAATGTGGGGAAAGCGTTATGGAGATAAAGAGCATGCCTATCACTGCACCTGTACTCATATTACCAAAAAGTAGTGAATTCTTTGTGATATATAGTGATCCTTAAATGAAATTATTAGGTTGTTTACTCATTATAAATTATAATTTCATATCTTATTCCTCCCAACTGTTGAAGATTCAAGTGTATATCTACCCGATGCATGATTTGGATGTACAATTATTGATTTTTGCATCCAA
This sequence comes from Viscum album, assembly GCA_963277665.1. NCBI lineage: Eukaryota > Viridiplantae > Streptophyta > Magnoliopsida > Santalales > Viscaceae > Viscum > Viscum album. The sequence continues at coordinate 1,345,285,605 of OY728147.1, forward strand.
AATCATGTGACACGGTCTTTATTGTGAGAAGTGTAATTTATAAATGTATCAAAAGAGACTAAAGTATATATTCACACAAAAAGATCACAAAATTTGTCAAAGGGGATGGTTAAAACTAATCAAATAATATGATGTCTCTATTCACAATTATCTTGGAATGTACAACTAGGTATATAATGCACTTATCAAAAAAGAACATGATTCTCTATCAAAGGTGCATATTTATAAAGAATCTATCAATTCTTACCAGAAAAGAATTGATTTAGAAATCATAACTATAGGCAATACATCTTTCCTTGACCAAATGATTTCTTGATCATCTTTCCAAGAGATGATTAATGAGGCAAGATGGAATTATTCAATGTTGCAAAAGAGGGTGAATGTAGTAAAGAAAGGGAAGATACCTGATTTCCATATTGATTATTATTGAGTAATTTGGTTTAGAATAATTCTATATGTGCCATCATCACCTAGGATAAATAAGAATCTATAGGAAAATGCACATATCTCCACATTCCTTATCCATCCCGGGAGTACCCAGATTTATTGTGACATCCAAGAACACATTTCATTGGATAACATGAAGAAAGAGACTGAAGAATATATCTCAAGGTGATTGATATGTCCACATGTTAATGTAGAGTGAAAAAGGTTTAATGTAATGATGTAACCATTTCTTGTACCAATATGGAAATGGGATAATTTCACCATAGACGTTGTAACCGGTCTCTTGATGAAATCAAAAGGAAATAATGTTATATGTGTAATGTTGGACCAACTCCCCAAGAATTTCTAATTTATTTCTATTCAGGAAGATATCACTCTTGAACCACTTGAATGTATATATGCAAAGGAAGTTGTGAAACTTAATGGGATTCCACTCTTGATGGTATCTGATCATGATTTCATGTTCACATCAATATTCATGGGGAGTCTTCAACATGACTTGAGTATTAAAGTGAATTCCATCATGGCCTTTCACATCCAAACTAATGGGAAATCTAAAAGGACTATTTAGACATTGGAAGACATTTTGAGAGTGTATTATATAGACATTAATGGATGATTAAAAAAACATATTCCTCTCATTGTGTTCTCTTGCAACAATAGTTTTACTCTGGCATCCAAATGTCTCCATTTTAAGCCCTTTAAAAGAAATGTTTCAGAACACATAAATGTATGGTTGAAGTAAGTGAATGTAAGCTGTTATGATCTGAAACGGTGGAAATGGTGAAAACCATTTAGTATCCAATCAAGGAATCCCAAAGTCAAAAAAAGACTTGTGAAGATAATCATTGAAGGGGAATTTAGTTTAAAGTTAGGGACATGGTATTCCTCTACATATCTACATGGAATAAGGTCATGATATTTGGGAAGAAAGGTAAGCTAAGTACCAGGTACATTGGCCCCTTCAAGACTTTGATCTAGTTGGAGATGTGGCCTACAAACTATAAATTCCCCCTACCATGTCAAAAGTACATGATGTATTCCACATATCCCTCTTAAGAACGTACATACCGAATCTTTTACATGTACTATATTCATAGGTGGTATAGATGGAGTATGAAATTTCTTTTGAGGAGTAGTCATTGAAGATCTTGGAACATGGACATAAATTTCTAACCAAAAATACTGCTCACCTTGTCAATGAACTGTGGTAGAACTGTAATTATAAAGAGGAAACAACAGAACCAAATGAAATGATAATAGAAAATTACCCTCACCTGATATCATCATAGAATGTAAAACAAAATTTCATGGGTAAATTTTCAAAATGGGGAGAATGTAATGACCCATTGTTTTATCAATGACAATTCTCATCCTATAATTATGTCACATAAAATTACATTATGAAAAAAAATGCCACATAATGCTTAAATGAACTACTAAATACAATGTGACCATTATATCATATCCATTGAAGAATTTTTTTTCCACTTATATATTTTGAATTTCAAAAATATGAACTACACAGTTGTGATCAATAAGATATTCATAGTACGTCATGAAAAACTTACTTTTTTTGGTGAATAGTAACATAACATTATAAATAGTAAGATTACCCAAATGAATAGTAATAAGACCCTTATAAAATGTAAACCAGCAAAATGAATAGTAACCTTACTAATTAAGGTATAAATAAAACATTACCATATTATAAGTGACAATATTGTATAATTATATCATAGTATAAGTAAATATATATTTTAAGAATTATTAATTAAGTTCTGGTTTTTTAAAGCTGGTAAATATTTAATTACAGTTTTATGATTAATTTTAAATTCTAAAATAAAATTTATTTTCATAACATCTATTCTTAAATTAATATTATGATTTTTTCTGGTTTTATCAAAATTTTATGAGACCTTATGTAATTTATCTAAGTCTTAAAAAATCAGTTATAATTGTAAAAACTGTATTTTCCAATTAAATGATAATTTTAATTAGAATTTAAATTAATATTATTAAGGAAATTATTTCCATAAAATGGAGTTTATTTCATTATTCTACAAAACATAAAATGGTTGGGGTTATATTTTACGATTTTTCTAAATTACATGAAATTTTTGTGAATAGAAAAATAGCATAATTTACAATAAATGATAAATAACAGATTTTTTTAGTTTTTCATCAGTCATGGATGATATAAGAGACCATTGGTTAGAATTCCATTCCACTAATTAATTTATTTATTGACAACAATCCTCACAATTTATTTTCTTGTGAAAAATATTAAATTAATGATTCAAATAATAAGAAAACATCCCTCTCTTCCACTATAAAAACCACCCCTCACACCACTCATGGTTTGGGACATGCCTATATTCTAACCAATAATCTATCCTAATCCCTCCCCAAAATCTAGGAGATCATTTTATCATCACAAAACCAAACCAAAGTTCCCTTAGGATGATTTAAAAATGAAAATTCAATAGGTAAATTCTCTATCTTTTCTCAATTTCTAGTTCTTTTCTTATTCCCTCCACACCACCCCTAATACAAATGGAATGGTAACTCCAGTACCATATATATATACTGATATTATATCCTCTTAATATATGATAAATCATTAAACTCCTCTATTTATCTCTCTTATCTTAAAAATGAAATCATTGTCTCTGATGTAACAATTTTCCGACATCTTGGGCAATGGACATTAATATTCCATAAACACATTAAAGGATTTTAATAAGTCTATTAAATGGTTTAAAAAATAAAATAATTTTAATGGTACAATAATTTTTATGTTTTAGAAATAACTTATAATCATAATACTAAATGATAAAACAAAATGAGTTTATTGTGTTTGAAAACGATCAAAATTAACCAAAAACAATCGTGTTTAACTAATATCTAACAAATGACCCCATGTTATATTTTAAAAAACTTTTTAATATCATTTTTGATTATATAGGATCATTAATAACATATAATAATAATTATTTATGTTCATCCTCATTATAAAGAAACAAGAATTCATGAATTCAGAGTGAACTAATCCAGGAAACCGTGAAAATGAATGCTAAGAAACGATGAAATTGAACTCTATAATTCATGAAAAGGCCCATAAAAGAACATGATAACAATATAATTAAAATAATAATGTATAAAAGGTTAATAAATTTTTAATTAAGGAATAAAATGTGATTATATAGGATATTAATGCGATGTAAGCTTTCAGACAGAAGGTCAGGGTAATTCATATACCCAATTAACTTCCTTTGGGTTTTCAATCTTTCCCACCTTTTCAGGATTATTATGCCATAAAAATAATTTATTCATCATTATATTATCTTTATATTGGTTATAGTTTTTTTATTCTATATTTTGTGACAAGAAAAGTGTTTTCCATAGGAACTCTTATTTGAAAAAATACCTTTTTCTTCTAACTCAAGGTCGATGATTCTTATATCAACTATGTTATTACCACTTACATTTTGGAACCCAAATATTATTAATGATTTATGAAGTTCAACACAATATTTTCCATGGGTTTTTATTTTTTCAATATTTATATATGTTATCTGTTAAATGAATAATAATTTAAATGTTATGATGTGATAGGTGCACCCAGAATTATACAGTGCAATGTAAAAGTTATGATGTAACGAGCATGATTGAAATTATATAGTGATAAAATTAATTGGGTAATGTGTATAAACTCATTATTAAAGTGAAATATTCCTGAGAATGATCCAATATTTGTTCAAAATATAAATTTTGTAGTTGACTACTATGATATTATGTTTCAGTTTTATGCATTTCAACATTATAAGGCTTTCCGTACTACTTCCTCTCAGGATTATGATCACGAGACTTTGTTCCCGTGATAATGATTATTCTCACCCCATGTTTTATTGTTTCATATTCTTACATTTCCTATTACTGGGATTTCATCTAACCCCTTTTTGATTTATATCTGCATGTGAAAACATGTACTAAGTAGAACTCAATGGCCAATAAGAAGATTGATAAAAAGTAATTAAGTAAATGTTAATGTTTTCTTTTATAAATGATATGTATGGTCCAAATTTTTCCAAGACACTGAACTTGTTGATCCCCTATGTGTAATGATTTTATGCTTTTTATCTTTAATATAATGTAATCGTAATGTAAGAAAAATTTGGGTTTCTATATAGACCTTACAGCTTATGGGGTTATTGATTATTCAACTAATTTAATCTAGGATTATCAATGATCATTAGATTGAAATTTTTTGTGTTATAAAAATTATGAAACTTTTGAGAAATATCCCATGATGATGGATTACCTAGAATAATATCATTGATGGAAACAAGGATTGGGAAACTATCGTTCCTATTTTCTTATTTGTCACAAATTTTTTAAAAAGGAAAAGCATTTTAAAATCATAGATTTCCATATGATCGATCTATGCAGCCATCCTTGAGAGGGATGAGCATTTATCCTCTAATCATTCATCATCCAAAATATTTTTCAACTCACCATGGTTATGGTATGTCAATGATTTTAATGGTCCTAGTTGTAGGGGAAAATTGACTAAAAAACTAAAAATTAAAATAATGGGGACATATAAGAGAATATGGGTGAGATAATAGAATTGAGTTAAGAATATATTTTGATTGTCTGAGATAATAAACATGCTTCTCTATAAATATAGACAAAATTTGATTTCACCCAAATTTACCCGACAGGTGAAGTAGTCAATGTAGAATAAGCAGGTGTTGAATCCATATAGACTCAAAAGTAACCTTTTTACAATCCGCTTTGTTTGGTTTTTGAGATATAGAGTTCCAAAATATTTATATTGTGTTTAGTTTTTTTTAAATGCGTTTATTTAAAAAAATACAATATTTCAATTCAAAAAAAATTTGTTGAAGGTTTGATCCTAGATTATTTCCTCAACTAGATTGAATGAATTATTTCACAAAAAAATTCATCTCACTAACTTATGAAGAACCCAATGAATGAATTAAGTACCTAAAATCATTCAAAAATTTAATACCTATCAAATTCCAAGGCTAATCATAGACACACATAGATGATCAATTTAATGATCACTCTATGTGAGTTTATTTTTGTTGCACTTAAAATATTCTACCATTAAATTAGAGAATAAAAATAACAAAATATGTAATTGAATGGAACTCTAAAAAAATGAAATGATTTAAATATTAATTAACATGTAATAAAAAAATATTGATCGTAATAAAACTCCCTAGAATCTGGATAGAATTTTTTTAGCCTTACATTAATGATATAATCTCAATAAAATACATATTTTGACATAAATAAGTGGTATTGAAGAATAAATGATAACTCTAATTAAAATAAATTCCATTATTGTGTGAATTTAAAACACCATAAAATGAATGGATCTAAAAATATAAATATGAGAAGAATAAGAATTAATAATAATTAAGAACAATTAATTATAAATGTAGATTGAAATTGAACGACTTGCATTTCCATTGAATTGTAAATAAAATAAAATCACAACCTAACATTACAATGAAATACCAGGAACCAAAATATGTCATTTTTCATCTAGAATCCACATTAAATAGGACTTCGGAGTCCCTTTGATTGACCCAAAACATTAAAATATAAAACATTCAATAGGGTATGCCCAAAGGTGTTGTAAAGTTGTGGAGATATATATTTGCATCATTTTGAAGGCAGTATGATGTATTTTATATCTCTTCCTTGATGCACCAAAATAACATTTATGAGGGCCTAATTAGGATAGCTCGTATAAGTAAAATATGTATCTCTAAATGTATTAAAAAAATATTTTAACCATTGATCCAAATTAGATAATCCATTTAAGAGTTACTCGAAAATTAGTCAGATGGCATATTTGTCCTTGGAATGTTGAAAAAAATATAATCTTAAATTTGGGCCACTTAGATATCCTCCAAATTTACTAAATTAGACTTGGACTAAGTTTAATTAAATGTTCCAAAAAAAATTCCTCTATCATAGAATAATTGTTTTTCTTCATTTGACTTCAACTGGGGTCTCCTTTTCAAATTTAATGGGATAGTGTCAAATATTTATTATCCATAAATTTAGGTGTTGGAGGCCCAATATGATATTTATCCTTTGTAAATGTACACTTTCTCCATGAAGAAACAATGCTCCTTAGATATTTATATTAATGATCCTATAATTTTAAATTAAAATAATGAAAATAGAGTGTCCCATAAACTAATGTAAAAAATGAGGTCAGATTAATACATATTAAAAATAAATATAAAATTTTTTGATATATGAATTTCAAATTGTAAAATGAAATAACCAAGGATGTAATGAAAAAAGGACATGAAATCTCTCGTCCATATATTGAAAATTTTAAAAACTCATTGGATAATAATACCCTCAAACAATAGTGTTTCTAGTCCCAAAGAATTACCTAAATTTAATAATTCAATTCGCCTCTCTAAACACAATTTAACATGCAATGTTAGCCATCGAAACATCACTCCAATCAATAAAGAATCCCATTAGAACCCCATAAAAATACAAGTACATAAGAAGTTCCAATTCCCAATCCCATCACATTGTTCAAATTCAAAAATAAATTTCCTAAAATTATAATTAAGCATTAATACGTGTTGTGCATCAAAGAACACTTAGGGATCCTTTTCATGTTCATGTGAAAAATAAATTAAATATAAAAGTGGTAATCACATTCAAATGTAGTATGAATATAAATTTTTTATATATATTTTTTGATTTTATTTATTTAATGCACAATTATGATTAAAAGACCAACTCCATTAATGAAAACTATGGAGTCATGATACCTACATGTCGAACTACACTCAATTTTTCAATTATATCATCCAAAATAGAATGATAATTGTTAAAAATGACCAAAAACATATAAAAGCCCATTTAATATCCATATTTATACCTTATATATTTAGTTAATTATATTGATCGATTTTGGATCCCTATGTAATGTGAAAAATGTGGGCAAACCTTTTTCTTTTTAAAAATTACATGTACGCGACTCACCTCACATATAAAAGGTCCCCCTATCATCTCCACAATACACTTTCAAAACGCATTTTTATGTACAAAAATAACAAAATTCCATCCTTAAATTCATAATCTCATACTAGAAGTATTTTTTTGGAATATATCCAAACAATGAAGGCATTTTGCAATTTCAAAGAGGATGCCTGAAGAAGAGGAAACATTCTTCAATGAGTGTTTTTATTTTATTTCTTCTTCCACATCATAATATTATTATTAATCTTGGTTAATATAATAACATAAAAATATTTAATATAATTATTTGTTTTTAGGTAAATGGAATTACCTATAACCGTCTACACTTCTATCAAATGGGATACATAATCATTATTCGTGTATACGGTGGACTATCGTATCGTGAACCGTTGTCATTTGATTTTCCATTACCACTCACATGGATGGATATATTGATGGTTTAAATTTTCATATTTTATATTCTTGATAATTTTATAAATTGATTAATTTTTATATCTAATATACCTTCTTCATTTCTATTCTGTGGGAATACAATAATGTTGCTTATGTGTACGACAGACTACCACCTCACAAAGTGATTAAATTCATTAATTATTAGTAGGTAATAACGATGGTTTAAATTTTAATATGTGATTTATATGACATAAAATTGAGTCTGTAATTTTACAATGTTATCTATATTTCATTCATTCAATCATTCGAGAAAATGGAAACATCTTTCATGTGTTCAAATGACATGTCGTCTCTGTGAATGATTTATTTATCATTCTATCTGAAAATTTTATAATATAAACTAAAGAGGTATATATGGAATATATATAATTTTTATATAATGTTTATGATTATTGATGTTAATGAACCATGATAAATGTAATAGGACCAAAAGATGAAAAATAAAAATATATAAGAAAATTAAATCAGGTATTGCTCGAAATGTTATTCAACATGGAATCGTTAGTAAATGGTTAATAAAATGTAATGAGTAAATCATATATGGTATGAATTTTTTTATTATGATATAGTAATATATTTATAAAAAACATATATTTATTATATATTATTATTTAATTCATAATAAGCAAGTAAGGACATTTGGTAGGGGATTTATAGTCTATTTTTTATTTCCGGGAGTCATATGAAAACTCACCACTCATTTATTTTTTTGCAGAGTACATACAACCCCTTTTAAATGTTATATAATTATTCTATGTATTTTAATGATAATAAATGATTCATTTTATTTAATTATTAATGTTTTTTATGATCAAAAAGATTTATAATGTAGTAAGGTAATTTTATCTCATTTCTTTTTTCGGTGAGACCCATCATGTATTCACAATGTGTATATTTTATGTTGTCTATATACTAATAATAGATGAAATTTATTATCATTATAAATAATATTATTGTCATATACTATTCTATTTTATTATCTTTGATTCCTGGGTTGTATGCTTCAAATTAATCCACTGAAGTTTGGTGTTGTTGTCAAAAATTGCCTTCTTGGAGATTTAAGTTACGTTATATACCTATATTATTATATAAGGTGTGTATATTTCCCATGTGACATTTTTTATAATTAATATAGTTATCTTAAATATATTAAAATATTAATTTAATTTTGTTATATCTTGGTTTATTTTATTCAAATTTACCTATGTGGTAAGAGTTTTATGTTACAATCATTGGGTTTATCGAGATGGTTTTTGATTATGCCTCTAATGATGAAATGTTATGATATATATATAGAAAAACATATAAATATTATTATCCTATAGTTATATAGTTTGAATAAACTTCATTCCTTTAATTAACATCCTTTTACATTATCAAGAGCATAACATAATTTTTTGAAAAAGCATATTTAATTCTCTTTAGTCGAAAATACTTTTACATCAAAATAAATATTTTATAAAAAAAATTAGAAATATAAATATTATAATTCCCAAAATTATTTATGAAAGAAATTTTTCACCATGTTGGACTTTATAAAATATAATATTAAAGGAATATTCATGTGTTCTTCCGAAATTATTTGTTTTAGGTTTTTAATAAATTTTTGAATGAAATATTTTTTATAATGTGTATGAGTTAAATTGAATTTCTCATCTTCAAGAATGTTATTTTTCCTGACAATTACATTATAATTTTTCGTTTTTATTTTCAAAGAAAATTATTTATAAACTATTTAATTTATTAAAAACTATTTCTAAAATAATATAGACTAATTATCTCAGGAAAAGTTCTAAATGGGTTTTAAATCTTCATTTATATGTTTTGAAGTGTGTTATCAAAGAAAAAAAGTTCCACAATATTTTATGTATTTTTTTAGAAAATGAGTTTTATCAAAAATTAATTTTCATTATGAAATATTTCATGTTATGAGTCTTTCAAAATTTATTTTCTAAATTAGAATAAATTATTTTATGTTTCTTATGATATAAAATGGATTTTATCCCAAAATATAATTCATATTTTCTCTATAAATGGTTTATATTTCATTAAAAATTGTGTTTATGAAAACGTTTTCACTTCCACGGGTTATAAAATGATAAACTTGTTATGAAACCCACTTCATTTTCCATAGGCTATGCTTTATGGAATTGATTAAATGATTATAAGAATCATTTATTTTCATGGGTTTTGATATGATAATGGTTTTTATTATTATTTGTAACATCTATGTATGATTTGAATCAATTGGATGATGGGACCTATATTTATCTCTAATTCATTTGGTAATGATAAAAGTTATCTGCGATCAAATGGTACTTGTGAGGTTATACCAAGTCTACAAGAGGGTATACATAAGGTTATCCCCTGCCTGAAAGAGGAACATATGTGGGTTTTTTAAGTCTAACATGTTATAAATGTCTTGGTGTGGTGTCTTGACATAATATTTTATATAGTAATATATATTGAAAAATTAGTTTTTATAAAAATATTATGCTATCATGGATCATGTTCTTTTATTAATATATGATTCTGGTATTATGACCAACTAATATTTTTTTCCATGACTCAAGAATTTGATCTTTTATATGATGGGTACAATTTATATATTTTATTATCATGTTCTCATTCCTTTAATCTCTTGTGATGTTTACATATATCCCTTATTTACGTTTACTGACTATCTGAGATCACTATTTCTATTGATTCATTTCCCTATATTATTAAAAGGTTTTATGTAGGGTATGTTTGTGAAGATTACTAATGGGGAAGACCATTATGGATTATTTTTAATATCTTTCACAAGGTTATAAAATTATGTACATAATCATCAAATACACTAAACCAATATGGTTCTCAGGCATTTATTTTTGTATTATAATGAATATTCATCTAAAATATGAAATATATCAGTTTGATAATCCTGTGTCATTAAATATATTATTATATTAAAGGTTTAGTTAAACATTGTAAACCAATACGATAAATCTTATGTGATATCTGTAGGGATATTTCTAAGGATATGTTTAGGGATGTATCTAAGGAAAATTATGAGGATTGGTGAATGTATAGTAAAATTTTCATGAATTTTAGTAGAGGATAGAGTAAGTTATTTCCATTATATTATATACCAGATATGATACCTCATGTATATGCTGCTCTATCATAGTGGTTCATAGGGGTAATAAATCCTAAAATGTAGCATTGATAAAGACATTAATATCACCTAGTTCATGAAAATTGGTCATGTTGCACATCTGCTTTTCATAGTGGGGATATGAATTGAATGTTTATAGACTATTTAAAAACTATAATAGAGGATATAAATATATAATGACCATGAATATCCTAGGTTAATCCTAATGTTTTATAGACTAAAAATAATATGTCATTATTTATACATCCTATATGTGTCTTCTCATGATTAAATGATTTTCCGCTATGATGTTCACATTAATACCCACAATGTGATTTTTGTTCAATTAGATGGAGGGAACAAGATGAAACTAGGTTATATTGAGTGTGATTGAAAATTTTTTGATGATAAATAAAATTGTTTTACTAATATAGTAGAGGATATTTTTTATCATTCTTAAGGAGTAATCACAATATATCATTAACATATTTAACATTAATGATCAGATGGACTCAATAATGAATTGAAGGATATATTTCACAATTAAATTAGTTGGAGTATAGCATAGATGAATTAAAAAAATGACTATATTTCATGATTGTTGGAATAATCACACTAGAAATTTTTTCAATAGTACTAGATGATGATTTCAATGTAGAGAAGAAGGGAATGTAGTATTTAATTATGGAAAAAATGAAAAGATTAGTAAACATAATGGAATGGAACATTGGTCTCCCAAATATATTATGAATGGATCAATGTAATAATTGTGGAAATAATGGGAATTTTGAAAAAAGATGTATTATATGTAAAGGCCATGAATAGAATCACTAAAGTGGTATGAGTAATGGATACACTAATTTTTATGAAGATACCATGAATGACATGTGAATGTTATGGGTTGTTATTACAGAATTTTTTGTCAAATGTTATAAGTATATTGAAATTGAGTTTGAAATATCTTAATACATGATTCATATTTAATATTTTCTGAAATAGGTATCAAGGTGTAAGATGAAAAAGTCTAGTTAATGTTTTAATAATTATGAGAAATTATTGTAGTGTCTATGTATTAGGATTTAATAATTTTGTAATATGAATCATTAAATATATAGGTATTTTCTGAATATTATTAGTATTATGTATTTTTAATAATATGATGAATTGTATTGATGACCAAGAAAAGTGATTTGATGGAAATGTGATATTTTTTTTGAAAAACACATGATTATGTTAAGGTAAACCGTACAATATTCTCGATATTGATATAATGATTTTGGGATAATGATATGATGTAAATTTTTAATATAAAATTGATATTATTGATGACCCTAGAACTGACTGATTATTTTTGGATAAAGTGGTTTATGCTACCATTGAGGAGTTGAAAGCATTTTTGGATTTACGAATTATAACCACAAATCATTGTTTTATTATATTAATGAATAATCATGTATGTTTTCAGTAATGTTTTATTATAATTTGGGGTATTACCATGTTTCAAGAGAATGAATAATGAAGGTATTCACATGTTGGCTATGTTATTATTAAGAGATACTTTTTGTTATTTTTTCTATTAGTGATAAGTTCATTTGGAAAATTTACTAACCTTCTTTCTAAAGATTTTCATTTTAATAATTTGGATGGTTAATAAAGATAGCCATTTATGAAATGTTGAAGTTACAGATTGGATTATGTTTTAAAGACTAATGTATAAATTAACCGTATGAATATTTATCCACATTGGATAACCGATTATAATTATTTTGTTATAATGATAACTATATTTAGAAGGAATGACTTTTCATTATATTTTGGATATTTTGATCCATTAGTGATTCAAAAATAATAAGTTTTTCATAATTTCATGGATTATGAGATGAAGTGAAAATTAACCAAAGCAAAACCAAAATGGGAAACTATTGTTATGATATAATGGAAAGATAATCCCTTGGTATATTAGTACCTTTCATGTACTTAATCATATTTGGACCATAGATTATCAATTGGAACTTCCACCAAATATTTATTAGATTCATGATGTGTTCCATGTACCATTCTTGAGGAAGCATATTCATGATCCATCACATGTACTAAACAGACAATTCATAATGAAAAGGAATGATATTTATTAATAGGAACAATGATTGATATAATATATTGAATAGATAAATTTATATGAAATAAAATGACACACATCTCAATGTATTGTGGAAATAGCGACATCTTTAGAAAGCTATGTGGGTACCTTTAAATTTAATGAGGTACAAGTATCCTCAGTTGTTAGTGACAAAGTGAATAATTTATAGGGAGATATTCATCTTAATGGGGGGATAATATAACACCACAATATTTTGTTATTTTTTCAATTTAATTTAATCTTTTTGATATTTTTCATTACACACAACTCCAAATTTATCTTGTCTTATAAAAAAGAATGAAATTATCATCCATTGAACGCAACGTAGAGTTTAAATAAAACATGAAATACTGTTAAAATATATTAATTTTATATTTATAACCAAGACTTTAGAATTTTATTTATGAATAAGATAAAAAATTACGATAATATAAGATTTATTTATAATGAATTACTTAGTGACAAATTATATATAAATGAAAATAAAATACAATTGAATATAAAGTGAATCCTATTATACAACATTATTTATATGATCAAAAACATGTTTATCTTAATAAAATAATCAAATATTTTTTAAAGATTTTAATGAAATGTATATATTAAATATTCAATAAATTATTCAATATTCATATTATTTTATTTTAGATAATAGATAAGAATAAAATAAATTTTATGCTTGCTAATTTATTCTGTAAAAAGATTTTTTTTAATATTTCCCATATGTAGTTTAAGGCTTACTATGTATAAATTTAGAAAAAAGAATTTGAGTAAATGTTGTTTATTTTTTAAATCCTCATTTAAAATTATCTTAGGGTTAATTTTTTAAATTTTTTTGAGAAGATAACTTATTTGACCAATAGTAAAAATTACTCCTTCAATTAATAATTTTAATTTAATTGAATGATTTTATATACATTATAACTATTTTATGATGGTTTTTATATTAAAATTATTGAAATTAATTAATAATAATAAAATTTAATTCATTGGAATCATTTTCTTAGTTAATTTCGATATAACTAATTTTTAAACTCTAGAACATTTTCTCTTTGAAGACCTGCTTTCTCTTCACATATGTGGGAAAATTTTAAAATTTAAAATTTCTACTTATGATAATTGAATTTGGAATTTTTTTCCATATTATTAAAAATCATAAATTTTTATCTAATAATATAAACATAATTCTTGACTGTAATTAATAATGAAAACAATAAACTAATATTTACTGTTGTTTAGGTAGAAATTGAATTTCCATGGTCTTAAACTAAATATATAACGGTAAAAAATAATCCAAAGGTATTAAAAACCAATATTATGACAGTACGTAGACTTTATATCTTATAGGTTATATAATATCCCATTTTAAACACATTTTTCAATTTAAAATCATGGTAACCGCATTTCATTTTTCAAAATTACAAGTGTATCCTTAACCTCAGTAAAAAGGGTCACCGTCTCTCTTATCCACTTCTCACATTAAGAACACATTACAATAGCCAATTCATGTCCAAATACATTCCTTACATCTATATTCAATTCATTGAAGTATTTTTTTAGCATAAATCCAATCGATTATGGATTTTTGGGAAAACCAGAGGAGTTAACCCGAATAATAGTAAACATACTTCATCAAGAATTTTTATTTTATATATTCCTACACATACTCTATATATTATTAAATATTTTTAATATAATATGATGTGTATATTACCTATACTATAAATTTATTTTGTTAAGGTATTTATCTAAAATCATCTACACATCCAACAAAAGGGTTATAAAATCATTATTCATGCATACGGTGGACTACCACCTCACTAACTGATGTCATTCATTTTTAAATAACCACCTCTCAAAAATTTAAAAAATGTTGTTTTAAATTTTTATATGTTTTATTTATGAAATTATTATACTTATGGAATTATAATATCACACATAGCTTCTAAATTTTCTTTTTTTTAATACCATAACGTCGCTTGTGTGTTTGGTGGACTACCGCCTCGTGAAATGATGTGATTAGTTCACAGATTGCAAGGAAATTAATAGGGATTTCTTTAATAAAAATAATATATATATATACATATATAATAAAAATGATTCTAAAATTTTAATATATTCTTTAAATTTATTTCTATAAATTCTTTGAGAAAATGTAAACAACATTCATGTTTACAGATGGATTACCGTCTTCATGAACAGTTTCTTTCATTTTCTATCTCTAATTTTTATGGAATAATCTATATAAATATAATCTTAATATATATATATATATACATATTATATTTATAGAATGGTTAATATTATGGATATAATTTAACCACTATCAATTTAAGATGACCAAATTCACAACAAATATTAACATACTTGAAAAACAAAGCAGTTATTTCCCAAAAACTAAATTTAACTATGAATTGTTAATAAATTGGTAATAAATTCCCATAATTAAATAATATATGGAATAATAATATATATATATATATATTTATGGTTAGGTAGCAGATTTATAATAAACTCGTATTTATTATAAAGGGTGATCAAATTTCGAGGGAGGAAGTTGAGACATATGGTAAGGGATTTTTATTCTCTCTTTTATTTCTCAGAGACATATGAAAATTCATCCATTATTTCTTATGTGTCATGTATATACATCAAATTTAAAATTTAATAGCATTTATCTACTAATATAATGATATTATATTATTAATTTTATTTTATGATGTTTTCGGGCTTTTGATCCAAAATATTATCAATGTAGTAAGAGGTTTTCATCTCACTATTAGTTACTTTGAGACATAAGCCATATTCACCATGTGTGTATTTTATGTCATGTATATAATTACAATAAATGTATTTTTTCATTATTATAATTACCATTATTTTTATTTTCATATTAATTTTAGGATCAATCTTTCTTGGGGTTTACGGTAGAAAGTTATGAAAGAAGTACTGGATTTTTTGATAAATATTTCTTTCATGGAGACCTAAGTTATGCTATGCTTCTATCCTATTTTATGAGGTGTATATAATTTCCCATTTAAAAATATATATCATGAATATCTTTATTAAAAAGATATTATGAGGTTCATTAAATGAAATTATTTCATGGGGTTTAGGATTCAATGTTACCAACATGGTAAGAGTTTTATGATACAATCTAATCTTTTATTTGGATTTTTTATTACTATGCTCCCAATGATGACATTGTATGATGTATATATGATTAAAATTATTAATTTTATAATCCTCTAAAAATTTCATGATAATACATATTTTACCTTTATTTTCCTCTCTATATATACTCAAGAGTTTAAAAAAATTTATAAGAAAAATCATATTTATTTCTCTTTAGTCGAAAACCATTTTCCATACAAAATCATTTTTTTTTATAAAAATGGATTCAAGAATGTTCTTATATTTAAAAAAATTATTTATTAATGAACATTAAAATAAAATTTAATTTCAATAATTCTTTTGGAAATGAATGTTCATTTCATTTTACTATCAATTCTTGTTTGGATTTTAAAAAAGTGAGATATGATTATTTGTTTTTACATGTATCGAATGAAAGGAATTTCCAACCGTTATGAAAATTTTTTAATTTGAATATTTTTTATATATTTTAAATATTTTTTTCAAATAACAGTATTTCCAAAATAAATTATGTTTTAATAATGTATTTTTAGAATTATAATGGATAATTTCCTCAAGAAATATTGTAAATATGCATTAAATATTACATTATATGTTATCAAGGATATTTTTAAATAAAATAATTTGAAAAATTATTTTATTAATTTTTAGTTTATAAAGATATTTTTAATGAAATTATATTTACCAGGAAAAACATTACATGTGATTTTTCTTCCAAAATAATTTTCTATCTATGATGAAATACTTTTATATTACATAAGGTTCACAAGTTATGTTATATAAGTATATTATTTTTCCTATTTCTCTCAATATCATATGTTTCTAATGAAAATATTATTATGAAAACCATTTCTCTTCCACAGGTTATAAGATGACTAAATTTCCATGAAACCATATTTTTCTTCCATTTGTTATTCTGTGAAGAAATTGTGAAATGATTATGAAATGAATTTCTTCTCTTGGGTTACGATGTGGTGAATGTTTTATAATTTCAGAGAACACATATGTATTATTTTTATCATCTGATGGGTGGGACCTATATCTTCATCCAATGAATTGGGAAATGATTACTGTTATAGGAGCTAAAGGGTTAGACTAGAGGTTACCCAAAGCCTGAATGATCATACATGAGAGTTATCCTTATCCTAATAGAGGGTATAGAAGTGTTTATCCCAAGAATAAATGGGGGTACATGGGAGGTTTTCTAAATACGTAATCATGTAAATGGTTGGTTAGACCAAACCAAACTTGTTATAATTTTCATAGAGAGCATCCATGAACTATTATTTTTTATTATTATGTATATTCCAAAATATTGTGTCTTATTCTGGCATGGATCATGTTATTTTATTTCCTTATGATTCATTTCATATGAACTGGAAATATTTTTCCCATAAAATGGGATTTTGATCATTGATATTCTTGGTTTTGTTTTCATATGGTATTTCCATTTTCCCACACCTTTACACTTATGTTATGTTTACATATTACACTTGTTAATCCTTACTATGCTTTTGATAAATACATTTCTTATGATTATTTTCCCTATGTTATGAATAATTTTTTATGAAGGGTGTTTTTTTATAGTGTACAAAAGAGAAGATATTTATGGGAAATATTGATTATCAATCACCAAATTAGAATATTTTGTGCCTATTGTCAAATTAAACATAACCAATATGGTCCATAGGTGTGTATTTTTACTAAGTAATAGTATTCATATAAAAATATATAATATTTATGTATGAGAAAGCTTGGTCATTACACATGAATTGTGACATTTTGATACAATTGATGAAAAATAATATGGGGAAAAATGACATCTGATATCCTTGAAATCCAATATTATTTCAGTTAATATAAACAATATAAATGATCATAATCAATAAAATCAAAGTCAAATGACATTTAATGTTGTTTTTAAAAAAAATAAATTATAATAATAAAGGATATTGAAATCAATTTTTCTAGAAACAACAAATTTTTTCCCCAAAACGTTTTTCAATTTGTAAGACCCCATTATTTCATATTATTTTATATCATTAATGTAATTAAATAACTTATATTTCACACAACACTTACATGGATTACATTATACGCAAGACTGAGTTTCTGCAAAACAAAAATTTAGAATTATAATTTTTCAAATGATAAATTTATAACCTATCAATTAAATATAGTAATATCAATATTAACATATAAAATATTAAAGTCATTTAAAATTTTATCACATACATAAACCATAGCTATAAGTAAATATATAAGTTTCATTAAAAATAAAAGTACTATTTTGATAAAGGAACTACTTTCTATGTCCTTTGGTGAACAATAATAAAAATAATTTTAGACACTATTA
Organism: Viscum album; assembly: GCA_963277665.1. Lineage (NCBI taxonomy): Eukaryota > Viridiplantae > Streptophyta > Magnoliopsida > Santalales > Viscaceae > Viscum > Viscum album. Next base: position 1,345,304,343 of record OY728147.1, read on the forward strand.
TAAATCTAGTTTTTTGAAATTGAAATAATTTTGGCATTCAGAAAATAAATATTAGATTACGGTGAATGTTTGGTAATTTTATGAGAAGTTTAATTTTTTAATGAATTGTGAAAAATTCTATGTTTTAATTCAATACTGCCTTTTCAAAAAATATATGTATTTTGTAAGATTATCATTTTAATTGGATTTAGACAATATACATATATATATATATATATATATTATATTTTTTTCATTTAATATAATTGTTGTCATTGGATGTAATTTCAAATATATATTGGATATAAACACATGTTAATATTTTCAAAGATTTTAGTTTTAAAAAACCAGCATCGGGTTTCCACAATGGGAATTAATATTAAATTAACTAATGAAAATTATATGTCATGAATTTGGTAAAATAGTAATCTTTTTTAAATTTGAAATATAACAATTATCTTAGGGTTAATTTATGGTATTTTTCAAAAAAACATTCAATGTTTGATAAATATTGAAAATCACTGAATTGTAGATAAAAAATAACATTTTCATTTAAATAATTATCATTAGTATTAATATATTTTAATGTAAAAATATATAAATAATATCTATATTAGTCTAATGTTAGTCATTAGATTCATTTAATAATATGATTAAGTATATAAAATTTTATTGAACTTTTTAACGTCTTTTACCCACATTCTATGAACATTTGAAAATTTTCATAAAACATAATTTCTTCACTTTTGAGGATTCAATTTATATAAATCTAAATACATGGTTGAAATAAGTATGTAAAATATGGTTCAATAGGCTGAAAATAATTTTTGGTAAATAGTAACATTTAAATTTTATTTACCATGGTTAAAAGGAAATAGGGTAATTAAATGTAAAAATGATATTATAATTACCCCACCACATTTCCAAATTCTATTGGACAAGTTTATTTCAAACAAAATAAAAATTAGGAATAAAATATAATCCTTTTTTATCCACATGGATAAAATTTGGACATTTATTATTGTTTTATTTAAAGAAGAGTTAGAAGTGTTAAATTGAAATTTTAATAATGGAATCATTTTTAATATAGGTCTATACATAAGATAATTTTGACTATTAATTCTCATTAAAAAGATAAAATATTTCATACATAATGGTATTTTATTTATAATTTTGAGACATTATATAATAAATCTTATTTATGACCCAATGATGATGCAATAATAACCAAATTAATGAAAGATTGAAATATTTGATATTATAAATATTAAAATAAATGTAAATTGACTATTTTTAATACATTAACAAGTTTTATAGGTGAATATGTCATATTAGTATTGATTAAATGTATTTTTTCTAAGAAATAATATTTCAACAACTTTCAAAAAATCCAAATACTAAATATTATCAAAATTGACATAAATAAGTTTTTGAAACAAATACTTTTTTATTAAATGATATAATATTTCTAAAACTATAAGATTTAGAAAAGGACATATGTAATGATTAATATTTCATTAATGAACCACTTGAGGTTCTATTATCATTTTATAGTATATTTATTAACCATGTAATATAAATATACTAGAAGACATGGTAAAAGCTAAACAATTTCACTAAGCATTAAATCTAAACGTTAAGGTTAATATTATGACAATAAGTTATCTAAAACCAATTGGTTTACATTTTTTTTAACCCCTAACCACTATATCATCTAAATACATAAATTCTAAGCCATTATATACTGTAATGTATTTTATAATAAAATAATATTTCATGATTCTCCTAAAGTGCCCCTCACCTCTCTTATAAAAGGGTACTTCCCCTTCTCTTTAATTCACACCTCCAAAGAAATTAGGATCTTCCAAACACTACAAAAATATAAACCCAAATACCCTCAACTCATCCTAGAGGCCTTAAATTGATCATAAAGCCTTGTTATAGAGCCCTTTTGTTCAATCCAAATGGAAACATCCGAAGAAGAGGTAATTATTTTATCACCTCTTTCAATGTTGTTTTCATATTACACTTCATCCTTCGTTGTTTATTCTATAAAAAATTAATATCTCTAGTATATTATAGATACAGAGAGGTTATTATAAATATATTAAAACCATATTCATTATTCAATCCATCTAATGAATGAGAAAGTCACCATGCGTGTGTATGTTTGACTTACCATCTCCACGTTGTGGTGTAGTTTGTTATTCCACACATCTTTATTTGGATGGGTATAATAATGAGAATAATTTATGTATATAATAGTAATTACATGTTAATGATTCTTTATGCACTGTCCAACATCATACTATTCCACCATCAATGGAGTGATATTGTTGCTTGTGCGTCGGTACGACTTACCGTCTCCACGACGTGATGAGATTTCATATCCCATCCTAAACATTCAAGATTAATATTCATATGGTAATTAAAAATAACATTTGTGAACATAATATCATTATGGATATGAATCAAATACTTCCATTAAATAATGAATATTACAAACGCAACGAATCATATAAAGTAAAACGAATCAGTTAACACCTGAAACAATGATACAACTAAAATAATATTTGGAAATAAAAATTAGAAGTTCATATATGATATGATATTTATGTATGTGGTTAATTTATAATTTAATAACAAATATTTAACTACTATAAAAGAGTTTAAAATACCATTTACTATGGAAATGTTCAATGTATGTGGTTTTAATCTTACTTCTTATTCCCGTGAGATTCATGCTATATTGGCACTATTTCCTTTGGATTGTTGTATGTAATGACAATGATTATATTCTTTGTGTAATAAAAAATAATTTATGGGTATTTATATCTTCATTGTGTGATATTTATTTTATGGTGTGTATGTTTCATAAGATACTAAATCATTAAGGGAATTACTAAATTCAATTTCTACTCATTGAGTTGTATGCATACTTCATTGATTACTTTACATAAAATTTATTTGTGAAATCACTATTTAGTTATTTATGTAGAAATTTACACTCTCCATTGTGTGGATATAATTTTTATACACATAATCACTTCATTGATAAATTATGATATCATTGATATGAACTTGATAAGGGTAATCATAACTCAATTTTCCTTCATTGAGTTAAGCATCCATGTCATTGGTTTTATTTTTAAAAAAATATGAGTGAATTTACACTGATTTAATTACACATAATATCCAATCATATTGACTGTATTTATATTTTCATACATAATTATGTCATTATTTGATCCTAAATCTATGTATACAGTCTTTATAATGGATTTCGTCTCAATTTACACTCCATTGATACTTCTTTGTTTTTATGTGCCAATTAAATTTTATATGGTATATATATTGTCCTTTGAAATATTATGTCATGAATCACTATATTATCATGATATTATAATGTTTTTATTAATTTTATTCCTCAGTTATTTTTATTCAATATCTCTTATTTGGATAAAAACACTTTAACTAAAATGTCATTTTAAAAATTTATTCTTATAAATCATTCTCATTAATGTCCATGTTTTAAAAATGGGTTTGAGGATTTATTTATATGGAGATGAATGTTATGAAATTAAAATTACATTCAAATGATTCAAAGTGGTATGAGAATCATTGATTCAATATTCTCTTTTAAACGTCTTATTTGATTAATAGTGCGACTTTTAAATATTTTCATGAGAATGGGGATATTTCTCTCAAATAGTTTTACTGATTAATTTCCTCTATGTAAATATCCTTCACTGTATTTTATTCTTGAATTAGGTTTATTTATTATTATCCAATCTTCCATATTATATTTAATGTGTCATGTTTGACCTTGGATGTGCTATTTTTATACCATTCAAGGTTTGTGGTTAATGTATTTCCATTTATTATTATTTTTAATACAAATATTTAGATTATGTTGCACCATTTTCATATGAGAAATACGTTGGAATTATTAAGTGACATACAGGGTCTGCTATAGCTCCTTGATGCATCGGTAGGTCTAATTATTCAAACAAATTTATTGTCACAAGTCCTTGAAAAAATTAATATTTGTATTCCTGGAATGAGGCATAGAATATATGGTTATGATTTTTGGCATTATGCATTCCATAATTATGTAATTTTCTATTATTATTACCAGTAATTATTCGACTAGTATAATATCCATATGAATATGTAAATATCATTATTTGATATATCTTTCCTATATAATGCTCATGTTTATGTTTAAAAAGGTTTATTTGGTCTTATACATTGCCTTAAATGTTTATGTTTATTTATGATATATTCTGCTGTATTATTATCCATAACGAGCATCTAAGCACACCCCTTTCTTATGTTTTATTTTTCCTAGGATGCTAAGATGTATATTATGATTGACCTTCTAGGATATGATAATGGATATGAGTTCATTCTAAGGAGACACAATGTTGTTTATTTAATTTTTACTAGGTAATGTAAATAATTTGAATGTATCTATTCCTTCCAAGTCTACTAAACTAATTGGTCTTTTGGGACATGATCTCTTGTAATAATTCCAATGTTATGTAATAATTCACCGACTCAGGGAAACTAGTGTCTGGTCATTACCTTTGGTATTAGTGGAAGTTAAGAATATCCCTTGGAAACTACATTTAGAAAAAAATATGATTTGAAAACATTAACCTAAAATATTCTTTGAGTATTTGTATATAATACCATTTAAAATTTTTGGTAATGTATATATTATGTGGGGTTTAGGAGAAAAATATCCTTGTCTTGGTACTATAGGTGGACGTGGTTCTAGCACAGATATACCTTGGAGTGAAAACTCTAACAAACAGTCTCAGTCTTTAATGGGGGGTACTTAGTGCACATGAACCGGCCTTACTGTGCACCTGGATTGACACTCCAATGGGATATTCTTCAGATAATTCACATTTTATTTACAATATGATTTGATGTTTTTAATTTAGGAAGATAATTGATACCCATGGTAAATCTTATGCTATATTAGATTGAAAATAAGGTCTCATGATATTCTATAAATTATTTTATGGCTATTGTTACTCACACTATGCCTTCTAGTTTTAGTCAATCGATGGATTCCAATGAATTCAAAGTAACATTGAACATGATGTAAAAGGTGGTGGAAATGAGAAAAAATGGATTTTTGATAGTCATAAAATATATTGTGTTACTGCAGAATAAGTTTTCCAAAAATATGATCAATAAAATATACGTTAACCAACTTCTGAACTCTATAAAGAAGATAATGGGAGAGACAAATAAGAGCTCTAACAGTGGAGACAATGGAGAAAATAAAGATCAATTTCCATCATACATGAAATGTGGAAGGAGACACATTGGAAAGTGTCTCAATGAAATAAATAAAATTTTTATGTTTGGGAAAAATATACATAATGTAAATAATTTATGAGGAAAAATGAAGAGTACTATGGAAGAAATTAAAAATTATCATAATAATCCATTTAGAGTCATTTTAAAAAAAATGAAGGGGACCTTGGAATTTCCCGAGTCAATAACCTATTCTATAAGATATCCTCTATGTTATGGAATATCCTATCTATAAATAAATCGATGGAGAAATGTTTAAAATTATTAATGATTTTTTTTGATGGGAATACTTTGGAAGACTTTTCTCTTGTATGTGTAACCCTGATGTTCCTTATGTGATAATGTTATTTGAGAAATAATTATCTTTTCTTTTTTAGATACAGTTATAAAGAACCATTTGGGTTTATATTAACCATGAATTAGAGGAAATTATAGGTTATTACTTTTAGGATGAATATGTGAGGTATGAGATAACATTTGGCATTAATATATATTATGGTTATTTTTGAGGAATTTATCACATTTTTTGGATGTTATAAAATTATATATTGTTTGAAAATGGACAACACTAAATCCATGTGACATCCTGTTATGTAAGTGAATGCAGTGGGAATCGAACCCACAGCCAATGTACATCTGAGATTTATCATCTACCACTAGACTATTTGAAGTCCATGGTTAGTATGAATAATTGTTTTTAGTTAACTAATTTTATGGACCAAGAATATTTTGGTATTATAGACTTATTATTTATCAAATTAATATCCTTAGTATAAGAAAATTATTTGGTGTTTAAGTGATAAATATTATTTTCGAAGACATTTTCTCTTTTGGGAACACTATATGCCTAAGGAAAATTGAATACAATGGGATTTAATTTGAGGATTAATGGTGTATTTTTATTTCTGAAGAATCTATGATTTTATTGTGGAATTATATGGATTTCAGTTATTTATGGTAATGATTAAAATATCTTTCAGAATATGTTATTAGATGAATTTCTTTTATGTATGTGACTTTAGGTGTAGTCAATGTTATTTTGAGATAAATATTATTACTTATCATAGAAGACTACATGATCAAATACTTTTGATTATTGGGTTTCAAATAGATTTTTATTATTTGGAATAATTTTAACTAAAAATTTTTATTGAATAGTCATTGTTGAACTTTGGTTATCCATTGTTTAACTTTTTAGATTAGTAGTAATATTTCTTTCTATAAAGGATTATCCTTTTTAGTATCATTTAATCTTGTAATAACCATTTTGGTATCTTGTTAATGTTTAAAGACAAAGTAAACATATAGTTTATCTTTTTCTGGATTATGAGATTCCATATAAGTTGATTCTAACACTTCAGGTGGGACCAAGTCTTCTTGAATACTCACAGGTTGGAGAAAAGATGAGTTTGTGGAAGAAATTTATTAAAAGATGAAACACTACTTGAAAAGTAATTATATCTCCTTATGTTCTTATTCAGTCTCATACACAATGTCCTAGAAATTATGAAAGGAACTCAAAACAAAATCATAATCTGTTTACTTGTCCTACTGGGTATTCAAAGAACATTTAATCCATCAAAAGTTTATGGTTTTTGGGTTGTTAACATTCTCCTAGTCATGTTTTATATCACTCTACATCATAACAGGATTGTTACTTTTCTCTTACATGTCTACATTTTTCTACACGGAAGCTTAGTATGGTTTATCTCGAGTGATATTTTTACTTCTCATTATTTCTCTTAAAGTGATAGTTTTATTGTCTCTTTTTTTATGTGGGACATCAACAAAGATGTAATGAAATTTCAAAACCCAAGATTCTGTTTCTGAGTTTAGTTTTCAAGGAAAAAATTATTTGAAGGAGGAGAGAATGTAAAACCTCTACATTTCATATTATGTTATATCATTAATGTAATTCAATATTTATTTTACACGCAACACTGACTTAGATTTCATTATATTCAAGATTTAGTTTCTGCAAAAAAACTCTTTAGTATTATAATTGTTCAAATGAAATATTTATAACATAACAATTAAATGTAGTATTAAAAATTGTAACAAATAAATTTTAAATTTCATTTATAATTCTATCACAATAATAACCATATTTATAAGGAAATTTAAAAGTTTCATAAAAATATGAGTACTACATTGTTAAAAAACTACTTCTTATGTAATTTGGTGATTAATAATAAAAGTAATTTTAGACACGATTATAAATTTTATTTTTGGAAATTCGGTTAATTTTTGAATTCAGAATATCACTATTATATTATGGTGAATGTGTGGTAATTTTATGAAATGTTCCATTTTTAGTGAATAGTGAAAAAAATTGTGTTTTAATTCAAAAATGCCTTTTCACCCAATTTATTTATATTGTTAGAATATCCTTTTAATTGGTTTTAGAGTATATATAGATTATATATTTATCATTTAATATAATTTTAGTCATTTGAAGTAATTTTACATTAAAATTTAATATAAACACATACCAATTTTTTTAAAGTTTTTATTTCATAAAAACACTTTTTCTGGTTTTCATAGTGGGAATTAATATTAAATAAACTAATGAAACATATATGTCTTGAATTAGGTAAAACAGAAATATTTTTTAAATACAAAATATTATAATTAACTTCGTGTTAATTTTTGTTATTTTTCAATAAAGATTCACTTCTTGATGAATAGTTAAAAAACACAGCATTGTAGATAAAACCTCTAATTTTAATTTAAATAATTATTTTCAATATATTTTATTAAGTAAAAAAATATACATAATACATATATTAGTAAAATTTAGTCCATTGGAGTAATTTTATTACAAGATTAGATATATAAAATTTTTCTAAACTTTTTAACATCTTTTAAACAGCTTCTTGGCTCCTTTGAAAATTTGCATAAAACGTAGTATTACCACTTCTATGAATTGAATTTCAAAAATTCTAGTAACACATTTGATATCATTAAGTAAAATTTGGTTCAACATGATGATAATAATTTTTGGTGAATTGTACTTTTGAATTTTGTTTTCCATGGTTAGAGGTAAATATGGTAATTAAAGGAAAAATATGTATTATAATTACACTACCACATGTCCTAATTCTATTGGAAAATTGTATTTTGACCAAAATAACCCGTAGTAGTAAATTATTATCGATTTTATCCTCTAGGATTATATTAGGACAATTATTATTATTTTATTTTAAAAAGAGTTAAAAGTGTTAAATTCAAATTTTAATAAAGAAAAAAAATTAATATAGGGTTGTACATAATATTATTTCTACCATAAATACTCATTAGAAATATGAAAATATTTCATACATCATGGATTTTATTTTTAATATTTATACATTAAATAATTAAATTTATTTATTACCCAATGATGATGCATTACTTACCTTATTAATGAAACATTAAAATAAATGATATTATAAATATTAAAATAATTGTAAATTGAAACATTTTATGCCATCCAAGAATATTCTAGGTGAATATGACATTTTAGTATTGATTCAATATATTTTTTTCTATGAAATTAGTTTGTTATGACATTCACCATAACCAAATACCAAATAGTGTCAAAATAGACATAAATGAGCTTTTAAAACAAAAACTAATTTATTAAATGATATAATATTCATAAAAATCTACGATTTGGAAAAAGGAATTAGTTAATTATATATATATCAATAAATAACCACTTTAGGTTCTCCTTTAATTTTATTGTATGGTTATTCACCATTAATATAAAAATTCAAGAAGACATGGTATACGTTAAACTATTTAACTAAGAGTTAAATCTAAAAGATAAGGTTAATATGGTGACCTATAATTTTCTAAAACCTATTAGTTGAGATTTGTTTTACCCATACCAACCTAATACTTTAAATAAAACCACTGTAGTCATTAGAAACCGAAAATGATTTTATAAAAAAATTATATATCAAACATTTCCAAAATTTCTCCTCACCTCTCTTATAAAAGGGTACTTCACATACACATAAATTCACACATCCAAATCCATTTTTCTTGGAAAAACCCTTCAATATTATACAAAAACTACACTAAAATAATATTAGAGGCCTTACATTTATCAAAATCTAACCTAAGGATCCCTTTTGATCAAACAAAAAAGGAAACACCCAAAGAAGAGGTAAGTATTTCATCACATCTTTCACAGCTCTTTTCTTCTTCCACTTCCTATTTCATTGATTTTTCCATATAGTATTAATAGATCCAGTAACTTATAAATATTTATTTGCTTTTATAAATAGTGTACAACCATGTGCATTATTCTATCCATCGTATGAATTACAAATTCATTAAACGTGTGTACACATGGCTTACAGTCTCCAAGTCGTGGTATGGTTTGTTATTCAAAACTAAATTATTTGGATGGGTATAATAATGAGTATAATATATACAAATAATAAATATAACATGATAATGATTATGTATACTTAATCCAATAACATAATATTCCATCGCCAATAGAATGATATTTTCACGTGTGTGTACGCATGGTTTACCATCTCTACAACACAATGATATTTCATTTCTCACCGTAACCATTAAAGAAATTTTTTAATTAAAAATTAAAAATAAATTTTATTAAAACAATGTCTTTTTGGACATAAATACAATACATCCTATCACTAAAAATTATGTCTTATGTACAGAAACATATAAAGGAAAACAAATCAGTTTACACCCAAAACAATGATATTACTGAATTATAATTACAAAAGAAATATTAAGAAGATCATATTTGATATCATATGTATGTATGTAGTTATTTAATAATTTAATAACAATTATTTAAGAATTATAATGTTTGTTAATGTACCCTCAACTATGGAAAAGTACAATGTAAGGGGTTTTCATCGCACTTCTTATTCCTATGATATTCATGCAATAATACCACTATTACATTTTGTGTTCTTTATGTACTGAACATGATTGTGTTATTTATGTAATAAATTATAATTTATGGGTATTTAAATCATTATTTTATGGTCCTTTTTTTTGTGGTGTATGTTTCGTAAGTTACCAAATCAGTAAGGGAAAATCTAATTTCAATTTCCACTAATTAGGTTTTACGCTCACTTCATTGATTATTTTAATCTGAGACTATGTGTGAAATAACAATTTATTTATTTATGTAGTAATTTCCACTCCCCTTTGTTTAGATATACTTTTCATACACATAATCAATCCATTGATAAATATTAATGTCATTGATATGAACATGATATGGGTAATCTTAACTCAATTTCAATTCATTGTGGTAAACATCCAAGTCATTGGTTTTGTTTTTATAATAATATATCTGAATGTACTATGATGGATTTACACTGAATATCCAATCATATTGAGTGCATTTATATTTTTTACACATAAATATGTCTTTGATTTATCCTGAATCTATGGATACAGTTTTTATTATGGATTTCGTCTTAATTTATATTTCATTGAGACTTCTTTGATGTTATGCACCAATTTACTTTTATGTGGTTTATATACTATTCTTTGAAATATTATATCTGGAATCCATTTATTATCATTCAATTATAATGTTTTTATTAATGTTTTACCAGAATTATTTGTATTCAAGCATCTCTCATTTGGTTAGGATCTCCTTAACTAAAATATCATTTTAAAGATTTATTCTTATAAATATTTCCCATTAATTTCCATGTTTTAAAAAGGGTTTAGGGTTTTATTTATATACACATGAATGTTTTTAAATTTAAATTCAATTCAATTATTTCAAAGTGGTATGGGACACTTCGATTCAAATGCCACATTTTAACCGACTTATTTGATAAATAGTACAACATTTAAATGTTTTCATGAAAAAGGGGATATTTCTCACAAATCTTTTTACTTATTATTTCCTTTGTATCAATATAATTCGTTGAATTTTATACTTGATAGAGGATGATTCATTATAATAAAATCATCAATATTTTATTGAATGAGTTATGTTTGACTGTGGATGTGATTTTTTTATACAATTCATGGTCTGTGGTTAAAATATTGTAATTTCGTATGCTATTTTAATACAAATTGTTAGATTATGTTTCCCCCTATTCATATGATGAAATCATTGGAATTAGTAAGTTATACACAGGGCCTACTATAGCCTCTCAATGCATTGATAGGTCTCATGATAAAAACTTGTGTCTTTTCGTAGGGTCTTGACTAAGTTATTATTTGTAATCTTGGCACGAGGACTTGACAATGTGGCTATGATGTCTGACCTTGTGAATTCCATAATTATGAAATTAACTAGTGATATTACATATTATTATTCAACTTGAATAATATCCCTATAAATAAGTAAATTTTATTTTTTGATTTGCTTTTCCATATTACTATTATGTTTATGTTTAGAAGGATTTTGTTTTTTTTCTTATACATTGCCTTAAATGTTTATTGTTATTTATGATAGATTCTGCTATATTATTATCATTATTGATCATTTGAGCTCACCCATTTCTTATGTTTTATTTTTCCCAAGATGTGAAGAAGATTATTATGATTGGCCTATAGGGAGATTCTAATGGATATGAGTGTGTTCTAAGGAGACATAATTTTGTTTTGTTTTCCTTTTCACAATGTAATGTAAAACATGTGTATGTATTTAGTACATCCAGGTATTATAAACTGATCAGTCATTGGGGACCTGATATCTTGTGATCATGCTAGTGTTATTAAATAATACATCAAATCTCGGTAACTAGGTTCAGGGCCTTACACAATAACATTTTTATTTTCACCCCCGCCAATATAGAAATGAAACTACCCAATGTAATGAATGAGAACAAAAAATAGATTTCAGAATTTGAGTGATAATGAGGAATAGAATATCAACAGTTGTATTTGATATGAAATCAGGAAGAAAATCATTTAGTTTGAAGATGAAGACCAAATAGTATGATGTTAATCACTCCAGGTCCATCTCATATGTATTTTCCTCTTAGATGATATGGAACACAAAGATTGAACTATTAATCATATTTATTTCCACTGAAACTACATAACATCTTTTGCATCTAAATCTCATAGTTATACAATATTATAACACAGTGGAAACCCTATGTTACTCCCTTCATTAAAATCAATAGAATAAAAATGATGGTATAAATAAAAAATATATTTTAAAAATATTATGGGAAAACCAAAAAAAAATATGCAAGTTTCCACCTTGAATGATCATTATTTAAATATGTTATCTCAACATAGAACCCCAACTGAACCAATACCAAATCTAAATAGCATATATATTCTTATAGGATCCACTTCCATTTGATATTCATTGCACCATAATTTAAAATTTGGTTTATGTGTAATGTTATTTGCTTCAATTAGTGGGATAATCCATGGAATATCATAAACGGTTTATCCAATTTCATGTATAATCATTCCTAAAACATATAGGATCATTCCCCTTTTTAGGATTCAATTTATGAAATAATGAAAATAGAAATGAATTATTTATCCCATTTTAATGGATACGTGAGGGGGGATGGAAGGTCTATATGTTTGAGTGTTAATTGATCAAAATTTCCAAAATAAGATTTAAATTTTGAATAAAAATTAGATTCATTTTCAAAAAAATCAGATTTAATTAGACAATTTGGAAAAGATGTTTTAGTTACTCAATTAGTAAAATCAGTGATATGGATGGAGATATATTCATATATCATGATTTATCCTAGTGTTCTAGTTATTTGGGTTCTTCAATATTTATTGAGAAAAATAGATATTTGGGATTAAATCCAGGAAAAAATAATCATGTGAATACAATAAATCCTTTTACTCTTGAATTGAAAATCCATCAAAAATTATTTTATGTTATTCAGTTATACTATATAAAAATGAATGGAACAATAAATTTTTTATGAGTGGATTGTGGGAAATTAGACTCTTCACATATTGTTAGGGATGGATTTGTTAATGTGATGATGGTTTCCTTATCATTTTTAATGATTTTCTAATCTAATCCCCATTATGATACCATAGAATTAATTAAGTCAATTTTATTACACAATTTCTCAAGTAATGGTTGTATTGGAGATTGTAAAATTTATTGATCTAGTTTTTTAAAATAATTTATATAATATTGTAATTATTCTCTTTTAGTTTGAAACTAGTTTTGAGTTAAAATTATTTGTCGTTAGACCATGTAGTTGATTTGGTTATGGATATTTACCAACAACAGAATTCATGATTTCTTTGTATGTTTCATTAAAATTGTTTTGGTTCTGAGGACTCATAATATAAATATAAATAACATATTTTTGGTATACCTAGAAGAAACTCTTTTATTGATCGAATTGTTGTGTAATTATTATCTTTTTGTCATCTTTCAAAAAAATGAAAAAGGTAAATAAGTTTGAACATCATATACTTCTCTAAGATCAATATCATCTAATGTTTTTGAGAGGGATGAAAATTTATATACTAAATATTCGTCATCCTAAATATTGAACATATCACCTTGGGTGGGGTATTTCAATGATTTTAATGGTCATAAGAGTAGGTGTACATTCACTAAAAAAGTGAAAAAGAAAATAAAGGGGAATGATAAAAAATTTGGGTGAAAAAGGATAATTAAAGTGAGAATATAATTATAGTGTCTTAGATAACTTAATGGGATCCCCAAAAATTATTTTGGAATTTGGTTTCACACATAATTACATAGACATAGAAGTGGGCATTGTATTACAATTAGGAGTTGAATCCATATGGATCGAAGAAGTAACCTTGATAAACATAAATTTATTGGAATTTTTTCCTATTGAGTGGCCCAATATTTAAGATGAGTTGATTTCAAAAAAAATGTTTTATATTAATAATATGAAGAAGGGTTAAAATTTAAACAATTAATGATGATGGTCCAATCCAAGGTTGTTGTTATGTCCAGATTGTAAGAATTTTATTTCATATAAGATTTTAGCTTACTAACTGAATAAGTATCTAAAAAATTAATTATGTCCCTAAAATAATTAATTAATTTAATAAATAAATTTTTCTAATACTAATAAACAATGAACATTGATGATCACTTTAACAGTAACTCTATGGAATTTGATCATACTACCACTCAAAATCTGAAATATTTAAATATGTATATGTTTAAGGATAAATTATGTCCTCAAATGAAACTATTAAAATAATGAATAGATTTAAAAGGTAAAGTACAAAAAATAACATGAAATCGACACCCATTAAAATCCATATAATCGATCAAAAAAATTTAAAGACTTCTATTAATGAAATTATATCAATGGAATATGTTAGTTGATATATATCGGTGATATTAAAGAGGAAGAAAGAAATAAAATGACAATCAAATTAGTTTCTATGTGAATGGATTCAACCCATAAAATTAACACATATGAATCGATAAATTTGGTAATAATAATAATTGATAATAATTAAGAACATTAAATTATAAAACTTGAGATAAATTGAGTAACACACATATATAGAGAAAACACAAGATAACAATATCACAACCAATCAATACAATGGAATAAAAGAAACCAAAAATCACTTATTTTGTTACCAAAATACACCTTTAATATATATTTAGAGTCATTTTGGTCATTTGACTCCCTTATAATTCAAAAAATTAAATAGGGTATTCCAAAAGGTGGGGGAAAGTGGTAGAGAATTTACATTGAATTATTTCAAAGGCCGAATGCATGAATTTTCTAACATAATTATGATGTAGCATAGATCAATTTATGGTTACCTAATTAGTTTTTGAAATAGAAGAGAAATATGTTTCCATAAAATATTAAGAATTTAATTCAAAAATTTATCACAATTTCAAAATACATTTAAATTTTATGCATTGACATTTTTAGATGAGTTTTGGTGCTTTGGAATATGGTCCTGAATTAAATCTTCAAAATGGTCAGAAAAGATCTCCACAAAATGATCAAATTATCCTCAAAATGAGTATAATTAAATGTTCCAAATTAATACATGTATTCTTAGGTATACATTAGAATTAATTGGGAATAACTTTTATGCTACATATCTGTATTAATCGGATGAGTTAAAATCCTCTTTTCTGAGAAATTTCAGTAATGAAGGTTCAAAATGATTATCATCCTTTTGAATATATAATTTCCCCAAGAAGAAACTATGTTCCTTAGTTAAAAATATTCATTATCCTAAAATTTTAATTTGAAATAATGAAAAGATTGTGTTTCAAAATATGATGTTAAAAAATGGGATGAGTTTACTATATTTTATACATCAATTGAAAATTTATGTGAAATTATGTTTAAATTATAAAACGAAATGACCAAAAATTTAATAAAAAATGAATCAAATGAAATATCATCAAAATTTAATGACATCTGCTAAATTTTAGTGTCTTATAAAAACCATTGGGTAAATTACTTGGGGTTGAGCTTAATAAATGAGGATGAAATCGGATGCCTTACTTTAAGGGAATTAATTAAAAAAATTAAAATAAATGACGTTTAAAATTTTATCATAGTTTGAGCACCATATTTAAAAAACTGTTTGTTAGCTATTTATATTCTACAAAAATGGAATGCAAGGATTTCCAGTGTAGTTTGAGAAAATATTACCCAACTATAAAGATGCATATGGAAATAAACAACACCCCCTCTATGGTTCACCTACATATTTAGGTTAACTATACACCTAAATTGGGTGGTCAGGGGAAAATATAAAATTTTAAAAAAAATTAGTATAAATTTCAAATATAGAGGTAAAAATAAAGAAATTAATCATAATTAAAAAAATTACAATTTGGGTTTCGCACCAACTTTCCCATTTATCCAGTCACCCTCATGTCCCAATGGAAAGGATCATCATGCTCCCATCTCTTTTTATATATGCATACTGTAACGACAATAAACATATTTATACCAAATATTATACAATATTGAGGTACTTAATTTCCATACCATAACCACATAGCACATAAATATAACTTAAGTATAATCTTCCACATGATATATCCACTATTAATGTCATAATCACTTAAGTAAACAATTTTTTTATGTAATAGTGATAGAGGGAGAGTTTGAATCTATAAAAACATGATCATCCATTGAAGAATGTTTCCATTTAAATTTTTTCCAGCCTTGTATATTAATAATTTATATATATTTGTATGCAAGAAGTTGATGTGTTGGAGTGGTTAGGTGTATAGTGTTGTGAATTCTACAAGAGGGATGATTTGGAATCATATCATTCTCAAAGAGGTCCATTTATTTTCTGTTGAAGACCACCGACTAACTGGTGGGGATGGACGGTCACCCAACATTCTACTGAGATCGCCCCACCCACCCTAGGAAAACTATATCTTTGTTGTACTCCAATTTCTAGTTAAGGAAATCCAATGTAATTTTCAAATGAGGGAAATACTTTAATTTTCCCTCGGACACTCATTTATGTTATTTCTCAAAATGTTGTTCACTATTTAACATAGTAGCATCCATTATACAATCATCTCCTTATTTTAGAGGTTTTTGTGCATCTTCTAAATCCATGGTATTTTTATTATTTTCATTTAGGTATTGGTGAGATAAATTTATTACTTTGAATCCATCCTCACATGTTCCTTCTTTATCTAGCTGTCAAGTAAGCTCTCACATTTTTTCTCTACTATTCCTTATATTCATGCATATTGTCTAATTTATAATTTTCTTTAATTATAGATATAATAAATTATTTATTTTTGTTGTTTGTACTCCAAGGATGCTAGGTTAGGTTGTCCCTTGATTTTCCCATAGTATCACTCTTCATTTCGAGGGTTTTCATTATGTGTTTACTCAAAAATTTTCTGTGTTTGTAAAAAATGTAATTCAATGTTTTAGGGATGATGTTGTCATAAAAAATGACTACTTTCAAGTGATTAATGATTAAACATGATGAGTGATCTGAGGGGTATATCATAGTTAAATTGAAATAAGAAATTGATAATTGGAATGGAAAACATGAATAGTTTTATTTCAAATAGAAAGTTAGAGCTTGAGATATTTTGATCGTAAATTGGTAAACATTAATAAAAATGGTATTTGGATGTTATGAAATGATATAATAATTGTAAAATAATGTTTCCCCTTTAAGTTAAAATTTTTCCCAGTTATTTTTGATTGGATTAATAAATAATTAAATGGTAATCGGTGATAATTGATAATGAATGATGATGTTATTAAGATTAGAGGGTCGATGCTTCGATGTGATAATTTTCCCAGAGGATGTCTTTTTCTAAAGTAGAGTAAATGATACGGCAGGGATATTTTAAACTATCTAAGTGTTTCATTTAACTCATGTAATGTAAATTAACTTTGAGTGACACTACAAATACTCTTGGAGCGGGCACTATCTGATGAAATGTACATACTCATGGAGTGGTCTAGTAAATAGACTTATAGAGATTTTTAACTAATGAATTGTAATCACTCATTGAATGTCTATGTAAATGTACATAGATAGATATAGGTACAATGATATAGTAAATACATTTTATACACTCTTTATAGGGGTTAATTATATTTAGAATAACCCAATTAGGGGCACATAGACATTTATCCCTAGATGAAGAAGGTATACCTCACCTTGGTTGTCACCATGGAGCCTAGGAATTAGTGTTTTTAAGGTTAAATTTCCATTATGTAATTAATTTATTATCTATAGAACTCCTAAAGGAATTTTTTTAGACTAGTATTATTAAGGGATTTTACTAGTTCAGTCCTACTATGCTCTGCTCAAACACATCGTGTAACTAATTAGATACATAAGAAGACTATTTGGTTATATGAAAGGATAAAGATAGGGTCCCAATGCTGGATGGTTCATTTGGTAGGGTTGGATTGGAATGGATGATTAAAACAAGTTTTACTCGATATCAGTTTTGATAGTCTACTTCTGGTTTTGGTTATTTTTTAATTTATGTTTCATTATTATATAATCCTACCATAGAGGATACCTTGTATTGTTTGGAACAATTTATTTTTATAGAAAATGAAATTTTGATTATTTATTATCACTTGTCATGACTATTCAATTGTTTTTATCAAAGTGTTTAGTTATTTATTATATTAATTTATTCTTCTATATCTACTCTGATGGGAGGGTATAGTCTCCCCCATGATATCCTCATCGACCCGCACCACTATTCATAAGACTTTGGTGTATGAGGAGGCTTGTCATAGGTACAATGTTGAACTATTCCAATTACTATTCTGAGCGAATCGGGGAAAGGGAGTTACTTCATCCATCAATATAACCCATACCCTATAAATTTAGGGCACACTATATACCCAATATCATAGATGATAATTTCTAGGTTTACTCAACTCAGTTTTCGGTCCCAATGAAATAAACAAAAATGTAATTGACACACACAAACAGACACAAACACACATATATATATATATATATATATGAATGTATGTATGTACATATTTATAGATGCATAATCCAATCATAGGGTCCATTACCTATCAAAAAACATTATAACTACATCCCATAACCACACTGTCATAGCCACACAATAATGGAAACCCCTTCATCCTGTAGAAAAACTGCAACTACAACTTCAGAACATCACATTTCATTTTTAATTTGAAATTTCATATTATTTAATTTACTAAAAAAACTTTTTAGATGAATTAATTCTCAAAACCTACGATTTTAAAAATACCGGTAATAAATTCCAACACATTGCATAACTTTTATTCATTTACCACTAAATTTCTCAATAAAATTAATTTAGTTTTTTACAACTATATTAATTCAACATAACAAATTCATATTGCTTATTATTTTTTGACTCTTTCATTACATTTACTCAAATTCATATCTCATGAATCTATAACTCTATTACAAAAAACATCATAAAAAGATACTGGAGCATAAAATCACATCAACACCTCTTCTTCTACTACATAAATGAACCACCATAACCCTCATCCATTACCATATTTTTAATTTAAAATAACACTAATATAAAAAAATATTTTACATTATCATTTTATTAAACACTTCCTTATCAACTAATCATTTTAAGATAATCACAATAATAAATATTCAAAAAAAATTATTTCCCACAACATCATCACATTTATATATTTTAATTCATCTAAATAATTAATAAAAAATAATTCTACACATTTAAAATCACATCAATCACAAAAAAAAATTCTTATCACTTCAATCATACCACAATGTAAAAAAATAACTCTAGAGTGAACGTAATGAATTATGACCCACTTACCACATAATTAAATTAAATTATTTATCTTAATTAAGATCAATCCAGTATATTTTTTAATGTGATGGAAAATCATTCAAAAAAACCACCCAAAATAATAATATATAGACTAAAAAATAACTCAATTGATGCTAGAAATTATGTAAAAAAATCAGAGATGGTAAAAATGGTCAAAAACAACAAATCATAAAAAGATACTTCCACCAACATATAATATATCACCCATAAAAAATTGTTTAATATATATACGCATTCACTAATGTCATTAGTTCATGAGAATGAATAAACAAGATAAATGCTGCATAAGAGATAATAAGAATATCATAGATCATCATGGATATATCTCATGAAGATATAGACCTAAAAATACACCAAGAAATTCTAAAATAGCCATGGAAAATGTACACAACAATATAGAGTTCCAATAATTTCAATGAAACTACAAAATATAATGAGGGTGCATATAATTATATTTTAAAAAATGGGATAATAATATATAATATCAAAATCCTAACCCTCAACATGGTTTAGTTAATTAATACTATTAAGTAAACTATGTCACATTAAAGAGATGTCTTCCTTAAATCTATTTGGCTGTTTACTTTCTCAAAATGTGCTTCTGATAACACCTAGAGATGGTTATATAAACCATAATGTTGGATTCCTAACACTTAATTCCATCCACAATACTATCATCACAAATAATTAACCAAACCGCATTATTTTCTACTACAAGATAGGAAATTGTTGTCTCCCAATAGAGAAAAATGTTTACAAAGATAACAATTCCCAACCTATTATAAAATAATGGTAATCACTCCCAAATATTGATATGGTTTACAACCATGAAATAAAAATAACCCCTAAATTTCAAGTTTCAACTAAAACATATTGTCTCCTAAGACACGCCCACTCCACCATGTATAGATCCACAACATGAGGAACTCATGAAAACCCAGATGTGGTCACTACTAAACAATTATATGTTTTCATCCAAGATAAAGAACACTTATAATCATCCAAAATATAACATAAAACACCACATATATTATTTATAACACTTTTAAAACATATATTCAAGGAACAAGAAAATCTAACCCTCTATAACTAAATATTGGGTGGGAAATGGTATTTAATTAGACAATAAAAACAGATCACATAATTGATACAAATTAATAGAGAACAATGAGAAATATACATAAAAATTTCATAATTATATAATTTCACACAATTTTATTATAGATATAAAAATATCTAAAATTAAAAACATACAAAAAATATTAGAAAACATGTCATAACATCTAGTTATTTGAAATGTTAATTTATATTATCTTAAAAAATATTCAATTTTTTAAATTATCATACCAATATTTATTTCGGTGAAAATGTTATATAAATTAAATAGTTAGTTTTAAGAAAATGTGGTTTGTAATTGAGTGGTTCTTCAACTAAATTTATCTTTGTTTTTAAAGATAATGTGATTACAATATTTATGGTACACAAGAATTCTTCACCATATTTATCATTAATATTCTCACAATTATTTTAATAACATGGTGTGATGAAAATGATTTATAATGAGAATTAATAATTAATGTTAATTGATTTTTATATTTCTATTATTTTCTATTATGACTTTTATCTCATGAATTTATCCAATTTTTCTAAAATATTTCTCTCATAATAATTATGAACATTTTTTATTGATTATGTTATTAAATTTAGAGTATTTACATGATTAAATGATGTATTTATGAATTAAGGAATGAATTATATATATCTATGTTAATATATGATATCAGTTCAACTAATTTCTTAATGAGTTTGTGTACATGATTATATAAAAATATTGAATAAATAATTGTAAAATAAATAATGGACCCAGGGTCTGTTTTGACCACATTAATAATATAATGAGTTATTCATTATAGAATATAAATTATAATCATTACATGATATTGGATTTATGAATCTAAACTCAAAATATTCTATATTATTTTATTCATTTGGTTTTAATTCTTTTATAATATTTAATCCGTCAGATAAATCATTAACTTTTTTCAATTAAATTAGTGTTTTAAGGACAACTAGTTCACTATATAATCAAAATTGGACTTCCACATTACTAAACATTTTGATATAGTTTTAAGAAGAGTTATATAAATTTATATATACTGATTTAACATAATAATTATTTAAACATCATAGGTGGTTATGTTTTTTGCTTAATTGATAGGCAGTAAACTGATTATAGAGGAATAAAAGATTAAATAAATATAGGTAATTATTAGAATACCAATTTTTTTCTTTTATTCCTGATTTATGCTCATTTACTCATTCTATTAATTTCAAAATACGATTTATTGATTCTTTATCATAAAATTATATAAAATATCAATGAATTTGGAATTAATATATTAAATATAATCAAAATATTATAAAATTATTGGGGATAGAAATTAAGAAATGTAAATGGTAGAATTTGATCAAGTTTAAAAAAATGGTAATGGTTGAAAAAATAGAAAAACCATGGGAAAATATATAATGAGGTATATTTACCATAAATACAGGGGTAGAACCTAGTATCATTAGGTTTTGAAAAATATTTTAATAAAGTTTTAAAAAAATTATCCAAATGTCATCTAATTCATTTAATTTTTTTGGGCTAACACTAGATTATAAACACACACACTTATAAAGTCTTCTTGAAATTTGATTTACTTTTCAATTTAATGAAATATATACTAATTTTTTAAGGATATTATTTTTCAAGTATTTAGTAATTAAAAAAGAAATATGAGAATATTTAAATTATTGAACCACATTATATTACTATTTGTTATGATAAGGAATGAAATTTTCTATTAATATCTTTTCCTCTCTAAATTTATAAATATTTTTTTCATCACTTTAAATTTCAATCAATTTGACATTGAATACAACTTTATTTTTAATGGTATAAATTAAATTAAATGTTATAAAAGTTCCCACATTTTGTTTTATATATGTGATTTTTAATTAAAATATTATAAAATTGATTATCACACAGTAATAGGACAATCATAAACAATAATTTCAAAGTCCTTACTCCAGTTATCTAGAGTCAGTGCATTAATACATAACCATGGAAAGATCACAGGGGATCAAATCTCGATAAACCGATCGGTTTAGTATCCTTGTAAGTGCTAGATGCATACATAAGTTCCACAATACAATATGTAATCAAAAAATCACATTATTTCTCCTTTGAACACATTTATATCCCTTAGATGATCCATGTAGGTCTCTCATAATATAAATCATTGCATCATGGGAAAAATAAAACATAGAAATGGGTGAGATCTGGTGCTCAGTAAGGATAACAATATAGTAGAAACTTTCATAAATAAGCATAAACATTTATGGCAATGTATAAGACTAAAAGAAAATCCTTTTAAAATTAATCTCCAACAAAATATGCCGAAGATAAATCAAATAATTCCATTAGCTAATTCACATGGATATTTTACTAGTTCAATAATCACATATAATATCAACATCCAATTTCAAAATGATGAAATTCATAATGCCAGACATCATAACCACATAGTCACGACCTCGTTCAAAGACTACATATAAGATTTTGTCAAGGACTTGTGCAAATATAATAGCTTATCTAATGAGACCTTCTGGTGAATCAAGGTGCTATAGTGGGCTACACCTATCACTTACTATGTCTAATTCATTCCTCATATGAAAATGTTGAAACATAAAATAAACAATTATTTTAAAACTAGCAAACGAAATGTTAATATTTTAACCAAAAACAACGAATGTTATAAAAATAACATATACATAGTAAAATATATGACCAACCCTTAAATACAATATGAAATATTTTATCATAATAAATCAACTTCAAACAAGTGTAAAATCTATCAATGGATGTTGACATAGAAGAAATAAAACTATTTGAGAAAAATATAACCTTCTATTTTGAAATCTATTAAAAGTCACATATTTATAAAAGAAAATATTTATTTTGAAAATATTATTATAAGCTTTTAAGGGATGATTGGAAGTTGTAATAATGGTGTAAAATAACCACAATCACTATATAAGTTAAAAAAACATTCTTTCCTTAATTTTGTTGAAATAGTCATAGAGAACATTGTTTTGGAAAATGACAGAAAAATTACATTATAAAACTTTTATGAAAAGTCTGAATATTTAGTAAATTACATCAATCCATAGTCTTTGAATTAGTAAAAATGTTTTGAAATTCATTTTTAAGAAACACAAATGTGGATGATGAAGAGGTCAAAGTAGATACTTATGTATACACAACCTCCAATAATGGAGAGATTGTAGAATTAACCCTTATCTTGTAATTTTCCTTGGTGGAGGGTACATTAACCTCTTGTATAATAGATAAATCATTCTTATTAAATTACAAAATAACCATTTTCAAAAACATGATATTATATATGATCTTTTATTATTGTTTTGTTAATAATATTTCAGTAGTATCATTATTTTAGGTGTTAACTGATTCAATTTCATTTATAACTTTTATTACGTAAGTCAAGAATTTTTATGGATAGGATGTATTTGATTCATATACATAAATATATTATGTTCTTAAACATTATTTAAAATCATAAAATCAAATTTATTTTTGAATGGTTATGATGGGGAATGAATCTCATCGCGTTCGTGGAGACGGTAATCTATACGTACGCACGAGCAACAATACCATTATTTTGATTCTGAAATTGTTTGTAATTGGATAGGATATGATATATAAAGAATAATTAACATGTTATATTTATAATTTAAATCATATATACTCATTATTATACCCATCCAATTAATAAAATGTTGAATAACAAACTACACCACGACGTGGAGACGGTAAGCCATACATACAAACGTATGAAGACTTGTCATTAATAGGATGAATGGAATAATGAAAATTGTTGTAAAATATTTATAATAGAATAAATTTATGTATAAGGTAATGGAGTTATTATATTGGTATGAAAACAACCAAGAAAGAGGATGTTAAATAAGAAAAGTACATTGAAAGAGGCGGTGATGTTATTACCTCTTCTTCAGTTGTTTACTTTGGATTTGATCAAAAGGGCATCTACAGTTGGATTCCTATCAATGTAAGGCATCTAGGTTGAATGGAGGGTAGTTGGGAGGATATTTGAGTAGGTGTTGGTAAAGCCAAATGGCATTTGAGGTGTGATTTTGAGAGAAGGGGAAGTGCCTTTTTATAAGAGAGGTGAGGGTCACTTTAGGAAGAGCATGAAATATTATTTCATTATACAAACATATTCGGTTTATAATGGCTCCAAAAAGATTTTTTTCAATGATAAAATAGGGATGGGTCGCAATACTTTCAACAAATTTGTTTTACGATGGTTTAGGTCAACATATTAACCTTATCTTTTAGATTTAACTCTTAGTTAAATAATTTTACTTTTAGAATGTCTTCTTGTATTTTTATATTACAATGTTAATAAATATCCTATAAAATTCCAAGAGAACCCAAAGTGGTTCATGAATGAAATATGTATTATTATATAAGTCCTTTGACCGAAAATTAGTTTTTTTGAATATTATATCAATTAATAGTATAGTATTTGTTTTAAAAACTACTTTATGTCAATTTTGGCAGTATTCACTATTTGGTTTTTGTGAAAGTCGTAAAAACTTTACGAATTTTAAAACAAATTATTTAACAATAACATGTCCTATTAAACTTTAAAATTCATTTAACACATCATAATATACAATTTACAATTATATTAATATTTATAATATCAATTATTTTAATAATTCAATAATAATGTAATTACTACATCATCATTGTGTCATAAAGAAATTTAATTATTTAATGGAAAAATTATAAATAAAATACAATTATGTAATAAATATTTTTGGATTTATAATTAATATTTAGAGACTAATTTATCGAATATATAACCCTATATTACATTTTCTGCAGTTATTAAATGTTGAATTTAACACTTTTAACTATTCTTTAAGTAAAATAATAATAAATTTCGTAATCTAATCCAAGTGGACCAAAAGGATCATATTATATTACTATAGTTTATTTTGGTCAAAAAAATATCTGATAGAATTATTACATGTGTTAGGGTAATTAAAATATCAAATTTACCTTTAATTACCCTATTTACTTTTAATCGTGCTAAATAAAATTCTAAAGTTACTATTCACAAAAAATATTTTCATCCTATTAATACATATATTACTTACATATTTCAACTGTGTCTCTAGGTTTTTTTAAAATTGAATTCACAGAAGTGGTAAAATTATGATTTTTTGCACATTTCCTAACATGATTAGAAGGTGGGTGAATGTTGTTAATAAATTCTCTAAAATTTTATACATGTAATTTTATTATAAAATGAATTTAATGTATTATATTGAACTAATATAGTTATTATGTATAAATTTTTAATTAAAATAAATTAAAATAAAATAAATAATCATTTAAATAAAATGTCGATTTGAAACAATAAAGCAGTGTTTTTCACTATTCATCAAAAATTGATCATTTTCAGAAAAATACCAAAAATTCACAGTAAGCTAATTTTTATATACTGATTCCAAAAATGATGTCCATTTTGATAAGTAAAATTTATAAAAATTCAAAAAGTGGGCGTATCTATTAATAACGACTCGTTTGGCTAGTCATGTTGTGTTAGAAGATGAATTTGTGTACAATGAATGCTATAGTATTATTCAAAGAGAAATGTACCGTGGAAGCTTGGGGTGTAACATTATTCCCTTCTTCAATAATTTCATCCTTAAAATTTCTAGAAAACTACATCATAAAAATATTTTGGTTGTTTTTCATCATAGGTTCCTTGGGTTCCAATGTTTACTATTCCATCTTATGGTTTCTCCATAGAATTTTTACAAGAAGAGTCATCCGGTTACTCGAAACTTGTTCTTTGGTATAAAGAATCCTGACATGATCTTTTCAATAAGATAAATCAAATTCCAGTTCTATTTCTTCATAGGTGAGTACATATGTTGGGTCTGGCATGTATTTTCTCAATAGTGATACGTGGAAAACATCTTGAACTTTGGAGATTCTAGGAGGCATTTCCAAATGGTAATCTACAACTCCAATTCATCAAATCATTTTGAAAGGTTTGATGTTCCTGTGACATAATTTACCCTTCTTACCAAATCACACAACACCCTTCCATGGAGATGCATTTAAAAAAACATGATCTCCTAGTTGAAATTCCAAATCCTTCCTTTTGTTATTGTCATATCACTTTTTCCTACATTGAGATGTTTGATGTGGGTTTGGATAATCAATACCTTTTCAATTGTTTCCTCAACATGTTTTAGGCTAATGAGTTTTCTTTCACCAACATCATCCCAGCAAGTTGGTTTGCGACATCTCTTTCCATATAACGCTTCATATGGTCCCATCTGAATACTAAAATGGGAGCTATTGTAATAAGAAAATTCTACCAGAGGTAAATATTAATCTAACATACCTTGAAAGTAAAGTGAGAAATATCTCAACATGCCTATTATGGTTTGAATAGTCCGTTCAAATTGACCAATATTTTGAGGTTGGTAGGTAGTACTCAAATGAAGATCATTATCCAGGGCCTTTAGAAGACTTTTCCAAAATGTTGATGTAAAACGGGGATCACGATCCCAAGCAATCGATAGGTGTACTCCATGAAGTCTTACAACATCATTAATATATATTAATGGTAAACGTTCAAGTGGTAAATCTGTTGTTATAGCAATAAAATGTGATGACATGGTAAGATGATCAATAATGACCCGTATTGAATCATTTCTTCTAGGAGTCTTTAGTATCCCCTTGATAGAGTCCATCGTAATATCATTCCATTTCCACTCAGGTATGGGAAGAGGGTGGATGAAACCTCTAGTATGTTGTCTTCCAGCCTTCACTAATTGAAAAACTATACATATTTACACATAATCAACAATCTCCCACTACATATTCTCCCACAAAAAATGTTCCATAAAATCTCTATTCATCTTATTGCTACTATGTTGTATAGAAAAATTGGAGATATAAGAATCATCCAAGAATTTACTTTTTAGATCAGTTATGTCAGAAACATAATGTCTCAACCCCAAATTTCAAAACACATCTTCATATATGAATTCATTCAATCATCCATCATTGATAACATTAATTTTTTTTGAGACTCGTCATCATTAGTCCGAGAAACTTTTGTTCTTTCTAGTAAATATGGTTTATAAACCATTTGAAAAAGAATTGATGTTTCACCTTCCATGATTATTCCCATGTCCATATTTACTATATCTATGAACATATGATCCCTTTCAACACTCATCTTGGTCAAAAATCCATTAGTCTTTCTTCTCAAAGCATTTTCCACCTTATTTGCCTTCCCTGAGTGGTAGTGTATGGTGAAATAATAATCCTATAGTAGTTAAAGTTACCATCTTTGCCTCATGTTTCATTATTTCTATTATAAAATATACATCAAACTCTGTTTATTGGTATGTATATCCCATTATTCACCATAGAGGTAGTGTATCCATATCATTAAAGCAATGATTGTAGCTGCTAACTCTATATCATGAGTGACATAGTTTTGTTCCTAAATTTTTAGCTTCTAGGATGCATAGGAAATAACCTTATCATTCTACATAAGGGCACAACCAAGTCACTTTTTTGAACCATCACTATAAATAACTAACCCTTCATTCTCTGATGGTAGAGACATGATTGTAGCATTGAATAATCTTCTCTTCAGTTATTAAAGACAATCTTCACGCACCTTTTTTCAAATAAAATTATCCTCTTTACATGTCAGCTTTCTTAATAGGTTATCCAATTGGGAAAAGTCATGGTTGAAATGCTGATAATATCCTACTAAATCAATAAAACTTCTTAACTCAGTTATACACATCGGTTCTAGCAATTCTTGTATTGCTATTTTCATAGAAGGATCAACAATGATTCCATTATTAGAGATAATATGGCCACGAAAAAAATTTCTCAAAGCCAGAATTCAAGAATTCTATACATCCCATACAATTCATTTCATTTATATGCCTTTAGAATAGTGCTTATGTGATTTTCATGATCTTCATATCTTCTAGAGTAAACAAAGATATCATCAATAAAGACCACTATAGTTTAATCAATATATTCCTTGAAAACACTATTCATTATATCCATGAAAATAGAGGGTGCATTATTCCATCCAAATGGCATTACTATAAACTCATAATGCACATACATGGTTCGAAATGATGTTTTCAGAATTTATTCCATCTTCCCACACTACTGATGATATCAATACTGAAGCTCAATCATAAAAAATATTGACCTATATGAAGTTGATCAAATAAATCATCGATGTGAGGTTTGTGATACTTGTTATTTATTTTTATAGCATTGTTCTCCCTATAGTCAATGAAAAACCTCATAGATCCATCATTCTTCTTAATAAAAGAACATTGGCTCCGCATGGAGAATCACATGGGAGAATAATTCATTAATTACTCAATTACACTAGTTGTTTCTTTAGTTACACTTCTATAAGGGTCTTCAATATGGTCCTTAAACTAGGTATTAAATCAATGGAAAACTGAACTTCTTGTTCTTAAGGATTTCTAGGTAAATCCTCTAGAAACACAGTAATATATTCTTACCCAATAGGTACATCCTCTCTTTGAACATTCCATTCCTCACACATATTTATTTCATTTTATTCCACCATAATAATTTAATTTTGTAGAGCTACTGTGGGTGGATCAAGATAAGAATCAAATGGTGACATTTATCATCTAAAGATAAGGTACTCTTTATCATCATGGAAAATTATATCCTCCTTTTTACAATAAATTTTCATATCATGGTCCAAAATCCAATCCATACCAAGGATTATATCAAATTCAATCATGGGTAAGATGATGAGATAAAAAGATAAATCATGTTTATATTCACTAATGATAATTGATTCACAAAAAATTGGTGCAATGATACTTCCCTTAAGAGTTTTGACTGAAAACTTCCTTGTGAAATAAAATTGGAAATATCTAATTTTCTTAGAAAACTGGGAAGATATGAAATAATGAGATGATCCAGAATCAAATAAATCATTGGATAAACATGAGGAAACCAATAAATTACCTCCCACTACATCATTCAACACTTCAACCTCAGCAGAAGTGATCGCATAAGATTTTCCTTGATCCCGTGGCCTTTTTTGAGATCTGTTTCCATGGCTCTGTAAAAATTCGTTTGAATTATATCCCATTTCTTTACAATTGTATCATTCAACATTTAAAACCTCTTTTATTCCCTTGCAATCATGAGCTTGGTGACCTTTTCCACCACACTTGTAACAAACTCTGATTACCTTGAGGAAAGTAACAGGGTGTTTCATCCCACATTTACTGTAGGATGGAAATTAAAAATTTCCCTTATTCACTTTATTTTCATTTCCAGAGTGTTAAATAGATTTCTTTGTCCCTTGCTTATCTTTAATGTGGTACGACTTATAAAAATCATTTTCTATCATGATAACACTTGAGACAATATCTTCATATGATGAGAAGGATTGGGAGACTAATCTTTAATGGGGAAATGGTTTTAACCCATAAATGAATCGAACAATCATACTCTTTGGGGTACGCATATAATTTGCTGCATGCCTTTTTATCCATGCAATGTTATCTTCATACTTTGCAACATTATCATCCTCCTTTTTCATTAGACTTAGAAATTGTCTTTCCATATCTTCTCGATGTTCATGAGGAAATTATTTTTATATGAAAATATATTTAAAATCCCTCCATTACATATTGGATAATTCCACATCCTCCTTTTAGTTTTTAATTAATTACCACCACTGATTTGCATCCCCCGTGAGGTGAAAAACTTCCATGAAAACTTTTTCCTTTTTGCTACTCCCCAATGTATAAAATATTTTCTCTAAGGAACTTGTCTATTTCTCATATTCAAATGGATTTTTAGTCCCATTGAATGTTGAATGTTTTTCCCTCATGAAGGTGTCTAACATTGATCCTATGTGTTGTGGATTAGGGTGCTCCATACAGGTAAGGTTATTATTCATAACCCGAGTGAGTTGTCCCAGTTTGGTAATAAGTTTTTCATCACCGGTTGTATCACCAACTCCACTATAATTATCTTGAGTATGAGGGAAATCATTACATAGATTACGTGTGTTGATAGGGTTTCCATTCCTTCCAGTAGGTTCCATTTCTAAACAATGGCAAACACTAGATTAGTTTATGAATCACAATACATAATTCCAAACATGTATAACTATTTACATAAATGGAACAATTTGTGTATATAAACCATAATAATAAAAAATGTTTTCCTTAAGGTTGTTTTTACTCATAAATCCATCATAAAGGTTTGAAAATAAAATGGGAATTATCCTAAGTGTATCCCATAATATTTACTTAACCAAGAGTGCAGCAAGGCCCATTTTCGTGTACCAGGATACCCCTGGTCAAGCCTGAAACTCTTTTTCAGAGTATTGACTCATATGTACATGTGTGCTAGATCCATCTCTAACTTCTTTTATCTAGACAGGGATGTATTTCGTTTAAAATAAAATAAAATCTATACATTACCAAAATTATAGGATCTTCTTCTATACTAATCCTCAAATTCAATCTCTTGGTAATGTTCTCTAATTAGAGTTTTTCTAAAACTACCTTCCGTGGATTGTACTAAACTTCCTATGATACCAACAGAAATTCCCCAAACCAAGTTACCTTGAGTCAGTTCATTATTTCATAATATTGGCATGATCATAAGGGATCAAATCTCGAATGGCTGATCTGTTTAGTAGTCTTGGAAGTGCTATATACATACATAAGTTTTACAACACATTATGAAATGAAAAACAACAACATTGTGTCTCCTTTGAACCCATTCATCTCCCTTAGACTATCCCTACTGGTCAGTTATAATATACTTCTTCACCTCCTAGAAAAAATAAATCATAGCAACGGGTGAGCTCAGGTGCTCAGTAAGGATAACAATATAGTGGAAACATTAATAAATAAGTATAATCTTTTAAGGGTATGTATATAACTAAAACAAAAGCCTTTTAATCATAAAATTCAGTATAATATGACAAAGATATATCAGATAATTATATTTACTTATTCACATGGATATTATTCTAGTCAGATAATCACATGTAATATCAACAGCCAATTTTATAATGATGGAATACATAATTCCAGACTTCATAACCACATAGTCAAGGCCTCGTTCCAAAAAAAATAAGATTTTTTCAAGGCCATGATCCAAGACACTAGTTTGTCTCATAAGACCTACTAATGCATCAAGAAGCTATATCAGCCTCCACCCATCACTTACAATGTCCAAGGCATTATTCATATGAAAAGGTTGAAACATAACATAAACATTCATATTAAAACTACCATACAAAATGTTAATACTTTAACCATAAAACATGAATGGTATAAAAATAACACATCCAGAGTGAAACATATCACAAAACATTAAATACAATATGGAATATTGTATCTAAATAAGTCAACTCCAAACATGTGTAAAATACATCAAAGGATGTTGACATAGATGAAACCAAAACTATTTGAGGGAAATGCCTCATTCTATTTTTAAAACAACTAAAAGTAAAACGGTTATAAATGAAAACATTTATTTTTAAAATATTATTATAGTATTCTAAGGGATGATTTTAAGGTGTTATAACAGTGGAAAATATCTGCACTCTTTATGTAAGTTAAAAAATCATTCATTCCTTAATTTTGTTGAAAAGGTCGTAAAGGACCTTGTTTGGAAGACAACAAAAGTATTCCTTTATAGTCATTTTATAAAAGGTCAGAAAAGGGTATAAATGTATTTAACCCATAGTCTAGTAAAATGTAAAAATGTTTTGAAATACATTTTTAAGAATCACGTATGTCGATGATAAAGACATCCGAGTAGATACTCATATATAAACAACCTCAGATAATGAATAGATTGTATAATTAACCCTTACCTTGTACTTTTCCAAGGTCTATGTAACATTAACCTCTTCTATAATAGTTAAATATTTTTTATTAACATATACAAGAACAATATACAAAAATATGATATAATATATGATCTTTTAATATTTTTTTGCTAATAATATTTCAGTAGTATCTTTGTTTTATGTGTTAACAGATTCATTTTCCATTAAATATTTTGTTTTTTATGTCGTGTTTGTTATGGATATGATGTATTTTATTCATATAGAGGATGATATTATGATCTTAAAATTTATTTATAATCATAAAATGAAATATAATCTTGAATTGTTATGATGGGGAATGAATATCATCGCGTTCGTGGAGATGGTAATTGGTACGTACGCACAAATGAAAATACCATCATATTGATGGTGAAATCGTATGTAATTTGATGGTATATCATATATATATATAGAATCATTAACTGGTTATATTTATTATTTATTTCATTTATACTAATTGTTATATGCATCCAAATAATTTAGTGTTGAATAACAAATCACACCACCACGTGCAGATGGTAAGCTATACGTACACACATATATTAACTTGTCATTCATTGGATGGATAGAATAATGAATATGTTTTTACCATATTATAAAAACATCACATTATGTATATGGTACTAGATATATTATTTTGGTATGGATGCAACAAAAATGGAAGTGGAAGAAGAAAATAACATTGAAAGAAGTTGTGAAGTTATTACCTCTTCTTCAGGTGCTTCTTTTTTATTTGAAGAATGGATCCTCAGGTTGGACTATAATCAAAGTAAGGCCTCTAAGATTATGTGAGGCTAGTTGAGAGGATATTTGAGCATGTTTTGGCCAAGGTAAATGGCTTTTGGGGGTGTGATTTTGAGAGACGAAAAAGTACTCTTTTATAAGAGAGGTGAGGGGCACGTTAAGAAAAGGTAGATATATTATTTTATTGTACCATCATATTTGGTTTATAATGGCTCTAAAAGTATTTATTTCTATGATAATCACTACAGGATACTAAGGAATTACCAATAGTTTTAAACCGTTGGCAAAGGCTTCCAAACCATTGGTATTCTATATACCAACGGTTTGGATAACTGTAGGCATGTAAGGCATTGGGATAGCCCATTACAAACAGTTTTAGTACAACCGTTGGGAAAGACAGTGTAATCTTAGAGATTCACAACGGTTATTTGAAGCACTGGTATATAAAATTACTCCCAAAGGTTTAAAACCGTTGGCAATACTGGGCTTCTATATATGAGTATTCCCAACAGTTTGAAAACCATTTGAAAAACTGGCAGCTGGCGGTGTGAAATATGAGTATTCCCAATGGTTTTCAAACTATTGGCAATACTCATTTTCATGTTTTAGCATTATACCAAAGGTTTTATTAAACCATTGGTATAGTGTTATACTAGAATTTGCAGACCAGCCGCCCAGAATTTACAGAGCATCCAGCCACCCAGAATTTACAGACCAGCCACCCATGAACACTCAAACCAGAATTTGCAGACCAGCCACTCATGCACACTAAACAAAACCAAGAAATACAGAACTCAAACCAGAATTTGCAGACCATCCACACAAGCACACTCAACAAAAACATGGAATACAGATCAAACACCACTCGTGCACACTCAAAAAAACCATGTAATAAATAAAAAACAACACACCAACACACTCAACAAAACCATGGAATACAAAACAAACACTTGCATACACCAAAAAAACCACCTTCTATACTCAACACCAACAAAACCACCTGCACACTCAACTACATGCACCAACAAAACCATTTCACACTCAACTACATACACTTGAATACACTCTTAATAGAAACAAATTCCTGCTATAACACACAAAAGCACATAAAAAAGATTACTCTTATAACCATGGAATGTACCACAATTATAATCATGTATATGAACCCAATTAACCTATGAAATACAGAATTCATAATTGAATTCTCATCATCATCATGAAATTTTTTGTTGAAAGAGTGGAAAAGTACGAAGGAGAAAAATAGGAGGGAAAGGGGTAAACAAGAAACACCGAACCGGCCCCGGGGGAAGACCCCTCCCCCCCTTAGGCAAGATGACTTAGGGTGGTCTGAAGTGATGAAGAACCCGTGCATCCCCTTTGATATAGTCAATCCCTTGGGATGGATACTCCCTGCAGTGTGAAGAAACACCTCCTCCGTGTTGTCGACGTCCACCGCAGCCAAGTGATCCTTGACCTTGTTCCCTTCTCTCTAGGTGTAATGGATACTCACTCCAGTAATAATCATACTTCTACAGTTTCAGATGACATATTTAATCGACCAAGGAGACTCGGTGTACCCATTCATAGAGTTGTGCACAATAATGGAGTCTGTTTCGATTTCATAAATTGTGAGACCCTTTTCCATGCAATGGTTGATCCCGGTGAGAATTATCTTCCCCTCTACTTGTAGAAAAGACCCCTGGCCCAGTATTTCCGAGAAAGTGAGGTAAACCAAACCATTGTGGTCACGTACTCCTCCTCCACGCAGGTTCCCTAGGACACAAGACCCTTCTGTATTATGTTTGAAACCAACCGAAGGAGGGTTCAATTGAACCATATTTCCATCCCTGCTTTTAGGTGCCATGTCTATATTAGAGCCCATTTGGAGCCATCGAAATACAGGGGCTACCTTCCATGTCCTCACAGCTATGTTCATATCTAGTAGCAGATTTTTCGCCCAAATAATAATGGAATGAGACGAAACACCCACCCTGTCGTGCTTCGATTTTTTCTGAGCCTGCCAAATGGTCCAACACCCCACATGCGGCACTACTTCATGGGATACCCTCTCCAGACCTCTTCCCTCAGAACCTTAGAACCACATATCAAGAAAGGCTGGGGCAGAACCGTCTGAGGGAAGGAACGCAAATTCCCCCAGGATTTTCCAAACCTCGCGTGCCCAATCACTGACGAAGAACAGATGGCTAGTGCTCTCTTCACTATAAGCACTACAGCATACGCACCTGGACGAAAGGGGGATACCACACCTACGAATATTGTCATCTGTCAGGAGGCCTTTGTTACAAATCCTCCAGGTGAGGATGTTGATCTTGGTGGGGATGTTTTTCACCCATAGAATCTCAATCTGCACCTGTCCATTACCAATGTAGTGGAAATCCTTCGATGATAATAAGCCTAAGGAGGAGGTTGTGAACACACACTTTTCATCCTCTTCATTAAGATCAATGAGTTGAAAACAATGTATTTGTTCCTTATCCAAAACCGAGTTAGTGAAGCTAGGAAAGAGGCTAGCCTCTATGAGCGAAATATTCGTAGCCGAGAATCCCGGGAAACCCCCCAATGTGCCACACCAATCATGATGCCAGAAGGATATCTCTCCCTTCCACACCACCCATCTCCAAAAGGGACGAAGGATCTGAACAATAGGGCCTATAACCGACCAAAGGGAAGAAAGATGCCCCTCACACATAGCGCTAAGGCACTTCACGTACGCATGCATGGTAGTCCCCCATAGGGTATGATGTTCCAAGACACTCCATACAAGCCTCACATGCATGTAATAAATGGTATCTGTCAGGTTGCACACCTTGATGCCTCCTTCATTCACAGGCCGCACCATTTTCCTCCAGGCTACACTGTGTTTCATTCTCTCTGATAACGGATCCCATATGAAATTGATATGTATCCTATAAATTGATTTAATAACGCCCTTGGGAACTTTGACAGAGGACAGACCATGAATCAAAGAGGCCACCAGAATGCTATTCACTAGGGAAATGCATCCGCTAAAGGATAAGAATTTGTTTTTCTAGTTAAACATCATATCTGAAACCCTGTTGCAGAGTTTGTCGAAGTCCAAAATTTTAAGTCTCCTAGGAGAGACAGGAGCGGATAGATAGACCATTAGAAATCTCCCCTTTGGATTCCATGTAGACTACTAACAATTTTCACTCTCTCGATGGAGCACTTGTGGGAGATAAAGAAATCAATTTTCCCCTTGTTGATGGACTGGCCACTCCAATAATAGTATTTCTCCAGAACTCTTTTCAGACTTTGTATTGATATGATCTATCCATTCAAGAATAATATGGTATAATTGGCAAACATAAGTTGGGAAATTTCTGGGGTACCTGATTGACGACGATATGGAAGAATGCCTCCATTATTGATACTCCTATGGATGAGCCGGCTCAAAATATCTTGAATGCTGATGAACAGCGATGGTGAGATAGGGTCCCCTTGTCTGATGCCTTGGGTAGACTTGAAGAAACTGTAATACTTTCCCATGAAGTTCATCGAGAGCCAAGACGAACTGAAGCAACAAAAGATAATATTGTCAAAGGCGCGTGGCGCAATAAGGGGAAAAGACCATTTGGGGATGTGGCGCAAGGAGCGACTAAGTCTCATGCGCACATAATTAATTATATACAATTTTGAACAATATCTTAAATTTTAAAAAACATATATTCAATAAAAAAATTCAAATTAAAATACATACAGATATTTTTTAAGAGGTTCTGCTGTGAGTGATGTCACAACAATGTTTTTATATTCTGTTATGTTTTTACTTGAAAAAAAATAAGTCTACTATTTTTTATTAATATATTAAATAGTCCATATAATTGAAATTAGGACTGCCCCGATTTCCATCATGGTGCACCGTGATTTCTGCCTCCTACCCCGATCTACGCCTTTCCAGCCTTTTCGTGTCCTACTCTGATCCATGCTACAACGATACATCTGTTGTGCACTCAAAACCCCAGCAATCGCTGACATCATTCGCTTCTCTACCTACCTGCATCGCCGCCTCCCAACAAGGAAGATGAGAGTGAGCCGTGCCTTTACAACGCATGGCGCCTGAGCGCCTCAAGGAATGGTGGGTGAGGTGCATGCCATTGGCGCGCCTCCGGAATGTCACCTTGCCTTGTAGGTGGCGAGGCGATTCGGCCTCCCCATTCCACTTTGCATGGCGCGCACCTCAGCGTGCCTTTGACAACAATGATCAATAACACATACTCAATGAATTATGTTGTATACATAATTCCGAATTTGTTTTCTATGTTTTCTATATACTGGTTGTTTTTACTTACAGTGATGTCCATTTTAAACAAAAGACATACACGAGTGATACCGGCCACACCGTGCCCCAAATTTAGGCGGGGTTGACTTGTACACGTCACATATGACTCATTAATCGTTTTCATAAAGTATCAACATAATCTGAATGCATTTGGTTGGTTTCTTGTATGCCAGTTGTTATTTTCACATAAAATATTTTCCATTTCAATGAAAGGTGAGACACTTTGAGTGGTGTCAGCCACACCGAACCTCAGATTGAGGTGGGGTTGACTCATACACGTCACATACGACCCATGGATAGTTGTGTTAAAGTATCAATAGAATCTGAATAAGTTTTGTCAGTTTTCCGTATGCCAGTTGTTTTTACTTAAAATGATGTCCATTATAAAAAAAAGAGAGATGGTTAGATTTATACAGGCCACACCGCACATCGGATTGTGTCGGGGTTGACTCATACAAATCTTATATGACCCACGGATTGTTGTCCTAATGTTTGAATAGAATCCGAATGCATTTGGTCAGTTTTCCATATGTCAGTTGTTGTTTTCACTTAAAATGTTGTTGATTTTAAACAAAAGAGAGACACTTCGAGTGGTGTCGGCCACACCGCATCTCAGATTGAGGCGAAGTGGACTCGTATACGTCACATATTACCCATGAATTGTTGTCATAAATTTTCAACAGAATCTGAATGCATTTGGTTGGTTTTCCGTATGTCATTTGTTGTTTTCACATAAAATGATGTTCATTTTAATCAAAAGAGAGACACTTTGAGTGGTTCTAGACACACCACACTTTGGATTGAGGTGGGGTTGACTTGTATACGTCATAGATGACCCATGGATCATTTTCCTAAAGTTTCAACATAATCTGAATGCTTTTGGTCAGTTTTCTGTATGTCAGTTGTTGGTTTCAATTAAAGTGATGTCCATTTTCAACAAAAGACATACACCTGGAGTTATACTGGCCACACCATGCCCCGGAGTGAGCCAGGGTTGACTCGTACACGTCATAGATGAATCATAAATCGTGTTGATAAAGTATCAATAGAATCTGAATGTGTTTGGTTGGTTTTCCGTATGAATGTTTTTGTTTTCACTTAAAATGTTTTCCATTTCAAATAAAAGTGAAACACTTTGAGTGGTGTCGGCCACAGCGCACCTTGGATTGAGGCGGGGTTGACTTATACATGTCACATACGACCCATGGATCATTTTTCTAAAGTATCAACACAATATGAATACATTTGGTTGTTTTTTCATATGCCAGTTGTTTTTAATTAAAATGATGTCCATTTTAAACAAAAGAGAGACAATTAAAGTGATACCTGCCACACCGCACGTGATGGCGGCCTGACTGCGGCATGACCGCGGCGTGTTGTCCTGGTCCAACGACATCTACAGGGTAGTATCTTCCTGCTAGGAGTGAGGGGAGCGGGAGGAAGTTGGGGAACATTCCAGTCGACGCCTCCCTCCCCATTAACTATGGATGAGTAATGTATCTAAAACTCTATCAAGTTATCATACATCGAATTCCGACAGGACATCGAACCGCCACGGGGTTTATTCCTGGATCAAGGCCAAATCAAAGCATTACTGGGGCTTGAGCACGGTGTGACCGTAATGTGACCGCGGCGTGACCATGGTGAGACCATGGTGTATTGGCCCGGACCTATGACATCTATGGGTTATCATCTTCCAGCCAGGAGCGATGTGAGCGGGAAGAAGCGGGGAAAAATTCCAGTCATCTCCTCCCTTCCAATTATCTATAGATGGGTAATGTATCTAAAACTCTATCTAGGTATCATACATCAAAGACCGATAGGACTGTGAACTGCCACGGGGTGTCATCTTGGAGCAGGGGAAAATCATGGCGTGACTGCGACATGACCTCTGCGAGACCGAGACGTGATTGCGGCATGACCGCGGAGAGACAGCGGCGAGACCGAAACATGTTCGCCCGGTCCAGTGACATCTGTGGGGCATCATCTTCCGGCCAGGAGTGAAGGGAGCGGGAGGATGTGGGGAAACATTCCGGTCTTTTCCTCCCTCCCCATTAACTATGGATGGGTATTGAATCTTAAACCCAATCTAGGTATCATATATTGAATTCTCACAAGATTGGGAACCGCTGCATGGTGTCATTCAGGAGCAGGGCCAAATCATAGAATTACCACGGTGTGACTGCAGCGTGACCGTGGTGAGACCGCAACGTGTTTTCCCTATCCAAAAACATCCGCGGGGCAGAATATTTCGGCCAGGAGTGAAGGGAGCGGGAAGAAGCGGGGCAACATTCCGGTTGTCGCCTCCCACCCCATTAACTATGGATGGGTAATGTATCTCAAACACAATCAAGGTATCATACATTGAATTCTAACCGGACTGTGAACCACCGCAGGGTGTCATCCAGGATCAGGGCCAAATCACGGCATTACCGCGGCGTGACCATGGCGCGACCACGGCGTGACCGTAGCATGACCGCGGCATGACCACGGCTTGACCGCGGCGTCACCGCGACATGTCCACTATGAGATCATGGTGTGTTGGCCTGGTGCAACGACATTCAAAGGGCATCATCTTCCATCCAGGATTCCAAATAAATCCTATATAGTTGTCCTTCACATTATAGAAACTGATCTTATGTTATAAAAAATAGACTCTTGAAACACATGAACGACGAGTCACCATTGTCTTGGTGACTCGAAACCAAAGAGCAGGGATCAACGTATTACACAAAAGACATTAAGAACCTTAAAACACATGAATGACGCTACATAACCCGTGAGAAACCAACCAATGGTATTAAAGCCTTACCAAAATTGGTAGCAGCGAACCAAATCCACTCGAACCAACACAAAACGATCCAATGCCCTACCAAAAACATATTATGGAGTCAAAAAAACTAAATCCCCAAATACATGAGGTGCGAGACAAGTAGTAACCATAGAATCTTACCTCAGATCAAAGCCGGTGGACTGAATCAATATTAACTCCTTCTGGAACCCTTCGTAGAATATAACTACCCTCTTTCTATAGAAAGCAGTCAAAGATCTATGTGACCAATGTGATAATGAAAATAAAATTAAAACTAAACTAAAACATACCTATCTCTTGTGACTATACCTGTCACCACCCAACATATATGTACCACAGTGCCCCATTGGTCATATCATGTTCCTGCATGAAATGTGGAAACAGATCAATGTTTCAAAATGATACTATCAATAAGTACATTCCTATTAATTAACAATTACTCTTCATATTATGGGCATATAATCAATTTGGCCCGAGTTTCAACTTAGTTTTGTTTTTTCGATACATGGGATGAGGTCTTATTATTCTTGGTTTTTATGTTTACACTTGAGATAATTATTTAAAAATGATGCATGCATTTGGCATTATTATTTATGGTTTTAGTACTTAGTTTGTTCTTATGGGGCCTATCCACAAGAATAATTCTTGGAATATAGGGTTCAGTTGACATTTATGCGCATTAATGTGATTGATGTCACTAATGATGAGGATTTATGTAGAGACGCATATCTTGACGTAAATGGACATTACATTACATTTGCGTAATACTTAGTACATAACAAAAAACACACACACAAGGATCGTAATAGTTTAGTGTCTTTGGAAACTCGGAATATAATCTTCTAATCGTGGTGAAAGATATTCAAAATCTCCCATAAAGATCTTCTTTTTTTTACCTAAAACCTTTCTTTATATCCTGGGGAAAAGAAAACATAAAAGGGTGAGCTCAAATGCTCAGTAAGGGTAAACAAAAGAAATATCAATCACATCATATACATAAGCACATAACTTTTGGAAAATCTTAACCTGCAAAAGAGATCATAATTTCATAACATGGGGTAAATCATGGCAGTGAAATGTAATCACAATAATCATAACTTAAAACATGAAACTTTGTGGCATTCACACATAATCATAGAGAATCATTTCTTGTTAGTCAAGACTCATTGCCAAGACTATCTTTGAGGACAAAGTCCCTTTCTGAATCGAGTAACCCTCTTTTCAGTCCTGTTTCACTGAACCGGTATAACCTACCATTCCATCCTTGTCTATCTCATGAGATATAAAATCTTTACCCAATTCATTGGATGGAGATATAGGTCCCACCCATCTCATAATGATACCATTCTTATGTGTGCCACAAAATCATAAATCATACATCATTTCAAAACCCATGTAATAAAAATGGGAATCTTAAACATCGTGACATCATAAAACAATTCATATAAGATAAATGAATTTATAAAAATAATTCCATCACAACATTATCAAATCAATGTAATAATAGAGATAAAAACAGAACCCTTTATTATCTTAGATGTAAAATAATTTTGATAAAACACTTGAACTCCATTCTTGAGGAAAATATCATTTCTTCTTCAAAAAACTTTTTCCTTTCTCAACATGTCATACAACATTAAACTTAAAGAAGTTGATTAAAAATAAACATGAAAACTTGTAAAGGAAGCTTCTTGGAAATAATGTTTTAAAAATCCATTCATGCCGTATAAGTTAAAAAAACATTCTTTGTACTTTTTTCGGAAAAGTCAAAAAGTACCTGGTATGAAAAACGGAAAAAGATTCCTTTCATACATACTACTAAAAACTCACCGAAGGGTAAAAATTGATTTAAACAATTGTAGGTGGATGGAAATAATATTACATATTGAAGAAACATGGATGTGGATGATAAAATACACCCCAATAAATACTTACGAATAAACAATCTCGGATAAAAATGAGATTGTGATATTTTCGCTTACCTTAGGTCCGATTTGCTTCGTATGTGTCCGAACCTCCTGTATAATGATTTAAATAACGTCATTGACTTATTCCAGAATCATATTCATTGTTATGATATCATATATGGTTCACTTATGACATTATATTACCCGTTCTTTTGTAAATTCCATGTTAAAGAAGCGTTTTGGTTAAAATCGTTTCATTTATTGAAGGTGTTTTGACTTGTTGTTCTTGACATTATTATTACTTATATCATGATTTAATTACTTCCAGAATATAAAATATGATTTATATATCATATATATTCAGTATATATATATATATACATAATAGA
Organism: Viscum album; assembly: GCA_963277665.1. Taxonomy (NCBI): domain Eukaryota; kingdom Viridiplantae; phylum Streptophyta; class Magnoliopsida; order Santalales; family Viscaceae; genus Viscum; species Viscum album. Next base: position 1,345,347,192 of record OY728147.1, read on the forward strand.
TAGATAAATGAAATGAAAAACACCGTTCATGGAGGCGGTAGTCCGTACGTACGCATGAACGTTGTTTTCCTTTCCTTATTGTCTTGAATGGATGTAAGTAGATTATATATATATATATATACATAAATCCAGTAGCTTTATAATGTAATATATTTCATTATTATTTCTTATATATACTTTATAATCATTCTTAAATGGTTAACATGGAGAATGAATCTCATCGCGTCGTGGAGACGGTAGTCCGTACGTACGCACGAGCGATGATATCATTTCCATAAATATTTAATTGAATTGGAGTGGATTATACAATATATAAGAATCAATATGATGTTGTAATAAATATGTATAGTTATTCTTTACACCATTATACCCATCCATTTAAGGTGGTGGTGGAAAATAGATTACACCACGGCGTGGAGACGGTATTCCGTACGTACGCACGCGCGGTGATTTCTTTTTCCGTAGGATGGATAGATGGTGAAATAGGGTTGTTTCATACTTATAATAACATATCAGTATATAAGTGATACTGATGTTATTACTTCATAATGATACAACCTAAGAAGAAGAAGTGGAAGAAGAAATAAAGATGAAAGAATTGGTAACGGTAATTACCTCTTCTTTGAAGCGCCTCTTTGAGACATCCTCTTAGGGAACTAAAATTGGTCTTTGAGGAAGACCAGAACCTCTAGGATGTTTCTAGGGAATGGGAGAAGAGATTTTGGCAGGGGTTGGTCGAGCTTGAGTGCTCAAATTGGTGTGAGGAGTAGGGGGAGGAGGAGCCCTTTTATAAGGGAGGAGAGGGGCTCCTTAGGAATATCTCAAAATATTATTTTATATTAAAGTCAAAATCGGTTTATAATGGTTCCAAAGGGTCTTATTTCGAAGCTAAAGTGGGGATTGGTCGAAATACTATCAACCAATAGGATTTAGATAAGTTTAGGGTATTATTTTAACCTTATCAATTAGATTTAACTCTGAGTTAAATAATTTAACTTTTACCGTGTCTTTTTGTTTTCTTTCACTATATGGTTAATACACTTACTATAACATGCCAAACGAACCCCAAATTGTTTATTATTAATATATATATCCTTATATAAGTCATTTGGGCGAACCTTAGATTTTTAGGAATAAAATAACAATTAATAATATAATATTTGATTTAAAAACTATTTTGTGTCAATTTTGACACTATTTGATATATGATTTTTGTGAAAGTCATAACAGAATTATAAGTTCAAGAAAAGTTTATTAAATCATCAATAATATATCATAGTAACCTAGAAAATTAGTGGAATTCATAAAAAGTCTCAAATTACATTTATTTGAGCATTTATAACATCAATTATGTTAACATTTCCTTAAAAGGCTAATTACTGCATCATCGTTGTGTCATAAATAAATTAATTAATTTAAAGTCTAAAAATTATAAACAAAATATCATTATGTAGGAAATATTATTATCTTTCTAATGAATATTTATAGTCGAATTTATCTTATGTATAACCCCATATTAAAAATGTTTTAGTTATTAAACATTGATTTTAACTACATTAACTATTCATTAAATAAAATAATATTAAATGTCATAATGTAATCCAAGTGGACCTAAATGGTCATATTATATTCATAAGGTTGTTTTTGGTCGAATTACACTTATCCAATAGAATTAGGACATGTGTTAGGGTAATAGTAATATCATATTTACCTTTAGTTACCCTATTTACTATTAACTGTGGTAAAAAAAAAGTAAAAAGTTACTATTCACCAAAAATTATTTTCATCTCATTGAACCACATTTTAGTCCTTGATATTAACTGTGTCTGTCGGATTTTTGAAATTCCATTCACAGAAGCGGTAAAATTAAGTTTTATGCAAAATTCAGTTTTTAACCTACCACTTAGTGGTTTCACTATTCATCAAAAATTGAATGTTTTCAGAAAAATGCCAAAATTTCATCCTAATCTATATTTCATATTCCGAATTCAAAATTGAAGTCTATTTTACCAAATTCATAACATAGAAATTGCATTAATTAATTTTATAATTAAATCCCGATGTTAAAACAAATAGCGTGTTTTTAAGAAACAATATCTATCAAAAGATTGACACTTGATTATGTCTGGTTTAAATGTTAAATTACATCCAATGACCAACATTGTATTAAATTGTAAAAATATATTCTAAATATACTTTAAAACCACTCAAATTAATGATTTATCACTATTAATTATTTCGTTTAAAAAAAATTTTTTTTAGTAATTTTCACTATTCATCAGAATATGAAAGTTATCCGAAAAGTACCAAAATTACACCTTAGGCTAAATTCGATACTCTGAATCCAAAAATGAATTCCATTTTGAGAGATAAAATTTCTAAAATTTAAAAAGTGGTTATTACTATTCATAATGGCTAGTTTTAATAATATTTTAATAGCATATCGTTGTTTCGTGAAACTCAGTATTGCGTACTACACACGCTATCGAGGAAGGTTGCGATTGCGTGTAATGCAAGGCAAGTCAAGGATGCGTGTTGTGAAAGCTCCTTTTTGTGTTGCGTACAACACAAGACATTAGTGAAATTAAAAAGAATATTTTTCATAAAATCTTGGGCTGTTACATTCTACCCCCCTTAAAATGAATTTCGCCCTCGAAATTCGTCGGGGTTATAAATGGTTTACTATTCGAAAGTTTCTTTAATAGAAACCCACATCGTAAAAAGGAATACCAAAACCAATATTTTAAAACAAAAAGTATGAAACTTAACGGTTACCCAAATAAACTAATCACTGGGTTTCCACATAGGTGAAAATATGGATATGGAAGAAAAATCTAACCATCATGTTCTGATGGAGAGTGGTAGAGAACATGGCTATAGAAAAGCCAACAATCACAAATCCATAAATTTGTGATGATCTAAGGTACCATCCGATTAATCAGATATAAGATCACTAAGACAACATTTTTTTGGTTTTCAAGATCGTTTCCCTAAAGTTGAATAATTTGAATTAGAATAAATACTTACTTTATTTTGGTACAATCGCACTATTGTTCGTGCCTTGAACAATTTCCACTTCATCTCTTAAATAAATGAAGTTGAATTTGTTATTCGTGAAGTGTTAGCAGATCATGTGATAGAATGACGGGTCATGCCATTTGTCTCAAACAAAAGGTTAGCATAAGTCGATCTATAGTGAGATTAATCATATATGGTTCTTAAAATGGACTTATACTTCATATATCATACTGCTTAATATAATAAAACTAGTTTCTATTAAACAGGTACTTCTTGTAGGCCAGTGGTAGGCGATAAAGGTCAGTCGCACTTCGGTTGTCGGTTCGATTCCCACAGCCTTGTCCAAAGCGATGGGCTGTCGCCCGTCCTGCAGGTTGTCCTTTTTCTAAAACTATAATACTATAACATCCCATAAATAATATCGAAAAAAAACATCTATCCTTAAAAAATACTAAATTATGTACAACATAATCCATTCCAATCTTTAGGCTTATCCATAATACTGCAGTCCACTCTCATAACATAGTGAAAATGATTACCAGAGATTTAACACCATCGTCGATCCCCATATATCATAAGATATGCTTTGTTGGTCACATTTCAAACATTCAAAGTCCTTAATAATGTATTCTCTTGAATACCCATTGAACCATAGTGAAAACTTGAATGCAGTAAAAAGTTAACACTTTTCACATACCAAAATCCTAAAAATTCTATATACCCAAACCATGATATCACTTAGTCCTTATATCAATCATGAGCTCATGAATACTATCAAACATTTAATTTTCTCCTTATCCCTTCATTATGCGCATATCATCTACATTCCAAAAATATCTGAATAAACTTTCATGGATACTGGTAACATTAATCATACACTTTCAAAACACAAGGAAAGACAATAGTGTAACAATCCATAGATGTCTCTTTATTCCATAGTAACATGAGATTACTTATACAAAATTACACATGATAAACATGTAATCATTCCACTACATTCTTAAACCATTGACCGAGCTTCAAAAATTCTTTCATCTCACATATCATTTGTAGTCTCTTCATCATCATCCACATAAATACTACCCATATGACCATACTGATTCTCTTCATGAGTCTTTCCCTTAGGGAATTTGTTTGCATAATGCCCATACATTCCACATTTAAAACAATTAACCATTTTTGATGTCGTAGAAATACCATTATCCTCATCCACGGTGTTAACCGACCCTTTTCCTTTGTACTTACTTGCTTTGTGTCCTTCTTTTCCACACCCAAAGCATCTTCCAGTTCCCTTGAAACATTCTCCTTGATTCCTCTTCCCACATGATTTACATAGGGGAAATTGAACTTTCATTCCTCTATGATCATCATGGAACTCCATCTTTCTCTTATTAGTCGAGTCCGGAAACTTACCAAATTTTACTTTATTGATCATATTATGAGATTGCTGATTCGGCATAATAATGATGTTTGGACCTCCAAATCCCATTTCATTTGGTTTCTCATGAGGAATATCATTCCATTGTCCATCATATCCTCCATTATCGTGAATCATCTTGTTTCCAGCCATTTTCTAAAACCCAAAAAGAATAGTGTGAGAGGCAAAAATCATAATAAAGGGGGGAGTAACTTAAATATCTAACATCTTTGGTTTAATCTAATATCATTACCATAGTTCTAGGACTATATCCTATACGTATACTTATCCTTATAGACATCCCTAGACATACCTTAGAAATGTCTCTAGGGATCTCACTAATGTTTTCGCATCCTAGTTTCCAAAGGTTGACTAAACCTCCCTTTGATACCAACTGTAGAGACCCATATCTTGACGTACATGGACATTACATTACATTTGCGGAATACTTAGTACATAACAAAAAACACACACACAAGGATCGTAATAGTTTAGTGTCTTTGGAAACTCGGAATATAATCTTCTAATCGTGGTGAAAGATCTTCAAAATCTCCCATAAAGATCTTCTTTTTTTTACCTAAAACCTTTCTTTATATCCTGGGGAAAAGAAAACATAAAAGGGTGATCTCAAATGCTCAGTAAGGGTAAACAAAATAAATATCAATCACATCATATACATAAGCACGTAACTTTTGGAAAATCTTAACCTGCAAAAGAGATCATAATTTCATAACATGGGGTAAATCATAGCAGTGAAATGTAATCACAATAATCATAACTTAAAACATGAAACTTTGTGGCATTCACACATAATCATAGAGAATCATTTCTTTTTAGTCAAGACTCATTGCCAAGACTATCTTAGTGGACAAAGTCCCTTTCTGAATCGAGTAACCCTCTTTTCAGTCCTGTTTCACTGAACCGGTATAACCTACCATTCCAGCCATGTATATCTCATGAGATATAAAATCATTACCCAATGCATTGGAGGGAGATATAGGTCCCACCCATCTCATAATGATACTATTCTTATGTGTGCCACAAAATCTTAAATCATACATCATTTCAAAACCCATGTAATAAAAATGGGAATCTTAAACATCGTGACATCATAAAACAATTCATATAAGATAAAGGAATTTATAAAAATAATTCCATCACAACATTATCAAATCAATGTAATAATAGAGATAAAAACAGAACCCTTTATTATCTTAGATGGAAAATAATTTTGATAAAACACTTGAACTCCATTCTTGAGGAAAATATCATTTCTTCTTCAAAAACATTTTTCCTTTCTTAACATGTCATACAAATTTAAACTTAAAGAAGTTGATTAAAAATAAACTTGAAAACATGTAAAGGATGCTTCTTGTAAATAATGTTTTAAAAATGCATTCATGCCGTATAAGTTAAAAAAACATTCTTCGTACTTTTGTCGGAAAAGTCAAAAAGTACCTCGTATGAAAAACGACAAAAGATTCCTTTCATACATACTACTAAAAACTCACCGAAGGGTAAAAATGGATTTAAACAATTGTAGGTGGATGGAAATAATATTACATATTGACGAAACATAGATGTGGATGATACAATACACCCCAATAAATACTTACGAATAAACTATCTCGGATAAAAATGAGATTGTGATATTTTCCCTTACCTTAGGTCCGATTTGCTTCGTATGTGTCCAAACCTTATGTATAATGATTTAAATAATGTCATTGACTTATTACAGAATCATATTGACTGTTATGATATCATATATGGTTCACTTATGACATTATATTACCCGTTCTTTTGTAAATTCCATGATAAAGAAGCGTTTTGGGTAAAATCGTTTCATTTATTGTAGGTGTTTTGACTTGTTGTTCATGACATTATTATTACTTATATCATGATTTAATTACTTCCAGAATATAAAATATGATTTATATATCATATATATTCAGTATATATATATATACATAATAGATAGATAAATGAAATGAAAAACACCGTTCATGGAGACAGTAGTCCGTACGTATGCATGAACGTTGTTTTCCTTTCCTTATTGTCTTGAATGGAAGTAAGTAGATGACATATATATATATATATATACATAAATCCAGTAGCTTTATAATGTCATATATTTCATTATTATTTCTTATATATACTTTATAATCATTCTTAAATGGTTAACATGGAGAATGAATCTCATCGCGTCGTGGAGACGGTAGTCCGTACGTACGCACGAGCGATGATATCATTTCCATAAATATTGAATTGAATTGGAGTGGATTATACAATATATCAGAATCAATATGATGTTGTAATAAATATGTATAGTTATTCTTTACACCATTATACCCATCCATGTAAGGTGGTGGTGGAAAATAGATTACACCACGGCGTGGAGACGGTATTCCGTACGTACGCACGCGCGGTAATTTCTTTTTCCGTAGGATGGATAGATGGTGAAATAGGGTTGTTTCATACGTATAATAACATATCAGTATATGAGTGATACTGATGTTATTACTTCATAATGAAACAACCTAATAAGAAGAAGTGGAAGAAGAAATAAAGATGAATGAATTGGTAACGGTAATTACCTCTTCTTTGAAGCGCCTCTTCGAGACCTCCTATTATGGCACTAAAATTGGTCTTTGAGGAAGACCAGAACCTCTAGGATGTTTCTAGGGAAGTGGAGAAGAGATTTTGGCAGGGGTTGGTCGAGCTTGAGTGCCCAAATTGGTGTGAGGAGGAGGGGGAGGAGGTGCCCTTTTATAAGGGAGGAGAGGGGCACCTTAGGAATATCTCAAAATATTATTTTATATTAAAGTCAAAATCGGTTTATAATGGTTCCAAAGGGTCTTATTTAGAAGATAAAGTGGGGATGGGTCTAAATCCTATCAACCAATAGGATTTAGACAAGTTTAGGGTATTATTTTAACCTTATCAATTAGATTTAACTCTGAGTTAAATAATTTAACTTTTACCGTGTCTTTTTGTTTTCTTTCACTATATGGTTAATAAACTTTCTATAACATGTCAAACGAACCCCAAATTGTTTATTATTAATATATATATCCTTATCTAAGTCATTTGGCCGAACCGTAGATTTTAAGGAATAAAATAACAATTAATAATATAATATTTGATTTAAAAACTATTTTGTGTCAATTTTGACACTATTTGATATATGATTTTTGTGAAAGTCATAACAGAATTATACATTCGAAAAAAGTTTATTAAATCAACACTAATATTTCATAGTAACCTAAAAAATTAGTGGAATTCATAAAAAGTCTCAAATTACATTTATTTGATCATTTATAACATCAATTATGTTAACATTTCCTTAAAATGATAATTACTGCATCATTGTTGTGTCATAAATAAATTAATTTATATAAAGTCTAAAAATTATAAATAAAATATCATTATATAGGAAATCTTGTTATCTTTCTAATGAATCCTTATAGTAGAATTTATCTTATCTATAACCCCATATTAAAAATGATTTAGTTATTAAACTTTGATTTTAACTACATTAACTATTCATTAAATAAAATAATATTAAATGTCATAATCTAATCCAAGTGGACCTAAATGGTCATATTATATTCATAAGGTTGTTTTTGGTCGAATTAAACTTATCCAATAGAATTAGGACATGTGTTAGGGTAATAGTAATATCATATTTACCCTTAGTTACCCTATTTACTATTAACCGTGGTAAAAAAAAGTAAAAACTTACTATACACCAAAAAATATTTTCATCTCATTGAACCAAATTTTAGTCCTTGATATTAACCGTGTCTGTCGGATTTTCGAAATTCCATTCACAGAAGCGGTAAAATTATGTTTGATGCAAAATTCAGTTTTTAACATACCACTTAGTTGTTTCACTATTCATCAAAAATTGAATGTTTTCAGAAAAATGCCAAAATTTCATCCTAAGCTATATTTCATATTCCGAATTCAAAAATGAAGTCTATTTTACCAAATTCATAACATGGAAATTGCATTAATTAATTTTATAAATAAATCCCGCTGTTAAAACAAATAGCGTGTTTTTAAGAAACAATATCTATCAAAAGATTGACACTTGATTATGTCTGGTTTGAATGTGAAATTACATCCAATGACCAAAATTGTATTAAATTGTAAAAATATATTCTAAATATACTTTAAAACCACTCAAATTAATGATTTATCACTATTAATTATTTCGATTAAAAAAAGTTGTTTTTAGTAATTTTCACTATTCATCAGAATATGAATGTTATCTGAAAAGTACCAAAATTTCACCTTAGGCTAAATTCGATACTCTGAATCCAAAAATGACTTCCATTATGAGAGATAAAATTTATAAAATATAAAAAGTGGTTATTACTATTCATAATGGCTAGTTTTAATAATATTTTAATAGCATATCGTTGTTTCGTGAAACTCAGTATTGCGTACTACACACGCTATCGAGGAAGGTTGTGATTGCATGTAATGCAAGGCAAGTAAAGGATGCGTGTTGTGCAAGCTCCTTTTTGTGTTGCGTACAACACAAGACATTAGTGAAATTGAAAAGAATATTTTTCCTAAAATCTTGGGCTGTTACAATTTAGATGAGGCAATATTTTTCTAAGAGGATTGGGCCTTGTAGTGATAGGTGTAGCAATTGTACTTCTAGCATTTGATGAGGCAATACTTATGAGGACAGATTGGAATCTTGGTAGGTTTTTAGAGTTGGATAGTCCCTCTGAGTATATAAAATGTCTTGTGAAAATTAATACTCCATTTAATGATTCAAGAGTTAAAATAATATGATGAAGGATGAGATGCTAGTGTGGGTGCTGGGTATTGTTGGACAGATTGGCATTATAATACCAAGAGGTTTGATGTGATTTAGCTTAGGACGGAACTTGGTTAGTGGGGCTGGGTTATAATACATGAATTTGATGACATTCTTGACCGGATTATCGAGAACATAATATAGATATGTTCGACATGGTGTGCTTTTGTGACTAGGAAAATCATAAGGTGAATAATCCTATTTGTCTAGTTAGGTGATGAGATGTGCATCGAGGGATGGGATAATCCTCAAGAGATGAGTCCAAACTATGTGATAGAGAGGATAGAAAAGGATAGGTTTGTCAGGATTGGGTGAGTGCCCAACCCAGACGAGGATGATACGATGCATGGAGACACTTGGGGTTATTTATGATATCTCATGGATACACTTGGGGTTATTTCATGACTCCAACATACTCCAAAAATGTTCTCACACTATGTTTTAGAAAAACAATTCCATCTCATGGAAGACCCCAAGGCTCCTCTATCTTCTAATGATTCCTCACACTTACACCTCATGGTATTATAGTATACAACTGATCTACGTCAACTAGTCAGGATAGTATCACTACCCTTCACCCGTATAAAGAAGTAAAATACCTAAGTGGCCAATGTGATAGTGAAAATAAAATAAAACTAAACAAAACATACATGTATCTTGTGACTATACATGTCACCTCCCAATATATAAGAACCACACCGCCCCATGGGTCAAATCATGTTCCTGTAATCAAGGGGGAACGGTTCCATTTAATAATCTCTTCATTTTTAATTATGATCATTATATAGCACGTTGTTGGAAACACCATACTAGTACACTTATCCATTGAATATTCACCTATGATACATTAGTTGAGTTGAATATTGTGCACATAACTGTTCTAGAAGCCCTCCATGTCGCACCATGATACGAGATTGATTACAATGGTGAATAATAACTAATGCATCATAAAATGAAATTCGGCATAGATTGCCTTGGTGTCTTAATTAGCTCTCCTACTAGCATCCACCATCCCTCGGTCAAGAGGGAAAGGGTAATGTCGCCGAAGGAGAGTGAGACGAGAGGGGAGCAGGGAACATCACCGGGAGCCGAGAGGGGAGGGGGATGTCATCAACAGAGAAGGATCCAAGAGGGGAAGGGTAACATCACTGGAGGAGAGGGAGGGGGCCGAGAGGTAGAGGCAGAGGCCGGGAGGCGGAAGCGGAGGCCGGGCGGAGGACGAGGTCGGGTAGGGGAGGAGTGCGAGGGGATGAAATGTCACGAGGGAGGGTGCCCTAATTTGGGTATAATGTTTCCCAAAAATTAATTTAAACCGTAGGTAATCTTTCTCTTTCCCAACGGCTTTCTTAAACTGTTGGGAAAACACAAAATAAAATAGCCTACCCAAATGGTTTATTAGAATCATTGGTATAGGATCTTTTTCCCAATGGGTTATCTAAACCGTTGGGAAAAAAGTGTTGGTATAGGATCGATTTCCAGTAGTAGAGGGATAAAACTTAAGGTCATATAGCCTAGAGTGTAGGGGTGTAATTTTTAAGGTCTTGTAGAAAGGAAAAAGGGGATATATGGAAAATAAATTAATAGGGGGAAATAAACTTAACATGTTTTCATAGCATATGGATTATTAAGAACACCACAGGTATGAGTGCATACCATTTAAGGTTATGGTGTTTGGACAAGCATATTTCAATAAAGATCTTGATAATGTACATAAGTATGGGAAATTCTATGATGGGAAATAATAATTAATGTGAATTTAGTATTTCCTTATCACCGATGAAAAACCTAGTGAACCTCTCACAAAAATATATCTAGTACTCGGGGGAAGGGGCATGATATGAGAATTAGGCTGGGTAGGGGCTCGACTTGAGTGTGTCAAAATCCCTAAGATCTAGGATGGAATGAAAATTGTGTTGGTCCAGGTCATGATGTCTAGACATTACTATGTATCATGTATAGTGGGAATTAAGCCATACATTTTCCTAGAGGTCTGTGTGGTGGTAGTCCAATGTCATGTAAGTATTATCCACTAAGGAGGGAACTATCGTATCACACTGTTTTATTAAATTAAATAGGGATAAAATTATATAGTTTAACATATAATGGAAAAGAGGTCGAAAATTTATGTTACTATACCCATAAAATCATCCTTAAAGGGAAATATCCAAGATGAGGATTATGAAGTTAACACATGCAAGGGTTAGGCCCATTTTGATTGTTCGATTCAAAATACATGAGACATGTTACTAGAAGGAGACATTGACAGTAATGTCAAATCCATGTAATGTCGATTCAAAGATAATCTTATAAGACCAAAATATTGTGAATGATACATGAACTAGTCACATGAAAAAAATAGAAAGTACCCCCCCATCTATGGAAGGGAACACACTCCTAATGGTGTAATGATATATGATTTTTGAATCAGGAAGAATTATTTCTCAAGGACTAGAAATGGTGTTACATAGATATATTTCCTTCAACAAGTGGTCTTGAGAGATCTTCTAATACTGATAGAACATGGTACCTGAGTTAGTGTGGTGGTGAGGACCTATAAGCATAGGCAGACTGGAAATGTCACATAACATGCACTTCATATATATAATTTTTTTGTAAAGGAAAATAATTTTTCAAAATAAATCCTTCATATAGTGTTGTTACTCTGCTATGTCACTTCTAATGCATCTATGAATCCAGGCTGCACAAATCCCCAATTGAAAATTCCTATTCCATAACTAATAAAATTGATAATGGGAAAAACCCCTTGGAAGAATATGAAACATTGAATACCTCAATGGATCGATGTGCAAAAATCGGAAAGGGTTAATAGCCCTTTTTAATTATAGAAAAATCGAAGAATGACTCTTCCTAATGATAATTATAGCAAACATTGAATAGGAAACATTGAATAACCCTAAAACAGAATATGAAACATTCATTTTGGGTTCCCCTGTTCCTAATTATAGAAACATATCTATCACAATTGATTGTTTTCAAAATTATTCATTGAAATCGATGAATAACCCTGAAACATACACTTCTGAAATCAGAAATGCTACCTTTGTGAACTTCTTGCGGATGAAATGTGGAGCGCAGAGTTTGTGGGGGAGGGGCGAGAAACGACTGCTAGGGCTTGGGATGAGAGGAGGGAAGAGGCGAGTGGCGAGCGGCGAGTGGCGAGTGGCGAGTGGCGAGCATCGAGTGTTGAGCAGCGAGCGGTGAGCGGGAGTTAGAATAGGAGGAGGGGAGCACGAGGGGGATGACAGCGGCAGCGAGGGGGGTCAGGACGGGAGTGGCGGCGAGGGGGATCGGGAAGGTAGCGACGGTGAGGGGGGTCGAGAGGAGTGGTGTTGTAGGGCTGGAGAAGTGGGGCACGAGGGGCAGTGCGGATGGGAGAAGAATCCAGATTTCAAATGGCTTTAGGTGTTTCTATTCCAACGGTTCATATGAACCATTAGTATTTGAGGTGGTTTTTCTGAAGTTTTCATAAAACCATTGGAAAACCCAGCATATATCTAGCATATATTACTCTATACCAATTCTTTACAAATAACCGTTGGTATAGATTTTTTATCCCAACAGTTTTTTCGAACCGTTGGGAAAAAAGTGTTGGTATAGATGGGATTTCCAGTAGTGAATGCGGGGATGGGTCTAAAACCTCCCAAAAATTATAATTTAGACAGGTTTAATTCACCATATTAACTTTATCTTTTATATTTAACTCTTTGTTAAATATTTTATCTTTTACAATGTCTTCTTGTATGTTTATATTACAGGGTTAATAAACATACTATAAAATTCAAGAGAACCCCAAGTAGTTCATTATTGTCATATATATTATTCTATAAGCCTTTTGGCTGAACATTTAATTTTTAGGAATATTATATCAATTAATAATATAGTATTTTTTTAAAAAACTCATTTATGTCAATTTGGAAACAATTTAGTATTTTGTTTTTTTAAGTCATAAAAACATTATCACTTCGAAATTTTTTTTATTAAACCCTAACATGTCATATTAACCTATGAAATTCATGGAATACATTAAAATTTTTAATTTACAATTATATTAATATTTATAATATCATATATTTTAATCATTCAATAATAATGTAATTACTACATCATCATTGTGTCATAAATAAATTAAATTATTTAATGTCAAAAAAATATAAATATAATAACATTATGTAGGATCCTTTTATCTTTCTAATTAATATTTATAGACTAATTTATCTTTTTTATAACCCTATATTAAAAATGATATAATTATTAAACATTGAATTTAACACATTTATCTCTTCTTTAAATAAATTAATAATAAATTTCCTAATATAATCCAAGTGGACCAAATGAAGAAAATTTTATTCATAAGGTTGATTTTGGTCTGAAAAACTTATCCAATATAATTATAACAAGTTTTAGGGTAATTATATTATGAATTTTACCTTTAATTACCCTATTTACTTTTAACCATGGTAAATAAAATTCAAAAGTTACTATCCAGAAACAATTATTGTCACAAACCGAATCAATCGCCACCAAAAATGGCACCAAACCCAGCCTGTGACAAGGACCGAAGGGCGTCCCCAATCCCCACGGGCTGGCACAAGTGCCCGGGTATCATAAAATGAAAATTGGGAATGATTTACCAGAGTTTATAAACATAAAACAACAAAAAAATCCAATGAAACAAATATAGATTTTTCAAACCAAACAATCTTTTACAAAAATTCAGAACTGAATTACATGGCTTAAAACAACTCAAAAGGTCTATACCAAAGGTACACATCCAAATAAGGACAACCCAAGAACCCTCATGGCAAGGGGCACCGCCCTCAAGCCACCTCCACAAGACTTCACCACCAAGGACCTGCTAGAAACCCGAACCACTGGAACAAATAAACTGTACCCAACCTGCGACGACAAAAACAACCATGTCTACTTACACCCAAGGGTGTAAGTAGGGTGTGACCCAATGCCCAGTCGGATACCACTACTAAGAGATTCAATGGGATAAACATTTAAAGATGAAAAGCATGAAAGTTTTCAAAAACATGAAAAGCTAGTTACAATTTCTAAAGGATGCAACTTTGAATAAAAATAGTTTTCAAGTGGGCTATCATTAAGAATCAAAAATTTTAAAAATAATGTCAACACTACTGAATTTTCCAGCCAACTATACCATATGCCGACAGTAAGTACAAAGTAAATAATGATCTCAAGAAATAGGAAGTAACCCCTAGGCACTAGCTAGTTGTGGGTCCCTGGTACCTCGTATCTCGGTGAGAGTAACCATCACAAATATCCATTCTCGTGCACGAGCCACTAGTAGGGAACATACCCATAACCTATTGGTCCCCAATCATCATCATCATAGTTTAGATAGAGTTTTAAGCGTAAATCTTGCTAAGTGAAACTGAGGCCAAACCCCACAGATTCACTAGCATACTAGAACACGTCCACCCACGTAGTTACCCAGGTTTTCCCCTTGTGCTCAAACAAGTTCAACAAGTCAAGAAATATACATTGAACATGAAAATATCATTTCCACATCACAAATTCACCAAAAAGCCCATATGTATACCACACAAGTCAAAAAAATCCATTTTTCATTCAAAATGATTTTGAAATCCGAATCACACCAAAATAGCCCACAACACATTTCACATTTCTTCAACACTTACAAAAAACAATTAAACAATTTTATAAAACAATTATAAGATATTTAAACTCATATAACATCCCAGACACATGGAATATAACACTTCTTTGATAATCAAAAATTCAATTTTTCACATCACACTCACACAAAACACTCCACTTCACTTTCACATCACTTTCACTCCTCAATATCTCCTTCAAAAAAATTAATAAAATATTTACAGGATGATAAATATCACATAAAAACATTTTCAAAAATTAAATGGACCTTTTAAAAATATACTCCTACCAAAACAGTTTGCTGATATAGTTTCACCTATTACACAAACCAATAAACCATTCAAAACATTCATAAAACAATTATATAGAGTATACCCAAACATTGCACATAAAATCCATTTCAAAAACCTCTTTTTAAGCCAAAAGCACACCAAGACCCTACCAAAACAGAATTGGCAGACCAATAAACATGTAATAATCCACTTTCAAATGTTATATAATCACCTTGAATAATATCACAAAAGATATACATGAGAACACACAAATCCATAAAACACATTCAAGGAGTATACCAAGGTTATACAAATAAAACCATTCAAATACACCCCCTTTTTAGGCCCACACGGTACTATATCATTGTCCAACCATAATTGGCAGCCCCTTTCAACAACTAATAAACCACTTCTATATTTTACAAAACTACCACAAAAGATAACACATGAAATGCATTTGAAAAATACACACTTCAAGCAAAAATGTAACTTTAAAAACAAATGATTTACTATTGCTACCAAAAATGGTTTTATCATAATTCACAGCACATAAGGAACATGTAAAATTATTTAATCAAGCAAACTAACTCATCATTAAATGGTTATCCACGGAATCACCTACCGAATGTGTCGAAACCCTCAAATATTGGGGTGAAACATCAACCGCATGACCGCCGCATCTCAAAGAAGTCAAAAGAAACCTAAAACCTCAATATTTCACCCAAAATACAGTAATTTAGAACCTATGCACGAACCCTAACTTCTGGAATTTTTTATAATTCATGAATTAGGGAAGAAACCCTAAGCAATTTGAAAGAGGAAAGAAATAGACTCACCTTCTTGAAGTATCCTGAATTAATCACTCCAAAAACAATAGTTCCTGAAATTGAAAACAGAAAATATTCAGGGATTCTTTGAACAGAATATAGTAGGTAATTTGGGAACTATAATGGAGGGAAACGAGTAATAATTGATAGTGTTAAGAAGGGATGAAGTTACCTCTTCAATTCTGGCCGATTTGAGACACCCTATGAAGATCAGCCCTAATTCACGATATCAAAGAGCTCCAAGTAGGGGGGAAATGCAATGGGAGTGCGTATGGGTTTCTTAGGGTCGAGTGGGAGGTGGAATCACCAAAGAAACGCAAATAGTGAAGGAGATATAATAACATTAAAAATTATTTTTAATGTAGGAAATGGGCCTTCGGGTAGGCCCAATATCTTAAATAAAAACCCATATCCACCATGATTATGGATTTATAAAGGCTCCAAATTTATATTTTGCTGTTACTAGGTCATAGGAGACCATTTAGGAATTGTAATGAAGGAAAATTATTAAAAAATTAAAAAGTTATAAAGGAAACAAATTTTATTTTTAAATCTGGAAATGGGCTCACGGTTTGGCCCAATTCATGAAAACTCATCTATTTCTCCATAAAACCTTTGGAAACCGTCCAAAAATAAGAATTAAAAGAAAATAAATGAAATTAAACTTCAAAATAAGTCATGTATGTGACAATTCTCCCCACCATGAAAACTCTCCGTCCCCAGAAAGCTACAGAAAGGCCAGATACGAAAGCCAAACCGAACTGATAAACCAAGATGTACTCCCTTTCCAGGTTTCGCCCCCAAAGGCCAAAACACCTACATTGATCAATTAAGGAAGGAATAATTCACAACAAAATCATACACCACTTTCCTGAAACAATCAATCACATTCAGGTTTTATCCTAAAGGAAAACACCTCAAACACTATCAGAACAAGACTCAAGCAATTCACTCAAACGAACAACAACATCGAACAAGGTTACACATACCTTGCTATAACTCTACCATTGGGCACTCTCCAATCTCAATGGTTACTCAAGGAAGATTTAGGTAGCTTGATAGATCTGAATGAGACTACCTACCACCAGTCCTTGACCATGAATAAATCTACGTTATTGGTACGGGGAAAAAAATAGGCTCCCCACCATAAGAACCAACAATCCTAATCGACCAGTATGGGCCGGTACAGAAAGACCCCAAAATATAAAGTGTTGGGATGACCACATGGTTAGTCTGCATGGTTTAGGAAACCATGAACTAACAGTGGATATTCTTCTACCTACATGGTTTTTTTGGGGGGGCATGGTCACTACTAACTATGTGCAAACCGTGTGGTCAACCTGTCTAGCCAAACTTCATACCTTTCTCTAAAGACTCAATGGAAATCAAAGAGGGAGGGAATAACATTGTGTGATTACATGGGTACAAGACCCTCCACCTATTTTGACCGAATGGGAACAACAGAATAAATATGATGACACCATAGGTTTAAACTTTTCTTATCTTTCATATTGAGGATAAGACTTTGCACAAGGGTTTAAATGACACTGGGGTTTCCCCTGACTACGCGCCAACTTCTCTCCGGGACCTATGGCTGGAGCTAAAAATATTGAAGCATCTTCGGCCTCGCAGTTAGGATTTGGAAACCACCTGAATGAGAATTCTTCTTTCATTGCAAACAACAACTACACCACAATCCCCCCGATAAGTTTTTTCCAAGACATAACACATTCCAAACTCACTTTGCCCTAAATCGATATTTCACTGAAACAAGGGATTAGAAGATGTACACACATCACACCATGTTTGTTCGGATGAGAAACAATAGAAGTAAAGAACACTTATACTCACCTTCCTCTAAAATGGAATATATTTTTTTTATGTTTTTTTCAAGGGAGACATTCTCCCAACTTAATAGATACTCTCAGATGATTTCCCAACTTTCACCTTTACAGTCAATCGAGTATATGACATCACGAGGAATCACCGAACATTACCATTGCAACTGATATAAACAATGAATAGAGAGGGAACTTGTAAAACATCCCAAAACAACACACAATTCTAGAGAGTGGCCATAATATCCTCTCATGACCAGATTTCCCACACTAGTAGTTTAACATGAACTCCTTCTTTGAAAAGACTATGAAGGACCGAGAGTCCTCTTAGACACTATCCAAATACTCATCCATGCTAACAACCCCAGAACCCTTCCACCTTCAAAAAATTAGGAAACTTAAGAGGCTAAGGTCACATTCAACCATCCATAATCAATCTCCCACTGCAAGAGGATACACAAAACCAATAAAGGAAAAGGTGTATACTCAATCTAAAAAGCTCACGAAATAGATTCCTTATATTGATCAACTGGAGGATTTTCCAATGGAGAAACAATCTGGGTTGTGCTTCAGTTATGCATTAACCTTTAATGGGGGAATACCTTATCCAATGAGGGAACCAAGGACCCAAACAATCTGGTCCATTGGTCAAAACAAGCCATAAACCAGCTCCAAACACATGAAGGGAACTATCGTAAAGGCATCCCAAAACATTTTTCAAAAGAAACCACTAACTGTCCCTACAACACAGCTTACCGACCAAACACAAACGCAAAAAACAGTTCAAATAGAAGGGGTTTTTGGAATCAAAACATCCCACAACATCAAAATTTTCAAAAACCCATAATACAAACCATACAAAAATATTCATCAAGACATCGTGTTTTTCTTTCAAAGTAATTCTTTGAGAACAAACAGTTTAGCATTAAGCATATCCACCAATGGTACCCCATGGGCCTCACACATGCATGTTTTTGTGCCACACCAGACACCCTCCTCATATCCATCCCGGCACTCATCCAGTCATTCCATAAACCATCCATCATCCCATATAAACCCATGCATGTGGTTGCTAACAGAAATGCCATAGGTTAAACCAATAATTCTTTCCAATTTTCAAAACCAAAACGGTCAACCAACACATTCTTTTTTCTCATAACTTCTAACCATGAGATCAAAATCCCAACTCACATCTTACAAAAATTTTCAGAAAGTCACAAACATTTAGAAAATTACTCACTTTCAAGATATTCACATCAATTTCAAAACATCTCATCCTATTAAAACACACTCGTATTGTTTAGAAAACTCTATTGAAAACACTTTTCAAAACCAACTTCAATATAGTTCATGCTTTCAAAGAGGTGTAAGCACACCATTTTAAATTTCAAAACAATTCTGAAAATTAATTTCTTCCATTCCATAAACCAAACAATTAGCTCTTTATTTGAAAATCATTTCACAAAGACTTTACACTTCATAAAACCAAAGTGCTAAGGTTTCAAAACGTATGCAGAAAATAGTGCAAGAGGAAACTAGTTTTAGTGGGTGACTTGGAAATATGGTTGGAAGATATATTCCAATCACTTTACTATCACAGAGAGTGTTCTAGGAAATATCCTTTGCTCCACATGGCTTTCCAGGCCTTGCGAGTTCACTAGGAGCATTATCCAAACTCTCTTTTCATTTCCCTTAATCATCGTCGAACCAAGAAAACCGAAGGACTTAGATAAATACCGACTTCTCTTGGATACTTGAATCCCATTATGAGGTGTGGTGATCAGTCACACTACCCACATCTAGAATTACATGTCCCAACAATCCTAACTCCAGACTATCCTGACTCTTCCCCAAATAACATGACCCAAAGCGTTAACCTGAACCTGCTCTGATACCATTTTGTCACGAACCGAATCGATCGCGACCAAAAATGGCACCAAACCCAGCCCATGACAATGCCCGAAGGGCGTTCCCATTCCCCACGGGCTGAAACATGTGCCCGGGTATCATAAAATGAAAATTGGGAACGATTTACCCGAGTTTATAAACATAAACCAACAAAAGAATCCAATGAAACAAATCTGGATTTTTCAAACCAAACAATCATTTAAAAAAATTCAGAACTGAATTACATGGATTAAAACAAATCAAAAGGTATATACTAAAGGGAAAAATACAAATAAGGACAGCCCAAGAACCCTCATGGCAAGGGGCACCGCCCTCAAGCCACCTCCACAAGACTTCACCACCAAGGACCTGCTCGAAACCCGAACCACTGGAACAAAAAAACTGTACCCAACCTATGACAACAAAAAAAACCATGTCTACTTACACCCAAGGGTTTAAATAGGGTGTGAGCCAATTCCTAGTAGGATACCACCACTAAGAGATTCCATGTGATAAACATTTAATGATGAAAAGCATGCAAGTTTTCAAAAACATGAAAAGCTAGTTACAATTTCTAAAAGATGCAACTTTGAATAAAAATTGTTTTCTAGTGGGCTATCATTAAGAATCAACACTTTCAAAAATAATTTCAACACTAATGAATTTTCCAGCCAACTATACCGTATGCCGATGGTAAGTAAAAGTAAATAATGAGCACAAGAAATAGGAAGTAACCCCTAGGCACTAGCTAGCTGTGGGTCCCAGGTACCTCGTATCTCGGTGAGAGTAACCATCACAAATATCCATTATCGTGCATGAGACACTAATAAGGAACATAACCATAACCTAGTGGTCCCCAATCATCATCATCATAGTTTAGTCAGAGTTGTAAGCGTCAATATTGCTAAGTGAAACTGAGGCCAAACCCCATGGATTCACTAGCATACTAGTACACGTCCACCCACCTAGTTACCCAGGTTTTCCCCTTGTGCTCAAACAAGTTAAACAAGTCACGAAATATACATTGAACATGAAAATATCATTTCCACATCACAAATTCACCAAATATCCCATATGTATACCACACAAGTCACAAAAATCCATTTTTCATTCAAAATGATTTTGAAATCTGAATCACACCAAAATAGCCCACAACACGTTTCACATTTCTTCCAAACTTCCAAAAACAATTAAACAATTTTATAAAACAATTATAAGATATTTAAACTCATTTAACATTCCACTCACATGGAATATAACACTTCTTTCATAATCAAAAATTCAATTTTTCACATCACACTCACACAAAACACTCCACTTCACTTTCACATCACTTTCACTCCTCAATATATCCTTCAAAAAAATTAATAAAATATTTCCAGGATGACAAATATCACATAACAACATTTTCACAAATGAAATGGACCTTTTAAAAATATACTCCTACCAAAATAGTTTGCTGATACAGTTTCACCTATTACACAACCCAATAAACCATTCAAAACATTTATAAAACAATTATAAAGAGTATACCCAAACTATGCACATAAAATCCATTTCAAAAACCACTATTTAATATAAAAGCACCCCAAGACCCTACCAAAACAGAATTGGCAGCCCAATCAACATGTAATAATCCACTTTAAAATGTTATATAATCACCTTGAATAATATCACAAAAGATACCCATGAGAACACACAAATCCATAAAACACTTTCAGGGAGTATAACAAGGTTATACAAATAAAACCATTCAAATACACCCCCTTATTAGTCCCACATGGAACTATATCATTGTCCAACCATAATTTGAAGCCCCTTTCAACAACTAATAAACCACTTCTACATTTTACAAAACTACCACAAAAGATAACACATGAAATGCATTTGAAAAATACACACTTCAAGAAAAAATGTAACTTTAAAAAACAATTGCTTTACTATTGCTACCAAAAATGGTTTTCTCATAATTCACAACACATAAGGAACATGTAAAATTATTTAATCAAGCAAACTAACTCATCATTAAATGGTTATCCACGGAATCACCTACCGAATGTGTCGAAACCCTCAAATATTGGGGCGAAACATCAACCGCATGACCGCCACACCTCAAGGAAGTTAAAAGTAACCTAAAACCTCAATATTTCACCCAAAATACAGTAATATAGAACCTATGCACGAACCCTAACTTCTGGAAATTTTTTTAATTCAAGAATTAGGGAAGAAACCCTAAGCAATTTGAAAGTGGAAAGAAATAGACTCACCTACTTGAAGTATCCTGAATTAATCACTCCAAAAACAATAGTTTCTGAAATTGAAAACAGTCGAAATTCAGGTATTATTCGAACAAGATATAGGAGGTAATTTGGGAACTGGAATGGGGGGAAGAGAGTAATAATTGAGAGAGTTAAGAAGGGATGAAGTTACCTCTTCAAATCTGGAAGATTTGAGACACCTTATGAAGATCAGCCCTAATTATCGATATCAAAGAGCTTCAAGGAGGGGGGGAAGGCAATGGGAGCGTGCCTGGGTTTCTTAGGGTCGTGTGGGAGGTAGAATGACCGAAAAAATGCAAATAGTGAAGGAGATATAAAATATTTAATTATTATTGTTAATGTAGGAAATGGGCCTTCGGGCAGGCCCAATATCTTAAATAAAAACCCATATCCACCATGATTATGGATTTATAAAGGCTCCAAATTTATATTTTGGTGTTAATAGGTCACAGGAGAACATTTGGGAATAGGAATGAAGGAAAAATATTAAAAAATGAAAAAGTAATAAAGGAAACAAATTTTATTTTTAAATCTGGAATTGGGCTCACGGTTTGGCCCAATTCATGAAAACTCATCTATTTCTCCATAAAACCTTTGGAAACCATCCAAAACAAAGAATGAAAGGAAAATAAATGAAATTTAACTTCAAAATAAGTCATGAATGTGACAAATATTTTCATCCTATTGATCCACATTTTACATAATGATGTAAACCGTGTGTCTTAGATTTTTTAAATTCAATTTACAGATGTGGTAAAATTACATTATTTGAAAATTTTCTAACGTGCCTAGAAGGTGGGTAAAAGATGTTAAAAAATTCAATAAAAATTTATATATTGAATTTTATTATAAAATTAATTCAATGAATTATATTGGACTAGTATAGGTATTAAGAGTCAATGTTGACTTGAAATAAATTTAAATAATATAAATAATTATTCCAGTAAAAAGTATGTTTTAAACAATGACGCAATTTTTTTCTTTTTTCATCAGAAATTGAATGTTTTTAGAAAAAATACGAAAAAATCACCCTATGTTAATTTTAACATTCCAAATCAGAAAATGAAGTCTATTTTGATAAATAAAATTTATATAAATATAAAAGTTGGTTATTGATTTTCATAATGGATAGTTTGGTTGGTCGTGTTGTGTTAGAACTCGAAGTTTCATACAAAACAAGCTATTGTATGATTCAAAGAGAAGTGTATCTTGAAAGATTGGGTGTTAAAATAATGTTAGAAGATGGTTGTTAAATAAATTTCTATGGGATGGTTATAATTTTTTGGATAATATTACAATCAATAATTACCCATTTTAATATAAAGGTGTATCCAAATGAAACTTATTTCACATGGTGCATTCTAATTTTGTGATTAATTCCTAATTTGATGGAATAACAAAAAAATTAACATGACGATGTACATAAACCAACATTATGGTATTTTTTACTAGTATATTAATTATAAATATTATAATAGAGACAATAATTTTTAGGTTTAAATACGTAATAAAATAATGGATGGAATGGAAAACAACCATAAAGAGGTATTGTAATAGTATGCTAAAAACAATAAATTGTTTTTTAAAATCATAAATGTCCATTAAAAGAATAATTTTCATGTTTCAGGATTTCATTCAGGGATGCTATTAGTAACATAGGTTATAATTCTATAATTCAATATTATATAATTTTTAATTTTTAATTTGGAGTTATAAAATTTTAAATCCCCTCAATGAGAGACCAAAAGTGATACTTATTGTTGACACAAAGCTCAAATAATGTTGTGAATGAAAGGTCACTATCACAATGACATGTAAAACCATGTAAAATGTTATTGAAACTGTTTTAAGATAGAAATAAAAAAAGCATAAAAAGGCATATGTAATATGAAAATAAAAATGGAATGGAAAGGTGAGTAGAGAAACAATTTAGAATAAAATTGATTCTCCATTGTATAAACTATCAATAGAATTCACATAAATAAAAAATTTGATAAAATATAAAAAGATTAATTTTATAGAAATATACAAGAAGCTTCAAATTATAATTGCATTTAAAAAATCATTTATTATTTATCGTATTATATTTGAGAATGATAAATGAAAAACACCACATATTCTTATATATTATTTTATGATGTAAGATGTGACTTGATTGATGGTTATAGTGTGGAATTTTCATTGATACTTAGTATCAAACCACATTTTTTTAATTTTTTACATCTATTAATGTAATGTTATTTTTGAGTTAAAATTGCTGTTTTTAGTGTTAGGTTGAGGATGTAGTGATTTTCATGTTAACAATGAACAACATCCAAGACCATTTATAATGACTGGGAAACCCTTAATGACGAATAAAACCACAAATTTTCATTTCTGGGGTATCATAAGACACTTTATAAATAATTATTAGGTTGATATTACTTTATTTTAGAGGATATTTGTTGGCCTTTATAGAAGATTAAGAGTTTTCTAATCAGTTAACTAATTTTTCATTGTAAATTATATTTTTTTTCAAAATACATGTATATTATTTTCAATAATTTTATTAAATATTCATTGATATTAAATTTTCATAAGCATATAATAAAATCCTATTTTTTTTTGGATAATTTAAATGTGGGGTGGTAGTTAATATTTAGTGTTTAAAATATTATCATAGACTTTAAATTTATTATTATAATCATTAAAATAATATAACTATTATTTAAATTTCTATTAAACTAAAAGATAGGATATACCCCCCCTATCATTATCATTTGATACACATATAACTAGAGAGGGATAATCCAACTCTCCCACTTCTCCTTTATCTTATCCCCCACTAATTTCCATGGAAAACAAATGTATCTCTTTCAATCCTTTTCTTATCCTATGAGTTCCCCTATTGCTCTTATATTTCTCTATTTCCATTAACATTTTCAATGAACTATTATTTATGGGGATCGGGTATTCAAAAATGTCAACAAAAACACATGAATCTCATCTGGAAATTCCCTTTTTGGATTAAGAGTGTCCCTATTTTTGACATCCACACTTTTTTGGAAGGTTCTCATACAATTTATTGATCATTAGTAGGTGTTCTCAAATATAAGGTACCAATAAATTATTTTATTTATAAAATTTGGGTTTTTAATTTATTATCTACAATTTCATATGTCTCTGAGAGTAGAATTATTTTGATAATACTTGATAGATGTTTTTTAATAGTCCAAAAAGGTATGTGCCTCTATATGTAACATTTTTTCCTTTAACTATAAGTTATTCTTTATTTTCATAGATAATTTCTTTGGGTAATATATATTTTATTCTTATTAATTATGATCAAATATGTTTATACTTATTTTGTTTATTCTTGGATTCAACTTTTTTTAAATGGGTAAATTAATACTCCTTTATTGAATTTCCTAAAACTATTTCACATAAGGTGTTTGGGAAATGTATTAAAGGTTTTCTAATGAATTTAATATAATTATTATTTAACAAATTTGATGTTATTTTTTATAACTAATTACTATCTTTAGTTTATAGATAATCCTCAATTATAATGTGATATTAAGTGTATTTATAATCTTTATTTGTTGGGTTAGCCTTTTTATATATATGTATTTTATTGATGAAATACAATTACATACCTTATGATATTACATGGGTTTTGGATACAAATGGAGTGGGATTATTGAAAGTTTCAATTTTGGTTACTATATGTTTTTTTCATGGTAGAAAACATTATGGGAGAAATATGTCAATACATGGAAGGGATCACAAAATAATTATTCATATTTAATGAGGTTGCTACCTTCAAGACATGACGCTCCCATTTATACATTATTTGGGACATGGAACTCCCTTGATTTATATGGGACATGACTCTTCCTTATACATGGGTAAATTTTATTTAACATTCCCCATGTTAGAGGCACACAAGCATGGAGATGTGTTCAAGATGTGTGTTGTGTATAATACAAAGGGGGTGCGCAAGGCTGTGAGATATGAATAGTATTGGAGGGAAAGTAGATAGTAGCGTTCAAGTAGGTTGGCGCGCAAGCTGAGCGGCACACAAGCAGGTGGTGCTCAAGCAGGGAGGCACGCAAGAAGGGAGTGGCGCACAACCTATTTACACCAAGAGGTTCTTACCATCTTCTGGGTATGAAAGTGTAGAATTTTTTTTGAATTATTTGATTTTTTAAAGTTCATTAAAAAAGTACATAATCATTACATTAACCAATTTGTGATAAATGGGATCACAAGCATTATTTGATTGTTTTAAAACAGCTACACGAGTGTAAGGGCATATCCTACTCAGTGAACTCAACATAAAAGTATTTTTATCAAGTTTATTATGTGGTACATGATTTTTTCTGTATGATAACAAGAAAGTATGATTTGTGAACCTTTTAAATGTTGGGTTCGTGTGGTAGTGTGTGTTTAGCAGGGAAGACAATCATTAATAAGAGGCGAAGGTTGTTTCAAAAAGAAGGAAACATAAAAAAATCACTAATTCCCCCCTCCCCCTCTCAATAATACATTGATCCTGACTGGGAACTACACTTGGCATCAGAGGGAGGATCCCTTCATTTGTTATTTTCTGATGTTTTGAAGAGTAGTTGTGATGGAAAATATGAATTGCGTGAACTGTAAGGGGATTCCAATATTTGATGGAATGAATTATCATATCTAGAAAGATAGAATGATTATTTATCTTATGTCTCTTGGGTATGAAGTTCATGAAACTAAAACTGTTTGATTTCCACCCATTGATGACAAGGTTCCTCTTACACCTGTTGATAAGAGGAATGATGATAAAGATGGAAGAGCTACCAATTAATTACTCTCATATCTTTCTGAGAGTGATTTTTTAAGAGTTTAATGTGTCGTTATAGCAATGAAATTTGGGATATGTTGAAGAACATCTATGAAGGAAATAAAAAAGTGAAGAAAGAAAAACTAAAAATCTGGAGGCTGATGTATGAGGACATGAAAATGGGAGAATCTGGATGTTTTGGGGACTTCTTTACCTAGATAAATGACATTGTTAATACATTTAGATTCCTTGGTGAAACGCTGGATGATTCTACAGTTGTTGATAAGATCTTGAGAATTATTCTTGAAAAGTTTGGTGCTAATGTGTCTTCATTAAAATATAGTTACACAAAAATATTATCCTTGGATAATTTCCATAGCACTCTCATTACTGATGAAATGAGAAGGGAGAAGACAATGATGAGAAAAAACAAAGAAGATAGAGAAATTTCATTCAATGCTACAATGAGAGATAATTCAATGAAGTCTCTTATTAAAGATTATTTCGGTTAATGATATTATAAAGATGAGGTATGTAAAAGGTTTGATGAAATTTTATCCTTGTTTTATCTGAATGTGAAAAGAGGTACAAAGAAATACAAGGGTACACTTCCCATGAAATGTTTTGTCTGTTGATCCATTGTTCATATTGTAGTTAACTGTCCTCAAAAGAATAAATAAGAAGACGGTGATAATGATGACAGAAGGCCAAGAAGTCTGTGGAAGAAACATGATGAAAAAGATAAATATTTTTCATAGGGGAAGGATAAAAAGATCTTCATATCAAAACGTAGAAGATTTTTATCTAAATATACAGATGAAGAATATAATGAGGATGAATCTGAGAAATCATTGGCTGAAAAAAGAATAGAGAATACCATTATAGAAGTAGTGAACAATAAATATTACGAGAGCCACTGTTTTGAAGAATGAAAAACTCAACTTGAATATCATTTCAAAGAAGAGTTGAAAGAATGTTTAAGGATGATCAGAAAGAGTGAAAAGGAAAACAATAAGTTGATAAATAGAAAATAAAAATTATACAATCAAGAAGGTTATCATACTGAGAAAATCATGTTGGAAAAAGAAATTGATGATTTGAAGAATTATCTTGAGAATGCAATGAATCGTTATGATAATCCTGAAGTAAAGATGAAGGCAAAAGAAGAAGAGTTGGAAATATTCCAATAGAAACTTTCAGAAGCCAAAGAAATAAATATCTGTTTCAAATGATCTATCTCAGAAGATGGTGAATGTTCTAGTAAAAATGATCCAAAGTAAGATCCAATAACTATACCTTCAAATGGTGAGAGGAAAGAAATAACTTGTTCTGATAAGAATAAATTTGAATGAATCTTTATGTGGCCAAAGTAAGCAATGATAAAAAATCAAAAGTACATATAGATCGTGAGTCTTGAATGATTTCCTAAACATTTTGTTTTTATTAGTCTGAATAGAAATATTAGCTAAAGAATAATGTTACTATTAGAAAAATAAGATTGTTGATAAGATTGCTCACAACTCCAGTCAGTATAGAATTTTCAGGGGAAAATATTGATTCTATGGTTTCTACTTCTATTTTTGTGGATTCAGACACACTAAAAACATGTGTTGGTTCAATCAACAACATTTATACTACACAACATGTTTTTTAAGGCATGGTTTGAGGTGGATTCAATCCTCTAAAAAATAGATGAACGAGAAGGAAGTTCAGAAGAAATCTGAGAAGGCTAGTGTGAATGTTGAAAAAATGTTCCAACCATTGGAAAATATTTGTGAAATATGTGAAAAGTTTTGACATCATGCTCAGGGATTTCTAGATTTTTTCCAATAAAATAAAAGGTTATTAAAAAATCTCAGAATTTAGAGGTGAATAATGAAAAGGAAGAAAAAAAATCTCTTGTTGTTGAAATCTTATTGAAAGAAACAAAAGGAGAAAATTCACGTATTCTTCATAGTGGGTGTTCTTCTCATATCACAGGAGATATAATGTTGCTAAAGAATGTGAAAACATCAAATAATGAACATTTAAATTTGGAAATGATGAGCCTTTGAAGATCAAAGGTGTGGTATCAGCCATCATCAAGAAAGAAAATAAATGAAATCTAAGAAAATTTAATATGTTGATGGGTTGAAACATAATCTACTGAGTCTTTCACAACCCTTTGATGAGGGAAAAGAAGTTATATTTAGAAATGATATGTTTTTAGTGAAAAGTGAAAATGATGGAATGGTAGTTAAAATAGTCCAACGTACAAAAGGGAACTTGTTCCAATTTGGTGAAGTACAAAATAATTGTTACATGGGAATGGTGGATGAAAATCAGTTATGGATTAAAAAGCCGGTACATATGTGTCAGAGAAACATGTGCACAATATCAATGCGAGACAGTGTCTAAGATAATGCCTGATTTATTATGAAGAAGAGATTGGTGTTGCACTATTTGTGTAATGAGGGAAGATTACAAATTCAATGCATAAGAGAGTTGAAATTAGTTCAAAACAACCCTTGGAACATTTACATTCTGATATTTGAGGACCAGTGAGAAAGAAAGTAGTAAATAGAGATAAGTACTTCATTACATTCATTGATGACTTTTCTCACATTACTTGTGTCATGTACATGAGATAGAAGTCAGATGCTCTAAAAATGTGTAAGACTTTCATGTGGAAAGAATAGGGGGAATGTGAGTATTCAGTGATGAAGTAGAGAAATGATAATAGTGGAGAGTATAAGAATGAAGATTTTGAAAGTTACCTAGGTAAGTATGGAATTAGGTGTGAGTTTATTTCATCATAAAAACCTCAACAAAATGGGGTTACTGAAAGGAAGAATAGAAGTCCTGTTGAAATGGGGTAAAATATGTTTCCTGAACATGGTCTCTCTCATTATTATTAGTGGAAATCCATGTGTATTATAGTGTTTATTCATAATGGATTCATCTACAGAACACATTTAGATATAACTCCATAATAAATGTTTTATTAAAATTACAAGTTTGAAACACTATGCATCATAAAGAAAAAGTATTTCAACCTTGGAAAGCTTGAACATAGAAGAGATGGTGGAATATTTCTTGGATATGATCCTGAAGAAAGAGGATATATAAGTTTCAACTAAGAAGCAAGAAGAATATTTTATTCTTCTAATGTGAATGTTATCGAAAATGTTGAGATGGAAATGTATAAATTTACTGATATTGAATAGATGATGTTATACATACTTTTTTTGTAAAAAAAAATGGAGCCAAAGGATTTTAATTAATCTTTTGAGCATCTATAATGGATTCAGGCTATGAATGAAGACATTTATCAGATATAAAATAATGATAATTGAGAACTCATACCACATACGGATTAAAAAAATGGTATTTTTACATAATGGGCTTTCCAGAACAAGGTGAATAATGAAGGATAAGTGATGAGGAACAAGGGAAGATTAGTATGCAATGGTTACTCAAAAATTGAAGTTGTTGATTTTGATGAAACCATTGCTCTAGTGTCTAGATTATAAATAATCAGAATATTTCTTACTATTTCTGAAAAATGAGGTAACAAAAGTTTTCAAATGGATGTGAAGTCCACATTTCTAATGGAAATATTGAAGAATAAGTTTACATTGAAAAACCGTGTGTAATTATATTTGGTAAAGATTAATGTTATGTGTATAAGCTGAAGAAATCCTTGTATGGGATAAAAAATGATCCAAGGTCATGGTACTCCAATGTGGATGATTTTTTTACAGAAGATAAATTTCATGAAAGGAAGAGTTGAAAACCATCATTTCATCAAGGAAAATCAGGAGTCTTCTCTCATTATAATTGTTTATGTTGATGACATTTTATTTTATGGAAATGATGAATATTCTTGTGAATGATTTGTGGAAGATATGAAGAAGTTGTTTGAGATGTCCAAGCTGGGATTATTGAAATACTTTCATGTGTTACAAATCATAAAGATGATGAACTAAATTTTTCATTCCCAATAGAAGTATGCTAAGGAAAATTAGAAGAAGTTAGTCATGGAAAATTTCAAACCACTTTCCACACCAATTTTAGTGGGAACCAAGTTGTCTAATGATGGAGAAAGTAAGGAACTTAATCAGAAAGAGTTTCGAAACTGATTTGAAGTTTATTATATTTGACTACTTCAAGACCCGACATGTTCTATGTTGTTACCTTATGTGAAGGGTTTCCAAGAGCTCCTAAATCAAAATAGTTAATTGATTGAAACATGATTCTCAGATATATCAAAGGCATAAAAAATTATGGAATAGAGTATGATGGTTCAGAAAATATTGATTGTTTCAGATATTCAGAAGCTTGTTGGGAAAAAAACATTGATGATATAAGATCCACTTCTGGTGGAGTTTTCATTATTGGGAAATTATGTGTTAGTTACCATATAAAGAAAATGAATTCCATGAATCATAGAATAAATAAAGATGAGTATGTTGCTTCCACTCAAGATAATACCGAACTCATGTCGATGATGACTCAGTTGGAAGATCTACTTGTTGAATTGAAGCTACCCTTACTCTTGGGATGTGATAATCAGAGTGCAATAAATCTTACAAGGAACCCCATAAAACATTCTCATTCAAAACATATTGACATAAAGTGCCAATTCATCAAAGAGAACCTAGAGAAGAATGAATGGAATCTCAATTATGTTCCTATATCAGAATAAGTTGCTTACATATTTACTAAACCATTACCAAAAGAACCATTTGATAAATTGAGGTTGAAGATGGGTGTCATACCACCTTCTCATCAAGGTTGAGGTATGTTTGTTTGTACCCTCTCTCATATTACCTATGGTTAGTGTTGTTAATTGGGAGAATTATTTCATAAATATATTCTTATTGAAGCAAGCATAAAGGTGGTGTTGTGGGTAAGCTGTGAATCGAGCATGTATGTGTGTGAATAATTGTAACTGCTTATTGGAATGGTTGTAGGAAACAATGATTTTGTTTTCTAGGAAAGTTTATGATGTGAATAATGGTGTGTTAGATGCTTGGAAGATGTTAAGAAGAAGGCTGAGGATATATGATCACAAAATATCATAGTCACTATTTTGAACAGCAAGGTTTTGGCTATCAATAATTCTTGTTTCCTGCAATGAGTTAACTCACATTGGCTTAGAATTGTTGATAAGTAACCCATTTCTTGAGGATACAAACATTAGTGAATTATGAATCATCGTTGACATCAAAATCCAAAGGGGTAGATTGTTGAGACCATGTTTGATGGAGATGGATGTTTGAAGAGTTTTCTTTTTGCAGAGTGTTGTATTTTTTTTTGTCAAAAGAGTATAAATCAATTCACTTTGTAAAATCCATGAAAACATTGATGATGATTTGATGATTTTTATTTCAAAAATATCATAATTTTGGAGAACTTCTGATGAAAACCTTATAAAGGATTGGGCCAGTAAATAAGTGTATTTGGAAAAGGAAAAAAAGTGGCATGCAATTCAAAAGCGGCGTGCATGTATATGTGACGTGCATGTGTATGTTGCAAGCATGTCATATTTCAAGATCATCCCATCAAAATATGACAAAGAAAATAATGTTGATCGCAAGTTAAATATTTGAGTGCAAGTCAAAAAGTGGCGTGCAAGTATAAGGGGTGTGCAAGTGTGGCATGCAAGTATTAGAGGCATGCAAGTGTATGTTGTGCACAAGTCATATTTCAACATCATAATATCAAAATATTAAAATGTAAAGAATGTTTCGTGCTAGTGGTGGAAAGTCAAGCAAGTAAAGGAGTAACACACAAGTGATGGAGCGGAACAAAAGTTTATGAGGTGCGCAGGTCACAAAAATGCCTATAAATAGCC
Organism: Viscum album; assembly: GCA_963277665.1. NCBI lineage: Eukaryota > Viridiplantae > Streptophyta > Magnoliopsida > Santalales > Viscaceae > Viscum > Viscum album. The sequence continues at coordinate 1,345,379,871 of OY728147.1, forward strand.
GACTACCCTCATCATTGTTTATGCTCCACACTTAAGAGAGAATTTGAGCTCTGATCGCACAAGTAGTAGAAAGTAGTGTGAAAGTAGAAGTGGCCTGAAAGTTGAGGGGTTTTTTTAAGGCCCAAAAGTAGGGTGGTGAACAAGTAGAGTGATACACATGCAGAGGTGGAGTGAATGTTTCCATAGGCGCGCAAGCAGGGATGTGTGTTCATGAATTTTGTTGTATATAAGCCAAAGGGGGTGCACAAGTTGTGAGATCTGAAAAATAATGGTTTAAAAGTAGTTAGTTGTGTTCAAGTAGATAGGTGCACAAGCTGAGTGGCCCACTAGTTGGTGGAGCGCAAGAAGGGAGGCGCGCACGTATGGAGTGGCACACAAGCTATTTACACCAGGAGGTTCTTACATGCTTCTGGGGTGGAAAGTAAAGAATTTTATTAAAAATTTTGATTTGTAAAAGTTCATTTAGAAGCAAAGAATCATTACATCACCATATTTGTTCTACAAGGGAGAAAACACACTATTGGATTATTTTCAAAGTGTTACACGAGTGTAAGGTAATATCCTACTTGATTTATTCAACATCGAAGGATTTTTTCTAATTGATTGTGTGATACTAGATTGTTTCCGTACCATACGAAGGATGTAGCTACTCTTGTTGTGTATTGAACCTTGTAAATCATATGTTCCTTTGGTTGTGTGTGTTCAGTAGGGAAGAAAATCATAACCAAGAGGTGATGGTTATTTCAAAAAGAATGAAATATAAAAAAGAAAATGATATCACTGATTCACCCCTCCCCCTCTCAGTTATACATGGATTAGGATTGTAAACTTCATTTGGACATGATGCGTGTGTTGGGTATTAGTAATTATTATTCCTCCTTTTAAATTATTAGTTTCACTAAATGGATCTCATTTTATTTTAATACTCACTCCTTTATATCATATATAGTCTAAATCATGCTACATTTTCCATAATGGACTATAGTGTATTTTCATTACATATAGATGAATCTTTAATTGGATAGTTTGTACTAAAAAAGTTATATTGGGAACAAGGAGAGACAATACTGGTATTTTTATGCTCACACCCAATATACATAGTTGAGTGCCTGTAGATTTTCTTCTCCAGTCCTGTTTTATATATGTGGATAACATCATCTTTATTAATTGTGTTTCGACCCTTACCTCATTAGGAAGGGATTTTTCTAGAGTCATGTTAGGGTGTTTGCATACAACATAGTTTTTGTAACGTGTTTTATTTTATTTTGATATTATTCTTCTATTTATTAGTTTTCATCTATTTGTTAATTTTAAATGCAATAGATCTTTCTCTTTGCGTAGATTTGGTGTCCTTGGAATTGTTTCACATTAGGGTGATTGAAAATGATTCTCAGGCCTTGTGATGGACCAAATCATTTTTTGATAACGGGTATGCTAGGATTTTTTATTAATCTTGGTGGTTAATAGTTTTAAATTAAATATTCATTGTTCAATGAATAATCACGATGAAGAATAAAATTGTTATAGTGGGAAAAATAACAAGGGATTTCAATATGTTTCATTAAAAGATGAAATAAAAGAAAGAGTTTTTTTAGGGAAAAAGGGAAGTTATAAGTAAAAATGAATATATTGAAAAAAATGTAGTAGGTAGAATATGTTAGAGAATATATTATGAATGTTGAGATGAAAAAAGGTAAATATTTATTTTTTTCAAGAATTAAATTTTGATTGATCATGGTTAACAAATAACATATGGACAAGGCACATATAAGTCGAGAAATTATTACCCCAGAGAAGAGTAAATAATATTACAGTAAAAGAAACAAAGTCATGTATACATAAATTAAATTCAATAAAGTAAAATTTTTCATCCATATTAGGTAACTTTTTTCCACAATTAGTTACCTCGAATAGTGAGGTTATCCCTAGAACGTATATTTAAGTTACCATTCTGACATGAGGAAATATGTTTTTTTATTAATTTTCCAATGTAGTAGTTGTTAGGAATTTATTTCTGGAATTCTTAGAAGGCGAAAATTTAACAACCCAATATATTTTACCTTGAATTGAATAGTAATTAAAAATTCACCAATTCATTATGATTTTATGGAATTATTATGGAAGCCAACGTATCTGAAAATTAATTAAGGGTGTAGATGATATACAAAAGTCAGTAATATGGATCTTTAATTTTAATTTCCTTATATATTTTACACTAAATATATATTTAATTTGTTATTTTGACTAATAAAAATATATAATAATTTTATTCTCATGATTACTAAATTTTTTACTTATGATACATATGATTTATTAATAATTCCATCACACAGAGCTTGAAATACTTTTTTTAGATAATTTTAATGATTTATTTTATAATATTATATGTAAATATGCTTTTGTAAATATTGGAATGTAAATCAGGATTTAATGACCATTCATAGTCTTCATATGATTGAGTTATAACAATAACATTTTGTATCAAGAAGTTATTAAATAAAAGAATATTGATGAATGTGAGATTTTTTACAAGAATTAATTCAACTAAAAAATGAAAGAAAGAAGAAAATATATAATTTATATGAAATTTTTTTATTTATAAGGTTGAATAGAAAATTATTTTCTAAAACAGTGACCTAGATGTTCAATATCATGTAAATTTTAATTTTCAACTTTAAGGAAAACTAAAGATCAGTGTTTAATGGTTTTTTTAAAAAGTGAAGTGTTGAAAAAAATTATATCATGTTATTTTTATAATTCATTCATTGTTTATATTTATTAAATTTATTTAGATATGTTATTTAAAACCAAAATATGATATATATTTTTTACAATTATATATAGAATTATTTATTAAGATAAATCATAGTTAAGTGTGGAGGCATTTTTTAATAATAAAATATCATTGAAAATTGGTTTAATTTTAGTCTAATTCGGAGTATAATTATCCTTTAATAGTCTAATTATTAGTGATATTTTATATATTTAGTAAAATATTATATTTATAGTATTAAAATAATAATTTAAGAATATCTAATATTATAGGTTTCATTCAAATTGTTTTTCAAATTAAAATTATTAATTTTCTTAGAAAATAATAAAACAAGTCATGGTAGAGATATTACATATTTTGGTTCATTTGATAAGAGAAGACATAGAAACCACATGATGAAAATATTATGTGATGGAAAATGATATTAGATAATGATAAAACAATTAAAGTTGCAGAAACCTTGAGATATAAATATGTTATTGTTTACAAATCCTAGAAGGTATAGAAAGCTTAATTGAACATTACATGAGATAACATCCCGATGTATTGATACTATCAATCATTTTAGAAATAGTTGAAAACATTTCATTGGTATAAAATTTCACAAAATGGTCTTATATATATTTAATTTTAGGAAATTAAAAACAGTAAAAATAATTATACAATTGATCTAGATTTATATAGATATCAAATTCATGTAAGAAGATAAAAACATGTCAAAATTTAAATTGACCAAATGTTGGTTTTTCTCATTGGGAAATTTATATACATTCTTATAGATATGTCTAGGTAATATGTGTTTGAATAGTTAGGTAATTAATTTAAGATATTTCTTAGAGATATTACACTACATGTTTTCAATGATTATGATATAGAATATAGTATCTCTATATTAATCACTAATCTATTCGTGGGTCAATATAAAAATATTGAGGGAATTTTTTTTTTGTAAAATGAAATATAAATTACATATAATTTATTTTTTAGTATCATTTATATTTAATAGTTATATTTTTCTTTCAGGTATTCATTCAATATTTATAAAAATATTTGTTTTAAATAAACTAAATGTTGTTTATTAATTATGAGAATGCCTTTAATATACAAATTGGTCTATTCGAACATAATAATGATGATTAAATTATTTTTGAATTTTATATAATTATAAAATATTAAAAATAACCAAATTACTAAATTATTTGGAGTTTTTTATCATTAGAAAATATTGGATTAGTGATTGGAATTAAAATACTATACAATGCACTTATCTACATTTGATATTTATTTCAATAAGATATTCATTAAATTGTTAAAATTATAATCATTTCGTGATGTTTCATTTTTTATTTTATGTGCATGATTTTTTAGGATTAATAATTTAGTTTCTATTATATTATATAAATAATAACTTGAGCAATATTTTCTAACATTTTTATTAAATTAGTGTTTTAATGATTACTAGTTCTCTATAAGATTAACATTATACTTATGTTTTTAATAAATTTTGATATAATGAGATAATTATAATTACCTCACTAAATAATAATAATATAATACATGAGTATTCAATGGTAAAATCGTTAGACATAGTGATTCTCAATGGAAATAGAATGGATTTTCTCTGATGTTGTAATATAAGATGGTTTCAAAGTGAATTATGGAAATCAAACAATCATATATACTTATGAACCTCTAGGTCTATTAGGATTCCTCACTAGACTAAAGGATCTGAATTTTTTATGAATATAATGATGTAGCTGATTTTATACAAGATTAATATATCTGTAATCAAGTATATTTTGGGTTTAAACATTATGAGAAATGGTTAGTGGTCATGAAATTTAAAAAGGTATTCATTTTAATTTATCTTTATTGTAACATATTGAAAAAATATTAATGGGAATGAATTGTAGATTTTTTTTAAAAAAACTAACAGGAATGGTAGGTTTCTTACCTATACAACTCATTAAATGGAATAATTTATATTAAATTTAATTTTATATATTTTAAAAAGACCTTTCCACACTTTACTATGATAATATAATTCATATCTTTTATTCTATTAAATGTTTATAAGATATTTGAAATAAACATAATTTTTTTCATTTAATGTAAATATATTCAATGATTTAAATATAATACAACCCAAAGTATTGTAATATTAAATTGGATTTATTATGATTTTTAAGTTGAAATTATCAATTAATAGAATATATAATGTATCTTTTAGTTAGAGTATATATTTTCCTAAATCATATAAAATATTTATCTTCATCGCAAATGAATATATATATTGTTTATAAAATTAGTCTAGTTAAAATTTTCATTTATTTTTGGTATTGCATGTGTATAAAATAGTACACATAATAAATGATATTCAATTATTGAATAGAGTAAAGGATTGGTTGAGAAATACATTTCTTAGTGAAATAAATGTGTGAATCATCATAAATATCATGTATGAATATATTAAGATATTGATCTCCAACTTTTCATATTTTGAATCAATATATATATAAATATATATTAGTAAAGTGTAATGATATTTATCTAGAAGAACTCCATGAATGATTTTTTTATATTATTAGATAGTATGAATCATATAAAGACTCAACTTCCTTTTTTGGAGATAGAAAAGAAACACTTGAATGAGATTTATTATTCTTTAGCATTTTGATCTATCATAAATTTCATATTGTATACATAACCTATTTTTATAATACATTGATAAAAACAAATAAAATCAAATAAAATATTTGTGAGAGAAACTATATTATGGTAAATAATGGTATTAAACATTATTAATATCAAATAATGAGTAATGTTTAAAAAGTGGTGGGGAAGATCTAATTAAAATTGGGTTTATAGATACTAGTTTCAAACTAGAACTTATGAATCAATATTCCAATCTAGTTTTGTATTCTCCCTTAATGGTAGTTCGATATGAAAAACGTAAACTATGTTAACAAAAATAGATGATTATATGTCCTATGTTGAGTTAATCACTAAATAAGATGATATCCAGGAAGTGAAACAACTAACTTCTCAGAAGATAATGAAATGAGTGTAGGTGTGTTAGGTTTTATGTGCGACTATCAGAAAACTATCTTTCTTATTTTCCAAGGATTCCACATGGGAAACCGATAAATTTTTATGATCTACTTACTGAATTCATCTTCTTGTTAGCCCTCTATCACTTTGAAAAAGGATTGTATGGTGAAATATTTCATCGATGATATCTCATGTATCTTATAGATATTTTTTCATCAAGCCTCCATCCATAGAGTTTGTGATCATATCTTTAGATTTCAACCATAATCCATTGTATATTATTATCATTTGAATCCCAAAAAATTAACACATAGTGAGTAAATATTCTTAGAACTTTTTTAATCTATGACATGCCTTGAAAGAGGACACCCCATCTTATTGGTTGAAATTTAAAATCTCATTTAAAAATTTTAATGTATTTTGTGGGGGGAATTACATTTATAGTTGCATTTTTACAACTATGTTTTAAGTAGTGATGGAACTAATCGATTATGTATTTAAACAATATTTTTCATAATCATTCAATAAAAATGGGAAATACCTCAATCATATTGAATATATAATGAATATTTTGTTTTTAAAAGTATTTTAAATCTAAAAAAATTTGCAAAAGTGGTTTTCGATACAATAATTTTACATTCTTAAATCATTTCCCACATATGGTATTATTTAGATAACATTATGATTAATATAAAAATGATCAGAAAAACAATTAAAGTGGTGTTGGGATTCTAATGATCATACAAAACTCTATCAAGGAGGCACTAGAATTTAGTAACCTAAAATTTAAATGATTAGTCATGCTATGAAAATGAAACAATGTATGTAGCCCAACCATGATTTTGGAATATATTTTTCATTAAGCTAACATTATGTTTGATAGCATGTTTCACACACAACAATGAACTAAAATGATCCAAGAAATATTAAATTTATATTTTAAAGAAAATTAAAGAATAATAAAAAATTTGGAAAATGAAATATGTTACTCAATAAAAATTTATTTCATTTAGATGATAAGTAATTAATTTGATTTAATAATAAAAAGGATTGATCTTTCTCAAATGAATATTCTTTTAAAGAGATTTATTTTTTTTATCCTTATAAATTATATGGGAAATTTTAAAAATATTATTATATATTAACTGATATATTAAAATAATCTTTATTATAAATTGATTTAAAATTATGATAAGAACACTAAAAAAAATCAATTTTTTAATAAAAGTAATATTTTTACTAATATTTATTATTTTTGTTTGCAAACTAAATTTATAAATTTTAGAAGTTTAATTTTTATAGAATGAACATAAATTTGGACAAAAATAATTTCATAATTATATTATGATAATTTTTTTTGTTTTTTCTTAAATGGTTGAGTTTTTATGTAAATAGTGAAAAATATCTCTTTTTGTAAATACAATCACATTCATGACATTTTCATAATGAAATAATACTTCTAATTTTTTGAAAAAAACAATATATAAACAATATATAATTATAAATTCAAAGAAAATATTTAAACTAAAATAATGAATTCCTAAAACAAATTTTCAAATTTTTAGAATCTTATGTAAGATTTCACTTTAATAAAAAATCAATTTTTATATATCTTTTAAATAATTTATCACAGGGTGTAGATAGGATTTGTCTTAGATTTAAATAAAAGTTAATATTATTTTGTTAATAATAATCCAAGTAAATTTATGTAAATCAATAGAAATAATAATTTTAACTTATGCATAATTTATACAAATTAAAATAAATTTTTTTTAAGATTATTTTTTATGTGTCATGTTCTCTAGTATAAAAGTTATTTTTTAGAAAGATTAGGAATTTTTTGTTGAAAAAAATAATATCATATTTTTATATATATAGGAAAAAATATATTTAATAAGGATCATTTTATCTTTATAAATTAAAATTATACTTATTAGAAAAAAATTTGTTACCATGGAAAAAACCAAAAATAGTAAAAGTGAAGAATCTAAGAATAATTGACTTTAATACATTTGATTAAATTAATTTTTTAGGAGTCATAGTCATTAATCCTTCCCGAAATCCCTTATTTTACATTATTGGATCAATGGAAAATTTAAATAGTGACATTACTATTTAAATTATTATAAAATATTCACTCCCTCACTTATAAAATAAGCCATAACCACCCCATTCCATCTCACACCCCAAGCATCTTGGATTCAGAAAAACTATAATGAAATAACTTCCTAACACTCCTATAAAAGTCTTATAGTTTTATGTGTTTAATAAATACCACTTATCATAGCCTTAATTCAATTTTAAATACATATTTTCCAAGGAGTAGCGTGAAAAAATTATTGATCATTATTTTTTATTTCTATCTCTTTAATTCTTATTCAAAAAAATAAAATTATAATTTTAACGTTTTAATATAATTAAATAATTATTATTAATATACCTAATATCATCATATAGTTTAAATAATCATTAATGAACATTACCCCTCTTAATTAGAAATGTGAAAACATTGCTTGTGCGTACGTGATGACTACTCCCTCCATGACCAACATTTTTTTTATAATCTATACATTACATGAAAGTACTAAAGGTTTCTTTCATGAGTTAATACTATATTTATAAAAATTATAATATTGTTAATAAAATATAATTCCTTACATTCCTCTTGTTCTATGTTAAATAAATGTGTCACTCGTGTGTATGTGCGAACTAATGCCTCCATGAACTGAAGTATTTAATTTTCTATTTCACTAGTGTTTTCTTATTTATCTGATCATATTAAAATATAATTTTAATCCATAAAACTTATAAATAATATCATTATTCTCCTTTAATATTGATATTATTCCTAAAGAATCACGTTTTTAACCATATTCATCAATATATAATAGCATATTATTGTTGGGGCCGATTTCATCACCTACATGAACAAGGAAAAAAATTATATCATGGGTGACTATAGAATCATAAATAAAGTATATAAAAGAATCCAATTATAAATGAAATTTAATATTATGGTGTTTATCTGGTAATAAAATTATTTAACATACTATTAATACATCACCCTTATTTTATTAGAATTATTTAAATATACTCCACACCAAATTACATTTTCATGAATTAAAATTCAATCTATAATTGAATTTAATTATAAAACCATAAAAAAAATTATGAAACATATATTCTGATACATTTAATATTTATGAAATGATTATCCTTTTGTGGAATGAGGATCGGAATTACATGAAATCACAAAACAACATTGATTACAAATATTGGATGATGAGAGTAAAATATAACTAACTAATATATACATAATAAATTAGTATAATTAGAGAGTATAATACATAATATATATGCATAAAGTTATTAAATAATTTCACAATATTTTTGATATTTTTTTATAAAATAGCTTAGCTAATTTTCAACTAAGAAGTAATAAACGGTACAGATTTTCTCTTCTATATTTCCATTCATTGAGACTTATGAAAAACTCACCAACTGTTTACTTCTAGGTGGTGTATACACAAAAAATGGATGTATTTTTAAAATTTTAATGGTTAGATAAAATGGATATAAATCTAAATCTCATGTTCTACCTTTCATGGGTTTTTGAATTAATATAAAATGAAACAAGAAGTAATTTTGTAAACAAAAAACCAATTTCTTGTAGTATTAATGTTTTACCTTGAGAAACGTACATATATTCATGGTTTATTTCACTATAAAGTTTTATATAGGAATTTACCTTTATATATTTCTAAAATAACACTCTTTATTAAAATATTTCTCACTAATTAATTTCTTCCCAATTAAATTAAATTATTGCTAAAAATAATTCTCATTCTCTATAATGAAGATTTTGTACCCATGACCATATTTTATCATCCGTACAATGTTCTCATATATATTTAGAAAAATAATTTCGTTTTATTTATTATGATATTAAATTTCTTTTACCTTTTTTATATGATATTTTGTTACGACATTTTATAATGTAAGTTTAAATAAATGCATTTCACAAATAATAAAATGGTTTTCATTCCACAACTATTTATTTTATTTTCTATAGGAGATTTACATTAGATATATTTTTTGTATTTTTCATGGAAAAACTATTTAATATAATATTTAATAAAAATTATTTTTAAAATATTACACTTCTCCATTTTTAACATTCCCGGTGGATGAAACCCATAACATCAACGTTCATGAAAATGATAAAAAAATGATGAAAACTATTTTATTCTATCACCTCCATTTCCCTCTTTATAATTAAAGTAATTATTTACATAGAAATTATAATTCATGAATAAAACTATATATTATATTTTGAGAAACTATTTTGTTATTATTTATGTTTTGGGTATCACTTATTTACATTATATTGTTCAATTTTTGTGATAACATATAGAAATTTTACGAAACCCATTTTTATTTCCTTGGTTTATTTATGATGTGATGAGTGATTGGTTTAAATTGTATTAAATATATATGGATGATGACTATTGTGTTGTTATATTTTAATCTAGTTAACTTTTGAAGGTTTTATATCTCATAAGATAATGAATTTGGGCATTTTTGTAATTATGATGACTCATTTATTACCTAGTTATGTGTGTGTGTAATTACAGGTAAGAAATTCTAAAAAGATAATGAGTTGGTTTAATTACTATTAAAATATTCTCAAAATATTATGAGTGGGTAAAACCTTTTTAATATATGACCAAATGATTGTGTATGAGTGTAATTTACATTTATACATTCCCACAAGTTTGTGAATTGGTGTAATTGTGGTTAAATTATGATCAAAAGTATATGCATAAACATAATTTAAGAATATTTATGATCATATTGATATTTTTTCCTATTATTATACTTGTTCTAGAGTTTTTTATAATATTATTAAATGTAATGCAGTATTTTTATGGAAAATTCCTGGGATTATGTTCTAAGTCTCATGTTTATTGTTTCACAGTTTTATTCTATTGATTAGGATTGTTAATTAGATAGTACATGTACTCCTATCATTAAATATTGAAAAATATTATTGTTCTATGTTATTTTAAATTATATATTTCTCACATGATCATTTTTTTCTCATTTTGTTATCATCTTACACCTGATGAAATGTTGATGTGTTTGTTTCAATTACATATCAGTTGAACACACCCCTTTTTTATGTTTCTATTCCCACGAGTTATAATAAAGAGTATAACCTTTGAGAAGGATGTATGAGATTCTTGTGTGGTTTGATTTTGGAGAAATTTTTTCAGGTATCACATAATAATTTTCTTATACAATTGATCCATATATACACCAAACCTTATATTATAGGTATTGTGTCTTTATTATGCGGTTTAAGGTTCAAATTATTGATATAGTTTTATTTTTAGATTTGGATATATCACTTATAATCATATATTGTGGTAAAAGTATGTGTTTTTAGCACAAGACTTAGGTGTGTGGTTCTAGGTCACCGAAGTTGGTATCATACCATGGTTTAGTTATTTTTCGTATTAGCAAAGTTATTTTTGTTGATTATTATTAGAGAAATTTAGTGAGAAATATAACAATAATAATAAGTATATTTTATCATGTAAGAATTTAGGTAATGTTCTTAGTAAAAATTTTCCATATAAATTATATCCACATCTGAGTACCATCTAGTGAATGTGGCTATAGAACAAATAAATCTAGGTGTAATCGCCCATAAAATATTGGTTATGTATCAAACTGAGCTTCATATGGTGTAAAAAAAGTGGGCCAATGACTCTTCTTAATTTAAACACCCTCATGGGATATTCATTAGTTAATTTAAGTTCTCTTTATAAACTATTATAAGGGATGTGATTATATTTTAGTTCTAGAACATAATAATAAGTGACCATGGATAATCTAGATTTGAACAAAGAGATCCATAAGTTATGTTATACATGACATTTGTTAATTAATACTTCTATGTCTATAATTTCCATTTATGCAATTATTATTTTCCTAATTCATTAAATTTACCTTATCTATGTAACAACTAGATCAAAGAGAAACTATGTTAACAATGGATATTATGGTAAATACCGTAATAGCTTTAATGAGTGACCATATATTTCTAAATGTCTTATTGGATTCTTTTTAGGGGTCATATTGGATCCTTTTACTACCACCCCTGTTTAACTTGGAAAATTCATAGTTAATCAAATGACCACCGCAATTATTTTATATTAAAAATGAAAAACTAATATTTTTAGTGGATCACATGTCGAGGTTTATGTAATATGCTCTATTAATGTCTTATTATCATTAATTTATATGAAATTGATTTAATTTGACAAATTTATTGGATAACTACACATGTAATGCTTATTATTTAAATAATGAGGACATATTCCATGTCTCAAATCATCTTATCATCATATATTAGAGTAATGATTGCTATTAAATCTCTATGAAAATTAATCCTATTATAGGAGTCATTATACTAAATCATGAGGGTTTTTTTGCTAAAATGATTATTATAAAACTAATATCAAGAAAAATATTATTCTATGAAAACAATATATGTTAACTATGTTATTAATGTTTATATTTCTATATAAATAATACCTTGTACATAGAAAATATTTTAAATACCCATTGATATTTTAATTATTATATGATAAAAAAATTGTGAGGATGCAATTTATTTATGGAGAGAGAATGTAAAACACTTGGATTTTGGAATATATTTTTCACTATGTTAATACTATGTTTGATATAATATTTCATATGAATGAATAAACTAAATTTAAACATGTAATATTACAAAAAAATTATCAAAAAAATTATAAGAATAATAAAATATATAATAAAAAATTATTACTGAAAACATTTTTTATATTTAGTGGATAAATAATTTATATGATTTTATCTAAAAAATAATTTTTCATTCAAAGTTAACTATTTTGTAAGTGTTTTACATTTTTTCATATTTTGGCAATGTTCCTAAGTATTAAACTCTATAATAATGCGTCCAAAAAACCCAGGTTCAAAACTAGGAACGCACAATTTCCTGAGTTAATTTAGAACCACTATAGAAGGGATTGTGGATGTACTGTAGCACTAGTTGAACTATTGATCAATCAACTATATAATAGTGGTGATTACTAAAGTATGTAAAATATTGTTGTTATACTATTGAAAGGACTACAAAAACTTATTTACTCATTCATTAGAATTCACCTGAAGAAAATTTGGAAAAAAATGCACTTTTGATCCTAGAATTATTGTTGTAGCCCTAGGTACTTCGATCCCTGAAATATTTAAAGGGTTGGGTCGATGGGTTTTCCCATAGGGGGGATGAAATATCCTTCTTATCTATATGTTGTGTGGGTGTTTGTTTTTTAATGTATTATACCCATAGTAAATAATATATATATATATATATTCATAATCAATTATGTGAAATTTTTTTAAAAATTTAAATTATATGAACTACTATATAAACAATATTTAAACAAGAAAGTGATATTAAATAATGTTAAGTAATAAAAAATCTCATCTTTATATAAAATACTTTTTTCATTATATTTTCCATTTTCATCTAAAAAATATATTAAATATTTCAGAGAGTATTAAATTTTATAAATATACATTATTTTTGAGTTCAAGATGTTATTTTTTTATTCAGATAAAATTCTGAGAATTTACTGAAAATTTGAACTATGGGGTGAATAAGGAAAAATACCGATTTTAGAAAATACTCAAACTACTATGAAAAAATCATAAAATAATAATGATTTGAAATTAGATAAAAAATATTAATAGGAAAAAATTAAATTAAAATAAATAATTTAAAATAAAATATTGAATTTATAAAACCCATGATAAATATTTTGGATTCTAATGTAATATTTTAATTTAATAAAAACTTTTTTTGATTTATTTGTTTTAACAAAATATCGGCAAGGATGAATTATGTTCTGGATTGATTTTAAAGTAAAATAAATATTATTTGGTTAATAATATAATAATTAATCTCATGTAAATCATAAAATTCTATAACTCTATATTCTTCATAATTTTATATCATTAATATAGACTTTTTCTAAAAAACGTTTTTACACATTATGTTCGCTAAAATAAAAATTTATTACTATCCAAAGTAGAATTTTTTGTTTGAATTTTTTTTAATATTTTAAATATATATTGATACATTATATAAAAATTATCATATTATTTTTGTGGATTAAATGAAAATTAACTAGGAAAATATTAGTTGCCGTAGTAAAACCAAAAAATGGAATAGGAAAAAAAATCTAAGAATGAAAGTCATTAATTTTTTAAATTTTTTTAAAATATATTTATGGGGATTTAATGAAATTAACCTTTCAGAAAATACATTATATTAGATTATTCTATCCACCTAACCATTCAAAAACAATTTTACCATTTATATCACTATAAAAATGTCACACCCTTCAGTTATAAAAGGAGACATCACTACTTCACTTATTCTCACACCCCATGAATCATAAATAAAACAAAACTCAATAAAAAAACACTAAAAATATATAATAAATGTCTTATATTGTTAGTTATTCTCAAAACACAAATTATGAAAACATGAATCCAATATGTAAAGGAGTGTTTTGATGGAGTAACATAAAAAAATTCATAATAGCTCCTTTGGATTTCTGTCTCATTATTTGTTATTTTAAGCCCTCTAATATTAATTTTACAATATAATATTATTATATATTTATTATTATTATACTCAATTATATTATATATCGGTAATAATAAATTACTACTCTTTCACCATAGAAAAAATAAATCATCATTTCTACGTATGTATGGACTATAACCTCTATGAATAATGTCTTTTTATTTATTCTCTATAATACATGAATGGTACTAAATTTTCATATAATTAATTCATTTAATATCTATAAAATTATTAATATTATTAAAATTTACACTATTCCCTTCACTCTTATCTTTTTAAGGAAAATGAACGCATCACTCATGTGTACATGTGCACTACCATCTCTATGAGGTGAGGTATTTGATTTGTTATATCTATAGTAATTTATTATTTATATAATATATTAAAACCATATTAAATTACTTATAAAATTATAAATAATAATATTATTATCTAAAATTGATAATATTACACCGAAATACAAAATTTCATAACCATACGTCCCAATTGATTATAGCATGTTCTTGTTGGTTCGGTTTAATCGCATATGAGAACAATTTTATTAATTTATAACAAGGATAAAGATAAATACATAGATACTGATGTTATTAGAAATTATTATGGATATATTTTTTGATTTACATCTCTATAATGGTTATAATAATATTTAAATTGTTATTAATATACAACCATTTGGTTAAAATTACTTATATGAGCTCGTCATTGATTTTCATTTACATGATTCGTAACTGAAACACAAGGGAAATTAAATTAAACCCTCATTAATAATTATGAATCATATATTCCATTAAATGTAATAATATTTTAATAATGAAATTATATTAAATGAATTAGTATTTACATTACTTGTGAATGAAAAAAACTAATACTTCTAATATTTGATTATGATCATAATCAAAAAAAATATTTGCATAAAAATGATTATAATTGAATAGTATAAAAGGTTATATATAAGAATTTTTTAATTATATTAGTCTTCAAGATAGTTATTTTTATCATAAATGATTTTGAATTTCATCTCACTCAGTAGTAATACAAAGTAACGGTTTTTCTCATATTTATTTTTTAGTCTTTGCGACTTATGCCAAACTCATATCTTGTTAAATATTAGCTTCTTTATTCACTGAACATATAGGTATTATTATAATTTTATTCATTAAATTTATGTAATTTAAATTTTCGTCTCATGTTTTAACTTTCATGGTTTATTCATTCAATAGATAATGATGTTTTAGTGGTTTTCATTGACTCAAAACCACTTTCTTTGAGTTATAATGTTTTCTCTTGAAATTATTAATTATATTTTTGGTATCATTCACCCAGAGATTTATATTTAACATTTTCTATATATCTGGTTAAAAAAATAATTGTATGCAATCATTACCATCAATTATGTTCATCCCCATAAAATTATGACTTTGTTAATAATAATTATAATTCTATTTATTGATGATTTTTATTAATATACATATTTCACTTTCCCATCCATGATCTATTTTACATTTAGAAAGCCAATTTTATATTCTCACATATATCCGTAATATTCCATTTTCCACTTTTTAAAATGACATTTCACTATCACTTTTGATGATGTGGGTTTCCAAAAAGTCATCGTAAAAATATTAAAATGTGTTTCCTTACATGGTCATTTTTTTAACTTTAGCACCACATTTTCATGAGATAGTATTTATTTCATTTTCAAGGATACACTATTTAATTTTTTAAAAATTTAACGTCATCATAATATTTTAATTTTATCGTTCCAAAAATTAATTTTTAATGTGACTTATAACTTCATCGCTTATAATAATGAAAAAAATCATTTTTTAAAAACATTGTTATAGACTCACTTCCGTTATTCACTATATCATTAATGAATTTATTTCATTGGACAATTTTTGGTGAATCTCCCAATAAATAATATTTAAAATTAAACATTTTTATTGAATTAAATTTTCTATATCACTTGATTACATTCTTTGAAACAATTTTCGTGATACCATCAGAAAATTTTATAGAACCCATTTTTAGTTGATGGGATGATTATAATGTGACAAATGATTGTTTCCATGTGGCTCACAAATGTATGGAAGATAAAGGGTGGGGTCATATATAACTCTCTACTCTATTATTTATAGATTTCTATATAATGAGAGAATCACTTTTTGTGTGGGTATAATTTCAGTTAGCTCATTATTATAAGATTTTGTGTTGGTGTAATTATTATCAATCTATGCTAATAAGATATTTATTGGATGTAATTATGGTTGATATGTGATCATGGAATTTTTATTGGGAGTAACTGTAGTAAATATATACTCAAATGGTTTTTTTGGTTGTAATTTTGGTTACTATATAATCTCAATATTGTAGGTGGGTGTAATTGTAGTTAAGCTATGATCACAAGTCTATCTATAGTCATAATCATGGATAAGCTATATTCATAGTGATATATTTTCCTATTATTATGTTTCTTCTATTTTTATCTTATTATATGTTCTAATGTAATTACACATTTATACGCCTTATTCATATTATTATATTCCATATATATTGTTTATTATCTCACATTATTGTTCTTTACATGTGTTTGTTCATTTGAGAATGCATTTATTTTTATTGAGATATGCTGGAAATTCTTATCGTTTGATTTTATTTTTAACAATATATTTATATAAATATCATGTTTTTCATACACTGATGACCTATCCCATGAATAAATTTTTATTATTTTCCATCTCTTAATGAGTATTTGATCTCACACCATTCTTAAGATTCCATTCCCCATGTTATAAACCTGATTATAACTTCATATAAGTCTATAAGGAATACTATATTGTTTCGATTATGGATAAATTTTCATAATTATAATATAATATTTCTCTTATGTCATCAAAGGAACTAATCTATCTAATCATGGTATTATTTTTTTATTGTGTGCTCTAATTTTTATTTTATTGTATTTTAAGTAATTTTAATTTGGAGCATCTTACGTGGTATAAAATCCGGTTGTAAAAGTTTGTGTATTCTGTACATTATATAGGAGTGTGAATTTGGGTCTCCTCAATGTATATAAATAAATAAAGAATAATAATTTTTTATTTAATATATATGAACCAATAAATACCCTCAATAAAATTATTAATATATATCATGAATCATAGACCATAAAAATCCATCATTCAATGTGTATCCCTGGACTGAACAGAATAACTCAACACTTGGGAAGCTCTCTCCCTCAAAAAAGGTATGTTATTTCCTCTTATAGTAAAAGTCTAATGAGTAATATAGATTGGTGAATGGAAAATAAATATGAATGAACTACAATTCATAGATGAAAACCTTCCGTAACATCCATGATTTGATTCCACTAGACAAATTCCACGGGAAAATATTCCACATGACCTCAAACATGCATCCACATACACCAGAGTTTTCTGACTAGCAGTTAGGCTCTAATAAATTCCACAGGGATACTATAACCTCTATTTTATAGTAAACTAATAACATAAATGTAAAAAAACATATAGATACAATAAAACCCAATAACCAAACATTACATAACCAATTCCCAAAACATAGTAAGTACAAAAATACAATGTAATATGTACGTCATATGAGTAGAATATAAAGTTCCAAATGGAAAAAAATAAGGACACCAAAGGAAAATCCTATAACAAGTCTCAATAACATTACAAATCTCATCATCTATGCATCATCCCAAATCAACCATCTATCAATGGTTCTTTTCACTTATCTTGTCACGCACATATGAATTATACAATGTTATCCAGCATAGGCCCAAGCAGGTTCTGATTACAACTCAGTAGGCCACCACTAATGGTTTCTACATCAATTCCTAGTCTCATAACAGTGTATTATGAAGTAAAAATAAGAAATAAATGATCCACAGAGATTAAAAAGATTTTTTGTTTAGTAATTATCTATTAGCCCTATAATAACTTGGGTCCCACTATGGAACAAACACACCAAACTGACTTTTTCCCTTGTTAGAAGCCCAAAAAATATAATTAAAGTTGTTTTAAACATTACATTTATCACAAACCAACCCAATATGTCTGTATAACTGGTGATGAGCCTAGTGTGACTTCCCAAATCCCACCACCAATAATCCAGGGGTGGTCAACCAGTGTCGAGTAGGAATATCAAACCCATGAGAGACCCTATTTGATCTTTTCAATTCATTTTTTTGAAGTTTAAGTGATATCGTTAGGCTGCCGGATGTTCATAAGAAAAATCTTATTTTTGTCTTACTTCTTTGTTTTTCATTTCAAATATCATGTCCTTCAAATATCATTACCATGATCATATATCTTTTATATTCTATCCCTCTACTGTTTTATTAATCATTTATGAGTGGGTGACCCATGTCCCCTCTCTTTTCAAGGTTTTTTAAAACCATGTAAGATAGCTGTTATGCTATAGAATTTTCCTCTCAAAATGTATCTCTCATTATCTGAAATTATTTTATTTTATTAAGTGATTTATCAATGATCTTTATTATAAAGGGTTATTCACATATATACCAAAATGTTCTATTTTAAATTCCGGGATTTACATACATGAGACCCGCTTTCCTTTTTCTATGGGTTTAAAGTGACATAAATATCATGTCCTAAAAGCAGTTTTTAAAATGTTATGATTATGAAATGAAACCCATTTATTTTATTCTATATGGGTTATCTATTAAATGTTGATGATGATATATTTGGATCACATGATAATAAATACAAATTTAATGGTGCGCCCTAATAGCACTCCAATTCATTGGGTAATGATGTAACCACTAGAGATTAAAAATTTAAGGGTGTGACCTAATAGCGCCCGATTGCATTCGGTAATGATATAACCACTAGAGATTAAAATTTCCACGATATCATGGTGAATAACCTTGGTAATTTTGAAATGACACCTTGGGGATGGACCTTGGTGATCTGTTCATGATTTCTTATGTTAAATTTTGTAGCCACATCTTCAAGTTATGAAATACATTATTTTTAATTATGATATGCCTCCTGATTTCTTTCTCATGCCTTAAAGTTATTTTCATGACTTTATTGATATATCTCAAGCTCACATGTTAAATGTTTCCCTTGTTTCCCTTACTGGGCCTTTTTCTCACCCTTTATTTTAATGTATTCTCCCAGGTTATGATATGTTGTAATGAACTTAGGAAGAAGAAATGAAGAATCCTTTCAAGTGTTTAAGAAGAATGTTTTTTTGTCTCATGTAATAAGTTCATGGTTTTCAAGAAACTAAACCTTAAAGATCCTCAGTATTGTATAATGTAATGAAAGTTTATGTGATAAAAAGGTGGGATGTCATAGTTGGTATCAAAGGATGGTTTCGTTATTTGTGGAAATTTGGATATGAAAACATTAGGAAGAACCCTATAGAAAAGTTTAAATATGGGGAATCTTCCTGGTATTTTGGTGTGTATTGAGTAAGGGGTTTCCAAGAAAATACATCCCTATCTGGATACGAGCAGGTATAGGTGGCTCTGGAACAGATGTACATATGGTTAAATCCCGAAAACACCTCTTCGAGCTAGACTCTAATAGGAACTGGTACACGACAACAGGCCTTGCTACACTCTTTGTTATGACACTCCTGGGGGATATGATTTGGTAAATTCATAAGCTTAGCATGAACCATTATTAAAGGAACAAAGATAAAATAAAATAAAAATTAACATAAGTATATATGATAATGGATAACCTAGATTGGAACCAAGGGGATCTAAAGTTAGGGCATACTCTCCATCTACATGTTTATCCTTCTATGCTTAAAGTTTCCATTTAATTATTATTGGCTATGTATTTAAGCCCCTAATTATAATTTCTTTTCTTAGTTATGGGAGGGAAATGGAAGAACATTTCTCAACAACCAATGTGATAGGAAATGTGACGATTGCCCTATTAATGTGATAGAGATTACGAGAGACAAGTTGACTATATTTTTTTTATGCCAAACTAGCTATCAAAAATCACAATTAATAATTGGTACCTCGTTGAATGCCCAAATTCATCGAGGAAGAAGAAGACAAAGTCTAAAGAATTATCATCTAATAATGTTGATAAAGTAAAGAAGACCAAATTCCCTTTGTGAAAAAAGTGTGGAAATGGGCACCAAGGAGAATGTCACAAAGGAAACGGGAGATGTTTTAAGTGTGGGGTGATTGGGCATAATGTAGCCTATTGCTTCAATAAATGGATAATGTGATGAATAGAGATAAGGTTCGATCTAATGTACCTTATAATTTTCAATTTCGTAAATTTATAGAATTTGGAAATTATCAAAGGCAATTCTCTATTGTAATGGATGAGAAGCATGATGAGCATCAACAATCTTCATGTACAAGGGAACAATGCAAGTCCTATGCTGAGACATATCATGATGGCTAAAGTACATGCAACTTCTTCGCAATAATTGTCTATGTCATGTTGTATTTTAGTTCATTCTCTATGAGAATATCTTTTATGTTTTCTAAGATCATCGAGTCACTACCTAAGATAATTTTATATCATTAAGGAAAACATATGTTGTTATGTACCACATGTTGATGTTGTGAAGCTGTTCTTCTTTAAAAAAAGTTGATTAGTGGATTAAAAGATGATTGTTATTTCGGAAGATGTCCACTATTTTGGGAACCCTATATGATCGAGGTAAATAGATTACAATGGTATTTTTTTGAGGAGTAATGTTTGACTTATATTATGAATAATCGACTAATTTAAGGTGAATGTATGGTAATATAGGTTACTTATGGAAATGATTAACCTATCTTGCAGAAAATATGTTTGTGTTAGATAATTTTGTGATAAGATGTTAGGAATAGATGATGTTGTTTGGAGATGAACGATTAATTAAATATTGAAGACTATGTTATCAAATCCTTCTTATATTTGGGTTTCAATTATAGTTTGGTTTATTTTGAGGAATTTTAAGGACAATTATTTATGGAATGGTGTATGATGAACTTTGGGTTGTACCGTGGAATTTTGAAAATATCAACAAGTTTCCCTTCCTATGGGATTCATTCTTTTTGAAGAGTTGTTTTATCATACCCCTTCTATTTTTGGGATAATTTTTAAAGATAGAATAAATATATTGTTAATATATTGTGGATAATGTGATTCTTTTGAAGATGATTCTTGTGCTTTGATGAGACCAAGTAGTTTTGAATGCTCATCGTTTGGAGAAAAGATTAGTTTTGGTAGAATCTTATTAAAGGATGAAACTCTACTTGAAGGTAGGTATATTTAATTATGCTTTTATTCTATGTAGTAAATGAATTCCTCAAAATTATGAAATGGAACGTAAAACAAAAACGTTGTTTGTTTACATTTCCTACTGGGTAATTAAAGACTGTTTACATACATCATAAGTTTGTTATTTTCGTGTGTTTAACATTCTCTTAATCATGTTTTCTATCACTCTCCCTCAGAAAATGACCCTTTTTTTCTTCCATATCCATGTTTTCCTACATGGAATCCTAGTATGGGTTAACTCGGGTGACCTTGGTACTTCTCTTTATTTCTTATAAAGTAATAGTTTAACTGAATATTTTTTTGATGTGGGACTTTCAAGGAAATTTCCAAGCCCGATTTTAAAAATAGCGAGGATGCAATTTCTTAAGGGTTGAAGAATGTAAGGACCCAAAATTTTGTGAATAAATTTTGATTCCTAAACTTGGGTGTTTTTTTATTTTATACTCAACAAAACTATTTCATTTAATAAAATAAGTATAATTAAATTGAGACCGTTGGGTTTCGACTGTTATATGACCATTGGTCAATATGACCATTCTAATTTGTCTCTAAATTTAGGTGATCATGGTTAATTAATATGGAAAGAAGATTTGATTGCCTTATCCAGTAGTCTTGGGCCAATCAAAACCCATCTAACGGAACTTGGGAAGGAGGTAGCACCATAGGGCTTTGCTCTGGACCAAACCCAAGCTGTACTTCATCATGTATAGCTAGAACGGAATCACCTTCATGAGAAGTTCAAACTAAAATAAATTACTACTCTTGCAATTTTGGTTGAGCCTCCCCAAGATTCTATCACCTTAGCACACCTTACTCATAGGTCTTATGCTGGTGTTATAAGGAGCTATGTAATGAGACCGTAACAGCCTTGTTTAATCCTTTGATTTATATGAAAATTTTGATTTCTTCTTATGATGAAGTTTTTGAATTTTCAAATGTCTTGATAAATATAGTATGCATATTTTTGATGAATTCTAGAAGAAGGATATTTGAAAATATTTATTTAAAGCTAAGATACTTAATTATGTGTTAGGATTTTAAAAAAATGTTCTTCTACAATTATGTTCAGTAAAAAATTTAGAGTCTAATAAAATCAACATAATTTTTGATGAATAGTAAATTATGAATAGTGATTTTATTCTTAGGATTAGTAATGTGACCATATAGATTAGCAATATCACTTAAAAGAATTCATTAATATAATTTAGGCACCTTGATTAAGTAGTGTGATTCAATAAAATAGGTAAATAACTATTTCATTAATTATTAGTCAAGTATTAGTTTTTTTTGTGAGAATAGTGTTTTTTAATTAAAAATTTAACTAAAAATATTGAGAGTTTTTTTTATAAAATGGACTTTATTTTTGAACTTATAGAATCGATATTATGTGAATGTAATTTTTGGGGTTTTATCTGAAAAGCAAATGAATTTTCAATGAATAGTGGTTTTATTTATAAATTAAATTAAAATATTTAGAAAATTATTTTAATAAAATGGAGTTTATTTTTGAATTCAGAGAATTGATATTATGTTAAGAAATATTTTGGGGAGTTTTTTGAAAAAGTTGAATTTTCAGTGAATAGTAAAAATACAGTTTTAGGGTTTCGGTATGTTTAATGACATCATGATTATGTCATGAGATATTTTAAGGGATGGTAAAAAAAAGGGGGTGAATTATTATATGAGGGGTCCCATGTGTCCACAACTATGGGAAAATACCATGGGCAAGACCATGGTTTGGCCAAAACCACTAGTGAGGTTTCCCTTGAAATTATTAAAGAATCACCTCCCTTTCCCTATAAATACCCACCATTTCCTCCTTTAGTTTTCACTCCCAACTCTCCCCCAATGAAGATATGGTATTATTACCTCCAAAAGAGTTCTCCCAAGGTGCCCCCATTCCCTCATAGTCCCTACCTTTGAGTATTAAGAGTTACGTTTTAAGGGAAGGGATCTAACCTCTCTCGTTCTTTTAAAATACTATCTTTTAAGTCATTTCATTTATGCTCCATGTTATTATGTTTGATGATGTTATTTTATATTCATCCTACTGCCCATTTAATGTTAATATGATGATATATCCCCTCTTACTCTCATCATTTCATTTTATTAATATTTAAGTGGCACCGTTAGGCTGTCAAATTTTTTTTAACGGATTCTTTCACCCTTCTCATTTTCCAGTTATATTTTCTTGTAAAGTCTTTCAAGTTACTTTTTATTATGTTCAGTTATGATATCTATATTTATCATACTGATATTTTATGTTCATATTATGAGATACCCTATTTTATCTCGCCAATTCATTTTTTTAAAAGTTTAAGTGACGCCGTTAGGCTGCCGAATTTTTAAGGGATTTTTTCACCCTTCTCATTTTCAAGTTCTATTTTCTTGTCAAGTATTTCAAGTTCCTTTTTATTATGTTGGGGTATGAAATCTATATCTCTCATACTGTTATTTTATTTTCACATGATGAGTGACCCTATTTGATCTCGTCAATTCAAATTTTCTTATGTTTAAGTGACGCCGTTAGGTTGCCGAATTGTTTAGGGATTCTTTCACCCTTCTCATTTTCAAGTTCTATTTTCTTGTCAAGACTTTCATGTTCCTTTTTGTTATGTTGCAGTATGATCTCTATATCTATCATACTAAACTCTAATGTTCAAATTATGAGAGACCCTATTTGATCTTCTCAATTCATTTTTTGAAGTTTAAGTGGCATCGTTAGGCTGCCGAATTTTCATAAGAAAAATATTATTTTTCTCTTCCTTCAATGTTTTTCATTTCAAATGGTATGTCCTTAAAATTTCATTACCATGTTCATATATCCTTTATATTCTGTTCCTATACTGTTTTATAGATCATTTATGAGTGGGTGACCCATGTCCCCTCTCTTTTCAATGTTCTCTAAAACCATATAACATAGCCATTATGCTGTAGAATTTTCGTCTCAAAATGTCTCTATCATTATCTCAAATTCGTTTATTTTATTAAGTGAATACTCAAAGATCTTTCTTATAAAGGGTTATTCACATATATACCAAAATGTTCTATTTTAAAATCTGGGATTTACATACATGAGACCCGCTTTCCTTTTTTATGGGTTTAAAGTGACATAAAGATCATGTCCTAAATGTAGTTTTTAAAATGTTATGATTATGAAATGAAACCCATTTATTTTATGCTATATGGGATATCTATGAAATTTTTATGATGATATATGTGGATCACATGATAATAAAGACAATTTTAAGGGTGCGCCCCGATAGCGCTCTAATTCATTGGGTAATGATGTAACCACTAGAGATTACAAATTTAAGGGTGTGCCCTGATAGCGCCCCATTGCATTGGGTAATGATACAACCACTAAGTATTTAAAATTTCATGATATCTTGGGGAATATCCTTGGTAATTTTAAAATTACACCTTGTGGATGGACCTTGGTGATATGTTCATGATTGTCTATGTTAAATTTTTTAGCCACATCTTCATGTTATGAAATACGTTATTTTTAATTATGATACGACTCATGATTTATTTCTCATGACATAAAGTTCTTTTCATGACTTTATTGATATATCTCATGCTCACATGCTAAATGTATCCCTTGTTTACCTTACTGGTCCTTCTGCTCACCCTTTCTTTTAATGTTTGCTCCCAGGTTATGAGATTCTTTAATGAAAATATGATGATCAAATGACGAAGCCTTTTAAGTGTTAATGAAGAATGTTTTTTGTCTCATGTAATAAGTTCCTGGTTTCCAAGACATTAATCCTCAAAGATCCTCAGTTTTTTATAATGTAATGAAAGTTTATATGTTAAAAATGTAGGATGTCATAGGCCATCCCCCACTCCGAAAAATAATGGTTTAGAAAATCCCTTTTGAGATATACCTAGCCATCACAAGTGAAACACTGCCTCTCCCACAACTGAATGGAATGAGCCTACAATCCCAGAAACACATATTCTTCATCTGGGGATTTTCTACTAATTCATCTGACATGACTAGATACATGATCCTGCCAAAATATACTTGATTTTGATGTCTCATCTCTTCTGTTCCCAACACCATTAGTTGGAGTCTACTAATCCAGAAATACCTCCACCACCAAGGCCCACTCAAGAACTCCATCATAATGGGGAATACATAGTGATATAATTAATACCCTGATATCATATTGTAACACCTTCTTGTAGGATTTTACTCAAAAAAATTGATATCTAACCATTTATAGGGCGTATATTGATATTTTTATGAATCCTTTGTAAAACCCATCCACAATCATGATATCCTTCTATATATTCAAATTTATTTGGATACGTATGAATCAAAATGTTGGTAGACTATACTCTTCTCTAAAGAGACACTAAAACTCTTCCCAAGTGAGAATCATCTCATTATGGTTCTATATCAGCAGACTCCACCCTTGACCATTTGATCCCAACAGAAGACATGATTCTTAGACCACAATCAAATTGGGAGGTTCTCTCACAAGGGAAAAAATGCATGTGACTTCATCAATCCAATATCCAGCTACCTATGGTATGCCTCACCCAGATACCTGGTAGGTATCTGCATCTTAAACTCATGATGTTCACACAGAAAAAATTCTTCCATAACCTTAATATCATGCCAAACCAACATCTCAATTGGTGTTCGATTGGCTAGAAATCCTCATGGAGCCTGTAGCTCAAGACCAGTTCCCTATAAGGATGCCAAGAAATTGGGTGCATCACCATGAGTAGCCCACTAGGGTACCAAATCTAGCAGTCATCGTGGGGGAATCTTGAAATATATTCATTACACACCCTAATCAAAGAGTATATCTGAGGAGATGACTACATATGGATATGATAACCAAAACTCATTCATATATGGTGTATGAACCAATATTTCCCTATAACCTGTACCAAAATGTTTCAAGTCAACAAGTTGGTTTTCAGAGTTGTGGTGGATTGATATATTAGATTCCACACCATATCTACAGTCTCTAACTTGAAAATTGATATCATGATTTTGTAACACTGTCACCATAAAACCCATACCAATATCACACTAAAAAACTCCAAAAATCATTTATATGGAAGAAAATAATTTGATACAACTATGTAATAGCCCGACCCAAAGAGGCTTACCTGATGAATGATGATATGAGTTTGACTACCACAAGATCACCTATATTAGACCAAGGTCCTGGAACCAGGACCAAGTAGTCATATTATAGACATTGGTGTCCTTTTCATATTCTACATGTACTTATGAACACACATCTATCTCTATGAAATAATAAATAGAAAATAATAACTAAAAAAATCATGCATACATCTATCCCAAAATAAGATTACAAAAGAAGTACTAAAATCATGAAAGAAAAAATTCATGTCCACAAAAAACAAGAAATGATTCATACATGTACATTAAGAGGGGAATTCTATCAAATGTAACCACTAGTATTCATGTCTGTATGTCTAGGTCTATATGCTCCTCCTGCACCAAGTCCTCTTAGGAATCCGCTGAATGGATTGTCATGTCCATAATATAGTATATGTGTATGGAGATCCTATGTATTGTGAGTGTTAATGTACCTATTTGGTTCCATAAAAACCAAAATAAAAGGTTTCAACATGAATTAAATATTCTCTTAGAGCCAATTCCAATGGATGAAACCCAAGAGAATAAGAACAAGAAACTATATGTTGAAAACCCACACATATCCATGTGTAGCCATCATATCTCCTCACGGAGTTTCAATAACGATGTGCATCACCTCAAGGAATTCAATAAAAATCCATATATACTCATCTCAAACTCTATGTATTATGAGATCCCTACCTCACTACATGCTACATGATTCTACATGAGGAACATAACTATCAATTTTCTAGGTTAACTCACACTAAATTCCATGCCATATAATATGGATGTCAACCTATAGATGACACTATTTTAACTATCACAATGTTTATTGAACATCCCCACCATCCATGATGGCATACACCCATGAGAACATGTTCATCGGGCCTAACATCAAAGAAATTCTTGTTGGAACCTCGTCAATCATGCTATATTGATAGGGGGTCTCACCCATACCTGATGGGGGGATAGTCAACTGACCCTACTAGAAAGTCTTAATATCTCATATCATAGATAGGGTATCACACTTTGGACCTTTAGGGGACACCATTAACCTTATACGGTACCATAAAGGTAATATTTCTTAGACAAGGGATCACAACTAGGACTTCTGGGAGATAATGAAGACCCAAATATGGATTCAACTACTAATTAGGGGAATAAAATCTCGATGATACTATGAACCCCACTGAAACCAACCACCATGTATGGGATAAAACTCATGATGATATCTCATAACCTACTAAATTAGCATGTTAAGTAGGGGACCATATAACCAACAATGAAATAAACCCTACTGGAATACCCTGCTAGAGTGGGTATCTCAACACTATGTATGAATGTAATGAGGACTCCAGGAACCCCACATAGGGAATCTGATATTGTTGAGGATCCTACCCCAAACACCCATATGGATTCAAAAACTATATCCAAGATCATACTATATAGTCGATCACAATCCTATGATGAGGATGTGATTCCGTGGTGTACCCTCACAGGGTTATACCAAGGGGATCCACTCAATCGAGATTGGTTGATAGTATTCTACTAAGGGACCTACTAACCTAACCTCATGCCACATCATGAACACCAAAACCATGGACACCATCCGGTACCATGAGGAAAACTCATCTTGATAGGGTACTCATTAGCCTCCATCTTAGTCCTGAAAATGTACATGCCCAAGGGGAGAAGTCTTTGAGGAGAGTAATTGATTTCTACCCATGGAACACAATGTGTCTCTCCAAGTTGGATCCCAGTCATATCCCCTTGTTGAACTCCAAATTTAATGATAATATAAATGGAATTTACCTTATCCAACATGGTGTGTGACCTCATCCAATATCCTATGAGTTCCCTCATCTATTCTTGGTTGTCTATCCATGAAACCCCACATGGGGTATAGCTTCTGTTGATGACTTATCTTAGTTATTTGGTTACAAAGACATTTTCCAAGATCCTTTCAATGTATGACACCATGTTAATGTGTCATATGGCCATGTACTTACACATATCAATATCCCTTGACCTGGAAACCTTGGACATGTCCTCTTCCACTATACCATGTCTCCCGATACTGTATCTACCCATAGTACACAGTTCTTAGTCCCCAAATTTTATCTTCCCCAAATTAGAATAACACATGAAATCAAATTTTTCACTAAATTCCATGTGATTGGGAATTATGAATTGGAATCCTCTATAAGCGACCAGAAACTCTCTAATTTACACCTGGAACCATTGATCTACCCTCAGGGAATCTCTAGTAGTCTTAATATGTATATAAACCCATAATGAAATTCATAAATAGGGATAAGGGTGTCAGGATAATAAATCTACCATCTTCATGGGGAAATGTCGATTATTTAGGTCCAAAAAAATTCCCATAACCTACTACACCTCTATGGAGTGATGATTGGAATCAAAAAAGGGGGTCAGTGCAACCTCACTACTTTTCTATAGCCTTGGATGATCCATCACTGTGGGAAGAAATCCTCACATTTCATCTACACATAGAAAAAATGAAAGGTTTTAATTAAGTCTTATTAAAATAATAATCCTCATTTGAAAACCCTACAACACACACCTCTAATCTGACATCAGATTTTAAGAATCACTATGTCCCATTGAGGGTAAAACCCAAATTATGAAATCAACCATTGTTTTATATTTTCGATCAATGTCTTCAATCAGGATTTATACTAAAATTAATGAAAAACATTGTGTACCAGATAAAATGTTTTTAATATTTTTAATATTACATCATTGAGGATCTTGTGGACATTGAATCTTGCACCAAATCATCTATTGGTTTCACAAATATTCCTTGAAATATTTCAATGTCTGGGAGAGAAAAACAAGAGTCACTATAATATCCCTTTGGTAATCATTAATAAATTCAATTAATTAATTTAGCTTGAAGCAATAATTCAGGTAGCCACATCATGTTTATACTAGAGGATCTTGAAGCATCAGTATAACATCCAAACCATTTAATAAATCTATGGGTCATAGTGAATTATTTTAGACAAATCCAAATAAGAGGATCCTAGGTCCCACATACCAACCATACCGTGAATCATGTTTTCCTTGGTTCATCATCTACAATTATCAATCAATAAAAAGGGATCATCTTTTCATTTAAAAATATTTCCATGGCTAATTACATCAAATACATTTATCTCAACCCATTACTAGACCATATTACCTTCCATTCATAAACGAAAACATTAAATATACATTCAAACAATTTAAAAACATGGAAATTCCACTTTAACGATTTATCAAACTTTCCCAATGATTATCTAAAACCCTTTTACATTCCATGTTAAAACAAACGCCCCATTATTCCATGATAACATGATAAACATGATTAAAATTGGTTTAATCACATAAACCCTTTAACTCATTATTCAAAAACTAATATATTTCCATCTCCCATGAACCATTGCATAAAAAAGGGAAGAAAATTAACATAAATAAAACAACCATTTAAATATTCAAGCTCTTATAACCTCACCAACATATAATATCTCATTCTTAAGATGCTCTTCCCAGAATTACAAAGCATCCAAGGTAAAATGGTTTGTCCATTTGGATTAAAAATTAACATTAATCTCCCAAGTAGTCTATTGAAAATTGATACATTTCAACAATATTAGAACTAAAGGAACAATATTACCCCATAAAACATTCACATTATGATACATATAATGAATATAATGCTCGTCAAAGGACTCATTATCTTGAAATGGCCTTATCCTATCCACTATCTGAAATGTCCCCACATACCTTAGTGCAAAAAAACCCTATTTCCAAATCCAAAGGTTACCCAATATCAGTGAAAACCATATAAATACATCGTCACCCCTATAAATTTGATTGGTCATAGATATTAATCATAATACGGGTCCTTTATATATTATTCCATATTCGTATGATTTTGGATGAACTAAACAAGATTCTACATCTTATATATGAGACTTGTTCCCAACAATTATGACTCTCCTATATGAGTCATACAATATGGTGATCTATATGTCCTACCATATAGTTCATAAACATCCATCTTGAAAGTCACCTAATAAATATTGTTATAAGAAAAATCAACAACAGCTAATTGCATCCTCTATGTCCCATAAAAATCTAAGATTCGTTATCTCATTAGGTCCCCTAACACCATAATAGTACACTTTAGATACTCAATTTAATATGGTAGAAAATACATACACAAAAGTACCTTTAAGCCCATAACCTACTTCAAGCCTCCTAGAAGCATGATGTAAAACAACAATCATGATCTAAAATAATAATCTTAACCATTCCATGTAATCATCATATCTCTTAAACATAAAAATTATCCCACTAGTTGATGATAAAAATGTCTTGTTTATTAATAAACATTTAATCATTCCAAAAATTCCTAAATTACTCATATCGTATCATTATTCACAGGCCTCATCTGAAGACATAACAAAAAATCTATATTAGCATCATTCCATTTCCACTATAGAATGGGAAGATTTTGTAACACACTATCAAGGTGTTGATGCTTGGATTTCAACTGTTGACAGGTGTATCGTTATATCACAAAAATAATTGCCTTTTTCCACATTCATGGACACTAATAAACTATATGATGATCAGTGTAAATCATGGTAAAATGAAGGAGAATCACTCACTTCAAGGCATGTCACTTGGGCATCATCTCTTTATGCATATAAGTAGGAATAATAAAAGGACAAAAATATGTATGATCTCATATTCATTGATAGGCCAAATAGGGGGTATATCCCCTCCATCTAATACGTCCCTCAGGGAATTAAATGTTGGATCCTCATAATGTCTCATCTAGATACATAACTAATTTGAGGGGTCAATGGATAAATATAAAAAGGTCATCTATTCCTTTTCCCACAAACCAATGATATGCATCTTAGCAAACAATGACATCATTTAACACTCAGAACTACATTCTTGAACATCCCACGTCAATGTTTTCTATCTCAAATTATCTATAAAAATATTTCCATTTTCTGAACCATAATCTATCTCAAAATTGAATTATCTAATATAATCAACCCATATTCACAATAAAATATTTAAATCATGTGGGAAGATTTTTATTTCAGGCTCTTATAATATGGTAAAATAGCAAACTTATCACACAATAGCGAATTTCACCAACACTATAAGACATACACCAGTATGCCCCATTAAATATCATTTGTTGGATAGTTTTTTTTCATGAGGCCATAACTTTTATGATTCAAATTATATCATACCATCATAAAATCCAATTATCAGTACCCCAATTTTGATGGTAACATGTCCTCTAGAGCACCTCCCCATATGCCAAATGTTGTCGAACAATAGTGATGGCCTTGGGTGTGTACACGGGGAAATTATGCCCTCATTATCAAAGTGTATCACATTGATAAATAATATGGATAAGTATAGAAAATATTAATAAATAACCAGTACCATAATAATAAATCATCTAGAAAAATAAAATCCAAGAGGATAAATCAATATGAGACGCAAAAGTGATGTTATGTCATGATTTTATATAAAAATGAAATACATGGGATATTAGGGTATATTCATATACAATATTTTTTTTAATAATTCAAAATGTTTTCTTCCCTAGCATCACGAGTATAGGCTTGGTCCCATATTTCATATTCAACCTTAATTCAAAAAATCAAACATTGTTAGTTGGGTGTTTCAATTTTTCAATACTGATAGTCATGGGATCTCTTTATGTACCATCGGTAGCCTGAAAATTTGGTGAGATGTACATTGTAGGATTCCACCAATGGTGTCTACAAATATCTATTTTATGAATATAGAATTATCAATTTGAATATAAATGTCAATGTAAATCAATTAATAAATAAAACACATTGGACTGGGTTCCTCATCAGATAGTCAACTGATATTACCTGCTTCGACCAAATCCATATATCTCTCAAATGAGGTCAACATGTATAGATATGATATATAATTTTATTTACATAAATATATATGTCTGTGTTGATAAATTATAATTCAATAGGAAAAAAAGTGTGGAAAACATCAGTATGTCGTCATAAGTATTGTGAAAAACATTATCGAACCCAATCATGTTCTATGGAATGGATGATTTATCTTCCAAAAATGAAATTCAAACTTATCACATAAATAAGAGGCATATTGATGTCATACAATGTGATCCATAATTAAAAAAAATTATATCCAGGAGCACTATAAATATCCATTACCATGAGATTTCATCAATGTCTGTATGTAATGGAACACAAGTATCACTCTCATCACTGTCCAAAGGCATAGACCTTTATGTTTGTTAATCGTATTCCATATAGGTAAGAAATTAATTATTATGGTATAGGGTAAAAATATTTCACACTAAACCCATCTAAAGTAATCCAATAAGAAACAATGTGTCTCCCATGATTAATTATATAAGGTATTATCCCAATGAGAATGTCTAAGATATTCAATAAAATAAAACAAGTATCACTCCCAACATGTTGAAATTCATTTACTACATTCTAATTTGTAAATCATGGTGATCCCATCTAAATAATCCTTCATTCGGGACCATTGTATTTCCCACTTTTCGAATAATGTGTATGTTTTTAGCATTGATGAAGTTCACACCACATATGAAAATGCATTAAATTTATTACAGGGGGAATTTCACACACTTAAATTACTGGTTTAAGTGAATTAAATGGATGAGGCTCTTAAGAATTTAAGGACGGCATAACATTCAAGGTATCTCTCATCGGGATGGTAACCCCATGACGTTGATTCATTAGTTTTTGAGACTACATTAACCATGGCGCTATTATTTAATATAATTTATCAAAAATTTAGGATGTATCATCAGATAAATATAGTACATTTCACAATAGTGGATGATAAATTAAAAAATAATTATATGGAAAAAAACTATACCATCTACCTAAGGTAAGAAAATGACTAATATAAGCCTATAAATTGAGCTAGAATGGAATAAATCATCAAAATAAACAAAATACGTTAAAATAGGGAATATTATCATATATAAAAATAGAACAAAATATGGAGACAAAACCTAATTGAGGAAGGTAATTAATTAATTCTCTTATCCCAGAGGAATCCAATGATATGAATAGTAGTCGATTGTGAGATTTTATTGAAAGGATATCATAAATCATATATTATCGTTATAGAGATCCAATGGAAGAAGGAGACACTACACATAAAAAAAAGATGAAGGGGGAAGGAGTTAAAAAGATTGATGGGGAAATAATAATTTTCCCACTTTTAATAGGCAACCATTTTGTCCCCATGATTATTATAATCATGCACCAACCACGTAATAGTCATTGTCTAAGGATACTCTACACAGGAGCATGATGCACAATTGGAATAATAGTGTATAGACCATGACACTTTACACTTACATAGGGCCAATATAAATTTAATTTCCATAAATAATGGGTTACATGGTTTTAAAAAACCATGTTGACCTATAAAAATCACTATACCCCCTTCCACAGTTGAGTCACACAGTTAGCACAACCATTCACTAACTATTTAACTCATCATACGTTTCAAAATTTGGAGCACAAGGCTTTGAATGAACCATGGGATCTCCTGAACCACCCCATAACTCCTTAATCACAGTACTCCAATAAAAAATAGTATTTGAATAGTATCTTAAAATTTTTTACCTCTTCAAAAAAAAATTGATGTTACAAACTCCCCTCCTTAAAAAATGCATCCATGTGTTTCCCTTATGTGGGTGGTAAAGCATCACCTGAAAATATTTCCAACCACCAAGCATGTAGATCAACCTCTCTCTCCTAGATATCATCATATAGAAGTCCTTTTTCCAAGAACACTGGTACTAGAGGGACTATCCTTTTTTAGAGAGCCTTTCTTCATTAATCAATGATACATATCAGATCCACTTCATTTGAAACATCTACGTATAGCTCAATATCAATAAGATCAAGTGAATGATACATATTAGAATTTTAAATATGAAGCTAACATTCATGTATGATATTGTGCATGCCCTAATACATTTGATTTAAATCTATCCAATGAGAAACTATCCCCACGCTGTCCAAGATCTGGAAAGACTCAATGATATAATGTGATATCTTTTCTTATCACGGAATATGGATATTCTATAATATAGGATAAACTAGAATAAATACTCGATATACCACCTCAAACCCCATAGGTCATGAGAAACAATCAGAATATGACATCTTCCTAGAGTGAGTTGTATCCATATGATTCTGAATCATCTAAACATGCCATAATGTTTCCTAAATGAGAAGGGGTCCCAATATCACCACCTCACCTACCACTAACCATAACTGGGTTAAAATTCAGGGAATATCATTAAGGAACTAATTGAGATCCATAAAAATAGTATTATTTGAGTTTTCATTATAGGAATAGATGAAGTGGGTTAGTTGATTATCCCACTAACATCCATAATAATTAAATCATTCCTGGAGTTTTGTATTACTGGCATCCAAACATACAGAAAGGAGATTTGGTATGGGGCCTGACAGGATGGGAAGAGTACAGTCTCATTTCCTCACTTGAAACACTCTTCAAAATACATCATACTGACGTTCCCCTTTCCTGTTACACTGGAATCCTCGGTATGCCTGGGATGACAGCATATGTGGGCATTTATGAATTTTTTTCTCATAAGAAAGGAGAATCCGTCTTCATATCAGCAGCAGCAGGTGCTGTTGGTCAGCTAGTAGGGCAGTTTGCAAAGTTGATGGGCTGCCATGTTGTTGGGAGTGTTGGTTCCCAGAAAAAGGTTGATTTTCTAAAGAACATGTTTGGGATTGATGAGGCTTTCAACTACAAAGAAGAGCCTGATTTGGCGGTAGCCTTGAAAATGTGTTTCCCTAATGGCATTGACATATATTTTGAGAATTTTGGGGGGGAGATGCTGGATGCGGTTCTACTGAACATGAGGGACCATGGCCGCATTGCTGCGTGTGGGACGATTTCTCAATACAACCTCCAGGAGCTTGAGGGCATGCGCAACCTTTTGTGCATCATCACAAAACGGATCCGTATGCAGGGGTTCGTTGTGTCTGACTCTTACCCACAGTACCCAAAGTTCCTTGACACCGTCCTTCCTTTCATTAGAGATGGAAAGATCATGTATGTTGAGGATGTTGCGGAAGGCCTTGAGAGCGGTCCGGCAGCCCTGCTAGGGATCTTTTCTGGCCGTAACATTGGTAAAGAATTGGTGGCGATTGCACATGACTGATTCTCTAGAGTTTCATTAGTGCTTGGTTGTGAGGTGGCCTGGTTGATTATTTTAATACATGGGAGGTGATTGTATGGTTTAAATTGTCATAAATCATTCCCGGAGCATTACCTCAAACACTTGTATCGTATTCTTAGAATAACTGTCAGTCTGAAGTTGATTTTATTTACTTAAGATCACCTACGAAACATGTTCTTTATATAACCAATACTAAAAAATTAATGTAAAACAATTGACCCAAACCGATATGATTTAATGGGACAAACCCGGAAGGTGCTCAATATAACCAATATAAAACCTCTCTAGACCATCATCTATGAACTTCTGTCTGATTGGTAGGAAGTGTGCGACCTTGGTCACCATTATGATGGCCACCCATATTTTTCCACTTAATTTAGGGGACATAGAAAACCCATTAAATATATATAGTGACATCATCTCATTTCTATTACAGAAGGGATAAATGTTTTAGCTGTCTAACATGACATTGGTTCACCATCATCACCTACAAATAGGTGGAACACCATGAGATAAAACATTAAATATGCATCTACATTATTAGGAACCAATAATGATGATATGTATCTCGATACATTTTGTTATTCCTTGGGTTTACTTCAAAAATTGAGGCATGATATTCCTATATCAATTCTTCCCATATGTCTATAGGCAAAAAAATATGACTATGAAAGTTAATTATTTCATTCTCATAAATAAACCAACTAGGTGGTTGATCCTCAATGGAGACACTCTCCCCCAATATGATGCACTCATTGTATAAGAGATGTATCATCCTTACATATTCCAGATTGAATGATGTCACTATTGAGTCTAGGAAAAAATGGTTTTCCATGATATTGTTGAATCACTTGAAGTATCTCAGAAATTATAGCCATTAACATCCACTAACAACCATCAACCAAGATTTCATGTCCCTTCTTTTTCTAGCTTAGGACATCAGCTTCAATATTTTCATTTCACTATGTATAAGAGATTTAAATTTCAAACAATAGAAGGTATTGTACCTACCATCACATCATCAAATTCAATCCACACAGTGTGGAAATTTATTTGATAATTTTGAGTTTTTTTAATTTAACATCCAATCCTCTAAATATAATAGTATAAATCATGAACTGTACCTACTAGCTCGACGTTGTGCATAGGGTAATTCCAATCAAGAGATCATTGCTGACAGGACTGGTACGCCACAACCTCGTATCCCATCATTAGTAAAAATAAAACCGTAATTCCTAATGAATCATGATAAAATATATAGATTTTGATAAGATAGGTTAGAATCAAGTTATTTTTCTTTCAACTCCTAACAGGCTGTCTCACATGGGTATGAACAAAAAAATAAGACCCTTTTTCGTCTAGAACATGAGAGTGACATCTTTTCTCGAGGATTCCTAAATAAAACACCTCTAATATCCATCCAACCCCATGATTCTTTAGGTGTCAAAGATATTTTTTAGCTGCTCATAGGAAACTATGACACTCACCATATCATGGACATTGAACACTCATGTCAATGAGATTATGTGACCACATAAGTGAACATTGTCGACTCAAAAATGATATTTAGTTAGATTAGAATATATATGGATCTCTCTCAATGAATTAAAAATTATATCAACATGTTTTTCAAGATTGTGTCTATTGTAATAATACCCCAAATATGTTATCCTTGAATATCACAAAACAATGAATCTAGATATGGGTGTAAAACCCAATTCATTAGATCCATGAAAAATGATGGTGCATTTTAAAGGCTGAAAGGAATAACCAGATACTCTTACACACAATATCTACTATGGAACTTCTTAAATAGTATGTCTAATGGAATTAAATGAACCTAATAGTATCCTAACCACAAATAGATCTGATAGAAAACCATCACTTATCTGAGTTGGTCTAAGAGGTACTCTATACAATGTAGTTGATACCGATACATTAAATTAATATGATTTAACCTATACTAATCCAAGAAAAATATATGTGTATCATCATCCATCATTTGAAAAATGATTGATAAACCACACTGGGAAGTACTCATTTAGATAAATAACATAGATTCCAATCACTCGAGCTACTTTTTGAGTTATGGGATCTTAGTGAGCTCTATCTTTTAAGGATGAATGGAAACTAGTTTTACTCATGGAACTAGCTCGATGGTATAGTCCACATCTCCCATAGGACGTAATATGATGAATTCATTAGTGAAAACATCCCTAAAATGATACCCCAGCTGAGGTAATTTCATATGTATCATACTCGAATAAAACATAAAAAGATTTGTAGTCTTGGTTTTTAGTCTTCCCAAATCATGATTCTTTGGTCCATTGTCACTTTCATGGATATCCCATTCAACCTTATGAACATAGGTACTACCCTCGTGTGATGAAAAAAGACACCATGTTGTGAAAGAAATCAACATTGTTTTGATGTGTACTGAACTAGTATATCTTGAGCATGATGTCAAATCCCAAAATTTATAGGGTAAAAACATTTCGTAGGAATATATATCTACCCACTACAAGAGAGAAATCCATGAACTAGAGTATACACTCAGATCACATTTCAAGAGGATTATATAAATTTATAAAAAAATTGATATATTCCCTTCCAAAGGATATCCAAAATTGTTGCTAATAAAAAAGTGTGTCATGAAACTACATCAAATAATATAAATTCTAAAGTAGGCGCTAATATAATATTACCAAAAATTTAAAAGGTCATGGACTCTAATCCCTAGGAGCAGGATAAACTGTATAGATATAGACAGATCTATGGAAATATTATTTAACATGGGTGGGTCTTCTCTTCATGTATTGAATGTATAGAGCATGACTACCTTGAAAAAATAAAGCATCAAGACCTGATTGGATAGTAGTATTTTATCATATTGCCCGATGTAGAGATAGTAATCCTATACACAAATGAGGTGTCTGTATTAATCCATTGTTACTAGGTATTGGATGTATGGTTTGTAATAAATGATTATGGTTACCCATACTTCTATAATATCATCAATCAATTGGATCCCTCAAAAATGAAATCTTCTTATGGACAACCCAACCAAATTGGTGACACAACACATATTTATTGTTGGATATCATCATGCTCACACCACCTCCATGTGAAGGCTCAAAGTAATGTTTCCTTCTATTAAACAAAATGCCTCTTTGCCTAGAAGCTAAACCACCGAGACTCACTCAACCGTCCTCCCTCATGTAATTCTTAGTGATGGGGGCCCGATTCATTATCTATAAAATTGTGGTCAACCTAAATATTTTCTCATATGATTGAATGGATTATGAAATCCAATCCTCAAACCATCTCTCAGTATTAAACTCATCATTATTAAGTGTTTGTGAAAAATGTTGAAGCTCATTAAAATGAGATGAATAATCCCTAAATAACATAGCACCCTACTCTATGTACATAAATTCCTAGGTACGGTATGCTCTCAAAATATGTGTGAAATGTAATCATAAAAGGCTATCAAGAAGTTCGTCGTGACCATAATGTGATGAATATCATCCTGAGTGATGAAATACCACAAACACTTAAAAAATTAAGGAATCATATAAGTAGTTTGATTTTCTCTTTTCTTATGAGGTGTCTTAATGTGCTAGATGATAGATAACATGGATTCTATCCATGATTCTATATCCCGGGTTCCACCGTCCACCAAGAATGTGAGACGATTCTATTGCTGAAATTATCATTTCAGTATTAAAATATTATGGGAAGTTAAGAGGATCCCAATATAGTTTTCCTAAAGTACACGAATCTCTATTGTAACTAAGTATTGACGTATTGTAGATAAAAAACAAGCGGCGCATCCTATTGCACTGTTGGAGGTATTAAAATGGGATTAGGAACCACCACCCCTGGAACATGGTCATTACCGGCATTTTGGAACCTGAATTGAGAATGTCGTAAAGACATATATCAATAATATTTAAATTCACACCTCAGATATCATTTATGAACTAATATGAATCATATTAAATAGAGACTTAAAGGTACATATTCTTCTTAATAATGAGTTAAGTATCTCCTCAATCTCCTAAATCTAGTTCTAGGTGATAAGAAGGACATAGAAGTCATAAGATACACTTTCTACATCACACTACCATGGTCAACTTTGGATTAAGGTATCATATAACACCATATGGGTTCTATTATATGGTGTTTCAATTTCTAGGTATAGAGGAAAACAACCCTTACATTGTAATTGGCATCCCCATTTAACAATAACTATTTAATTTAAATTCTCAAAAAAAAATCAGTGCATACCCATTGATAGGATTATAGATTACAAAACCCAATTATATTAGTTATTACTTCTATTTTATAAAATACCATACTCTATATTAATTGTTACTGGTACAACAAGTAACTGTGATCTGACCCTTACATATAGTTTTTTGATGTAGCAGTTTATATAAAATTATTTGATTAAATGAATCGCCATTCCAAATTTATAAAATAAAATGCTTCTTAAATTACAATTAGAAATCACATAATTAAATAAAATAATGTTTAATACCAAAGAACTAACGGATGAATACTAAAAAATCTCATAATTGGTTAATTGAGTTGTCATTATCAATATATATGATAAAACACCATTTAGAATGATGCCAAAAAATTAATTAGTGAAATTATTTTATCTCTATAAGAATTTTTAACATAGTTCCAAATATAACCATCAGGGCACTTACAACACTCACAAGAAATAAAGGAAATGCGAGAAATAAGATATAACTATATATAATTTAATAATTCATAGGATGTGAATCCTACTATTCCTATAATGATGTTGGTGATGATACCTCCTTATCATACCAGGCTAAGGAAAATAATTATATAATAAAATTTCAACAATAATTTCATTCTAAAACATTTGTTTCAAACATTGGTTGAATTAGTACAACTGTAACAGGAAGAAACCAAAACCATAATATCACATCCATATTAATTTGGCTTTTTCCATATATGGGTGTCAGCTACTCCAAAGCATATGCTCATTACCAAATTAAAATTCATTCCGAGTATCCTTTATAATAACCAAAAATAAATAAAAAACATAAAAATAACCTCTGATACCACTTTTTTGTGTCCTCACATGAATACTAAGGATTTGTTCCGCAAGCTAGTAGGACACATGCCCTCAAGAATGCCTCCCCATATGCGAGAGTATACTGACTAGTAGTGAGTTCCTATGGTTTTTCTATTTGGATACTCTTCCCTCTAGATTATAGTATATAATAGAGATGAATAATAATGAAAAGTAGTGTAAATATTAATAAATAACCAAAAATGGAATGATAAATTTTCCAGATTAATAATGAGGTGCATGAAAAGCAAGTATCATATACCAAAATGATATTATGTCATGATGAAATAATAAATAAAATTATACCTGATAACAGGGTATATGTTTATGAAACATTATAAGAAAAAATAAAGAAAGGCCAAAATATGCCTCCACTAGAATCACAATCATAAGTTAAATCCTCTACTCCCATAGTAATCCATATTACTAAAAATGACACATCAAATGTCTGGGGCTCCCCCTTGTATATACATGATGTCATGAGGTCTGTTTGGGTACCATGTGTAGCCAGAACATGGTGTGAGAAAAACTCATTAGGCCACCATAAATGGTTTCTATAAAAAAAATATGGTAATAAAATAAAAAGTGTGTAGTTAATGATAATGGAAAAGAAATAAGTAAATAAAACGCATCAGGTCATTTTCCTCATTGAATACTCGACCAATACTACCTGCTTTAGAATCAGTTGGATATCTCTAAACTAAGGTAAAACTATATAGATTTAATATATATGTGAGTGTATATATATATATATATATAAAATATATTTATGAAGGAATAATAGTGCGGAAAAAACCACTTTTTCATCAGAAGTCATGCGAAAACATGGACAAAACCCAATAATGTTCCTTTCCATGGTGGATGAAT
Source organism: Viscum album (assembly GCA_963277665.1). NCBI lineage: Eukaryota > Viridiplantae > Streptophyta > Magnoliopsida > Santalales > Viscaceae > Viscum > Viscum album. Next base: position 1,345,422,124 of record OY728147.1, read on the forward strand.
TATCAAACATAGAAAAAAGAATAATTATATATTAAATTTGAGGGATCTCAGAAATTATTAAGGGAATATATAAATAGGAACATAAGTATCTCTTTTGGAGCACTATATGTATCTATCAACCTAAGAGTCTGTCCACGATAGTCTAAAGTAGGACCCATGTATCACTCTAAGCATGGTCCAGAAGCATAAACCTCTGATCATGTCTATGTTATAACACATGGGTAACCTAGTATCACTCATGGAAATGAATATAAACATTTAAATCTTATCCAATATAATTTAATCCCCTATGAATCCATGTATTACTCATGGGTAAAGTACATAAGGCATCTTCCTAGTGAACCCATACAAGGTATTCTATAAAAGATCCCAAGAATCACCCCTAGTGTATTGATTTTCAGTTAGAAATTTCTAATGCATAAATCTCGATGAGACCGTACAAGGAGTCATTATGTCTGGACCCTTATATCTCTATCATCATGAAGAAAGGGTATGTGATTATCTATCATGTTGTTAGTACCACTTAAACAAAAGAATTAAATTCATTTCAAGTAGAATTTTACAAACATAAATCGGTGGTTTAAATAAATTTGCAGAATGATGCTCTTATTCCATTAAATAATGGAAACACATCATGGTGTCTCACATATGGGGGGTCACCCAATGATCTTAATTAGTCTGTTTATGTGACTACCATAACCATGGGTCTATTATTTAATTTAAATAATTATACACTTGGAAATAACGACATCTAACCAGGGCTATTAGCTCAAATAACATTTAATGATCGGGACCAACATGTATAGAGTAGATATACAATTCTCCATGATGAACATAAAAATCCCCCTCAAGAGATGTGAAACACACTCTACTTATATAACAATCAATTCAATCTTGGTACAAAAAAACCTATTCTCAATATCAGGTCAATAAATGAAATCTCAAGTATGAACACATCCCAAAAAAGATGGTACCCACCAATCATGAGGGGACAATCCTTAAATTTTCAAAGTACCTTTGGTAAGACTCTTAATGTCATGTAAATAAAAATAACCCCATACATATATTCCACCACCATACCAAAACCATTTGAAAATTCAGTAGATATAAAAGTGTGAGACGTTGTTCTACTAAACAAGGAATTTACAAAATAGAATCTATAAGAATCATAAACCAATATTTTGATGGTCCAATATTAATAATAGTCTATTTAATAGTAATTGCATTTAGTTTTCATGTTACCCGACCCTAGGTTCTTGTTTATGTCTTTTATGATACACCACACTACTGATTTGAATGATCTTGTCCTGAAGCACCCTTTCCGCCAACCCATCCAATATGAATAGTAAATATACAACTGCCAAAATGATACGGGGTAGAAGATCCCTTCTCAATTCCCTAAATAAGAATGGATCCTCATAATAAACCATCATTCAAGGGTTCCTCTAAAACCCTTGTACATTACCCATCCTACCACAAGATCTACGCTCCACTAGTGGTTAGGGATACTGACCATGCATGTGACTAGGTATACCAACTTGAAACAAAAACACTCTATCAGTACCCTAAGGGTATGATCCTCTCCCCTAGATACTCTATAAAACACCACCCTATTAGAATACCTCATAATGGTTATTTAAACCATCTAAAGATGAAATACTAGATCACTTAGCTTGAACCATCTATCAACCACTAGAAGCCTCCATCAGGTTCCCAGTCGAAATTTGTGACTGGTTCAAAACCATAAAAAACATCATCAAATATGAGATACTCCCCTATGAGTTATTATCACATTTATGTCCATCCTAAAAACGTCTGGTCATAGTAGCCTCACCCCCCTTCATAAACAGAAAATACACTGCAAATCAATGAAGTGGCCATCATAATCCATCACGGACATATCTCTATGGGTAAACTACATGGACTTCCCATCTTGCTCCTACCTTAGGGTCTCTATGTTAAATTTATCTAATAAATTATATTATAAGTACATCCATTACATATCCTCTATCTTCTCATCCTAGATTTGAACACCCCATTATCGCTTCACTATCCCTCGCAACATATATGACATGAGCTTGAACATTTTCTCTGGTTGGGCTTCTAAGTGATCTTGTATCGCCTCGATATATTCAATCCAAAAATTTGTTGCCTCAAGTCCATCCTACACAAAAAATTTCCAAGGTCTCTATAGTTGAAATTATCTCACTAGATTAAACGTACTAGGAGCTATCCACCATATGTATCTCTCGACAAACTACATAAATTAGGAGAAATTATGAAAAAAATGTTCACCTTCCCCATTGAATATAACCAAAGGAGTTCTCATCCTGATGCTTGAGTAACATTCCCATTAATTAATTCATGTCTCCCTACCAATAAATTATTCCACGATGGAATATTTATACAATTCTATATGAATGTTTTAGGAAACATTCATGTTATTTTAATGTTATAAAAAATATGGGATACAACTATCGTTATACATGCACCATCGAACACATCATACCAAGTGATGAAAACCAAAATACAATAAATACATATTACTATACATATCCATGCCCATTGATAACTCTAAGTAAACCAGATTTCATACCTTATAAGTCTTATATTTGAATTTTTTTCACCCCTTTCACTTTTTATCGTTTACTTTAAACAACTTAACCCTTTATGATAAAACACTATTTTAATCATTTCCATTACCATTATTCAATTATAAAATATTTTATCTTTGAGAAATTAGGCCATTATTCTTCACAATAGTGAAGTAAATATATAAAAACATTATTTTCTACATCCCACATTCTATTCAATGTGTGCCAACCATGATATATGTCATGTAAATCTCGGAGTGCCTTAAATAAACAATGAATATACAATCTACTTCCATGAAATATCAAGACTAAAATCTAATAAATCATTAAAATCTCCCAATAACTATAGAACCCATGATGAAATAGCATCGAACCCTAACAAATGGACACCAAGAATTGTTATCCTACCCAAGGAAATTAAGATATCCCCTACCCTTGGGATAGCTAATCCAAAGAAGGAGCTCATTTCCAAGGCTTGAAACATCCAAATATTTTTTCTAAATTACCAAAAAGTGTATATCAATAAAATGTAAAATGGATTTGGTATAACATTGTAACGTCCCGACCCTAGTGCTATAAGATCAATGCCCCAATCACGTTTTCCACATGACCTTAAGTCTGCATCACTTTACATGAGAGGCAGTTGACTAGAATTTAAGATCTAATGATGAACATGGGGAAACTATACCCTCATTACTAGAGTAAAAAAAATAATGGAAATAATAATAAACATTGACATGGAATAAAAAATCAACAACCAAGCATCATATAACCAATTCCCAAAATAGAGTAAGTTCAAAATCGATTGTAATAAGTATTCCATGCCATGGGAATATAATGTTGCAACTGAAAAACAAAATATGGAAACCAAATAGGGTTGACACAACATTCCCCCCTAACATGCTAGGTATTCTCATCCATGATCTATCTCAAACCAACCATCTATCACTGGTCTATATCCCATATACGGTCATGCAAACATGAAGTCTTATTGATTTCCCAATAGAGGCCCCTGAAGGGTATTAGTTTAACTCATTAGGTCACCAAAAATGGTGGCTATAATAATTTATATTCTAGTTACATTGTATTCATATGTATTGATAGAAAATCATTGATATTAGATAGTGTTTTAGTTAAAACAGTATCCATTATCCCCATGGCCCTTAGGTTCCCACTATGGAAGCAACACACCAAACCTAATTCATCCCATGTCATAAGTCCTAAGCATATACAGTAAGGATTTATACATTATAAATCACATGGAAAACCATTAAGAAATTTAATAAAATAATTTTACCATGGAGTATCAGTCAATTTATCCACATAATATCCAAACTATAGGTGTATAGAGCATCATTCCATCATTTATACCATCTAATAAATTGGTTGGGGATAGGTAATCAGTCGCCCCAACACAAATATTTGGATCCTTAGTCAAACATCATAACCATACCATCAATACTTTTTTATAAGGTTCATCATCAGGGTAATTTAATCAACCAATAACCACAAGGGATAAACTTTTCATTTAACTACATTTCCCTAGTTTATTATTTCCAATACAATTATGTCAATCCATAACCATCTCATTTTACCTTACACTCATAAACTCTAACATTAAACATACATCAAAACCATTTGGAATCATTGAAATCTATAAATTAACTATTTATCACACACCCTTTTAATTATCATATACCATTTAACTTTAATACTTAATCCGAAAAACACATTATATCATGTTAACATGATAAACAATATTACAATCAGTTTAATATCATAAACCCTTTAAATCACTATTTAACAACTCAATTTCCATGTTTTAGGGAGTGGAACGCCCCCTGGATGGTCTTGGCCTAGTATAGGAATCATTAATTGATCCAAAAATGTCTATGTAAAATTTAACCAAATATTTATCCACACAATTTATTCATCCTTATATGTGTATCAATAGTATAGTGAAAAATATCAAATTTACAAACCACATTCACGTGAATAAATATCAAGAATATGTGATATAACGTGTAGAAAACCTACCACAAGCTCATATAAAAATGATCACTCAAACATGGCCCTAGATTAAAGACCAAAAACCCTAAATTCCCAAACTAATAACTCCTTAGAAAATAAGGGTTTTGGGATTTTTAAAGAGATAAAACATTCAACCATGATTATTCTTGAAAATATAGTAAATATAACACTTATCATTACGTGAAGCATCAATTCAAAATCAATGTAACATTAAATTACTAAAATCAAATGAGAATCACCCTTGAAGAAGAATGGAGGTCTTGGTTTTTTCCCTATAGCCATTGGAGGTGGGATGGGGATGAAAATCTTATAAGAAGTCTATAATCCCGAGAGGGAAAATGGTAAAATACTCAATTTTGAAGAGGTTCATGGGTTTTCTACACATTTTTTTAAACCATGAACCAACAATGAGGTTCCATATATCTAAGATGAAACAATGTTAGACTATCTATCTTCGAAACTTTAATGGTCTGAAAACCAACCGGTATCCAGGCGATTGCCTCTGTCCAAGAGGGGATTCAACTATATGGCATTCTAGGCCACTATACACAGTTTTTAAACTAATATCATGCCTTTGTTACTCCACATTGTTCAAGATAGTGGTTAGTACTAATCATGTTCCAACTATGCACCATGCACTGGATGCAATTTAATCCAACATTTTCACGTCCTAACCCTCAGGACACCCCTTCGACCTTTCCTACTCCCAGAAACCATTCCATTAAAAAATAAATGTAGGATAACAAAATATACCCCGTCAAATTTTAGGACATTACACCATCTCATGGTGACTAATTATTTTCATATATCTTAAGAGAACTATATCAGTACTAATGAATGAACTCATTCGTTTTAAAATGTTTGAGTTATGAATGCATAAATTTCAAGAATTTAACATTTATAAGGGAATTGTGCTTCTCTAAAAATTTCACCATATGAAATTTTAACCATAAATGTTTGTGGTGAAAGATTTTATAATGTTAGAAAATAACTTCTCAATTACCTCATTCAATCATTTGTTGTTTACGGAAATGATACAATATGATTTACTTTAAAAACTACATTATGATATACCAAATTGTACACTATTACTAGATGAGGTAGTAGTATGATATGACAAATCATTCCATTATGAAATAATTTTATAATAAAATAAAATAAATCCAAAATTAATCCCATTGATAATGCATTTAAATAATATCCCCATCAATATCCCACTTTCATTATAACCTCATGGACATCTTCCTATTTCACCTTAAAACAAATCACCCCAATGATTATTTAAATCAAAAAAATATTTTAAAATATTTCCCAAATTTTTTTTGGAAATATATCATCAACATCACCTTGTATCACATTATATGAAATTCCGTACAAATACCCATCTAATACACCTTTTAGATAAACTCTAAATAAATTTTAGTCAATCAGTTTGAGTACAACAAAAACCCAATTTAGTCAGCTAAAGATTTTGACTCCATGGGCCTCTGTATAATTTTTGATAAATATGAATTACTAAATTTATAAATGTTAAAAAATATCTAACTATATAAAATCATTTATATTAATCAATATATACAAGGATGAAGAATGATCTCGATCAAAAAATTGTATGTTTATACATGTTAGAAAACATTGTATCATAGGCAACATGCATTTTTATATGACTCATTTTACCAAGACATTGAGTAACCACATGATGAAAAGTATAAACATCCAATATATTTAAATATAATATCTTTTCTATATGATTATAGACTGACCATTTTGATGAAGACCTAAAATATATGTTACCCTTATGGATGATTACACCACATTAACCTATTTAAAAAAATAAGAATACAAACTATATTATCAAGGTATGGTCATATTCCTTTATAGTATCTTAATTGAGGTCATAAAATTCATACCCATCATATGAGAGAAAAATCCTATCTTGGTTATGATCTAACTGACTACATGATCAGAAACACATTCACCTACTCCTTATTAGCTAGGCCCAATGGCTCGTGTATGGAAGATATCAAGGTAATGATTCTCATTAATGGTGTCTCATCATCCTCAAGTGCAGGTAAATAAATAAATTAAAAATTAACTCTTAGTGTAACAAATCTGTAGTGTATGAAGATCCATGTGGTATTCTTGGTAGTTAATCATACACACGACACCCATTTTGTTTTTTAGGAGAATACTATATATCACTATATGAAATATTAACCAAACTGACATTTAAATTTCCTCACAACATATATTAATTCCTAATGAACATCTTTTAGGGATTACTCGATGTTTCACTTTGAAAGGTCAATTAACATTTCACTTCATGAGTAAATGTAGACAACATGATTGAATAATAAAATGGAGGATATATTTTTTATAACATGATACGATTTATAATCTTAAAAATGATTTAGTAATACTTAATAAAACCATATATATGAATCCTTATTATCATATTATATATGATAGAATAAAATAAAATCCTTATGTTTGAAACGCTTTTAATGTTTTTTAAGAATATAACATCTCTATGTAATTTTTGTAACATATCAATGTGACCACCTAATAAAACACACCCACTAAACCCTTTATTGACCAACATATTTAAATGAATCCATCTTGAATAATTGTGATACTTAAGAATCATAGTCCATATTTATAAATATTTCAATAGAATATTAATTCTCCTTAACATCACAACATCCAATGTTATGATGTTAATAACATTTATTGTCTAGATATATCTTTTTCAAAGTTCCTCATCCTCATTGTTATTCGAACGATTTCCATCAAAAAGTTTCGTTGAAAGAATTATGTAACCTTATAATGGAATAATATAATTATATAAGTATATTATATGATTTATAGTTGATATTTATATACTGATAAATTGTTTCTTATTAACAATGAAATTCTCAATGTAAAAACATACTATCATTTGTCACTTTGAAGCAATATTACTTTCATAATGTCATTCAATGATACTGAAAATATTCTTTTGATAGAACGTTACTCTTATTAGCTTTTATTAGGAATAGTTAATAGATAATAAATAAACTTACATGCATTTTATAGTACTCTATGTTTTTATAGAGATACACTAAAAATATTATGTTATTTTTTAAAATATTCCATTGATGGTGGGATTAAACATTTCATATTTTATCAAAAAACTATCTAAAATATTTTATCCAAGATATATTTTTTTTTCTATTCATTATCTAATGTATCTTAGAGAATATAATGAGTCAATATTCATTTTTATTTTATCTATCATATCTCATTTTTAATAATAACACTTTTAAAATATAAAAAAATATACTTTCATATTATAGAAACATGATTAAAATAAAAATCTATTATTTAGATGAATTTTGATATTTAAATATTAATTTATCTTCTACATCATGATTTATCATCCTTAAGATACATTTTTTGAGAACAAAACAGAAGATATATAAATTACATCCTTGATTTTGAACTTTTGTACACTTTAAAAAAAATAAAAGTGGGAATCTATAATCATATTCCCTTCAGAATATTTGAATTGATTTTTCTAATTCTAATACATGGTGTGATTTCCCACAATGATTCACAAACCCATTCATGTATCCTAGATAAATTTAACTCTATGAAAAAATTTCTGATCACTCCTAAAATTACATTTAGGTTTCAATGAATGAATTATCTAATGTAAAAATATAATATTATTTATCGATTTAAAATTTACCCATCTTTACTACTGAAACAACATGATAATAAAACATAACATCCATATTTAATTTATCCTCAAAAGTTTGAGAAAATATAGTAAATTTAAAAAATTAATTCACATTATTATATTACTTGCAATAAACATTCAAGAATGAATTCCACATACATATCTAACTTTAAAATATAAAATCTAGCCTCTCCATGTCATTTTAATTCTCAATAAAATTAAGTATATTAATTGAGAATTTTATTATATTTTATTTTAATATTATAGATAAACCTAATTATTTTGTTACTAGAGAAGATATGGCTATAACAATTAGTATTTTATTCTTTTTTACAACATATTATTAATTTTCTATTAGAGTATAAGAAGTTGTTTGGATTTAGATATTCCTTTAATTTCATTGATCTCAAGGTTCTGTTATGGAGATCCCTTTAATAGATAAGACATTTAAGGATCCTAAATAAGTTGAATTGATAGTGGGGGTTGAGCAGATTTGAGTTATGCTAATAAAGACCTTGTCAATACTATATTGATATTACACCGATGGATGGATTTCTCTCATAATCACTGTTATATTCCTATAAATTATTTATTAATAAAATTAATTCCGGATTTTGGTATGTATTCGTGTTTTATTAATTAAAAATATACTCGTATATGAGTATAAATCTCTTTAGGTTTGAGTATAGAAGTATAGGAATAGATGGAGTTAAGTTATACTACCAAATACAAAACTATAGTTCCTGAGATGGTGATTACACCACATCATGGTTGAGTTAAACTTGTGAAATGCATTTCCTCACATAAAGAGGTGAAATATCGAAGTTATTTATTTGATTTGGTTTCCTAGATCCAACTATTTATTACATTAGGATACTTGAATATTCACTGTATTTTATATTAATTAATATCTAACCACGTGATGATTTTTTATCAACTTGAAATATTTGTGATAACTTTTAAGGGTACCAATCACACTAAAGGTTCATAGAACTTACACACTATGATAGGAACCATAATGTTATATGATTCTAAAATTCAATTTATATGGATAGATTATATCTTTTGATGGGATTGATATGGTACATGATATCATGGTTAGATGACTTATAAGACATTGAGACTAATTCTCATGTAGTTAATCAAAATTAAACTCAAGATTAGATATTATGAGAACATGAATTTTGAAAATGAATTCCACATTTTTTATGTTTTATTTGATATTACATTATTTGGATGTGTTTTAGGTTCAAACTACATTGATATTATTTTAATTTATATCATGATTCATGCTCTTTTATGTATTTCCATAAAGGATGATGAAATATATTCATAGTGATGTAGGGAATGTTGGTTGCATCATGATTGATATTTCATTACTGAATAATACAAGGAAGGATTTCTACCTCATTTTATTTAGTAGGATTAGATATATCTATACCTAAGATTAAATTGTAACTACCAGATAAATCCACTTACATGGTGTGATATCAGCATGTTCAGTTCAGGCATGTGAAAGAAAGATAATTTGATCATATAGGTTGATGACACCAGTGATACTACCTGCTTGAATGGGTTTTATATATAATGAAATTGTATTACAAAATGAATGTTTATAGGAGGTTTTATGTCATTGTGTATTTAATTATTTCTATATTGGATACATGGTGTATTTCTAGACACAAACATTTGACATTAGATGGTGCTGCTGAATTCAACTATGAATGACGCCTAGAGGGTCCTAAAAAATTTTATGAAATAACTCAGTTATATTATAAATGGTTATAACATTTTGAATAAAAAATATTCTCATATGTGTTATAATAATTATTTATGTTTAGTTCATATAAAATAATCAATCAGAATTTTTTTGAGAGTGTATATAAGTGTGTTTAATATTTAATAAATATTTAGTCACTATTTTAGTGAATATAAAACTTATTTTTTTATTAGTGAAAAATGTAGTGAATTTTTTTTTAAATAAATTTTCATAATTCGGGGTCTAAAAAATATTGAGTAGGATTGGAAGGCCATGTTTAATGGTCCATTGGTAAAATAAATATTAAATATTATTTTTATCTTTATTATTTAATTACTTAATGAAGAAATATTTGTTTATTCATGAGTTTATCACTTATTAATTAAATATTAAAAATATTATTAATATATGAAAATGGTGTTTTCCAAGAATTAGGAGAAAAATAAGGTATTTTTTTTAGTTATTATTTTCTATCCCTATATGTATTTAAATTTGTATGTGACATTCTCTATCCTAGAGTAGTCTGACCAATCTAATCATTGTACACAACAAAGTTTAGGAAATCCTCTCAATGCCTGTTGAACTCTTCTCCTAGAATCCAATAAGGAATTGATGGTGATCTTCCACCATGACAATATCTCAAGTACATATAAAAAAATGTAGCTTCCCCATAATGTGATTCTCCTGGTGATCAATAAGAAATGACTCAAGTTTCACGTTCTTCCACACTACAATCCAAAGATATAAATGGTGTCATTAAAAGGCTTTTAGTTCATGTGCTGATGACCTATAGAGGCAATCTACCCCTGATTCATCTAACATAAAAAAGTTACAATAAGAAATAATAATCATATTCATAAATGAAGAAATAATTCCAATATAATTTAACACTTTATATAAATAAATTAATTATAAATTATATAAAATGAGCTTGTCTCATGGATTCGGGGGTTCCAATTCATGTAGTCATGATGGGAAATATAGAGGATTTTATGAATTTCAATTATTGGGCATAGGCTCAACCAATTCATCTAAACCCCAAACCCTTCATGTGGTATCAAATCAATTATATTATAATTTATAATTAATTATAATAATGTAGGCTTTATCGATCGATTATACATATTTTTTTTTAGTTTTTCATTTCTAATTTATTCATAATTTTATCAAATAGCCAATCAACATGTTTCATTAATTAATATGATTCATTCAAGATTCAGATGATCTCAAAATTATATATAACACATGAAAAATGAACAATTATTTCATCAAAAGGTGAAGAACTTTATGGATGGTAGTCGTGGTTATATGGCAGTAAACTGAAAAAAAACATCCTTTATTAAGGTTCATCACACATGGATGTGGCATAGGATTCACGATGTGCCAAGTGATAAAAGACACAAAAGGTGAAAAAAATGAATTAAATTCACTTTTTATTGAACAGTACATCTTGTAACTTTTTTTCCATATTATATAGTGTATAGATGGCATCCAAACCTTACAGACGACATGAATTTGCTATTAAAATCATTAAATATACATGGTCAAAAGCATGATGAGAATTTATTCATGATACATGGGACTGGTGACTTTTAAAAACATAGATCACATGACGTTCCTTTAGTAGACACATCATGAACCTCATAAATGTATGCGGCCAAAAAACATGCGGAATCCGCAGGCGTGTATCGTAGAAGTCACTTCATGGCGTGCAACTAGACGTACACATCATGTAACAGATACCCATATATACAAAGTACACATCATCTGGAATGTAACATTGTAGATTAAATAAATAGAATAAATATTTTTGTGATATTAATCCAAACTTCATGGTGTGTAATAGATGTAATTTTTATCAAATTATGTTTTACACAATGTTAAATTCCAAATTAATGACTATAAATTAATAAAAACATACCGTGTACTGTTTTCATTTACAACGTATCTAATAAAATAGATAATTGTTTAGACATAATATATATTAAATTTTAAATGTTTCTTTATATATTATGAATTAAATCATCTTAACACACTACACAGAAATTAATTCACTACTTGTGGTGTATGTTACATGATATTTCAATTACTTTGTAATGGACTAAATAATGTGTGAAATAGTCATGATATGTATTTGAAATATTGAATCTAGGTGTAATTAATGTTATTTTTTTCATATTAACTATACATATAACACCATGGATGTTTTGATAGTAATTTAAATAATAGAATTAATTAATTAATTGAACTAGATTAATCATAATAATAATTAACTAGCTAAAGTAATTTCTAGCTGATTTACAATTTCAAATTCAATGTATGTGTGTGGAAGATCATGAGATTAAATGAATCTAAATATTTTAATGGATTCCGTTGGTTTATTATTATTTCATGGTTTTTTAAAAATTTACTAAACTAATGATGGTCTGCTTATCATCCACCCCTCCTATATGTGAGAAAATATTATATAATTGATAGATATCATAGGTTAATGGATGAGTATAATTTTAATAGATAAGAAAAAAAATCCAGAAGATATAAAAGTTTATGGTTTAAATTTTAAAACACAAAACATTTATATTTCAAGGTTATATTCCTTTAGGGTCTAGGGACATTTTAAAATCCACTAGATTAACTAACCATTATAAAAAACACATGGTTATACTACTTTCATTATTTAATTTTTGTAAAATTTTATAGTGAATATTTTTATGGATTCTTTATTATGATCACATAAATTAATGAATTAAAATGAAAGCATGATTGAACATAAATAAATTTGATTATAAACATATCATTCCTTGAGATGGTTAATCGCATATGTAAAATCTACTCAATATGAAAAACTCTTTCATAAGGATAAATAGTAAATTCACACATAAATCTAAAATATAATAAATAAAATACTAGGTTAGACAAGCATTTCATTACATGAATAATAATTAATCCATAAAACTATGTGTTTCAATGAACTTTCATGAAGAATACATGAATTCGGGAAATCATATGAAGGGTTTGGGTTAACATTAACAAATAAATATTGCTTGTAATGGGAAAAATCTATTCAATACCATTTTATAGGGAACTATTGAAGAAATAATTGCTCGGGATTTCAAGATTTAGGAGTCCACTAAAAAAATCAAGTAATTATGGGTTAATACAAACATAAATCCTTTAATTAATTTTCATAGCTAAAGAAAATGTTTTTAGAAGGAATAAATTGAAGTCTAACTGGAATATCCATGTGATGGTTTACACATTGACCAATTGTGGTAGTTCTTTGTTTTTGATAAAATAGTGGTATATTATTAAATTAAATTTATTGAAAATTAATTTAGTAATCGAGATAATACTAAAATTATATTTTAATAAATTTAAAGTACTAGTGTTGAAATTATCACAAAACAGTGCTTTTTAAAAGAAATGTACATGTACTCATTGGTATATATTTTATTGGTGATGTGGTTTTTTATATAAAAAACTACACTATAAAAATTTATACATTCTTTTGGAAATCAATATACATATTTTTCCACATCACTGAGAAAGAAAATGAATAAAATGTTCCTATAAAAGATACATGGGGAAGCCATAATTTTCTGATTCATTTGGAAATTATTTATTTCTATAGGATAGATAATAAAACATGAGGACATTGAATCCTACACAATTACATATCATCTACCAATGCTTGATATAGAGAAAAAGAGGCTTTAGATAAAATATATTTTCACTATAATATAATAGTGTACATATAATGTATACACATAGTAATTGATATTTTCATCAATAAATTGATGTATATTGATTGGTTGGAATAAATGGGATCTCGAATAAATAATAAATTATAAATTAAACCCATATTATCATATTTATCTTTTAGTTTTTTATATTAATATATATCTATTAGATTAATATTATGTATGAATATCATAGGTAGATTTTAAAAAACATTCTCAAGTTAATTAAGAGATTCGGGGAACTCAGTTACAAAACACTTATATTGAACATCGTAAAAGGAAATCCTAAATATCCAAGGTCTATTTAATCGTAAATAATTCCTCTAAAATGTCTATCAATGAGACCAAATATTAATATTTGGTGTGATGAATTGGGGGTTGTGTTTTTCACCTGTGTAAATTAATGGAATTATAAAAGAAACCATAATAAATTGAAGAATATGTGATAAGTTTCATATACATCATGAATATATTCCACATATTATGTAATGTTTTTATCTCACTTTTTTTTAAATTTAATTAATTTTTAATTTAATATAAAAACCAGATATGTAATATGTGTTCTCTTAGTAGTTGATAATGTTTCATTCCTATTCCATCATTGAGAAGCACATATAAACACTACATGAAAAATAGTAGTTCACCCAGTGGTTGAGAATGTTTAATTCTTATGTAAGCATTAATCATGGAAAAAAGTATATGAAGTATGGTTTTTTCTTCATGTGGGTGTGAAAGAGAGATTCATTATTAAAAAATGATATACACATGAGTTTTTATTTATATCAAGATATATTTTACATGAAATATTTTTTCTATTATTTGTTATCGATACATTTATCTCAATGTTCTACTCGAAATGATGAGACATTATTTCATTTAATATAAATGTTTTTATGTTACACTATGCTTAATAGTTCAACAAAACATTATTCATAAACATCTTTCATTTGTAATAAATGATAAATATAATTATAATACACATTCCCAATTGTCGAAATAAAACTCACAGTCATATAAAACAACATATTTTTATGCATATACCCAGTATTATGTTTAAAATATTTGGAGAAAAAACACTTACGTATATGAGATACTTGGGACCTACTCTAATAAATCATTATATATAAATTTAATCTATAGATATTAAGTGGTTAGTAAATTCTCGAAGGATGGCATGAACTATTCATATGTTGTTCTTGATGTAAATTCATGTACTCTATATGAATCCATTGAGAAATTTTATGAATTCATAGTAAATTAAAGAATACACTTGGTAAATGATGTAGGGTTCTTTGCGATGTTATTTCATAGTATATCATAACAATGTATTCATTATCCATTTTATGTATAGTATGGGTTTTCCTAAACACACATATATTATATAAAACATATAAATAGTTATAATATATGATATGATCGACAAAGAGTCTTATACATGTTGTGAAGCCTTTCATGAATTTTCAACTCATTTTTTTAAAATATAAATGTGACAACTAAACATATGAAAAATAAATTCAACAACGGCTACCATATATTTTACTATATAAATAAATTATGTTTTTTATGGCCATGGAATTTTTATGAGATCCATTTGTAATGATGGTATAATATTTAAATATACATCATAAAACATATGGTACATATTAGTTAATGGTGACATTTTTAATATGAATATTAACAACCCAAATATTGAAATTTATTGATCATACAAACTACATATCTCTATTTGTAGAATATACCTCTTTGGATAGTGGAATCAAGTAAGGATTCAATTTAATATTTACTCTTGATGCACATGTTTTCATAATAATAGTAAACTCCATATGTTTTTTGGGAAGAATTGTTCCAAATTCACTAATGAACTGGCTGAATAAAAACATATTGGTGGCTTTATATCCATCATGGGGTGATATATTAATTGAAAAGAAAAATAAATCCTACAATGAGATGTATGTTTAAACTACATATAATTTAAATGTTATTACTAATTCAAATATTGATTTCATTTACCGAAATTCATTCTGTATTTTTGTGGTTTATGTAAGGCCATAGGAGGTATTCAATAGAAACTATACATGGATTGTATAATTAAGGTACTGATATTTATTAAGTGGTTATACAAATATTTCATTCTAAAATCCATTTTAATTATAATTTTCAAGGACACTATGATCATTATTTTAGGCTTCAAATGTTAAGGCTACGTCCCTTTGAGGTAACAAAATAAAACATGTATATATGATATGACGAGAATGACTGTCTATTTCAATGAATTCTTATATAGAAGAAAAATATTTAAGATCCAATTAATGGTCAAAACCAGTATTATTCTCAAACTATATTCATTATAAATGAATGTTTTCCTAGATTATATAAAAGGTTAGTGGGAAAATTGTAGTTATGAAAGATATGTTTGAGAACATATAGAATACAAGTAGTTAATTTTTTGTTAATTAAGTCCATGGTTAATTTATCTATAAAATTAATTTATAAGAAACCTATATTCAAGGGAACACAATATAATAGATCATATAAGTGCATTTATTAATCTAAATCAAAGTATACATATAAAACAGTTTTAAAAAATACATTGTGGAAAAAATACCCAAATTTTTTATAGTGTCACACGGTATTTTTTGAATATTATTCTACATAATTCCATGATAAATTAGAGAATATATAAAAAATTAAATGATATTTAATTAGTTTCAATAATTCTAATGTGTAAATAATAAAATAAAAATATCAGACAAGAACAGGAGAACCATATAGATTGGTAGTGAATTCCATATGCTACGAATTGAGAAAGAAAAATTTCCTGAGTTCCTAATAATTATAAAAATTTGAAAACTAGATTTTTGGGGATTAAAAAATTTGACATAATTAGACTTATTATCATTAGTAATTGTCATATCTATATTTGAATGAGTATGCTCATGTTTATAATGTACCTTTTGAATTAGGATTAGAAATCCTTTGTTTTAGATTATAGAATTATAACCAGATAATAAAATTCAATGAAATTATAATTAATCATTAATTATTGTATTATAAAATATTGTGATAATGACGGATTTAAAAAATTTATATCATTGTTGATATCATCTCTTTAGGGACTCTCTCATAAAGATGAAGTCTTGAAAACTAGAAAACCCATGGGTAGTGTGGTGGGATTAGAAATTATTGACATATCTTAAATTATTCATTTTATCAAGTGAGTCAAAATAGATGTATAGTTAGTGGTTGGATCTAGAGAATGTGGGGATATATTAGATTTTATTCTCTTGATCCGATTATTTTTAACAATAGGATACTGAAATATATATTTTATTATATATTATTCTATATAATATCACATTATTATTCTTCTTCTCTATGAAATCTATGTGATAATGTTTTAAGGGTACATTCACACTGAAAGGTCATAGCAGTTGCCCACTACGATGAGAATCATGAAGTGTGTTGATAATATTCATAAATCTATATTATATGTATTGATGATATCATCTAACGGGACATAAATGATACGTGTTATCATGGGTAAGGGGATCATAAAACATTGAATCTACATCTCTTGTATTTCAATCCATGGTAATATGAGGACAAAAAATTATGTGAAAATTACTCTACAATATGAATTCCAAATATTGTTTTTGTCATTGGACATTTATATCATTGTATTTGTGTAATGAACTTTAGACATTATAATTATTATTATTGAACATCACAAATTTTATACTATGATTTTTTTTTGTAATCTATGATGTCATTGGTTCATGTAGAAGATGGGTGCATTGGGTGTGTCACGAATGTAATTTCATTACTAAATAAAAGAGATATTTTTCTTCATATGTTATTAAACAAATGTATATATCTCTTCCCATTTGATTTAAATGGAACTAATTGATAAATTTATGTCCATGGTGTGATATGTAAATGTTATTTTCTTGAAAGTCAAAGAAAATTAATTTGGTCATATTATAGGATGAAACATGAAATAATACCAACATGAATGGGATATAAGGATTAAAGAACTATATTAGACAGTTTATATTCATATGAGGTTTTATATTGTTGTGAAATTTAGATCATTCATTTTGTGTTCTTTAGAATATTGTGGGATTCTAAAATTCAACATTTGGTGGTGTTTCTTAATCCCCAAGAGAGAGGGGACTCTAGGGTAAAACACTACATGTACCTAAAACATCAGTTGTATTCTATATGAATTTTACATGTTTAATACATATTATACTCATTCATTGTAAACAAATTATTCATGTTCGATTGACCAAAAATATAAAATCTATATTTATTCAATTTAATATATATATATATATATGTAAGTTTAATATTTAATAAATATTTTTTCATTATTTTAGTGAATATAATAATTAATTATTTATTTTTTCATTCTTCGAGGATATTTATTTATTTAAATAAACAATCATTATTCATGGCCCGATAAATATTGATGTGGATTGGTAGACCACATTTTATAGTCTGGTGAAAATTTTTGTATTCAATATTATTTGAATAAATTTAAATTTATTTCTTCATGGAAAAAATATTTATTTATCCATGATATTAGAATATTATAATTAAATATTATTTGTATTATTATTTGGAAATACTATTTTCCACAGATTAAGATAATCATATAGTCCTATGTACAGTTTTTATTCCCTTCCCATAGCTCTATTATTTCATAAACCCATCCCCCAAAGGTACCACTTCTCAATATGAAAAAAGAGAAAGGGATAAAACATCCCATGATTCCCTCATCTAGTAGACCCCTGGTTGGCTACAAACACCATATGTATTAATTAGTTCAGACATATTGAGGCATTACCATCAACAGGATAAAATGAGGGATTATGATATCTGATATCACCATCAAAACAACTCTGTAACATAAAAAATGAAGAATAAAACTAAATTCATCATGCATGTAACATCGTATGAAAAAAATACCAAGGAATTATCATATGGTATCTACCTAATAACATCACCAATACCCAAGATAGTTTTGTCTAGATTGGTCCCCTAATTCCTCATCAAATCCTACAAAAAAGATTAAATAAATGTACAGAGATCATACAGGTATACTCAACAGGATCACACACAAGGAATATCCTAGTGAGAAGAGATTGCTTATTACCTAGTAAACAACTAGCAGAATCAACATGCACCTACGGGTTAACTAGTATATAGTGTCACTATTGATAACTCTCTAAATAAAACATCCAATTATACTAAAATTATATGAATCATATCTATAAAAGGGTACCCTTCACCAATTTCTCACTAGTTTTATGATCACACGCCCCAACATCATACATCCAAGTGCTCCCATATCTTCCAAAACCTATTTCTCAAAGAAATAAGGGAAACAAAATCACATATCTCTAAAAGAAACATGATTTATAACATCTTATCTTACCTGATGAAACACGGGTCATCACATTATATCTCAACAACATTCATAACCAATATAATAGAATATCTTGGATATGAATGACATCAATCTCATTCACTCCTACCATGAAAAACACCAACCGTGAATGACCTCATTATCTCTAAAAACATCAATAATCATGTACTTTTGACTTATGGTCATCAAAGTCGGTTCATATCTAACTCACCTATAAGAGAGAGCTAGGAACATGGGTATCCATCCATCATTCCTCACAATCATTATATTAGAAATATCACCCATAGAATATTTGGGTGTCAACACATGGTTCATGATACAGGTGGGGTGTTTATTTAAATGACAATGAAAATATATTTTATAATAATAATACAGAATCTTAGACTATGGGTTTACCCAACCACCACAACCTCTCCATCACCACTATCTCACATCAATATTTCTTCCAAAACAAATTCATCACCTCAAACAACCACCACACAAAATAATACTTTTAATTATAAGATCTACCGTTTCCATGATTATTGATTTTGAATTAACTCCATTTAACAAATCCATTCAATTTCATATTAATACAAAAAATTCGTTTATCTTTCAATTCCTTAAATCCAAAACCCTAAAATAAATTTAATTGTTCACATTTGATCATTTTGATTACAAACCACATTCACATTTACTTATCTTCATTCCATATTCAAATTTGACATCATTATCTAATTTCCCATTCATTATTTCAATCCCCAACCAAAAATCATCACTACAAAATAATAAAAAATCCATAGCCCCAATCCAACCATCTAACTCCCACAATTATTTCTCTCAACCACCGATCATCATCCCATATCCATACATAACAATACACTTCAGATTCCATATACACCATAATATATATTAAGTGATTTCATAACATTAAAGCATCTTATGAAATATGTATTATAAAACAAATCCAAATTTACATGGTAAATATATTCATTAACCATACATTAGTGATTATATTTTTTAATAGTTAAATTTATCAAAAAACACATAAAGGGTCTCGTAATTGAAAAAATACAGCCAAAACAAGTTTAACAAAACCCATTATTTTCAGCAAGTGAAAAAACCTGGGAATACTTTAAATAATATCAATATACATGTAAAAAACATTTAAGAACTTTATTTTCATGAAAGACAATTTTTATTATCTTTATATGATTTTCAATTTATCATACACTTTATGGGATAATATTTTGATTATATATATGAAAAATAAATTAGATAATATTAATAATGACTCTTTATGCATATGATAATATTTTTTACCGAATGAAATATATTCATGATTATGAAATCCATTAAAAAACTTGTCAAACTAATCAACCACATAATTTCATATTTGATCTAATTATTTATCATCAATAAGATAACTCTATCCATCCACCGAAAACTGAAAAAAGAATTTTAATGTCACATATGCATAGAAATAATAGATAAATCAGATCCATTTTTAGGGGATGGTTCTATGCTCATAAAACACACAAAGTGTAAATGAGAGATATAAGGATGTTCAACCTTCCAATATCTATAATTTATAACTAGAGGGGTATCAAAATCGATGAATAGAATCACAAGACTCCAAGTATGGGGTATGATCATCAGGAATCCAGAGAAGTTTATGTAAAATGATATTATAAAGTTCATATATTTTCAATATAATAACGTTAATGTGTTCAATAATTTTGAAATACACATCATTGAATGATCAATTAAATTCCCCCAATGATTTGGTATAAATCAATAATTAAATTTGTGAATTTTAAAATCATTATAAATATCTTATTTAAATGAAAAAATCAATCTAATTTATTTGTATGATTTTTTGAGTGTAAAAGTCATTGAAAGTTGTTTTTCAGTGTTATAGAATTATTAAGCGAAATTAGGAAATCCTTAAAAACATGTTACCCTAATACAGGATGGGAGAATGTATTACGATATCTTGTTTTTCCTTTATAGAGTTCCATACTAGAGCTAAAGTAAGGGTATCTTGATCTTACCCTTATGCATGATTTTAAAATTTCTCTTTACCATTATGCATAGTAGGTGGTCTATGTAATGGTAACTTTTCATTCCCTTACATAGCTGTATTCCATGTATCACGTTAGGGTAGGTAGATCTAGCCTTATGAAACCCTTAGGAAAATTGCATTTCCCTTATGAGAGTAATATCCTACCTTTACACAGTTAAAAGGGGATCGATGTAACCCTTACACAACTTAAGGAAATCACTCCATACATATATAAAAAAATAGAAAATAATTTTTTCCCTTACACAACCATTTATAAATTGGGTTTTTACTTATGTAGATGTTTTTTCATGTGTAATCGTATAAATAAACATAAAAAAAATTAATTTTTATTTTATAAAACATATATATATTTATGAAAACCCTTTATTATTACATCGAAAATCCATAAAATAGTTTTAAAATATTAAAATAAATTTAAATAAATCCCAATTAATTTCCCATAAAAAAATTAATTCCATTAAATATCGATAACAATTTATAAACCATTTTAAAAACACAACATTATTTATATAATATTTTGAAACCAACTTCTATGTTTTTGTATACCAATTTGATCAACCAGACACCCAAAAATAGAAAATGTTTGGGATGATTCTGGATAAATGTATTTGATACCTGTCATGAAATTGTCATCCTTAAGAATTAAAATAGAACTATGATGGAGAGAAAAGGAAGGGGATAATTTAACCTCATTGTGAGATTCCTCTCAAGGGTACTAATACATTTAGTAACAATAATGTCATTTAGGAATGTCACTCAGCTGAGACACCTCTCGAACAATAATAAGGACATACAGATCACCATAAAAAACCATCATAGAATACAAAATAATCAAATAAAAATAAAACTACACATTAGAAGGGGACACCTCTCCTTGATTTTAATAGAAATCATAGAAAATAATGTTGGATAAAACATTATTATATGTTCACTTCAACAATATTACATTGTTGTTCCATAAAATGAAAATATATACATTCATTTTTCTCATTTATCATGATAGAAAATTTAACTTTATAACATTTAAATATTATATATCTTAACATGTCATACAAAAAATATATTGATATGCCTTCAAAAAAATACTAGCGCATAATTTCAATATAAAACATCTCATTAAGTCGTGTTGGTTAATAATTTTCAAACCTAATCATGATTATTAACATGGTAGAAATGCATGAGACCATTTAATATATAAACAAATTTATTTAAAAAGCATTCTTATAAAAACATTTCACCAAGTCTTTTATATTTATGAAAATATGGTATAACAATAAAGAATGTTAAATATAAATACTTAATAATAATTCAATTTTTTTAATGAAAATTATTTTGGTAGAAATATTTTCAAGGAATTTTGAAAAATTACTTTTATATAAAAGAAAATTTAACAAATCATTTATTTCAGTTTTCCAGAGAAAATTTGTTTCTAAAAAATATTTTTTTTCCAAGTTGGTATCATAAAATATAATTAGATATAATGATGTAAAAATCAAATGATGACATATTAAAATTATATTTTTACATTTTATAGACATATAATTACTATTTAAATTTCTAATCCAACCAAAATGTTATCTAACTTAATTCAACATGCATCAAATGGTTTAATTTATCCACCAACTATTTTCATTTATAACTCAAAAATGTTTCATATCAAATGGAATGGATATTTATAATGAATATGAATCATTACCACAAAGATATAAAACCCTTCATATTTAACATGCTTCCCAAAATATATATTCAAGTCACATGATTTTAAAAAAATCATTTTATTCAACTAACATAGCTCTACCATGAACTTTACCTAGTTATTGTCAACACACATAATGAAAATTATTTGAGAACCTAACTTAACAAAGTTACATGTATAAAAAATGAGGAATTATGTTGAAACAATCCCCTTTATTTAGCTATAAACATTCCAATGTTTGTTAATAAAATATTATTTACCAGGATCACACACATGAAAAAATTTCAGACGAATTAACGTTCCATTTTCGACATGTGTATACCATTAAATTATAGAATATAACAAAAAAACTCTCACCAAACATAATCACTTATATCAACATACTAACATCTTCCATAAGTATACAAATTGAAGGAACTCATCCACCACATCATGATAATATCTACTGTGGGTGGTACTGATTCTCCAATATCATTTAAAATGTGTTGTAATATGACATATCTTAATGTGGGAAAATGTTTTTCTATTTTCATATTAATAAATACATAACACATTCAACTTATATAATACCCAGGATTTTAGTCAGAGGTAAGAGCCTCTGGCCATATATAAAATAAAAAGAAAAAGAGTACAGTCATACAGTTATACAGTCATCCATAAGCAAAACTAGAGCCAACTAGAAAAGAGAAACTACATATCATAGTAACCATAGTTGTCACCATATCCATAGACAGCCTCCACGGTATCGGATTCCCACTCTGAGTTTGTTTCATATTTCTTCAACACCATAGTAGACTTCCTTCTATACTCCAGTTTCTCCACCGAGATTTGCACCTAAAATGGTAGTTTGTTGACGTGACCCTTCTTAGCGGTAGGTATATCCCCTCATTCCTTCCTAGACAATGACCTGGTTGATATTGGCTTCAGATGGTATGAATAGTCCTTCCTTGGCCTCCTCTTTGGTGTAGCAGTTAGAGCACATTCACATTTAGACATCTTCTTCTGTCCACCTTGAACAATATCACTATATGATGGACTAGAGACACCTCCACTATTCTCTTTATCACTATCAGAGATATGCCCCAATTTATCAGTGATATTCACAGAGACACAACTCTTGCATCCAATAACATTCTTCCCCAAGACGTCATCTGAGGTTGTCAGAGACTCTCCTCCATTCTGAGAGAGCCTAATATGATCAATCAAAACAAGGCAATGAGGGTTCAACTCACTGACAATGCCACCAAGTGACTCCTTTCTTGGGATATCCACTACGACACTTTCCTGATTATTAAGACCTTCAAAATTGTGAGGTCGTCCATCATAATGAGTGACTCCTCCTGCTCCAACCATTAAAATATATTACCAGAAGAGGCCCAACCAGATGGGGCATGATTATCCTTATCATGTCCTCCTCGTTTATCCCTCATACCGATAGAGATCGGCTACAATTGGTTTGCAGCATCCTCCAGCAAATGCAGTCCTCCAGCACCAAGATCACCTTTGAGACGGTCAAAAACCTACTTCACTGGCTACACTTGGTTAGCAGCATCCTCCATCTAAGGTGGACCTCAAGCACTAAGATCACTATTGAGATGGTCAAAAACCTGCTTCACTTTTGGGTGTAGGGGCTCCCACACATCCTTCACTGCACAAACATGCATATTCAACTCACTGGTTGTATCTTCCTATTCCCCATGCTCCATGTCTATAGCATTTGGTGCATCATCAAGGAAATGAAACCCCATGTGGTTACCCCGATCAGCAATGCCAGTGCCGGCACCAATGCACTCTACATCCCTATCCTCAACCACACCCCCTCATGCCTTCAAAGGGTCTGCTGGAATACCCATAACAAGAGTGGGAGTCGATACAGAAGCATCACTACTAATATCACATTGCACCTACATCGCCTGGGAGAATCCATTCTTTCCTCTGCTATGACAAACCAAATCAGTATGACCAAATCTACAGCATTTCACACAGTAGCGCATCCATGAATCAGAGATGACTTCTTGATTCCAACGGAATTCCTTGTTCTCTGTGATCCAGAAGCGATTCACTGGTGACCTTGATACATCAACCTCCACACAAATCCGCATACAGATCGGGTGACACAGAGACTCGGTTTGGCGGTCGGAACATAAATAGTAGCCAACCATATTTCGTATTGCACATAGAATAGAGGGACTTTGGAAGGACATAGGTAATCCAGGGAGACTTACCCACATCGGGATTTCAACTTATATAATAAAAATAACAATAACCCAATCAACAGGATATCCGCCAAAAATTTCCATCACTTTCTTTATTATAATTGTGGTGCGGAAAGAATGATCATTCTAATCAATTTCAATATTTTACAACCAACTATATTATTTTATTACCTATTTTTAATGATTTCCCTTCTATGAGAAGTGGGTGCTTCCATTAACACATCACATAGTCATAGTAAAGGTAAATGTTATAAATAGTATGATACATCATCTCAATTATCAGATAGTTTCCCAGGGTCAATAAATATAATGGTTTCATCGATTTGGTAAGATATAAAGAATAATCTTCTTAAATATCCTTTAAAACAACATATTATAATCCATAATCACGTTTCTTAGTATATTATTTCAACACAATTACGAAAAAATGAATTAAAATTGAAACCAAAAATAACAGTCAATATTTAGATTTCAATTAGAGTGAATCATAAAGCCTTTTATTTAATAATCTCTAATATTTAATGTAACAATTGGGCCCTAGTGAAGACACATACACCACTTTTTAACATGTTTATCAGTTCCTGGACCACCAAGATCCACCAGTTGTCCCGCAAACAAGTGGTCCCCACCCTGGGGCCCACGCACATGCCAGAATTGGTCATTTGAATAATAATTGTCCCCACAATCCAACATATGTCCTTTTCGGTGTGCTTTTTCATCACTCGCACTCACCCAAGGAAACTTTGTAGAAGTTCACCAATCCTGATCACCACTCTAGGTGAAGCACACTTAACTACAGAGTTCTAATAATGAATGCTTCCAAAAAGGAAGGTTAATGTTGTTGACATGATCCATATAATTTAGTAATTTAATAATTTTTCATTCTGGGGTGTTACATTCACCCCCTGTAGAGCATGATGTCGTCACTGTGGGCCCTACATATCAATATAGGCAGTGCATCATAATTAAGGCTAGGTACCACCTTTGATACCAAATGTAACAACTAGGCCCCGGTGATGGTGCATACACCCCCACCATAACATGGGTTTGGCTCCTGTATAGACCCGAAGCCTGACGTACATTGACATTACATTACATTTTCGGAATACTTAGTACATAACAAAAACACACACGCAAGGATCGTAATAGTTTAGTGTCTTTGGAAACTCGGAACGTAATCTTCTAATCATGGTGAAAGATCTTCAATATCTCCCATAAATATCTTCCCATTTTTTTTTACCTAAAACCTTTCTTTATATACTGGGGAAAAGAAAACATAAAAGGGTGAGCTCAAATGCTCAGTAAGGGTATACAAAAGAAAAATCAATCACATCATATTCATAAGAACATAACTTTTGGAAATCTTAACCTGCAAAAGAGAGCATAATTTCATAACTTGGGATAAATAATGGCAGTGACATGTAATCACAATAATCATAACATAAAACATGAAACTTTGTGGCATTCACACATAATCATAGAGAATCATTTCTTGTTAGTCAAGACTCATTGTTAAGACTATCTTAGTGGACAAAGTCCCTTTCTGAATCGAGTAACCCTCGTTTCAGTCCTGTTTCACTGAACCGATATAACCTACCGTTCCAGCCCTGTCTATCTCATGAGATATAAAATCTTTACCCAATGCATTGGAGGGAGATATAGGTCCCACCCATCTTATAATTAATCCTTTCTTATGTGTGCCACATAATCATAAATCATACATTATCGCATAACCCATGTAATAAAAATGGGATTCTTAAATAACATGACATCATAAAACAATTAATATAAGATAAAGGAATTCATAAAAATTTTCCATCACAACATAATAAAATCCATGTAATAATAGGGATAAAAACAGAACCCTTTTATTATCTTAGATGGAAAATAATTTTTATAAAATACTTGAACTTCATTCTTGAGGAAAATATCCTTTCTACTTCAAAAACACTTTTCCTTTCTTAACATGTCATACAATTT
The DNA here is from genome assembly GCA_963277665.1 of Viscum album. Lineage (NCBI taxonomy): Eukaryota > Viridiplantae > Streptophyta > Magnoliopsida > Santalales > Viscaceae > Viscum > Viscum album. The sequence goes on from OY728147.1 coordinate 1,345,449,357, forward strand.
TAAACTAAAAGAAGTTGATTAAAAATAAACGTGAATACTTGTAAAGGAAGCTTCTTGGAAATAATTTTTTAGAAATCCATTCATGCCGTATAAGTTAAAAAAATCATTCTTTGCATACTTTTGTCGGAAAAGTCAATAAGTACCTCGTATGAAAAATGACAAAAGATTCCTTTCAGATCTTTTACTAAAAACTCACCGAAGAGTAAAATTGGATTTAAAAAATTGTAGGTGGATGGAAATACTATTACATATTTTGGAAACATGTATTTGGATGATAAAATACACCCCAGTAAATACTAAAGTATAAACAATCTCAGATAAAAATGAGATTGTCATATTTCCCTTACCTTAGGTCCGACTTGCTTTGTGAGTGTCCGAACCTCCTGTATAATGATTTAAATCATGTTATTGACATATTCCAGAATCATATTCATTGTTATTATATCATATATGGTCCACTTATGACTTTATATTACCCGTTCTTTTGTAAATTAATGTTAAGGTAGCATTTTGGGTAAAATCGTCTCATTTGTCGTTCGTGTTTTTAGCTTGTAATTATTCATATGATTACTTAGATCATGATTAATTAATTCCAGAATATAAAACATGATTTATATATATATATATATTCATAATACACATATTTAATAAATCAGTAAATGGAAATAAATACACCGTTCAAGGAGACGGTAGTCCGTACGTACGCATGAACGCTGTTTTCGTTTCCTTAATGAATTGAATGGAATTAAGTAGATGAAATACATATAAATATAAATAATTCCAGTATCATTATTAGGTCATATATTTCATTAGTACTTATTATATATACTTTATAATCATTCATGAATGGTTAATCATTGAGATTGAATCTCATCGCGTCGTGGAGACGGTAGTCCGTACGTACGCACGAGCGATGATATCGTTCCCATGGTCGTGGAATTATGTTGAAGTGTATGTATAATATTTCAGTATCAATATCACTTTATAATAATCATATATATTTACTCATTACACCTTTATACCCATCCAATTAAGGTGGTGGCGGAAAATAGATTACACCACGGCGTGGAGACGGTATTCCGTACGTACGCACGCGCGTTGATTTCATTTTTCCGTAGGATGGATAGATGGTAAAATAGGGTTGTTTCATACTTATAATAACATATCATTATATGAGTGATACTTATGTTATTACTTCGTAATGAAACAACCTAAGAAGAAGAAGTGGAAGAAGAAATAAATATGAAAGAATTGGTAATGGTAATTACCTCTTCTTTGAAGCGCCTCTTTGAGACCTTCTCTTAGGGCACTAAAATTGGTCTTTGAGGAACACCAGAACCTCTAGGATGTTTCTAGGGAAGTGGGTAAGAGATTTTGGCAGGGTTTGGCCGAGCTTGAGTGCTCAAATTGGTGTTAGGAGGATGGGGAGGAGGTGTCCTTTTATAAGGGAGGAGAGGGGCACCTTAGGAATACCTCAAAATATTATTTTATATTAAAGTAAAAATCGGTTTATAATGGTTCCAAAGGGTCTTATTTATAAGCTAAAGTGGGGATGGGTCAAAATCCGATCATCCAATAGGATTTAGACAAGTTTAGGGTATTATTTTAACCTTATCAATTATATTTAACTCTAAGTTAAACAATTTAACTTTTACCGTGTCTTTTTGTTTTCTTTCACTATATGGTTAATACACTTACTATAACATGCCAAACGAACCCGAAATTGTTTATTATTAATATATATATCCTTATCTAAGTCATTTGGCCGAACCTTATATTTTTAGGAAAAAAATAACAATTAATAATATAATATTTTATTTAAAAACTATTTTGTGTCAATTTTGACACTATTTGATATATGATTTTTGTGGAAGTCATAACAGAATTATATGTTCGAACCAAGTTTATTAAATCACCACTAATATATCATAGTAACCTATAAAATTAGTGGAATTCATAAAAAGTCTCAAATTACATTTATTTGAGCATTTATAACATCAATTATGTTAATATTTCCTTAAAAGGGTAATTACTGCATCATTTTTGTGTCATAAATAAATTAACTTATTTAAAGTCTAAAAATTATAAATAAAATATCATTATGTAGGAAAGATTTTTATCTTTCTGATGAATATTTATAGTCGAATTTATCTTATGTATAACCCCATATTAAAAATGATTTACTTATTAAACTTTGATTTTTACTATTTTAACCCTTCTTTAAATAAATTAATAATAAATGTCCTAATCTAACCCAAGTGGGACTAAATAGTCATATTATATTCATAAGGTTGTTTTTGGTCTAATTACACTTATCCAATAGAATTAGGACATGTGTTAGGGTAATAGTAATATCATATTTACCCTTAGTTACCCTATTTACTATTAACCGTGGTAAAAAAAGTAAAAAGTTACTATTCACCAAAAATTATTTTCATCTCATTGAACCAAATTTTAGTCCTTGATATTAACCGTGTCTGTCGGATTTTCGAAATTCCATTCACAGAAGCGGTAAAATTAAGTTTTATACAAAATTCAGTTTTTAACCTACCACTTAGTGGTTTCACTATTTATCGAAAATTGAAAGTTTTCAGAAAAATACCAAAAATTAGGCCTAAGCTATATTTGATATTATGAACTCAAAAATGATGTCTATTTTACCAAATTCAAAACATATCAGTTGCATTAACTAATTTAAAAATTAATTCTCGTCATCAAAACAAATAGCATGTTTTTAAGAGATAATAACTATCAAAAGATTGACACTAGTTTATAACTGGTTTAAATGTGAAATTACATCCAATGACCAACATTGTATTAAATTGTAAAAATATATTATAAATATACTTGAAAACCACTCAAATTAATAATTTATCACTATTAATTATTTCGATTAAAAAAGTTTTTTTTAATTAAAATTTAGCAATTTTCACTAATGATCAGAATATGAAAGTTATCCGAAAAGTACCAAAATTTCACCCTAAGATAATTTCGATATTATGAATCCAAAAATGAATTCCATTTTGAAAAAAAAAATTACAAAATTTCAAAAAGTGGTTATTACTATTCATAATGGCTTGTTTTAATAATATTTTAATAGCATATCGTTGTTTCGTGAAACACAGTATTGCGTACTACACACGCTATCGAGGAAGGCTGTGATTGCGTGTAATGCAAGGAAAGTTAAATATGTGTGTTGTGAAAGCTTTTTTTTGGTGTAGCGTACAACACAAGACATTAATAAAATTAAAAATAATATTTTTCATAAAATCTCGGGCTGTTACATTCTACCCCCCTTAAAATGAATTTCGCCCTCGAAATTCGTCGGGGTTATAAATGGTTTACTATTCGAATGTTTCTTTAATAGAAACCCACATCGTAAAAAGGAATATCAAAACCAATCTTTAAAAACAAAAGTATGAAACGTAACGGTTACCCAAATAAACTAATAACTGGGTTTCCACATAGGGGAAAATATGGATATGGAAGAGAAATCTATCCATCATGTTCTGATGGAGAGTGGTAGAGAACATGGCTATGGAAAAGCCAGCAATCACAAATCCATAAATTTGTGAAGATCTAAGGTACCATCTTATTCATCAGGTATAAGATCACTAGGACAACATTTTTGGTTTTCAAGATCATTTCCCTAAAGTTGAAAATTTGAATTAGTATAAATACTTACTTTATTTTGGTACAATCTCACTGTTTTTCGTGCCTTGAACAATTTCCACTTCATCTATTAAATAAATGAAGTTGAATTTGTTATTAGTGAAGTGTTAGCAGATCATGTGATAGAATGACGGGTCATTCCATCTGTCTCAATCAAAAGGTTAGCAAAAATTATATACATAAGTCGATCTATAGTGAGATTAATCATATATGGTTCCTAAAATGGACTTATACTTCATATATCATACTGCTTAATATAATAAAACTAGTTTATACTAAACAGGGACTTCCTGTAGGTCAGTCGTAGGTGATAAAGGCCAGTCGCACTTCAGTTGTGGGTTCGATTTCCACAGCCTTGTCCGACGCGATGGGCTGTCGCCCGTCCTACAGGTTGTCCTTTTTCTAAAACTGTATTACTATAACATCCCATCAATAATATCGAGAAAACTTATATCCTTAAACAATACTAACTTATGTCCAACATAATCCATTCCAATCTTTAGGCTTATCCATAATACTTTAGTCCACTCTCATAACATAGTGAAAACGATTACCAGAGATTTAACACCATCGTCGATCCCCATATATCATAAGATATGTTTTGTTGGTCACATTCCAAACATTCAAAGTCCTTAATCATGTATTCTCTTGAATACCTTAGTGAAAACATGAATGTAGTTAAAAGTTAACACTTTTCACATACCAAAATCCTCAAAATTCTATATACTCAAACCATGATATCACTTAGTCCTTATATCAATCATGAGCTCAAGAGTACTGTTAAACATTTCATTTTCTCATTTTCCCTTCATTATGCGCATATCATCTTTTTTCCAAAAATACCTCAATCACTTCAAATACCACATTAGACCAATACATAAATATTCCAATACACCATAAAAGTACCTCAACAACATTATTCTTGAATACCAATACATAAACACTTCAGTCCATCCACTTCAATGATTGTCCTGGAATAAGTCCTTCCTTGATTTAGAAATATCTTTTTAGGTCAGGGCATTGAGTTGGGTAATTCCCATGTTCTCCACAAATAAGACATTGAACTCCATAACAATCTGTCACTCTATGACCCTTTTCTCCACACAGATAACATCGGCCCCTCCATTTGAGGTATTCCTCAAGGTTCTTCTTCCCTTCTTTAGAAATCTCAATCTTCCTTTCTTTATGCTCCTCAACATGCGAACATGCATAATAGTTTATCTTCCTCTTCTTTGATGAATTAGTCATACCACTAAATTTCACCTTGTTAATCATATATCACGATGACTGATTCGGCATAATCACAATATCTTTATCTCTAGGCAGTACACAATTTTGTTGCTCATAGTCACCAATTTGTCCATTGGATTCAATGTTAACCGAATTCCTTCTGGTTCCCTCCATTAACTAAAACACAAAAAGAATTTTGTGAGAGGAGAAATCATGCTAGGGAAGACAACATAGTAAAGGGGGAGCACCCTCAATATCTAACATCTTAGGTTAAATTCTAACATCGTTACCGTAGTTCTAGGACTATATCTTATACGTATACTTATCCTTAGGGATATCCCTAGACATACCTTAGAAATATCTCTAGGGATCTCACTAACGTTTTCGAATCCTAGTTTCCAAAGGTTGACTAAACCTTTCCTCTGATACCAACTGTAGAGACCCGAAGCCTGACGTACATTGACATTACATTACATTTGCGGAATACTGAGTACATAACAAAAACACACACGCAAGGATCGTAATAGTTTAGTGTCTTTGGAAACTCGGAACGTAATCTTCTAATCATGGTGAAAGATCTTCAATATCTCCCATAAAGATCTTCCTTTTTTTTACCTAAAACCTTTCTTTATATCCTGGGGAAAAGAAAACATAAAAGGGTGAGCTCAAATGCTCAGTAAGGGTATACAAAAGAAAAATCAATCACATCATATTCATAAGAACATAACTTTTGGAAATCTTAACCTGCAAAAGAGAGCATAATTTCATAACATGGGATAAATCATGGTAGTAAAATGTAATCACAATAATCATAACTTAAAACATGAAACTTTTTGGCATTCACACATAATCATAGAGAATCATTTCTTGTTAGTCAAGACTCATTGTTAAGACTATCTTAGTGGACAAAGTCCCTTTCTGAATCGAGTAACCCTCGTTTCAGTCCTGTTTCACTGAACCGGTATAACCTACCGTTCCAGCCCTGTCTATCTCATGAGATATAAAATCTTTACCCAATGCATTGGAGGTAGATATAGGTCCCACCCATCTTATAATGAATCCTTTCTTATGTGTGCCACATAATCATAAATCATACATCATCCCATAACCCATGTAATAAAAATGGGATTCTTAAACAACATGACATCATAAAACAATTAATATAAGATAAAGGAATTCCTAAAAATGTTTCCATCACAACATAATCAAATCCATGTAATAATAGGGATAAAAACAGAACCCTTTTATAATCTTAGATGGAAAATAATTTTTATAAAATACTTGAACTTCATTCTTGAGGAAAATATCCTTTCTACTTCAAAAACACTTTTCCTTTCTTAACATCTCATACAATTTTAAACTAAAAGAAGTTGATTAAAAATAAACTTGAATACTTGTAAAGGAATCTTCTTGGAAATAATTTTTTAGAAATCCATTCATGCCGTATATGTTAAAAAAACATTCTTTTCATACTTTTGTCGGAAAAGTCAATAAGTACCTCGTATGAAAATTGACAAAAGATTCCTTTCAGATCTTTTGCTAAAAACTCACCGAATAGTAAAATTGGATTTAAACAATTGTAGTTGGATGGAAATAATATTACATATTTTGGAAACATGGATTTGGATGATAAAATACACCCCAGTAAATACTAAAGTATAAACAATCTCGGATAAAAATGAGATTGTGATATTTCCCTTACCTTAGGTCCGACTTGCTTTGTGGGTGTCCGAACCTCCTGTATAATGATTTAAATCATGTTATTGACTTATTCCAGAATCATATTCGTTGTTATTATATCATATATGGTCCACTTATGACTTTATATTACCCGTTCTTTTGTAAATTCATGTTAAAGTAGCGTTTTGGGTAAAATCGTCTCATTTGTCGTTCGTGTTTTTAACTTGAAATTATTCATATGATTACTTAGATCATGATTAATTAATTCCAGAATATAAAACATGATTTATATATATATATATTCATAATACACATATATAATAAATCAGTAAATGGAAAGAAATACACCATTCATGGAGACGGTAGTCCGAACGTACGCATGAACGCTGTTTTCGTTTCCTTATTGAATTGAATGGAATTAGGTAGATGACATACATATAAATATAAATAATTCCAGTATCATTATTAGGTCATATATTTCATTAGTACTTATTATATATACTTTATAATCATTCATGAATGGTTAATCATTGAGAATGAATCTCATCGCGTCGTGGAGACGGTAGTCCGTACGTACGCACGAGCGATGATATCGTTCCCATGGTCGTGGAATTATGTTGAAGTGTATGTATACTATTTCAGTATCAATATAACTTTATAATAATCATATATAGTTACTCATTACAGCTTTATACCCATCCAATTAAGGTGGTGGCGGAAAATAGATTACACCACGGCGTGGAGACGGTAATCCGTACGTACGCACGCGCGGTGATTTCATTTTTCCGTAGGATGGATAGATGGTAAAATAGGTTTGTTTCATACTTATAATAACATATCAGTATATGAGTGATACTTATGTTATTACTTCGTAATGAAACAACCTAAGAAGAAGAAGTGGAAGAAGAAATAAAGATGAATGAATTGGTAACGGTAATTACCTCTTCTTTGAAGCACCTCTTTGAGACCTCCTCTTAGGGCACTAAAATTGGTCTTTGAAGAACACCAGAACCTCTAAGATGTTTCTTGGGAAGTGGATAAGAGATTTTGGCAGGGTTTGGCCGAGCTTGAGTGCTCAAATAGGTGTGAGGAGGAGGGGGAGGAGGTGTCCTTTTATAAGGGAGGAGAGGGGCACCTTAGGAATACCTCAAAATATTATTTTATATTAAAGTCAAAATCGGTTTATAATGGTTCCAAAGGGTCTTATTTCGAAGCTAAAGTGGGGATGGGTCTAAAACCTATCATCAAATAGTATTTAGATAAGTTTAGGGTATTATATTAACCTTATCAATTAGATTTAACTCTAAGTTAAATAATTTAACTTTTACCGTGTCTTTTTGTTTTCTTTCACTATATGGTTAATACACTAACTATAACATTCCAAACGAACCCCAAATTGTTTATTATTAATATATATATCCCTATCTAAGTCATTCGGCCGAACCTTAGATTTTTAGGAATAAAATAACAATTAATAATATAATATTTGATTTAAAAACTATTTTGTGTCAATTTTGACACTATTTGTTATATGATTTTTGTGGAAGTCATAACAGAATTATATGTTCGAACCAAGTTAATTAAATCAACACTAATATATCATAGTAACCTATAAAATTATTTGAATTCATAAAAAGTCTCAAATTACATTCATTTGAGCATTTATAACATCAATTATGTTAATATTTCCTTAAAAGGGTAATTACTGCATCACTGTTGTGTCATAAGTAAATTAATTTATATAGAGTATAAAAATTATAAATAAAATATCATTATGTAGGAAATCTTTTTATCTTTCTAAGGAATATTTATAGTCGAATTTATCTTATGTATAACCCCATATTAAAAATGATTTACTTATTAAACTTTGATTTTAACTATTTTAACCCTTCTTTAAATAAATTAATAATAAATGTCCTAATCTAACCCAAGTGGGCCTAAATGGTCATATTATATTCATAAGGTTGTTTTTGGTCGAATTACACTTATCCAATAGAATTAGGACATGTGTTAGGGTAATAGTAATATCATATTTACCCTTAGTTACCCTATTTACTATTAACCGTGGTAAAAAAAAGTAAAAAGTTACTATTCACCAAAAATTATTTTCATCTCATTGAACCACATTTTAGTCCTTGATATTAACCGTGTCTGTCTGATTTTAGAAATTCCATTCACAGAAGCGGTAAAATTAAGTTTTATACAAAATTCAGTTTTTAACCTACCACTTAGTGGTTTCACTATTGATCAAAAATTGAAAGTTTTCAGAAAAATACCAAAAATTAGGCCTAAGCTATATTTGATATTATGAACTAAAAAATTATGTCTATTTTACCAAATTCAAAACATATCAGTTGCATTGACTAATTTAAAAATTAATTCTCGTCGTCAAAACAAATAGCGTGTTTTTAAGAGATAACAACTATCAAAAGATTGACACTAGTTTATAACTGGTTTAAATGTGAAATTACATCCAATGACCAACATTGTATTAAATTGTAAAAATATACTCTAAATATACTTGAAAAACACTCAAATTAATAATTTATCACTATTAATTATTTCGATTAAAAAAGTTGTTTTTAATTAAACTTTAGTAATTTTCACTATTCATCAGAATATCAAAGTTATCCGAAAAGTACCAAAATTTCACCCTAAGCAAATTTCGATATTACGAATCCAAAAATGAATTCCATTTTGAAAAATAAAATTTACAAAATTTCAAAAAGTGGTTATTACTATTCATAATGGCTAGTTTTAATAATATTTTAATAGCATATCGTTGTTTCGTGAAACACAGTATTGCGTACTACACACGCTATCGAGGAAGGCTGCGATTGCGTGTAATGCAAGGCAAGTCAAAGATGTGTGTTGTGAAAGCTTATTTTTTTGGTGTAGCGTACAACACAAGACATTAATAAAATTAAAAAGAATATTTTTCATAAAATCTCGGGCTGTTACATCTCCCATCCTACCAGGTACCACTAGGTACCCCCCAGACAATTGGTCCACACCCTATGGCCCACCCACATGCACGAATGAGTCTTCTGAATAATGACAGTCCCCACAAGCTGACACCTGTCATTTCCAGTGTCCCCACACACATTCTTGAATGGGTTATCTAAATAACAACTGTCCCCACATGCCAACACATGTCCTTTCCAGTGTTCATTATCCACACTCATGAACACTTTATGAAACATCCCAGAAGGTCACCCATCATGATCACTACTCTAGGCCAAGCATGCTTAACTATGGATTTCTAATTAAGAAGACTCTAGAAATGGAAGGTACAGATTTTGGGAATTAGACATATCATTTAGTCATTTAACCCTTTATCATTCTAGGGTCTTACATTTAGTCCCCCTTAGAGCACAATGCCCTCGTTGTGGACCCTACATCTCACCAAGTGTAGTTCACCGCACATAAGGCTGGGTACCACCTCTCATACAAATTATGACAACCGGTCCCCAATGACAGAAACATCACCCCACCTTAACATGGTCGTCGGGTCCTGACTTTCCATGTACCATATGTTTCCAGCAAACATGTGGTGCCCACCACCCAAGGGCCCACCTATATGATCGAATGTGTCATCGGACATAAATTTTTACCCACAAGTCAACAGATGTCCTTTCCAGTGTGTGTTGTCCTCACTCACATGCACCCTGGGAAACATCCCTGATGGTCACCAATCCTGATTACTACTCCAGTCCAAGCATGCTAAACTATGTTATTCTAATCATGTAGGTTCCTCAAAAGGAAGATAGACCTTGTTTATACTACTCATATTATTTATCCATCCACCCAATAATCTTTTGGGGGGTGTTATATATGACCATGTTGATGAAAAAATTATTTACTTATTATCCCATGCATCACACATAACGTGCTGAAATAAAACAATATAGTATCATCATATTAACAAATATACACCCTTAAAACATCATTTGAAAATTTGTGCATGCAAGGATATTGTGATCATTTTAAATATGATATTACATATTTTACATGATTTCATGAATTCAAAAAATTAAAAATTATATTAGATAAATAATCTACAATTGTACATGTTTTATTACTATATGTCTCTGTCATTATTCTTGAACTAGAACGTCCTTAAACATTTCATTACTCAAGAAAAAATTCTTATACACTATACTAAGGGTAACATTATTTTACTTCCATATTTAAATATTTCATTATCAGTACATAACATATTTTCATATTCAAAATACAAACTAATAATCTTGATAAATGATCATGTCTCAAATACATGAAACTCAAATGTTACCGCAGGAATGTTTTCAAACATGTACATGTTTCCCATAAGAGTCTAATCAAGGTTTGACAGGTGAGGAAATGTTATTTTTGCACTGAAAGTTTATTTGAATATTGAAAAGAATAAGTTCAATAATTAAAATTGTATTTAGTCTCACTAGATATCCACAAAGCATCCATAACATTTTCCCAAAATAAAAAAACAATATTTATCCTCACTATAAATTTAAAACACTTGAAAGAAATTGATATAGGACATCAAGGTAACACATGTAATGAAATTTACATTTTGATACATAATAACATAAATTATTTGTATTAGTTATGTTATTTTACCATTCTTGTTAAATGATATATATTTTTTTGATTATGAAAACAATCAAAATTTTAATGGTTTTTATTAAGAATGATTATATGTTTCATAAATCTAGAAACAAATGAAATAAATTTCCACATAGGAAATAAATGTTTCTAACAAATTCATAAAACTTATAAATATATTAATACAATAATTATTTACAAATCCCAAAATTTAATTTTCATATTATTCATGTCACTATTTCCATATTAATGTGAATTACCGAAAATGAATATTTTAATTTTTAAGAAATTTAAAATTTTAATTTTCCAAAACCATGTTCCATAATGACTCCATAACACATGATCATGATTAATTTTGAATGGAATGAATGGTATGACATATTAACTAGTATGAAAACCAGAAAATTCCAAAGAATGGATATCAAAACAACCATTTTATCATGGTTGTATGAAACATACTCAAGGTAACATTATTCGTAATGGTTTTGAAAATTAAATGGTTATACAAAACCAAATATAGAAAACATGATTTATAAACAATATCAACGATTAGGAAAATAGGTTAGCATTTAACTTATTTAAATAATGGAGTTATGATTGAATTCATAAATAATCATTGTAGTAAATGAAATTGAACAATAGATTAAAGTAACAAAATGGTTTTAAAAAAATATCATGCTATTTAATGCTCATTTTACACTTTTCTTTTAGGTTAAATGCCTTAGTTAGCAAAATATGCATCTCATTAGAAACTATTGTTGGAAAACATTTAGTGAATCACATAGGAAATTTTAATATTTAATTCATTATAATCCTTAACCTCCAAAACAAAAATCCCATTTATTCACAAATCCAACAAATCTTGATGTATTTACCTCTTCTATGACTGTACTCTATAATCAGCACCACCTCATATGGTTATTCAGTATGCTTGTGGTCCTAGCATCATATCACGGGGGCAATGACATCCCATGTCCTAGCTAGTCTTCTAAGCCTATATCAAACAAATAACTCAACTTATATTTTTTCTCTACCAACCCATGAGGTCCTCACAAGTTCCAAATAATATTTCATACCATATATATCAACCTAACACATTGAGACAACTTTTTCACAACCCTTTGCCTTCGATTGTTCCCCTCTTTATCCATCAATGGAGAAAGGAAGATAATAAAGCCTAGGTACCACCTCCAAAAGGTCCTGAGATGGAAACTATCACCAATTTTATGAATAAGGTCACATATATGGTATTCATAAACCTCAATGTAATGAAATGTATTATCATGATATATGATATCAACCACCAAAAAACTCTTTAACATTAAAAAAATCCATAATTACATACCACACATATATAGTCATACAAATATAAATGAAATTCATTAAGAACAATCTGACAGTAGTAACCCAACAATAATTAAAAAAACTAAGCTAGTAAATCCAATATCAATCCCGGAGGACATCCTATATACATTAAAACAATATATATATATATATATATATGTTGGATGAGAATATGTATATAATAATTAGGGTAATAACCAAGGACTCTAATGAATATTTCAGAGGGGAATATTAATTCCCTAGTCTATAAATAAGATAATCCAAAGGAATGTTCCCAGTAAAATAGTTCTCGGTCTTACCAAGGTCCACTATCCAAATAATAAATCCAATTATATTAAAAAAATGATTATTATCATTAAAAGAGTACGACATACCAATTTTCCACCAGTTTCCACCCTCATGTCTTAATGTCAAATGTCTGGGAACACCAATATCATCCATAGAACACTACCCAAAGATACCTAGGAAACCACATCATGTCTAACCCAAAGACACAACAGTAATCACATCACATCAGACCCAAAGACACAGGGTCCATCACATCACTTCTAAACCACTACTATAAAAAATAGTATGGTATCATGAACTTAAATTCCTTCAAATTGAAGCCATTCTTATACAATGCCAGACCTCTATAATAAACTACATCATCATATCAAAAAACTAAAATACAAGTGAATTTTGACTCTGGTCCGTCAAATCCCATGCATATCAAATTCACCTAGAATATAGTGCATGCAAGAGGGGGTGTACATTCATCGACTTTCACCATATAGATGTTTGAAAAAACACAACCAAAATATTTTGATGTCAACACACTGTGATTGATGCTAGTGCGGTCCATATATAAATCCCAATTAAATGAAAATATATAATATTTACACACTAGCCCAACCTATGGGATTACACAACATAAACCTCACCCCTACTATAACCTTGACATTACCACTATTACACATCAACATCACTTCAAAAAACAATTCATCACACAAAAAAACCACCACACAAAATCCCCACAAGACTAATTTTATAAAAATTTCCACCATTTTGATTATTATCAGGTTTTCATTAATTCTATGTCACTAATCAATTACATTTCATATTAGCAAAACCCATTGGTTTATCTTTTATTTAATTTAAGACAAAAAGTACACATCAGTTTCGTAGTTATTATTTAACCACATCTATTACAAACAATTTTTATATTCCCTTATACTATTATTATATTCCAATTAAACATCATTATCTCATTTTTCATTCATTGTTTTTATATCGAACCAAAAATCCTCCTAACAAAACATAAACTAATCCATAACCAAAATTCTACAATCTCAAGGAAATAACCTCGTAACTCAACCATAGTACATTTTCCCTTGTTAATTCATAACAACATAAATCAGATTCCACATCCACCAAAATACATTTTAAGGGATTTCATAACCATACGCCATTTTTTCATGGGGAATTATTACAGAACTCCAAATTAACGTGGAAAATATATTAATTAAAAAAATATAAGTGATTCATCTTTAAATGCATAGTATGATTAATCAAATTGTCAGATCAGGGGTTTTTAATCCCTAAAAATAATTAATGAAACAAGGTTCCCAACAACCATTATTTTAATAAAGGAAAAAATCATGGAGAATCCAATAAAATGTATAAAAAAATAAGTAATATCATGTGAGAAATCCATTATAATGAAAACAATTATATTAATTATCTTGATGTGATTAAAAATATCGTTGTATAGTATAATATTTTGATTATCTAGATTAAAAAATAATCATATAATATGAATAACAACCATTTACACATATTATAATATTTTTAAGGAGTAATATATCAGTAACATTTAGACATATGTTAAATTACATGTGAAACACACCATCCCCTTCAATTTCAGATTTGATCCAATTATTTTCATTCAATATGAAAATTATTACCATCCAGTAAAAAGTAAAAAAAATGATAATATGACATATTTATAGAAATAATATATAATTTTGATCCCCTATTCAGTGATGGAACTAGAAACACACTATACAGAAAGGATAAAAGTGGGAGAGAAGGATATATGGACTTCTATGATATTTCATGACCAAAGGGGGATAAGTATAAATGTAGAAGACTAAAACGACTCTAAATAAGGGGTTAAATTGTATAGATTATACGTAATTATGAGGAAATATAGAGGATGCAGTTTAGGAATTATTCAAATAATCACATCAATGAATTATATAATTCATAAATACATAACATTTAATCATTAATTTAAATATCCAACGATTTGGTATAACTGAAATCATTAATGTGGATTATTTATAATATTTATAAAAAATTTCTTTAATGAAAATTAATAAAAATAACTAATTAACATGATTGTAAGAGTTCAAAATTCCTTGAAAATGGTTTCAGGGGGTTACAGATTGAAGAAGAAGGGAAAAATACAAAAATTATAAAATAATGGATTCCCATACGCATGATATGGTTTCTATATAATGTTAAATCATATTATCCTTACAAAAAAATATATAATAGATCACATTAGGGTATCTTGAGTAACCCCATTTTCACATTTTTTATATTTTACTTTACAATTATACACATTGTGAAAATTCCACTTTACAATTACATGTTATAGGTGATTTTTATAGGGGTAATTTTTATTACTAATAAATAAAATTATTTAAAGGATCATATAAGGGTTGATTGGAATTATCATTTTAAAAAAATTATAAAAAGAGACTCACCCTTATGTGAGGAATAAAAAACCATTATGGAGAACATGGAAGATCAATCATACCCTTACGCAACTCAAGGAAACCACAACTTACCCATAAATAAATTATAAGAAATAGTGATTAACCTTACACACCACTTTTTAAATTGGTGTAAACCTTACAAAAATGTATGTTCATGGGTATGGGTAATAATATCCTTTAAAAATAATATCTTTTTTCAAAAACTTTTAAATAATTATGAAAATTCCTTATTGTTAATTCCAAAATCCCCAAAACACTTCTAAAATGTCAGAATCAGTTAAAAGGGACATACTAATAAAATTAAAAAATTAGCATTTAAAACAATTAAATTATTTACAGAAAATTTAAATCCATTTTAATTAGAAATAATAATTTACAAAAAATATTTTGGAACCACTTATAAATTTTATGAAACCACTCTGAACCATTGGATTCCCTAGAATCATAAATAAATTCATAGTCATATTAAGGACCTTAAAGAATTTCAACCTAATTATGAAATTCTATAACCTAGAGGAGTCTATCCATTTTAATAGTGTGTCATAAAACATTCAACAGATTCCTATCATGACCAAAAGGGCTCTTCTTCTAGAATTATCTTAAAAATGGATATCAATCCACCTCCACCACCATATCTCAATTCTAGAGATAATTTCAAGAGTCCTCATTCCCATTGTGATTTTAATGGTGATAATAAACAAATAATTCATGAATCAATATGTTATGTGATATCACCAGGAGATATCAACAATGAAGCTCATATATCTATGGTGCATGTGTATATCACCACTAGATGATAACTAACAATCATTCCCCTGAAACAAAAATGAAATAACATGGAAGAATCCTCATATTCATCAATAAAGAATTAATTTCAACACATATTAATTAAATATCTCAGAACATTAATTATTAATTATATGATATGATCATGTATCATTGATTTTAGGTTTGTAAATTATGTACTTCTGTATAAATATCTAAAAGATTTATAGAATCCTTATTATTGGGAATGTGCCCGACTAATTTTATTAAACCACAAAATCATCATTATATGTACCAAGTTATTTATTAATATAATGTGAATGGATTCCCACAACATCAATATAGGTTTCACTATGATGAGTGTGATAGTGAAATATGTTAATTTTATATGTTCACTTATATGATTAATCTAATATGACATTAGGATGGAATGATTATGATGTGATGATGTCGAAATCTTTGGAATGGTTATGCATCAATTGTTGCTAAAATGAGTTATGGGATGAATAGTAAATTAAAAAGAAAACTCCAAGATAGTTCGGTTCAGAAATTTTTTGATGGTAGAGTGGTGATTTCACAGGGAGAGAAAAATTCACCTCTGATACTCGGGAACCTCACTACGAAGCCAGGTTCCATAAACACATACTTTATATACAATCATCAATACCAACTATAGATTATTGGACATGGATATAATACTGATAAATTAATAAAAAATTATTTCTTTAGATATATTTTCAGAACCTTAACGTGTAGATACTTTGATAATTATCTCTAAAAAATAACATCAATTCTCATTTTTTGGGTATCTAATGTAATTTTTTTATTATATACGTAACTAAATAATCTATAACAAATCTTCATAATCACACATAAATTCTTCCACATAATTTGTATTTATAACCATATCAAGTGTAATACATTAATTCTTATCCTAAAGAATGTAAACATAATAATGGGGTGATATCAAATGCTCAGTAGGGGAAATAAAAAAAAAATCGATTAAAATCATAATCATGGACTACAAAATAAGGACTAAATAAATAATATGAATAATTTCATAGTCAACCGAATATATGTGAATTATATATATATGAAAATAAATGAAAAAAAATTGATATTAATAATACTAATCTCATTTTGATGGAATTCATTTTTTAAAACATCAAAAACATGTTTCCAAAACCTTGTGTTTAGACAATGTACTGATATGTGGTGTGTTATATAGTAGAATACATGTTGTTATATCAAATAATACATTTTGATGCATCTATCTATGATAAAATTCAATAATTATCAAAAATGTAAATACCTTTCACCATGTTAAAAACTTTCATTACAATATCATAACCTGTCATAATAAATAAGGTCTTTATCCAAAAAAATACAAAATAAACTTGCTAATAGGCATCAACATTGTACTAACAAAACATGATGCAGTAATGTTTTTACCTGTGTTAAAAAAATGGATAAATTGATCATAACCCATTGATAGGAAGCAAGTTGGATTGTTAAGTAATACATATACATCTTTACAAAAATTATCCATACATGATTTGCAACATATGTAATGCTGATAATTTTTCCCTTTCTAGTAGAATAACATTTATTCTAGGTGAACATCATCCAATATAAATTTTTAATGTGTGATTTTCACATCATATAGAGAATTCATTATACAGTTCAATCAAAACTAGATTGACATGATCATGATCTCACAAGAGAAAAATGGTGCAATGTTTCAAAATAACATATCCAGTGTGTAAGAAAGGAAACATAGAATGATGTTTACATTGAACAAAAAAGACTTATAAAAGGATTCTTAAATGATGCCACCTAGGGAGAAATAATGAATTAAATTATAGTGTACCACGATTTAATTATCCCGAATGGTAAATATATATTACAGTATAAATAATAACAAATTAATCTCCATTTTGTTAAATCATTTTGAAAATTAAATGTTAAATTGAAGTAAAAATATAAAATAGATTTTGGAAAACATTTAGAAAATTGTTGTAAAGATGATGTTTTGGTTCATTTCATAAATTATTTTGAAAAAATCAATATTGAAAAGTCATAAAAACATTAATCCTTAAAAATAATAAATAATAATAGATCCTAAAAAATGACGTGATTATTTATCTAGAAAATTTTGATCCAAAGAATAAGATATTTTTTATGAAAGGTACATTTTTATTACATGAAATTACCTTAATTGAGAACCCACATTGTATAAATCATAATAAAAAAACATATATTATAATCTTATTTTCCAAAAGTTGTTTACCAATTAAAATAAAATATTATGGCGGTTGACCACAGGAATGAAGACAAATGTACAAGATTAAACATTATAATACTCGGAAAGAGATTTGAGTTACCAATATCCCTTACGTGATACATATATCAGGAAGTGACAAATATTTTCAATATGTCTATGTGAAATGAATTTATTTCCCATAGAGAATGACATAATATCGCATAATAACATTAAAGGTTAAAATGCTCCTAATATATAAGTTAATAGAATAATAACAACTAAATGAATGAATGTTGTGTTTCCAAAAAAAATTACTAATGGGGGAACAACAGAATCAATATACACTTGAATAATAGAACATTATTAGAATATTATATCTCATGAAATACATGTATTATGATAAAAATAAATCAATGGGTATTAAATACCCCGTAAAAAGGAAATGTGGTTCACAAAATCTATTGTGTCTAATATAACTATAATTGAGACCGCGAAACCCATTATGGATTTCAAAAATTAAAATCAAAATCACATAAAATAAAGGTATATCAATTTAATTTAAAATAAAATAATTAAAATATAATTCATGATATGATTTATCAAATATAATTTATCTATAACACAAAAATTATATTAGTTTCTTAGTATAAAACATGTCTTGAAGAGAGGAATTTGAGATGAAAACCCCTACATTATTTCCTTGCCCAATTGAAGAAACTATAGCCTCCTATAAAAATATCATATCAACATTAATAATCTATTTTGAAACCATAATAATATAAATTTCACTTTGTATACATAATTTATAATTTTTTATTATTGGTGTATTTGTTAGTTATATCTTATTTAAACCATCAGGTGTTAATTATGTTCACTGTTTGTGAACATTTTATAATATTGATATCATTACACATTATTTAACACAAATTTCATAATTAATATATCATTTAATATATTTTATTATATACATTTTTTATTTGAAAATCTCTTATATATTTCCAAAACATTTTTAGTTATAATTAGTGATAATGGAATCAGTGTTGGCCGATTTTGATGATTTTAATAAAAAAAGATAATATTAATAAGAAGTTAAATTATTAATATAATATTTCTAGAACCATATAGAAATATATATTTTATTTTTATCATATAATTATATTATTACGTATGTTACCATAGTCATCTATGATGGAATTTTATAGAACCATTCATGTAGGTGGTCTAACCCAATATAGAAAAAAAATTTGCATGGTGGCTGAGTATGTTTAATAAGATGTATATTTTTACGTAATATCATTTTATCATAATATTTATAATTTGAAAAATATTTGTAATATATTTTAAAAAATAATTAAAATCAAGGTGAAAAAATAAAAATGGTTCTTCATAGAGGTGGTAGTCCACACGCATGCATGATTAACATTCCATTTTTTTTCTATGTGGATGGAAGTGAATAAATGTGGGTTATAATATTAATATAAAAAATATTAGTATCATAATGATACTAAATTCATCATTTTATCTTAGTAATAATATATTTTTAAGAGAATGATTAAGAATAAAATTTTATGAAGGAGATAATACTAACATTGGAGACATGGTCTTTCATTGGAATACTATTTTTAATTGAATGGATTAGGATAAATTAGTGTGAACATAGAATTTAGGATGAAAAATTGGGTTATATTGGGAGAAAATTTAATATTTTCAAGGATTAATTCTATATTTAATTGTTACTTTTAATGGATGGAAGTGGTAGGAGACGAAAAGGGAACTTTTGGGAACACACATCATTTTTCAATAATTCCATGACACTATTGAATGGTAAATGGTTCAAAAGTAGAAAAATATAGGACGAGGGAAAATATAAGGTCTATATTACTATCATACATTCAGTTGGGTGAAAATTTAGAGTGATTTAAGGCTTGTTTGTTTACTTTTAACCTTTTACCCAAAGTAACTTTTACTATAATAACAATTTTTTAACTAAGTAATTTTATATCTTATTAAATATAATAGGTAAACCCTATAACCTAATTTTAATGTTTTTAAACGTAATTTAATATCCATTTAATCCTATTAAATTTTTAAATAGGATAAAATTAACTTTTAAATTGAAAAAACTCTATATAGAACAATTGTTTTTATAGAAAATTTTAATTTACCATTAACAATTCTTAATATTTTATAGAATAAATTAAAAATTAAACGAATATTTATATATATGTTTAAAAAATATTATATTATTAATATAAAATAGTTTAATAAACATTATTCTATAAAATTTTTGTGTCATCATTGAAATAATTAGAAAATATATTTTTACCATTTACGTAGTAATTAGAATTAACTATGGTAATCTTATTGTTATTACTAAAATGAAAATGAATGTATTATATAATATTAACATGATGATATCAAATATTATATCCATTTAATGTAATTAAATATATACAACTAGTAATATTAATTTTAATGGTTGTGCATATAATGCGTAAAACCTTGTTTTTTGAATCTGTATTTTTAAGCATAAAGTATATGTATAGAACAATATGGTCAAAGATATTAATTATAATGATATTAATAATATTTTTATTGTCCAAATAATATATATTTTAAATTAAATGAAATCCAAAACCTATTTTCAAAATTTTAAATTGAAAAACAAAACATAAAAAAAAATATGTTTCTTAAATTATTAGTTTATTTTAAAAATATATTTCATGGGTTTTAAAAATTGAACATATTATTCGAAAAATATTTATTTGAATTTATAGATATATAATATTTATAAATATAATTCCTCAAAAATGTATATGTCATATAAAATTGAAGGTATTATTGAAAATAGGATTTTTCATTTTTCACCTAAGGAAAATTATTTCATAAAAACATTAATTATTAATTTTAAGATAATATATTTATTTGGAATTCAAAACTATTATTAATTTTTTCAAATTCAAATATTAAAATTTTTGACTTCAATATTTTTATTAAATAATAAAATATAATGATTTATCATATTTATTATAAATTATATTATCAAAAATTAACTGTTATTATTCTTATTTCATGACAATTACCAAATAAATTAGTGCTATGAAATTTTTAATATAAAAAATAATTTATCAATATTAATCATATGTTTCATGAAATAGAAATCCATATCATATAAAACATAATTTTTTAGAAAACTAATTTTTTAAATAATAAATTATCAAATTAGTCAATTTTGGTAAACAATTTAAATTTAATTCATATTAAAATTTGAATTTTTTTCTTTATATATATATTTCATAAAATCATTAGTCTTATTCCTTCCCTTTAATTCAACAAAAATGTTTTATTGGACATAAATAAATATTTATATTTTACAATAAAAAATCAATATTTTATCTTTGATCAGTGTTTCTTAGGGAAAAATTTATCAAACAAATTCATCTCATTTAAAAAATGTCATATATATAAATATCAGGTTGTTAAATTATCCCCCAATTAAAAAATTTCATACACAAAATTTTATTTGAAACATTCTTATAAAATTAGGTTTATATATTCAAAATATGTTTTCAATTTTGGAGATAATGTCTAATATGACATCTATATTACTCTATTAGGCTATATAATGTTACATAAATTTCATTAAAAACATTATCCATTCATGAGATAATATTCCCAATTATTTATATGTTCTAATCATATATTTTCTATAATATTCCATTCACAAAACCATTGGAATTTCCATGTCAATGACCCACAATGAAGTTATATATTCCTCTAAAAATTAATTTTTTTGAACACTCTAATAGTATTCACCACTATTAAATAAGGTAACATATTTCTCTATATATATCATAATCCTAAGAATCAGATAAACATTACCATTTAATTATCATTAATCCCAAATATATTGATACTACATGACTTAATATTTTGAAAATCCCCAAACCCTTTATTATCATAACACAAAACATATAATAAATCTAAAACTTATCTATCCCTGAAACATATGTTCATCAATAGTTATCAAAAAATGTATGTTTGATATAAATTTTTTTTAAGGATAATAATAAAATTTAATATATGATTTCAAACCATTAATATAAAATATTAAATATATATTCATTTATGTTTCATATAATGATAATTTTTTTTAGAAATGCCTGAATGTCAATGATAAATATCAGTCACTAAATAGAACGTATAAGTGTTTCAAAACATTTAAATATCAATATCCCTGCCTTAGTTAAGACTAGGAAAATGGTCTTTTCAATTGTAATAGAAAAATATTAATCTTCTCAACCATTTAAGCATGTTCCCATATTCGGTTATAATACATTGTTGTTTGAAGTTGAATACATTTATCAGCTTCATTCCGAAGATCCTTTTTCGTTACATGTAATTACATTATTTTATCTATTAACCTTATATTAATTCATTTTCATTTTTGATTGGGAGTTTCATGGGACTACTAGGGTTGTAGATAATTCAATGGAAAAAATGACCTAAAGTTCACAAATGTAGGTTTTTTTATTTCATGGAGTCTGGGTATAAACATATAATGAATTTAGGGTTCTCCCTGATTTTGAAGAATTACAAATTTGGTTATGGGTTTTTCTATTTAAAATAGGAATTTTCATAGTTTGTAAGGAATATACACACTATGTAATGTGGATACACATCATATAATGGATACAAGGAATAAGTCGTTAGTCTGGTACAGAGTGTGAA
The DNA here is from genome assembly GCA_963277665.1 of Viscum album. Lineage (NCBI taxonomy): Eukaryota > Viridiplantae > Streptophyta > Magnoliopsida > Santalales > Viscaceae > Viscum > Viscum album. Next base: position 1,345,472,409 of record OY728147.1, read on the forward strand.
ATGATTACACATAGTGTATTCTTTTATTGACATGTAATGGTATATGATTGGTTTTGGTAAAATGTTGATGGGTTTTTCTATGATATTTTTCTTTATAGGATTCAATAAGTTTAAGGGAATTTCATTCTATGTATGTATCGCATGTTTTGTTTATTAAGGATAAGCATGACTGATTCCTTATTCATTCATCTACATGATTTGGATCTTAAACAAGGGATCGACTAGGAAATTTTAAGGATATCCAATGAATTTGAATCATTTTTCTGGATGAATGATCTCTCTTGTGGTTGGGTTTCACCTCTCAGGGGTAGTAATCATTTCTACTTCTTCATTTTCATTGATATTGGTATCTTTATTTGCTTGAGTTATTAGATCTGTTATTTGGTTATGATGATTCTTCTTGTTTTTTCTTATATTCACAATGTGATCTTCCTATGGAGGCTTACCCATTGTGTTTTTTGTGGTGTTTTAAGTGTGTTCCTTACATTATTGGTTGTTTCATCTTATTCACAGACCATTCCTCTTATTAAATCTATATTGAACATATTAATTGATTCTTGGTCCTCTATTATTGTTTTTGTGGTCTTCATTATTTTTGGATCCAATTGCGGGAATCTATGACCCGAGTTTGAGGTAGGTAGATCTATCATTAGACTATATTGGATGAACATTATTTCTCTGGTTTTGATAAAAAATGTATAAATAATATGGTATTATTTATTGATTGTTTTTTGTGTGTTTGGAAGGGTTCTTAAATAAATGATTGTTTTTAACTTCTTTGTTAAAAGCACAAATTATTTCAAAGAATTATCAAATTAATTTCTTAATTTTTTTTTTCAAATATTGGTTTTGATGAAATGTTTTCGAAAATAGGTAAAATTGGAAAACATGGGTACATAGGTGGAAGGTTTACTAATAAGCCTCATCTTATGTTACTATTGCGGTTTCATTCATTGGGTATTTATTTTCTTCCTAGTATTGTCGTTCTATAGACATGAAATATACTACATGGGGGTTCATTTTTTTCGGTGTTCCTCTATAACCAATATTTGATGAATATGTCGAGTAGAAGATTAATGGGTATAATTATCTACATTGGGGGTACAAATTCCATTTTAATCCTAACCAACTGTGATATTTGGTGTGATGTGACTAGTGATTTTTTCTTGTATGTTTTACCTTCTACTAAAATGGATTTTATATGACATGTGATGCATGCATTGGATTTATTTTATATATATTCATTAATATGTTTATAAGAAATTATTTAAATAGATTTACCTAGATTTATTTGTAAATGTTAAAATGGAATAATTATATATCTTCACATTATTTTCATATAAAAAAATTAAATTGAATATCATGCCTCATTTTCATTAAATTTGAGAATAGTTTAGATTATTGTATAAAGGCTTTTTATAGAAAATATGTGTGTGATCCTAATAAGACTATTAGATCAGACCATTCATACCCCTTCAGTGTTTCATAGATATCATTGTATATATTTTAATATCGAGAAGGGAAGGCACCAAAGTGATGTGCAGAAGATTATACCATATGATTCTAGGTAGATGATGGTGTGGTGGTGGTATTTTTCCACACAATGACATGGAGTATTTGGTTTTTTTAGTTTTCCTTTGATGTTGGAATTTTACTAGTGGTTTTATAACTATTTTGAGTTGTATCTTTTATGATATTTTTTTAGTTATTGAATATATTAATTTATTCCACAATTCTATTATATATATATATATATTCCAGGTTTTTTGGCTTCAGGATCGGTGAAATCCTTCCCTATAGTTTTTTATGCATTGGTTATTGTGATTAGCACATGGGGATCAGTAATTCTCATCAGGTATGTGGAAATTTTTGTTGGGTACCTATGTTGAGAGTGTATCTACATAAGGTTTGTCATGGCTCAATATAAAATTAAGCTTTTCTTCAAGATTTCTTTTTTATATACATTTTTAGGACTAGATATTGGATTACTTAGACTTGAGAGGTCGGATGCGGTGAGTGATGGGCTATCTATTATCATCATGGGACTCAAGATTCAAATGGATGTTGGGATGTGAGTCTCTTATTTTGAGTTTTTGACCATAATATTTATTTTTTTCTTACGTTTTACAAATTTTAAATGAGATTAATCTTTTTTCTGATCAATTTATTGGTTTTGGTGTGCAACAGTATGGCTTAGATATGTTTTCTATAGTTTCCTTAAGAGAGTTTTGTCAATGCTCCTAAAGGGATTCTTCCTATTGATCAGGATCTTATCATGGATATCTTATTAGAAGTATATGATATCAAACGAATGTTCTACAAGTTCGGAATATAGTTTTTGAGGTATAGATGGGAGTTATAGGATATATATATATTGATCATGGGAATTTTTTAGTGAGAACTGACCATCCTTTAACTGAATGAATTAAACTCCAGAGGTAGAGTACTGGCATGAAAATATCGATAAGATCATTGAAATCATGGATATAGTTGAATTTATCATGTTATGTTTTGTGGAATTCACACCTGATAGACCCTTTAATAAATAGTGGGATTCCTTGTTATAGGAAAATAGACTTTTGGGTTTAGATTGGAATGGTTTCATGAAAAAAAAACATCTAAAAATTTATTTCAGGATTCAATAATGATACTAAATTATTTGGATCTCCACTATTTATAGTAGGGAGAGGTTTTGGTGAAGAATTCACAAATAATTTTGATGAACTTGTTCTTTTAGCAATAGAAGTGGTATATAATCGTCAGTTGAAAGCTCATAAGTACCTACATTGTAAGAAACTAGATATCAAATCACAATTATTTATACTAATTCAATCTCCCTATATGGATAACATTTATACAGCTATGTTGGTTGATATGATCATTGTAATCAAGTCTAGATATTCTACCTCTTCTTTCCAACCCAGTGGTAGCTTCAATGTCGCACAATGGAACAATAGAAAGTGGATGGATCTCATTTGTGCGGGAGGTGGTTCTCGACCTTAGGCCTCCACTACAACTTTATTTATAACTTGTAGTGTGCCCCTATAATTATATTAGTGTGATATGGTCAGACACACCCGATTTTGTATTCCTTCACATGAAAATATGTGTAGCAGTAATGGACATTGTTGTCATCCAAAGCATTTTCATTAAGGTAGGTCTATGCCTTGATATAGTTAGGGATGATCTACTATAAAGGACAATGTGGTGCAATTATATGATTAAAGATTATAAGGATCCTCCTGTAGTCTTTTGGAGAGAATCACCTTCACACAGTATATATTCTTCTAGCATAGGTAGATGTGAGTCCATTGAGATTGATAGAAACTATCATTATTTTAGTTTCAGTAGCAGTTTCTATTATTAATATTGGTGATTCACTCTCATGTATATCTATTCATTCTGTTTATGTTATTAAACATATAATAAACCTCATACCCTTTGTTGTGGAGTTACCAACACCTCTTAGGAATTGGAAAAAGTCTGAGTTTCATTGTCCTTCTTGTACTTTGACATAAGATAATGTAGATTTAGTATATAAAATTGCCATTCTTGATTTGGATTTGTTTGAGGTCATCTGTGGGATGGATTGACTTTTCGGTCATCATGATGAGTTTGATTATTATCATTAGCATGTATTGTTTCTTGTAGTTTATGGGAACTCTTTGGTGTATCAGGTAGAGTGGGTTCTGAGATCTAGTTGTTTAAGAACATCATGCCTCAAGCCCAGGAGTTTGTTTTCTTTTGTAGCGGTTGATCCTGATGAAATTTATTTTATATTTTAACTTCCAAATATTCTTCATGATTTATCTATCATTATCAAAAATTATTTATCTAATCTTCCTCTAGAGATAGAGGTAAAGTTCACTTTTGATCTAGTTCTAGGTACACAACCTAATATTATATCTTTTTATCTTATGATACCAATAAATCTTATAGAGCCCAAGAATCAATTGGATGACAAGTTGGAAATGGGGTGTTTTCCCCCCTAATGTTTCTCCTTGGTAATCCTTAGTGATCTTTGTCAATAATCCCAATTTTTCACTCTGAATATCTATGGATTATCAAAAGTTGAAGTGTATAAATATTAATAACAACATGAATTTTCACCATGTGAAATAATTTTTTTGGATCTGTTAAATGTGGGGAATGTTGTTTTCAAATTCCATTGTTTAGCCTAGTTATCATCATCTAAATATATAGAATTATGATATACCTAATATGTGTTTTATAAGTAGAAATATCCATTACATACATATCATTTTTTTTGTTATAACTATCCCTCCAGAAATTTTCATGTATTTGAGGAATAATATATTCCTTAAATATCTCAACACTTCTGTGATAGTTTTTTCGGTGATATTGTCATTTATTTGATATCTGAGGATGAGAAAAAGAATCATTGGAGCTTGGATGTAGAAATCAAGAAGAGTCATTATTTATTTTCAAAAAAATAAAAATGAAATTCTTATATCCCTGAACTGACGTTCTTGGAAGACATGATTTTTGAATATGGATTATCATTTGGTCCTCACAAGGTGAGTTGAAGTTTTCATGGAAAGAACCATGAAATGACTATGAGATTAAAATTTTTGTTATTCATTCTAGATACTATTGGCAATTCATCAAGGATTTCTCAAAGATGGAATCTCCTTTGACTAATCCTAATTGGAAGCGATGATGTTTATAAAGGATGAAAATTTTAATACCCATTCAATTATCTTAAACAACATTGGACATTGAATCATATTCTAATATTACATAATCCTGATAAGGGGTATGCGGTTTTCTTTTATCCTTATGGTTCTTGATTGGGTCTCATTCTTATGAATAATATATATGTGATGGATTATAGTTATTTTCAACTTCAATCTCATTAGGAGAATTACCCCACTCATGTTAGGGATATTTCTTAGGTTATACATTCACGTCAGTATTGGAGACATTATATTATTGTGGGGAAGTTCATAATATTTTTTGACCATAAGATTATGAGTTATATAATTTCTCATAAATAATTGAATCTCAGATAGAGGTGGCTTGTGAAACAAAATCATAAATTTGACAATGATATCACCTTACCTCAGGGAAGGGACATTTTCTTGTAGATTTTCTTAAAAGAAATGTACAAATATAGGTCATTCATGAATCAAATAAGGAAGAGAACCTTTTAAGACTTTTTTCTTAGTTTTACCGGGATAATTAGTAAGATATTTTCGGTATGGTTCAGAAGAGTGTTCAGTTATAACCATATCTCTTTAATTCTATTTTATGGAGTCGATAACATGATGGAATGTTTAGATTAATTCATGAAATCCATTATAATTGGGATATAGGTTTTTGATGGTCTCTCACTTCATATGGTATAATCCATTTTGAAAATTGGTTTGTCATCCTAGATACATTGAAAATATAATTTATCTTTAACTATTATATATCATTGTGGTCTGTTATTTCCAGAACTATAATGATTTATTATGAAATGAGGGAGATGTTTTAATGGCTGAGTATGAAGCATGATGTTGGTGATTATTTGTTGCACTATTACTCCTTAAAATGATAAAATTGGATTATTTGAAACCTTATGGGATTCTATGTCCTCTTCTTATGATAGATTAGAAATGATATGATGTGTACATAGATTATTTTATTAATATTTACCCTTAAGAGAGGAATTATATCTAGGTTTTGATTGAACAGTTAAAAAATTTAGTTAATTTCATTCTGATTAGGGACACCACTATATAAAATATATGGGTACGTTGTATGAGTAGAAGATTTGGAGTCTGAATGGGGATCCTTATGCCATTATTTCAAATGGGGATCATATGTTAATTTTGATATTCTATAGGAGTCTCCAAGAGGTGATGGGAACTCAGGTCAAATTGAGTACAACTTATTATCCATAGATGTATGGTAAGATGGAGCATACTATTTAGATCTTGGAGGATATACTTCATTACTATGTCTTTGATTTTAGTGGATCATGGGATAGCCTTGTGGGACTAGCTACTCATTCTTATAAAAATAGTGGATCAATATAGCGTGCACTATAGTGGGTCACTATAGTATAAACAAATGACGTTATCCTAGAAATGTATGGACATCAAGCTGCTAAAAAATATAAGGACTTTAGGTAGCTCAAAAAATGTAAGACCGTAAGGCAACTTCTTAATAAAATAAAAAAATAACCCATTTATGTTTTTAAGAGAGTAATGAAGTAAATTAGTAAAATAATAATGTTAGTGTAATTGAAATGAGAATAAAATTATAAGAGGTTGTAGTTTTATCCACTATGATAATATCAGATATTAAATAAAAATTATTTAATTATGGGTTATTGGGCCTTACTTATACATTACATTTCCATTTGTGAAAATTTATCAGACTCGGATTCAATCTAGTTATTATATAATGAGGATTTTTAATTATATAATTTCTCAGTTCCTAATTCAGAATATCATCTAAAATCCTCGAGGAAACTGACTTTACAAAATCTGCTGAATATGATCGACTCTTCGTAAAGAATTTCATGTTATGATGTTTTTGATTTTTACATTTTGAACCTATATTCTATGTTTGTTTAAATTTCATATTTTATGGATCATAAATTATATATTCAATAAGAATCCCTGTAAAATGCCATAAATTTGGATTAATTTCATCATATCATCAATAATATTCCACTCCTTTGTCTAATATAACAACTACTTATTTTTTTAATCATTAATTTAATAAAAGAAATAAATGATTTTGAATCACCTAGATAACTATATTTTTCATGAATAATATTCCTTCAAATAAATATGTAAAAATCATTTATATTGTTAAAAAAGAATGTATATCCGTTCATACAGGAATGTGTAATTTGTCCTTGAATATTAGTGTTAATAAAACCAAAATGTTATTTTAATCTATCTTTAGTTTAATTTTTTATTTATTTATAATATTTTATTTAATATAATCAACATAAATATAAAATTCAAAAAATTAAAATTAGGGGAAAAAATTTCTTAGTCATTCAAATTGAAGTCTACCAATATTCCAAAGATAATTGTGCTACAACATGGATGATTTACATAAATTATACTACTCTTGTATCTAATTATTTAATTATCAATAATTTCACCTAAATTTAAGATGTAAAAATAACTACATCATACTCCACAACCATCAATAATGGATTTAAAAGTGATATAAATTTTCCCATTTAACTTGAAATGATTACCACAATAATCCATATATAAAACTAATATCAAAATATTTCCTATATAATATTAATTAAAAAAATATTTTTAAAAATTGATATGTTTATAAAGAAAATTAAAATATAGTACTCATATCTCCATCCAATATTTTTTTCCTTATCAACATCATTTGATTTTATTGGTATTAGAAACATTGATAATGAATTCACTATATGGATTGTTACACCTAATACTATCCATCATATTTTTATATAAATATTCATCACATTTAATTAAAATAATGATATTTTATAAATGTTTCTAGATTTTGATTCAATTTTGAGGATATTACTATAGTTCAATCTATGATATTTCTTCTTATAGTACTTAAAATTTCCTTTAAAAAATTAATCTTTGGTCAAAGACATTGATTTTTCACTCCATCCATCCTTTTACTAAAATGGGTCTGATCATTTTCCATAACATTTGAACTTGAAAATGAAATTTTAAACTCAATATATAGTTATTTTCTATTATTAATTTGTACTTCATCTTGAGTGACTATAAACTCAGTCAACTAATAATACACTCATCCTTTGGAGTATTGTATGTGGTCATAGAAATATTATTTTTTACTCAATCCCTTTTTTATTTTTTTATTAATTTCATATTATCATTATGTAAATATATATAATCAATTTATCCAAAAATAAATTGGGGTACATAATTCCACGAGTAAAGAGAACCCCAATAATGGTTAGCCACCATGGTCTCCGTCAATAGCCAAACCTTGTGTACTGAGACTAATTGTAAGTTTAAACGATATTATAGATCACCTGAACATTGATTATCATCATCAATGGAGGCTAAAACATATCATAAAATGAGTTATATTCAAATTCCAGTGAATATAAAATAAAATAGTTATGATCTATTACTAGAAAAACATTGAACCCAAATGGTATGAAAATTATTAGAGAAAACATAATCATTGGTTGAGAGAGGCGGAACCTTGTAACATGTAATTCATTGAAACAAACTCAGAGGACTACCATTTCTAAAGGATAAAATTTAAAAATTTCATGATAACTTGTTGTATTTGAGGTGATATATGAAAAAATGACCGAATAAAACATGGAACCATGTGGCACCAAACCAATTAGATAAATAGTTGAATAAAAATACTATGAATCCAAGTGACATCGCATGCCCATTTTCAAATCTGTGGAAATTGAAGGAAAGAAACTAATATGGAAATATAATCCAAAATAAAAATTAAATCTAACATCTCATTAAATATAGATAAATGGGACACCATCAACATTAACCTTGGGTAGACCCCACTAGTATTAAAAAATGAAAATTTTTATAGGATAAGATAAATGAAAGAAAATATAATCCCACTCATATGGTGGATCAGATATGGGAATACACCCTAGTTTTAGATCTTCATAGTGGATTTATAAATCAATTGGGGCAATATCCCCTTCAAAATTTGGGAATCAATATTTTATGAGAATCTAACACCATGTTAATCCAATATGTGAAAATTATTTTCCGTCTAATAAATATTACCATTAAAAGGAGTAATTTAAAAATATATTTACGGAAACAAATTGATGTAGTGAGACGTGGTACCGAGATATAGAAATAGGATTCAGAAGAATGAAATTTGGAAAAGAAAGTTTCCAAAATATTATATGGATAAGTCACTAGTAAAAAACACATTTTTTAAGACGGGTTTTTAGCTTTTTGACGTCTAATTTGAGGTGAATTTATAGCGAACGGTGTAATGATTTTTTACGTCAGTTATTTAATAAATGAAGATAAAAATGATTTTTATGGTTTTTAACGTCAGTTTTAAAAAAACGTAGTGAATAAACTTATGGAAATTCCATTAAAATACAATTTTTACATAATTTCTTAATCATTTATTTCACAGGTCATAGAGCTCTAATAATGTTACAGATCCAATGTCATGACCACCAAAAATATGATAAATGTTTTTTAATGAATGATTGAATGATCCAACTGTAGCTTTGTATTAGATGCAATTTAAGAATCCGAAATAGGATTTGTAGTTTTCCACGATATAAATAATTATACATCATTATAATAAAATAATAATCCTTAAATGGTATATCAATTAATAATACAACTCATAAAAAATAAAAATCAACCTAAAATAATTACAAATACCTTGATGAGATCACAGAAAGAAGAAATTTTGGATTCAAATGGAAGATCAAACATATTGAGTTGGTAGAATTATTATGGTTAAAAGAAATGATTGTTAAATGGTATATCAATTAAGAAAACAAATAATAAAAACCATAAATCACAGATAAAAAATTATAAATACCTTGATGAGATCACAAAGAGAAGAAATAATTTATTCACATTGAAGATCAAACAAGTATAGTTGGAGGAATGATGATTATTGAATGAAATGATAATTTAATTAGAATTTGGGTATAATGAAAACATATAAATGAGATGAAAAATGAAAATGCAGTATTGAAAATTATTGGTGGTAATTGGAAATTTTGATGTTTCAATGTTAATAAATTAAAATTTCATGTTGGCGGGATATTCAAATTTTTATTCTCGTTGGTTTTATGATAACCATCCTGAAAAGATATTAAATGTTTCTCTTATTTTTTACAACTGTTATTAAATAACTAACATTAAAATTTAATTTTTATCACATTATCATTTTTTTTATTATATAACAGATGTGAAAAGTCAATTTTCATGACTTTTTCACATAAATAATTAAATAACTGATGTTGAAAGGTATTTTTTCACGTCAATTATTGAATAAACAACATGAAAAATGTTAACAAACATGTATTCTATTTCCCAAAATTCAATTTTATAGGTTACGTAGATCCAACGGAGTCATGGATTAAATGTTATGGCCTTTAGAAATTGTCCTTCCCTAAGATTTCATTTTGAGATGATCATCTTCTGATGCTCATAACTTTTGATCGGTAACTCCGTTTGAGCTTCGTGACCTATAAAATCGAATATTGTGAAATGAAATACATTTTTTAAACCTATTTCTATATGGTTATTAAAATATCGACGTGAAAAAAAAATTTAATCACTTTTTTAAGTCGTTTATTAAATAAATGACGTGAAAAATAAATTTTCATGAGTTTTCATGTCATTTATTTAATAACTGTTGTGAAAATGTATTTTCATGTCGCTTATTAAATAAAAATCATGAAAAATGTAAACAAACATGTATTTAATTTCCTAGGAATCTATTTGATAGGTCACAGAGCTCAAACAGACTTAGTGATTAAATGTTATGGCCTTTGGAAATTGGTCGTCCATAAGACAACATTTAGAGATGATCAGCTTTTGATGCCCATAAATTTTGATCCATTACTCAGTTTGAGATCCAGGACGTATCACATTGAATCTTTGGAAATGAAATACATGTTTGTGAATATTTTTCATGTCATTTATTAAATACCCAACTTGAAAAAGTTATGAATATTCGTTCTTCACGTCGGTTATTTTGAACCGATGTGAAAAAGTATGGAAAATAGATTTATCACTTCTGTTAATATATGACTGACTTAAAAAATGTTGTTGTTAATAATAATTTTTTCACTATTTATTTTCTAAATACCTAAGATTGTTCACTAGAAACTATAATTTTTGTTAGTGAAATCTATAGTATGCTAGAGTTTAACATTATTGAGTGATGGTTGGACATATGGCTTTAAACTAAGTGGTAAAAATGGAACTAGGGAGAATCATATATATGTGTATTTATATATATGGGTGTGATTAATTAGAAATTATTAATGTAATAGTTCTCACCTTCTTCAGTTTCTAATAAAATCATTAGTGTTTCTCATATAGTGTAGGAAAAGTCCCAAACCCCATATGCTCTGGTATTAAATTTCATATGAGTTTTTTACCACATAATTGTTCTATTTTATGATGTTCTAAATATAAACATATATATATATATATTGATTTGTGGAGATTTTATGTATGGATTGGGTTCTTGATCATCATTGTTAGAACTATATCATTTTTGGAGTTACTATGTTTCAATAGTTCAAAACTATATCTTGTAATTTGATTTTTTGAAATTGTCTTCTAGATCGTAACCTTATGAATACAACATCCAGTTTCCAAACATGGGGATCGAAAAGTATCATTCATCCTCATTTCAGTATGAAATTATATTTGCATCACAACTGGTATTTATTCTTTCTCTTTTGTAATAAATAATTTTTGAAGAAATGGTATTAGAAGGTGGAAATTATAATATATAAAACATAATAGATAAAATCTCCATGAACAAAATGTTTCAAGGAATGATTCCTTAAAAATTAAGGTAGATAAGACCATTGAGGAGCTGATGATAACATTATTTATTATGTATAGAGATAAAATCTCCATGAACAAAATGTTTCAAATGAAATAATTTATTTTTATAAAGATATTAGAATGATGTTAAATGGGGTACCATTTTAATTACTTCAATATGATTTAGTGTTAATTGGAATCAATAAGAGTGATGTTTCAAGGGTCGTTATGGGATATGATTCAGATCACATCACTCTTGAAATCCTGGGATATTATGGTTACAATTGTAACTCAAATGGAAAGAATGATTTTGTGTTTAAAGATGTTCATGATCTTATTTTGAATGAGGATATTATGTAGAAATAATTCTACGATCCTTATAAAATTGTGTAAAATGAAAATCATAGTGTCTGTTCTATTTAGTTAAAAATTTAAAAGGGTGAGGAGAAAAGGGAATGAATTCATTGAAAATAAATTAGGCTCAGACCGGTATGAAGACATTGTGTGAAGAAAATGAACATAATGATGTATTACCAAGGCCAATGAATTAATAATAGAATAAGTTATTTTATTAATTCTACATGTACCATTTTTGTGGATTAAAAATGTTTAATAATAATTATCAATAAACACTTAACATAGTGTATTATTAATTCTGGGTATTCTTTCCACTATGGATCTGAGATATTATACATGATAAACTATGGTTATTGAAGTGTAAATCGGGTTTACCTAAAATAAATAAATTTCTTGAGATCGTTGGAAATGGTAATATGAAAGTAATAATTGAAAATATAGACATGTAATTGTTGAATGGATATTGGTACATACAATGTTTATGAAATTACTTTTCATATTCCAATATGATGTTTAAGCACTAGAAGTTCATCAACCAGTAGGACACAAAAGAAAAAATAGATCACTGGTATGGATCCTTTAGATGTTTAGTGCAATAGAACATTGACATATTTCCTTACCCAAATTTCCATATTAATTCCAAAAAGCATGCTAAAGAATTCAAAAAAAGGGGGAAATGAACCCAATGAATGAAATCTGGTTTTATATTGTTTTTATTTTCATCATACATCAATGGGAAAACATTATACAATTTTATTACTCCAAAAGTAAAAAATATTACAACTTTTGACATGTAAAACAATTGGATTAATGATCACAAAGTTCCCTCAATGATTCAATACACGTCAAAAAAGTGTTAAAATATACTTTATATAGAGGATCTGGGTCATTCAATTACTTTCAATTACATTGAACATTTTAATTCTCCATCCATTATAATATACAACTACTTATTCCCTATAGAAATCCAAATCCTAACCACCCATCATCAGTATTTTAATAGTTATCCCTAGTGTTACTACTTTCCATCATATCTTCAGTCTAATAGTAATTGAGTGAAGACTATTTGAGCTTTTTATCAATTGATAAACTTTGATTTCGATGAGATTACATCATTCTAATATTTTTGTACGGCGAAATAAGTCACCAACTTCTGAGAAAGTAATACCAAATCTTTTTATAGACTTTCCAACCATAAAAATATCACACACAAAACAATATAAGGGATCACTTTGAAACAATTGAGTCCTTTTATTATATTAAGTGATATTAATTATAACAATTGGAATTAATAATAATAATATGTTCATTATTAAAAATATTTATAACGGTATTATATAGTGACAATTCTTAATAAATATGATCCCAATTTTCTTTTATAGTCATCTTATTTTTGGGAAATATATTTTCTTTAAAAATGGTTTTTATTACACTTTTTTGTCGATAATATAACTTATTTATACCACTATTAAAAATGTATTTTATAAAAATGATAAATTTTCAAAATCATTATATTAAATTTAATTTAAGGTGAAATGTTTAGATTTATTTGAAAATATTACCTTTCAGTGAATAAGGAAAAAATGCTGATTTTATAGAAAAAAGTTTTTTCCATTCAAGTATATCTAATGTAACACTTTCTTTTAAACTTTTTTTAGTAATTTTTTTAAAACCTAATAAAATTAATTTAATTTTAATCAATGAAATGAATTATTTTGGTATAAATACTTTTTATACTTAAAATCAAATTCTTCTAGAAACAAAATTTTCATTTTGTTTTGTGGGATTGATTTTAAATTTATTTAGATCACATATAGAAATTAAAATTGATAAAAATAATTAATATTTGGATTTCGATTTTAGTTTTTTTGATGATTCCACATTCATTTTATCAAACTTAATAATAAATTGGTAAAAAAATCCATTTACATTAGTAAGAGTATAAAGGTGTTTACATGATCAATACTAAAATGATAATGGTTAGAATGACTAAAAAAATATCTAAATCGTATTTTACGGTGAAATTTTGGCCATACCTCAAGTCCTATAAGAATTTGAGTCCTTCAGAATCATTTTTATTGAACAATACATTATAATTTTTTAAATTTTTTTAAATTTACATGTTTTTCATCTATCTCGGTTATAAAAGGACACCTCATCTCCTCTATTCCCAACATATCAAGTATCTTTTATCTCAAAATAACCATATAAAAATAAACTCCTAAAATACATTATAATGTATTCTAGAAATTTTTTTATCATAAAAGTGTTCATTCAAGGCTTAAGTTGTAAGCCAAAAAAATTTCCTAATGAAGAGGAGTAACTATTAACTATGTACTTTCTTTTTTTTGTTAAATCACCTCTAAAAAATTGTATATATAATAAAATTATTAATATAATATCAAAAATATACTATGTTATTATCATACTGATGGAACAACCTTTACTTGAGTACTTCATCATCAAATGGTAATCAAAAGCCATCATTCATGCATACATGAGGACTACAGCCTCACGAAGCGATGTATTTTTTTCATCACCGACATTCATGGTAGGTTTTTATTAAGGATATGATTCATATATTTGACATATATGAAATAATTATACTTATATAATTATAATATAATATATTCATTATTACCTTTCCATCCACTACAAAATGATATTGTCGCTCGGGTTTACATATGGACTACCACCTCCATGAAGGGATGTGATTCTTTCTTCATCACTACTATATATAAGGAATTATAAAAGTATATAAGTTGAAAAAATATTATACTGATTTTATGATAAATATTCTATATATTATTAAACCATGACCAATTTTCATGTATCAAAACTATTTAACTAAAACATTCATGGAAAATAGATCAATTTTTACATGAATGTTGATTTTAATGCTGTTATTATTCATAAAAGGTTAACTATAAATTGTTACACAGATGTGTGGAGATACGGTGGGTGTAGAGTCATCCAAAGAACAAAAAAGATAGCGGATCAGTGACAATGATTCATGAATGAATAGAAACCAAAATAATAGAAAAGAAGATGCATAAATGAAAGATAAATGCAATATTTAACACGCTTTGGACCCTTTGGGTCCTACTGCCTGGAAAGAACACCCCACACACACACATGTTTATTAATTATCATATCAAACAATTACACTAAAACGATTTCCCAAAACAGATCAAGCAATCATGATACAAGATTTACATGTTCAATAAAACTGTAATCAAGAGTAACAAGATACTCACAACGCCGGGTGAAAACATGCTCGGCCATCATGTTCACTTCAAGTGTCTGGATCTAGTTCAAGTGGGACTCAAAGGCCGGCCGTCAGATAATTGATAATGATCAGTGGCCGAGACAGAGCTCCATCGAAAGCGGCACACCAACTGTGTGTTGCGAAGTCTGTTTCCGTTGATATTACCCTTCACGGGTTCGAGCACCGAGATCCAAGAACGATGAAGGAGGATGTGACCTCCAGGAAAGAGATGCTGAATTGATTGGTCCCAGAGGTCTTTGAGGGTAGTCGTAACAGGGGTGATTAAACCCCCCATGAGTGACGGTTCAAAGAAAAGGCCAGGATCATCATAGGAAGCCAAAAACTCAGAGAAAAGATGGATAAACTGCCAGGTAGTTCAAAGGATATGAACGGAAAAATCCAAATGGATGCGCCATATTGATTGTGCAGTGATACTGATCAACATCCACAAAAAAGGGGTAGCTGAAACTGATATTTCCAGTGTGGCAAAGTTGAAGAAAAAAGTAAACAATTGGTAAAGGTTAAATAGGTGAGTTAATATAAAACAAAATTAAAAAATGAATCTATATAAAAAGGAAAATAACGATTTAAACTCATTAATTTACAAAACTCCACCATTTTAAATTAAATTCGGAGATGTTCTTGCACCTAGGGTTATGGAACAAGAACTATGTTCATACTATCTATGCAAAATTTGAACTTAGATAAAATGACATCTTTAGTCAAACCATTATATGGGTTATTATTAGCGTGCATCATATTGAAACACAGGGTTCATTGTTCTATATCATCTCCAATAAAGTGTAATCTAATGGTAATATTCTTTGATTTACCATGGAAAACTAAATTTGTAGATAAATGTAATGCAGATTGACTATCAAAAAAAACATTAATAGCTGAATCATAATGCTTTAGTTCAGAAGACAAGCCTTTAAGCAATAAGTCTTCATTTACCACCTCGGTAAGTGAAATGTACTTGGACATAGTGGTGGAGAGGGAAACAATGGACTACATGTTGCGCTTCCACGAAACAGGCCCACCGCAGTTAATGAACATGTATCCAGTCAATGATTTTCAAGCTTTAATGATACCTGCATAATCAGCATCTAAAAAGACTACCCTAATGTTAGAAGATTCAAAATTATTACCAAAGCATAAATACAAATTAGATTTACATGATAGTTATCTAAGAACCCACTTAAGGGAAGGGAAATGAGGCCACCCAGGTGCGGCCATAAATCTTCTCAGGGTGCAGATAGAAAAAGAAATGTCAGGCCTGGTGAAAATCATAGAGTACATTATACTACCAACAATTCTAGCATATTGAATTTCAGACATAAATTTCTTGTCATCATCAGCAGTGGTTGGTTGTGTTAAAGAAAACATAAACTATTGACCAAGAGGTACATTTATAGGTTTGAGAGATTCAAAAATATATCGCTTTAAAATAATCAAAATATAAACATGCTAAGAGATGTAGAGAAATTATTTAGGTATATATCTGATGATTTCAACACCTAGAATCTTCATATAGGCACCTAAGTATTTTATTTCAATGTTTCCTTTTAATTGGAATTTAATAGATTTGATAAAACTCATATTCTTACAATTGATAAGCATGTCATCTACGTAAAGCAGAAGGTAAATCATACAACCATGAATTGACTTCTTGTAGACACATGCATCATACTGGATCATAATGAATTTGTTATTTATCATAAAAGAATCAAATATTTTATACCATTTCCTAGACGCATGCTTGAATCCATAAAAGGAATTATTTAGAAGGCACACTTGGTTGGGATTTAATTCCTTGGAATAACCATTAGGAGGCTTCCTATAGAGTTTATCATTCTAATCCCCATGTAAGAAGACCATTTTGACATCATTTTGTTCGACGTGCAGATCGAGATAGGCATTGAAGTTGAATATGAGCCTAATGGATGAGTTTTTTACAATAGTGTGAAAAATTTCAGCGTAGTAGATTCCCTTTCTCTAAAGAAATCCTTTGGATACTAGCCTTGCTCTGAACCTTACTTTATTTACCTCCATGTTTTCTTCCTATCTCTTGTAATTCCATGTGGTCCCAATCACTTTAGCATTCATAGGCATATGAACAATGGTCCATGTGTGATTTTTCTTTATAGATTGCATCTATTAATTCATGGATATGATCTAATTCTATTAATATTTATCATTTAATGATTTCTTATACAATTGAGGATGATCGTTGATGAGATCCTGGGCCACATGAAAGGCATATGATGCCATCTGATACTATATGAACCGAGCAGGAGGCCTAGAGACTCTTTATTGACTGTCTTGGGTTAATTCATAATTTGGATGATCAGTGGAAGTTCTAGGGTGACGATTGAATGGTCATCCAATTCTATCAACTCAAATCAACTCCCCTCAACCTTGCATTTATTGCTATTCCCTAACAAGAAATCCCCTTCTACTTTCTCGACTAGATATAGAAAATACTCTCTATGGGGACACATATGGAAGGAGCTGTCAGAGTCAAGGACCCACTCATGGTCGAGTGTATGGATGGACACATTTAAAACATCAGCTATGTCATAACTAGATTTGAAAATAAGTGACTAGTCAGTGGGCTGCGCACGCTCTTGTTCTCTCTTAAACTTCATACACTAGGGCTTAATATGCCCAGGATTCCTTCAATTTAAGAAAGTATCATTTCTGTCTTTATTATCATTATTCTTTGACTTTCATTCTTTCCTTGGTTACTTTCTCTTACTACTATTATGTATGTTAAGATGTTTCCTTTTTTCTTTTAACCTGAGGTATTACCCTAGTGAACAAACTCTAAGCCTCACCTTTTGAATTAGGTTTTGAGTGATGTTCCTTAGATAGAAGGGCCGCCATGACTTCTTCTAGAGTGAAGGAGTCAGGAACATACATCATGGTCTTGACAAAGGTGCTATAACTATAGTCTAGAGAGATCATGAGAATAATAGCCTGATCATCATCATCTACCATGACATCTATATTGGATATGTCTAGCATGATTTAACTAAACTCATCAAGATGGAATTCCAAATATGAGCCTAATATCATCCTAAAAGTTGAAATGCGGTGCTTCTTGTAAAGCCTACCAACTAGGGAGGCAGTCATATAAAGCTTCTCTAACATCAGCCAGATGCCGTCAATAGTGGACTCGATGGCCACTTCCCTAAGGAAATTATATCCTAAGGACAATAAGAGGGAACTATAGGCATGAACTAGAGTGTCATTGGGGACTGGTTGGTGATCATTTATGGTTTGACCAGCCTCATATACAGTTGTTATGGGTTTAGCAAGCCCATACATCAAATCAATAAGACATTGTTGGACTAATGATGCCAGCATTTTTATAGACCATAAATTGAAGTCATTGTCTCCATCAAAATTTTCTATTTCATTCATTATTGTGGACATATTTATATTGAGATTTGATGCCAATTAATTGGGGACAACGAGAGCATACACCCCCCATAAGATTGGCCAATACTCACTACGGATAAATTTATAAAATTTTTAATGAAAACAAAATGATTTCGTCAAGATGCTGATTTCAGTCTTAAAAGAAATTTTAAAGACAACAATATATATTGGCTAAAATAAAATAGTTACAAATAAGGAAAGAACAAAAACCCAATTGTTAGGGAGAAAAACTGTAGGATGGACTAAACTAAAACCAGTGAATAGTAATTACAACAAGGGATGAAATAGAACACAAGAAATTGACAAATTGACCATGTTTATGAAAGTACAGGGGGGCTTCCTGAATGCTGTGAGAAAATTAAGATGTGAAATATGAAGAAACTGAATTTTAAACATGATTTAATAGTAGAGGTCTTGTTGTGGGAAGATTGTGATGCAATTTCAACATGCAACTTATAATCACAAGAATCATAATTTATTACACTATGAAAATAGAGATAATTAAATGAGAAAATTATAAACAAAATAAACATGAAAATTAGAATCACAAGAATGAGATGTAGACTAAACAAGCAGCAGATTGGTCAATGTTATTATAATCTAAAATTTTATGAATAAAATAACAGAAGGATTGAGCAAGTATTGAAAAAAAAATGCTACAGTTGTGACAGAACAAAAAAGAAGACATTAGGGAAAGAATCAAATCAACTTCCAAATGGTGGCTCTGATACCACTAGTTACGGGGATGAGTGGAGATACGGTGGGAACAAAGTCATCCAGTGAAAAAATAAGAGAGTTGATTGGTTCCAATGATTCACGAATGAACTGAAAACAAAAGAAAATAAAAGAAATTGTAGAAATGAATGACAAACGCAAGATTTAATGCGTTTCGGACCCTTTGGGTCATACTGGACAGCATGAACACCCCCACACATGCACACATATTTTAATTATCAAATAAAAGAATTACACTGCAACGATTTCCCTAAACAGATCGACCACCCAGATTCATGATTTACAAGTTTGATAAAAATATAATCAAGAGGAATGAGATACCCACAATGCTGTGAGAAAACATTCCCGACAATCATGTTGAAATCAAGAATCAGGATCTGGTTCAAATGGGACTCGGAGGCTATCCGTCGGAGCACTAAGGCCGATCAGAGGCCGTGATGGAGCTCCAGCAGAAGTGGCATACCAACTGTGTGCCACGGAGTCCATTTCCATTGAGATTACGCTTCACGGGTTCGAGTGTTGGGATCTAAGAATGACAAAGGAGGCTATGATCTCCGAGAAAGCGATGCTGAGTTGATCTCTCCAAGAGGACTTTGAGGCCAGCCGTAGTAGGGGTGATTAAACCCCCGCAAGAAATGGTTCGAAGAAACAACCATGATCATTAAAGGATTCCATGAATTCAGAGAGAAGCTGAAAAAATCGATTGGTAGTTCCAATGATACAATGGAAAAATGCAAATGGAAGCCCCAGATTGATTAGGTGGTGATATTGATCGATGGACACAAAACATGGGGTGGCTGAAACGGAGATTGCCTGCATGGCAATTCCTGAGAAAGAAATAAACATGCGGTAAAGGTTAAATGGGTGAGTAAATATAAAATAACATTAAAAATGAATTTTAAAAAAATTAAATAAAGAATTAAACTCATTAATTCACATAAATTATAAAAGAACTATGAATAGTAATTTGTGTAATAATATGGTTATTTCATATATGAATAATAAATTTATATTTTAACATATAAAAATCATGATGGGTCTTTAGGTTTGAGATTCTTGTTAGAATCTCATTTATTTTTTAGGTTTTCTATGTTAAATTTATATTAAAAGAAATTATATAGATATTTTTATATAAAAATTATATATCATATCATCCTCAGGTTATTCATTTAATTTTCAATCAATCACTCCATTTTACTATCTTAGATAATTAGAATTATCCATAAAATGTTTTATGAAAAAATAGACTTTATTTCTACTCTGGAGGAAATATTTTTCTACCATGTACTTATCCTCATTTAAATGTTTTCAAAAATTGTTTCAAATTTAGATAATTATTTATTCAATTCATTTATTCTAATAGTAAAATTTTAATAAAAAATTTTAAAAGAATGTTTCTAATGGTCTTATAAATTAGGTTTTATTACTAATGGTGTGAATGAAATATTTTTTCCAAATGTTCTATATTAAAGGATTTTCCCTAAATAATTATTATAGATTTCATGAATTATTCCATTAAAATATTCAATTTTTATTTTTAGGTAATTTTTTTATACTAATATTTTAAAAAAATAATATTTTAAATAAGTTATTTAAAAATTATTAGGGTATTTTCCTTAAGAAATGATCACCTATTCATTTAAAGGAAGTTTCATCTATGATAACATTGTTTATATTGATGGTTATTGATTTGGTTGGTGAAATATTGATGAAATTCAATTTACATTCCAAGGGTTATGTAAAGAAAAAACTGTAAATGTTTTCCATGACCCTATGACATACATATAAATTAATTATAGTTATATTAGGGTTGGTTCTATTGTATCCTTCTATTGAATTGGGAAATGTAATATTGATATCTCATGAGATGAGAATGATTAGAATGTACATTATTGTGAACATATTTTTTTACATTTTGATGTGTGAGTATGATTTTTTCTGGATATGATCACAGGATTATGTGTAGACAATATTATAAATGTCTATTTTAATTGTTTGATACAATATTATGATTGATTCAAGATATAGTCACAAGAATATGTGTGGGTGTGATTGTGAATAGATATGTTCATAAGATTATGATTTCTTATGACTGTAATTCCACATGCCTATGTCATGAATCTTAAATGGTTGTTACTTCTTGGATACCCTTATTAATCATTCCCTTAGATATGAGGTTATTTTGGAGTTTTTTATATAGGATTTCTGAGTTTCAATATTCTATAATGATAGAATGCACTTAATTATTTTACAATACCCTTAAATTTTTATTAAAATTTCTTATGATTGTCATATCCCATGCTTACCATTACTAAGAATATGATCCAACCATTTTTTATATTTTCCTTCTTATATTTTTATGTAAGTGTATATGTATTATAGTTCTATATGGGTACTAATATGAAAATACTTTTGGGTGATGTTGAAGATATTTTAACAAATAAGTTGATTATGTATCTCGTCTCTCAAAACTATAAACATATAGAGTCTTTGCAAAAGTAATATTGTAAAATGTATTTAATATTCATCAAAAATGATTTCCAATTTATGTATGTTAGTATTGGGTCAATCTAGTATGTATTATAGTACGAATTTGTTATTTTTGATTATTATGATTATAATACTTAATAGAAAACACTATAGATAAGAAAGAGTGTATGATAACATCCTAATAATTTTTTAATGTATATATTTTGTGGTTTTCATATAAAATATGCATTTGTCTCGATACTTGTAGGTGGATGTAGTTGTACCACACATTCACTGAGATGTAACATCTCTTAAAGGGGTGGTTTATGTGTTAATTCAATCGTCCCTAGTGCATAATGAGATAGCCTAGGACATTACCCTTCTCTAGACACTCTCAAGGGATATTCTAGGGTTAATTAACATTTCCTTTATAGTGAATTATGAATGATTTGAATAGACAATGACCATGGATAACCTAGTTTAAACCTAAGGTTTCGTGGGTTAAAATATATATGCATGATTTAGATATAATGTGAATGATATTTTTCAAGAATTTATTATTTCTTGATATGATTTTGATGCTCCAATAATCCTTTTTCATTTTAGTAATGGAATAGATATATAATGATAATGTTAAGGCGGTGATAAGAACACTAAGATATTGAAGTTTCTTTTTTGATATTTTTCATATTAATTACTTTATATCAGGAAAAGTATAGAAGTATTTTCATTCATATCATCATATATTAGACTTTGATTTGGTATTAAAAATCCCTAATGAAACAATCATTGCATATCAGTTCTATAGCTCCCCTTCGATAAAGATTGTGAGAATATACTTCTTATAAATCATTATATTCTCACTATAATTAAATTTTATTTGATTTTTTTCACCTATAACATTTCTCAATATAAATCCCATATATATTACAGTGGAAGGGAATTCACATTTGATATTCCAAATTAACTTCTTATTGTCAATTTGTGAGAGGATGAACATAAAAAGAAAATGGGTATTACTTCCATTTTCTAGGTCTTACTACATATTCATAAGGTATTTGTATCACAAATGTTTGGGGAGGAACTAAATGATGATGATATGAATATTTTCTAAGAATATGATCATGTATTTTACAAATACATTCCTATTCTTCCCCAGAATAGTAAAATTGACTTTTCAGTAGAACTCATACCACATTACACAATTATTTCAATGTATCAGTATTTAATGGGTTGGACTGAATTGTAGGAACAGATAAAGAAACTCTAGTATAATCTTGATAAAGGATTCATAAAACCTGGTGCAACCCCATGGGGTGAAACGATTCATTTTGTTACGAATAAATATGGTCCATGAGACATTGAATTGATTATTGAGAACTTAACAATATCAATATCAAGAACATGTATCATATACACAATATTGATTACTTTTTGGTTCAAAAACACGGTGCTCAATACTTTTCAAATGTTAATATTCGATCTGGACATCATCAATTTTGGTTCAATAAAGAAGATATATCAATGATATCCTTCTTAATAAGCTATGTCCATTATGAATTTTAGTAATGTCAATTGGAATTACTAATTCCATTACAATATTCATTGATATAATTAATACAGTATTTAGATATTTTCTTGATCCATTTATTATAATCGTTAAACATGAAATTATTAAATATTAAATGGGAAATGAGGAGCATCAATATAATTTAATTATTCTGTTAAAGGACATAAGGAAGTATAATTAGTATGCCAACATTACCTAGTGTGAATTTTGGCAATAGAAGGTTCCATTCCTGGTTTATATAGTCTCATGTGATGGAATATTGGTTGGTACCATAAATATTTGAGATATTAACTAATATCCCATGCCAACCATGGTGACTATGATTCACAGATTTCATTGATTTTCTAGATATTATTGATTATTTTTTAAGATTTTATCATGACTATATAATCCATTAAGAATGATTACATGGAAGTAGTCAATGTTCCTCTGTATAGATAAATTTGAGGAAAATTTCAAGGATCTAAAAATAAATTGGGTAAGCTCACATGTTCTCAAACTACCCTATAATATAGAAGGTTTATTTATCAATTGTTTTTAAACAAAGGATATAATTGGTTACACTACACCAAACTATTATTTTAGTGTCGTTTCTTTAGCATCAATTTATTAAATCACTGCTAAATTTTATTTAAAATTATTTATCGGCAGTTTTTAAAAAATCTCCACTAAAAAATTAAATATATTCATACCCACGACACTCTCCCCCTTCCAAAACACGCCCGACCCCACCCCCTCGAGTCCCTAATTCCCTACCCGCCCCATTTTCACCTGTCGCCACCCTCATCACCCTAGTTGTGCATCGCCACCCTCGTCACATCTCTCCACCCCTCGTTGTGCCTCGCCACCCCTCTCAGCACCTCGCCGCACCTCATCTCCCCTCCCCTTGTTTTTCCACACCTCTCTATTTCTTCACTGCCACTATAATATACCACTAGAGTTTGTATTCCCTAAAATTAAATAATTTTATGAAGATAACGGATTTTTAACATTACCATATTCCTGAATAGAGTCCAAATGTTGTTCAATTGATCCATGATTTTTGAAACAAAAAGAATGCATCTTATAACCCTCCATATTCTATACACAAAATCTATAGCACATGGTACATTATGGTAAATCATTCATGTCCTTTCATATGATTCCCTAATGTAACATACTCATATTATTTTATTTCATTAATGATTTTTATTAAATTAGATAATTTTGAGTTTTTAATATTCAAAATATTGGGATAATATTATATCACATGGCGCACATGTGGTTATCAGTAATTTGAATGACTATTATTATATAGAATTATTTAATTTTAATTATTATTATAGGGTTAAAAAATACTATGGAGTTAAAATGTGGCATTTTCAAAAGTAGGTTGAAATATTATTTTATTCAGAAAATAAAGGTTTTTCATTGTTATGAGTAATTCTGCCTCAGAACCATGTTCGTGAAATATTCTAAATAATAATATTGCATGGTGGATTACATTTTCCCAAAACCATAGTGTTCATGATACAAATTTGAAACTATTTTTTTTTATATTTTACCTTTCTTATGTTAAAAACTAGTTAGTGTATCTTCATTCTTATTGAACAATTATTGGACATTCATGAACATGCCCTTCATTTCAACCCTTTTATTTTGGTTTCATTAGTGGATTATTTTTCCCCTTGGTGATAACACATCAGCAAATTTGAAAAACATCTCTTCCTCCCTTCATGAAGCTACTTCATCATCACAATTTCGAAATTATATTACTCAAAAATGGATGCAGATTCTAGGTATTTTCAAGTAATCTAATTTTGTTATAGGTTTAATTATTTTAGGTATCATTATGGTGATTTAATGATTTATCTTTCCATCATGACAAGAATAAAAACAACTATATTTATGTTTAATAATAATAGGTAGGATTCCCTATATGATTAATTATAAAATTACAACACTATTAAATTATTATATGAAAGAAATGATTCAAAATGGTTTAATAATTATATAATTTATGGTTACTGATTTTTCTTCAAACTAATTTATTTTCCCTATTTATTTTCATTTAAAATAAAATATAATTACCAAATTCCAATTCTATAATATAGATTTCATGAATGATATTCTGATATGCAGTGTTATGAAATATATCCCTTAATGTATCTTGAGTAAATTGATGTTACTTCCAATGACTGATTCCTTATAAATAGAAATGATTGTTTTTAATTTTTTAAAAATGATATAACAAAATTCATCTTGAGTTCCTTGATATCAGCCAATTAGGATCTCATCTCCTATTTTAATTTATTATAATCTCTTAAGATATTATAATATATATCAAATAGGGTAGATGAAAAGTATTGCATTTTGAACTAAATTATAATTTACTCACCGATGGTGAATCCTTACACACTAGAGGTGGTTATTGCATATGAGGTGTTTGAGAATGGTCAATAGTCTCCATACCCTCAACAATGACTCAATCTCTATCATAAGGAGGTTTAAAAGAATCTGGATACACTGAATGATGATCGAAGAAAGAAATAGTTCTTCCTTCAACAAATAAAACACCAATAACCATCCAAATTTTCATTTCTTCGGGAAGCAAAATAGTTGTATTAGAAACTAGATCAACATAATTAACTCTTTTAGTGGACTCAAATACTCTAGATCCTTGACTATGGCCATCCACATTCACTTTAAGATTGAAATATGTTAACTATGTCATTTTTCATGTCACATCTAACTCATTCACCTCCCTAGTAGTCCCCATCTCAAGAGGTGCTATATCTCTAGGTGGTGAGGTTTGAGATGGATTCCCTGTGAGCCACACTGTCCTGGCCAACATGATTCAAAGTGTATGAATTTGTGTCCTTGTATTATCCAATATTCTCCAATATCATGAAAAATATTTTATTAGTCTTATGGAATTTGACTACCTCCCCCTAATTTATATGAAATTAGTTTTTCTTTAAAACAAGGCCGGTCAACATACGATATGACTAATGAGTAATTTTTTTCAATTGCACCAATGATTCATAAACCACATCATGTATCATTAATGGTCCATATTTAGATTAATGATCAATATATATAATACATACATATACTGAAATAATACTTTCTCTATCTATCAATCTCTCTAGGTAATCATTGTTTGAACAAAATTACACTGAACCTTTCACTCTTTCTTTAAATTCATCACTATCTAATTCACAACGGAATAGGTTCTAAACCAGAATTTGAGAAACTATTTTTGTCTTAATGTACATGTATCAACCAATGAATAACTAAAATTTTACTTCCCTTCAAGGGAGAAATAAATAATCTCAACAAAATCTGCTGATGAGGCCATCACATATTTCTCATTTACATTTTACGACATAATATCCTTTTGTTCCATAGGACTGAAAAATCAACACTCCTCATGAACACATTTACCACTTCCTCAAACAAAAAAAAATTCCCCATCTCTATTTTTTATATACTAAATTGAATTTAAGGATTGAATTTTTTTATAGGAGGATGACATTGAATTTCCTAATTTAGTAAGACATTAATTGTCTAAATCAATGTCTATGTGTTCGGTTCATGGAATATAAAAAAGTGTCATTTACTCAATCTTTATACAAATCATTAAAACATTAGAAGATATTTCAAATATTATATATTTTTTTTGTTCATATTTTTCATATGTTATAATTTTTACTTTTTTTCTTCTGCATAATTTTTTTGACAAATATGTTCAAAATTTAATTTTATTTTGTTAAATTATAGAAATGCCAATGAGGAAGCGTTTCACTGTTTCATAAACTACACCAACAGATGACCATCCATCTGTCTCCCTCCCTAAAACATCTATGATATCATCTGTTTTCCCACTACACCATCTCCCCCATTACCACCTCTCACAACCTCTGAGAGCATCCCTTCAGCTACTCAACCATCTTCTTCCCATTCAAGAGCCTCAGGAGTGAGGGAGAGGGTATCCACTTTTATTTCATCATGAGGATACTGGAGGGTGACTACCATAGGAACACATTTTAATATTAATAAATTTATTTCACTTTTTTATAATAAATGTATGTTCATAGATGATGGAAACAATGTAAGTATATAGGAAAATATAAAAATTCATATGTATGAAATTTTACCAGAGAGAAGATAGTTTCACCATTCGACTGTAGTGGGGTCCCTATAGATGACGTCGTTAGACTACTTGGCTAGATTTTAAGCCAGCTGGTCGTGAAGCCAGTTTCTCTTCCTATTACGTATAATGATTTGTTGCATATGCCTTCATCTTCGAAAACGATGTTTTTTATTCCAAAAAAGGTAATTTTAATACATTATCATGTGATTGAATGTAATTATGTTATTAAATTATATTATTTTCCAAATTATTTTTTGTGTATAGATGTTATTCCTCTTTACAATTGCTGATGTGCTAGTAAGAAAATGGGTTTTGAAAGTTCTATGCAAGAAATAGAATTAATTAAATGGAGATTGTGGAGAAATGTCAATGATACTTCATTATACACCCATCATATGTATAAAAAGGTACCTAATGGTATACCCAAAGAGGAAGGGACTATTTTTGTTTACATAGATCGTGATGAGAAGCAGATGTTATTTAAATATATATTATTATATTAATCTCATTTTATATTTATAAATTTATATGAAAAGGTAGGGACTATGAATACATTACTATTAAATTTGGTATTATTTATTTCAGGACCTTTCAAGGAAAAAATGCATCAAGCT
Source organism: Viscum album (assembly GCA_963277665.1). Classification (NCBI taxonomy): domain Eukaryota; kingdom Viridiplantae; phylum Streptophyta; class Magnoliopsida; order Santalales; family Viscaceae; genus Viscum; species Viscum album. Next base: position 1,345,500,523 of record OY728147.1, read on the forward strand.
GGACAAACTAAGTCATCCCTCACACTGTGAGGTCAAAGATTTTTTCGAGAAGCCGATACACCTTGGTAATATTTTCATTAGGGTAAATATTTACAAGACAATATTATCCGTTAAATATATTAAAATATTGATTTATACTTGTATAATGTAGTAAAAGTATTTAGGTCACAAGGCATCCGGAATAGAAGTATGGTTAGATGTTCAAAAAAAAATATGATGGATGTTTTGTTAATGACACTTCCAAAGATGTTGTGAACTGATTTTTCATTATAATAACTTATTATCAGTGGTATCTATGTTAATATAAATAGTTTATAATATGAATGGTATTTCATTTATTGGTAAAAATTATAGAACTATGGTAAGAAAATATCATGCAATCCTACTCAATATTCCATTATGACCCAGTTGGTATTGTCCTTAGGAAGGAGCATCTAGGTCGAGTGCACATGATGGGTTTGGGACACATACCATCTGAGGTATTTGGTAGGTCTCTAGAAATTTTAGCTTCATCTACTCTTGGTTGTAGTTAGTTTATTCCCAGAGATCCTTAGAGAGAGATTTTTTCTCTAGAAAACATAGTTCCAGAATAGGTGGCTCATATATCCAACTTTCAAAAAGCATTGATTGACTTATATTAGAGGATGATCGGATCTGTACATGGTTGTATTCATCGACTGAGGGTGACTAGGTAAATAAAAAAATTCAAAATCATTTTTTTTTCAACCAATCATTTGTTTTAAGTTTAAATATAAATATACAAAAGTATTTGATATCTAATATAATATTCTTACCGGTGTTGGTAACATGATGTAGAGGTGGATGTAGAGAGGGTGATGAGCTGTGTTCATCATTAGATAGTCATTAGTTGAGAGGTATCTGGTAACAGTATTATTATACGTATCATGTGAGGCACAAATTTGTCCCAAAATATTTTCAAGACCTAACATTTTCTTGATTTCTCAAGATTACTTTTATGTTTTATTAACTCAGACATCCAAAGACACTAGGAATTTATGATCCCTATCTTGAATTAATTGATATTTTCATTTATGAATAATATAATATAATATGTAAAAAATTATATTTTTATATCTATGGTGTAGAGGATGAGGAGGAGGTTTTTTGTGAAATTTATAAATCATCCTAGGTTAATCATAGTGATAATTTCTTTAAAATAGTGGATAATGGTAAATGTTTTAGTGGTTATACCATTTTAAGAATAGTTGCACCATAGAGTAGGGAAGTTCCCTAGCCTCTTCTAGATAATATATGAAAATGTATGTTTATACTTATATACATTAAGGTGTTTTTAGTTGAAAATTTGGATGATTAAAGTTTTTAGTTTCTAGGAATATAGATTGATAGTGTAGAGGTTTGAAAGGTACCAGTTTAATATCTTCAGTGTTTCACATTATAAGTTTCTAGTTTCTTGGTTTCAAATTTTTTAAGAAATGTGTTTAATGTTTTTCAGGTTTGTAGGTTTGTAGGTTTCTAGTTACATATTTTTTGACGGTTTTGTTTCTATATAATAGATTATACATTTTTTGTTTGTTATGATAATTTTTTATTGGATTTCATGTTATATGTTTCAATTTTTTTACATTTCCAGCTTCAGTTGTTCACTTTTCATTTTTTCAGGTTCATAAGTTGTTTATTATATATTTTAAAGTCATTTGTTTACAAGAATTATAGTTTATCAAATTTCTAGAAATATATTATCTAGTTTTCATATTTGAAAATATATAGACTTCATATTTATTAACATTCATGTTTTTAGGTTGTAGGATTTGAAATTTTGTGATTTCATGTGTTTTTATTTTTAGTCTAATGGTTCGATGTTTCCTCATTTTTTCTTTTCCTAAAGGTAGTATGCAATATTTTTGGATTTTAAGCATGGGTATATTATGTTTAATGATATCTAATGTCGTATTATTCTTGTATATAGGTATGAGGAATCAATAGTTTCATTCTTTAAGGTTTTAGTAGGGGTTTTTAAGAAATCAATAGTTTTATTGTCTTTTGGTTGAATGATTTCCAGTTTGAAGGAATCCATGTTTGTAAGTTGAAAATTTTCTAGATTACATGTCAACGTGTTTTCAGGGTACATGTACCGGTGATGTATAATGTGCATCAATTTTTTTATTTTAAATCTATCTTTACGGTGGTTTAAACTACCACTATGTCAATTGACCTTATTTTACGGCAGTTCAATCAGTCGCTATAATTTTGTATCATACTATCAGCTGTGGTTAAAAAATCCACTACGAACATGAACAGTATAATTTTTGTGGAGATTATTTTCATTTTGTGATGGTTATTGTGAAAAAATATGCTTTTTCTGGAAGCATTTTGAACCAACAGTAAACATTTCTAATTTTTCCTTACCATTTCTCGGAAATTTAAGTGGTTTGCGCAGTGTTTTTTAAAGAAAAAAATTAATTTATTTTTAGCAGCGGTTTAAGCCACCATCAAAAAAGATTTCATATTTTCCTGGAAAACCGATGTGAAATGTGTTTACTGTGACGGTTACCAAAAACCACTGCTAAATTATAGGAACTACCATGTATTGTATGCTGACACCCAATTATGTTGTGGTTTTATAGAACCGCCAATGAATTATAAGGAGGAGGTTTAAACAAAAGCTACCGAAAAATAAACTCCTGCTATGAGGTGACCATCATAAAGTGATACATCCTCATAAACAATGATATGTTGGTAGTTTATGCCCCACTCCATTTAAAAACACCTGATAATCATTACCCAACACATTATTTGGATCTATCAGCAGTAATATTTCCATTGAACATATAGAGGCATTACATTTCTAGTTAAAGGTATTATGTCTATAAGGATCATAATATAGTGAATAATATATTCACATGAAATGATTTTAATTTTTTCCCAAGGATATGGTAAGATTTGAATAAATATGAGGACTTCTCAGTATAGTACCACCTCTTAGAAAGAGAACGTGATGGTTGATGCTCTGAGATAAAATAACATGATAGTTATTCCATTATTATTATTGGAAGAGATCGAATATTTATATATTGGTAAAATTTTGACATTGAAATCATGAGGAATGGGGACATCTCATATCTTTATCTAATGAATGTTCAACAATCCATCCATGTCACGATTAAATTGCAACACAAATAGGATGTGGAACTACAGAATAGGGTAAGATATGTACTTTTGTTAAACTATTATTATAATGGAATAATAAGGTTCAAGAACCATGTGTTTTTTCCTTCAATGCTACACATTAATAATGAGAAATTTTATGAAGACAATTTTTCATCATTATCTATCACTACTGAATGTCCTAAGATGTATAATGATCTTAAAAAGTATTTATGGTGGGATAAGATGAAATTATATTTTTTAGAGTATTTATCTTACATCCTGGTATGTCATAAAGTTAATATTAAGAGACTTAAGTCATAGGAATTTTACATATATTATCCATACTATAATTCAAATGGACAAAAATTAACATTGATTTTGTGAATAAACTCCAAGAAAACAAATAATAGGAATAGTGATATTTGGGTTGTAGTTGATTTACATTCAAAATTAGCACATTTAATTGAAATTAGAGATTATTTATCAATTTATTATCTTCCCATTATATATATTAATTAATTGTAAAGGTTTCATGGAGTACCACTTTCTATAGTATCTAATGAGGATTTGAGATTTACACTAAATATATAGATAATTCATCATCTTGAATTGAACAAAAAGTTGACCTTTAACACTATATACCATACTAAGAAACCTATTCAATTTGAGAGGACCATTAAAACTATTTAATATATGTTGATAGTATGTTTTGTAAATTTAATAGTTGGTTGGTATTGATTCCATTATAAGGTCTAATTTTTGAATAAAAATAGATTTCACTCAATAATTCTGAATAGTCCTTATGAATCACAATATTAAAGGAAGTGTATAACGGCAATGTGTTAGGATGAATTTAGATAAATAAATCTATTAATAACTAATCTACCTATGGAATTAATAGATATGGTTAGATCCATTTAGCAGAATATCAGGGTAGCTCAGAGTGAATATATAATTTATGTGTAAAATTATCGCTGACATCTAGAGTCTGATGTTGTTGAAAAGGTATTCCTATAAATATTTCCATGGTTGATGGTTTTTATATTTTTAATTAAATATTTTTCCCTTTATATATTGGACCTTTATTATTTCTTGATTATTTCAAGATGGATCACATGATGCTTTCTCCAAATATCTCTTAAGTTCACGGTGTGCACCAGGTATACCTCATGATGAATTGCATACTTAACCATTTGAATTTACTAAAATAATAGGTCATACCATTATAGAATGGTAAATTTTATGAGTAACACATAGTAAATTTTCTAGATTGATGACAGAATGTTTTTTTCCAAAAGACCACTCATTTGGTCAAAATTTTGTGGAAAACTATAAATTTGAAGAAGTTGCAAGGGAACATGAGGATGGGACGAGGTAGAAGTGTCCTTAACTGTTTCTATTAGAGTGAGGTAAATTTGGGAGTGAAAATATAAGATGGGTGTAGAATGTAAAACCAAGATATTTTATGATATATTTCTATTTAAGTATATTTAATTCAATTGATTTCTTGATTTTCAAGAAACAACGTGTTTAAATAAAGTGAAATTCAATAATAAATTATTATTATTTAAAGGAATTAATTATAGCCTAGATATTAAATAGGTGGTATGAATAAGAATATACATGTAATGAACCACTCCCCTCCCAATGTTGTCCATCCGGGGTAGGTAATCAGATGAGGTATATAATGATAACTGAATCTCACCTCGAATAGGGAAGGAGTTAGATATAATAATTGGGGTTATATCAAACACACATACAAAATAGATTTTCCTCTATGTGAACATGTGAAATAATATGTAATATTAAACCACAAAAAAAATAATGCCCATTGTAAAATAAAATAACCCAAATACATTATACTAATGTCATAAAACTGAACAACTTCAAAAGAAAATATAATTACCGACCATCACCTACAGTAATGGAATAAATTTAATATATATAAAGTATGATCATAATACATATAATCAATAGTATCCTCCATATATCCTCTCATATAAATAGAAATAAAGCATTCTAGATCTTAGTGGACAAATAAGTGAAGAAAAATCATCACCTAATCATGCATGCTAAGATCGTAGCCTCACCATGGATCTCTCACCAAGTATCATATACAAGTAATAGTATAATATCCCACTTAATATCAAATAATATTACCTGAATACCACTTCAACACTCATTCACTGTTATGCACCAACATCACATGTCTTGAGCCATCTCTCACTAAAAAGACAAGTTTGCCTAAAAAACCATGTAAACTGTAATATACCAGGCACCCTATGAAACAAATCATTTCCTCGTCAAAATTACATGCACTATGTGAATTATATTATCTCATCATCAACATTGAAAACTATTTATAATAATTGAGTAGTTTTTTGGAGCCACCATTTTCTGCACATCTTGTACTATACCTCGAGACATCACATCCCATTGACAACGTACCTAAAGAAATCATTAGGATACCATATTCATATATATTTATTTTTGAAATAACCAAAAGACATCACAACCCTCTATACACACACACATGTATATATACATTGTAAATATAACCATGTGCATACCAGTAAATATTACTAGTAGGAGAAGAATCTACAAAAGGATGAGGTATCGTGTATCTTTTCCTCTTTAACATAGATGATAAATAAGACACCCTATAGAGTCCACTTGTGTGGATTTCCCTAAAGATATGTTTATTTTAGTTTATAATATCACCTAATATATTAAAATACATATAGCATAAAACAAAATGATGGGAAACAACCTAGAATAAAGTTTTACTACATCTATCGCCTCTCACCCACCTTCCTACCACTTGTATGGACTAGATATCCTATAAGAACACAAGAAAAGAAAGAATACTACAAATTGATTTTCTCTTAAAATTTTTACATTTTTATTAATAATAAACCGAACTCAATTCCTAAAAGAATATTTCTATCAAAAATTATTTTTGAAAAATTAATTATTTAAAATAAAATATCATTCAGGAACCAACCCCATGGGTTACAACATTTAACACTCTTTATCATTCCATAATTATATGTACTCTAAGACTCATCTTAAGATACCAAATAATCTCTATTAACCATATTATGGTTTTAGGTGATGTGGAATAATATGGCTGCTGGAGTTATATTATTTATTTTAATATTTCATTACTCAAAACCAAAAGTGATTATCTTTCTTATTGAATTTACAATTAATTTATTTAGATCTTCAATAAAATAAATAAGTCTTCTTGGGATACTTTCTCCATTGATGATGATGACCTTATGAAAGGCCCTTTCTAGATTTCCTTACTCAGGATGTGAATATACAAGTGTATAATTCATCTATATATGATCCCCATGTACTATTATGATCTATGAACAATTATAATCAATTTCCATGTATAACACCACGATTTCTAAAATACGTCCATTTTATTTGATACTGTGTGTGACATAAAACACTAAGCGTGTAAGGGCATATAGTATCTTGAGAATTTACGCAATATTTTATATATTTAAAAGACTCAATATATTCTATACATTAAAATTCATGAAACATTGATTTTAGCTTGCATTACATGCAATGTGTTTTTTCAACATCTTTTATTCCATTCAAGACCGAGTTTTATGGAATGCTATTAATATTATAATTTTAAATTGAAATTAAATTCTACTTGTTTAAATATAATCTATAAATAAGAATAAATATCTTATGAAAATATATTTTTTTGAAAATTATAAAATTAATTAATTGGTTCTCCATTAAATGGAAATAAAAATATATACAAATTGAATTTAAAGAAATTTTTTTTTTCAGAAAAAATAATTTTCTCTCAAAAAATCTTTTATATTAATAAAATAAATTAATAACTATTAGTAGATGATATTAATTAGATAAAAATATATATTATATTCCAGAAAATATTTTCTATATTTTTCCTAAATATTTTATAGGAATATCATAAGAAAAGGCCCAATTTAACACATAAAAATCTATTTTTTTTAATATGATTTGGAGACATTTTAATTGTGCACTAGATTTAAATAAATAAATTTCCTATTTTATAAATTTTAATTCTAATAAATCCTCATCATTGATAATTTAATGATAAAATTTTATTTGGGTTAACATTGTTTATTTTTTATGTTATGTTTCATTTTTAATGAATATTTAAAATTACTGAATTTTAATTAAAAAATGATTTTTAATATAAATAATTTATAATATAAAATTATATAGTTAATTGGTTTTAAAGTATAATTAGATAAATTATAAATCATTTTAAACAATTTATCTAATTTTAATCAATTTTAGATTCAAATTTTATATAAAACCATTTCAATCTATTGAACATTTTTACCTTAAAAACCTTCTTTTCTATCCCATATACCAGATTAATTATGAATTAATTTCGGCCACTTATGGGAATTTAATTTGAAAGAAAATATAACATATTTGGAATAATAATAATTTATAATTTTTCATAAAGTAAAATTTTTGGACCAAAACTATTAGTGAAAGTATTTAAAAATAATTATAGTGATTTAGAGGAAAATTGATTAACAAGGGAGTAAACCATAAACCTAAGAACCAAAAAAACATAAAAACACATCAACCCCCCATTGTATGGTAATATATATACAATTTTATCCCTTTTATAGAAATATGATCATTAATTTAGGAAAATTATTTAAGGGATGCCTCTTAATCGTGTTTTTTATATTTACAAGAATATCACTCATCTACTATAAAAAGGCACTCACTTCTCTCACTTATTCACACCTATCAATCAATTTGGATCATATAAAACCTAAAAAAAAAATCTAAAAATTTCTTTACCTATTAATATAAGGATAATTAATTGCATAAATCTAATCAATGAATTATTTTGGTATAAACCAAGGGGTGTTACCCGAAAAATTGGTAATGTTCTTTTACGATAACTTTTTTTCATTTCATTATCCACTGATTAAATTATTATTATGTCTTTAATATATACTAATATATGTGTCATAAATATACTATAATAATTTTATATCATGGTTATTACATAACGTCTCCCACACTTCCATCAAATATGATACACAATAATCATTCATGTATAAGGTGAACTACTACCTTGTGAACAGATGTCATTTGTTCTTCCATTTCCACAATTCAGGGTCTAGAATAATTATTATTTTATTAAATATTTATTATATTTATAACTTATTTATTCTTATTTAATTATTTAATTACACATACCTTCCTGCTTTCTATTTCTTGGGAATACGATATCTTCATTTATGGACGTGTGGACTACCGCCTCCTCATAGAGATGTCATTCATACACGCTGTACATGGAATGTATTAAGAATTAATTTAATAAACAATTGTGATATATTTGACATAAATATGATATTTTAATTTCAAAATACAAATATATATATCACTTACTTTTTAAATACGATAAAAAAATGGAAGTAGCATTAATATGTAAGTACGTATTATCCTCTCCTTGAACAGTGCATTTCAATTCGTATCTCAAAATTTTATAGATTAATATAAATACATATATAATAAATATATATGATATTTATTTAATTATTTACAATATTTATATTATACTTCCATGAAATAATATATAATAAAAAAATTAACAAGTCAAAACATACGTGGAAAACTTGGTAATTAACAAGAGAAATTGAGAAAATAATGAAATATTTTTAATGAATAGGAAATAATATGTTTAAAAACTATATATATGATTTAATAAATATTAATTTGGATAATTAATATGTTATTAACATGTTTTACACCACTATATATTCTTTAAATACCATTAATCTAAACGGAAGCATACTGTTAGGGATTCTTTTCTCACATTTTCATCAGTGAGGCATACAACATTTTCACAACTTATTTTTTTTATGTGGTGTATATTCTATCTATATTGTATATTATATCATTAATAAAATTATATTCATATTTTTAGAGTTTTATTTGAAGTTATTATATTTGTGGGTATTATAATTCCGAAGTTACCATGTAGTAAGCTATTTGCATCTCACTTTTTACAACTATGATATAAATTTCATATTAATCGCTTACTTACTTTAAGTGTTTTATCCTCTTCCACTTTTGATATATAATATCTTGAATAATTATTTCGTCATATAATTTAAGGATTTACATTTAATTATCTCATTCAATGAGTTTTAACTTGAAAAATACCATGTAGTAAAAGTTAACTTGAAATCTCAGTTTCTTTTGTGATTGTAAACTTTCTCTTAAAACAATCACTTTATAATACTTATTTTAAAATGGAAATTTTATTTATTTGTGATATAAATATTTTTCTTTGATGGATATGATTAATTCCAAACAGTATACCATTTTTACATATGGTTTTTTCTTTAAATGTTGTTTGATTTACTATAGAAATATTGTTAAATCTGTATCATTTACTCAATATGAATATTTGATAATGAACATTGTTTATAAATTTTAACTGATAATTTAATATATTAGGAATGATTTGGAAATACACTACATATGTTCAGGACTAGTTAATGTAATCCCCTTGATGGATTGGTTGTCTCATGAGATAAACCAGTTGGCCAAATAAAATGGGTTTTTAACTACTATATTTTAAACTATCTTGAGAATATATCTGTAAAAAAAATGTATTATGTTCTTGGGAAATATGACATACAATAATTAATCATTGTATTTTTTGTAATTTGATTATTATTATAATACATGATATTTGATTCTTTGAAATTATATTTGGATTCATATTTATTCTTAGTTTATTGATTTAATGGCATGTATGTCTAGTTATTTATATTACAATATTAATTATACCTTATCTAGTTATTTAAATTCTATGTGTGTTTAGTTATTAAGTTTCCATTTGTATTATTCATTATTAATTTATGATAGCTTTCAGCATATTTAACCCATGCTAAAAAAAATTCTCGACCTTATTTTGTTTTTTTTTGTCTGTGTTATGAAGGAGAGATCATTGAATGAGTTTTTCAGGGGTCCGCTTTTTATCTATTATTATGTATACCATTTTATTTTTTATTTAAAATGTAAAATGGGTTTATTGTATGTATCTAGTTTTCGAATAATTCCAAATAGTTCAGTCCTTTGAGACTTGATTCCTTATAATCATTCCAATGTAATAAACTAAGGCATCGTCTCTGGGATTCTAGGTTCGAGGCACTACAATAGGTCCTAAAATGGGGAATCTGTTGTCATTTATGGATTAGGTTGATCACACATCCATCGATCGTGAGAAATCACATATGTATTTTTCATTATTGATATGAAGAGATAAGGGGGAGGTGTGATAAAATTTCATTGTGTGATACGGTTATTTATTTTGTACCACCTTACACAACATAAATAACCATCTATTTATAGATCTTTGGTTTTAGTTAAATATTTTTTCATTGCATGTCAGTCCTAAAAGAATATTTTAACCTTTAATAAATCCATGTCACATTCCAATAATATTAATAATAATAATATTATTAAATTTTTCATGAAATGACTTTTAAATTGAATATAATATTTAACCATCTTGTTAATTAATATTTTCAACCATAATAGTCTTGGTCTATTCAAATTCCATGAGAATTTTTGAACATCCGAATAAATATTAAATATTTTATTCCTAAATAAATATTTATGATTAGAGTAAATGTGAATAATATTATTACTTGGCCTTGAGAATAATATTAATTCATTTAATTATATATATTCAAATAAATTTTAATCATGATCAACGAAAAAACATTTTTTTTGAAACTCTAGGATTAATACTCGTCATCATTAGGAGGTCTTGCATAAAGTCCAAGAAAAATATCTATAAATGGTTCAGGGAATCTAGGAGTCCCAACTTAAAGTCACAGAGATTAGAACTGTATATGAATTCTCACCATTTAATATAATACCTTTGTCACAATATCTCATCAAGAAAGTTACACATCTATTTCACCAACCTATATGATCGATACATTTTTCTTTTTATATATAAAATAAATACATTATTAGAGAATGAACCTCTAATTTAATGGGATGATTCTATTACAATCGAAGGGTCGATATAACAATAATCATAATGATAGATGTGACAAATCCATCATTAGCATATCCCTTATTGACATGTCAATCTTGATGCACCCAATATACCCTTCCCCACTGTGAATATATGGATTTTCTGTTTTCATCAAAAAATAAATTTGTGTCATTCATGACATAAATTAATGATAATATTAAATACTTAAGACCATTACACGTGATTAAAGATAGGAATATATGATGACACAAATACATGTAGAATCCCAACTAGTGGGTATATTCCTATAAACGCTCATCTTATAGATTTCCATCTGTGAACATCATAGGAAGAATCCACATTCGTTTATGAGCACTCACACTGAATTTTATACAAAATATATGCCCTATCATTATACATTATCAATCTACAAAACTATATATAAGAATATAAACGTAACTCATTATGGTTATCATCCTTGTGGTGAGATTATATGACATTATTAATGAAATGTATACTCTATGACATCATTACATTAATTTTATGAATAACAATGAACTATATGTTATTATATGTAATATTGATATTAAATAAATTCAATATACGTGTAATCTGAGTACATGTAGTTGGTCCTATAACACCAATTCCAAAAAAATCCCACATATAAAGATCCAACTGCATTAAACTATTAGTCTACTTGACCTCATATAATAATCATGTTTATACTAATTTAAGGCTTTAGTTAGGGGGTCCACAAAGTTTTCATCCCTATATAGTTTTCTCACATAAACTAGAAGCCTCATAGAAAAATACCTCAAGATATGATATGTCCACGGTATGTACTTTATCTACTAATTTGACCTCAACTCTTTTGTGAGATCCATATTTTTATTCTTATAACAATAAATTTTGATAGGATCTTTACTATTAAGCATTACATAAATCTCTTATAGGAAGTTTCACATCCTTAATACTTCTTTAGATACATTAGAAACCACAATATACTTGACCTATACTATAGAATCTGTGACCGCATCCTTCTTTGACCTCTTACATCTCACAATACCTCCATTCAATATAAAGATGTGTATTATTTGTGATTTCATATCATCTTGATCTATTTAAAAACTACCATTCACATATCCTATGATGATTAAGTCATCATATCCTGTATAGAAAATGAATATTTCCTTAGTACATATCCCAACAATATGGATAGTCATGACTTACATCTAATGGTGGTCACCTAGGTCATCATGATATCTTTTTACCACTCACAATGCATAAGTTAAATCTAGACTAGTACATATCCTATGATATATGATTAAATCAATAAATAATATGTATTTAATATTTTAAATTATTTTTCATTCCTCATATGTAAGAGGAGACATTATTCTAGAAATATTAATTTCACGTGATAGTGGAAACAATCCACTCTTGGATTGTTCCATATTGAACATCTTCAAAATATTATTAATATATATACCTCGACATGGGATGAGCAGTCTCTTGGATCTATAACAATGTATCTTGATCCAAAGAATATAAATTTCCCTACCTAAATCCTTCATGAAAAAACATTATTAATCAAATATTTAACGGAATGTAAGACATATATTTAATTTTTAATGAGTAATATTTACTAAATATATACAATCAATAAAATAGCAACATTCCAACTAAACTATATTTGAAAAAAATGACACATTCATTTTTTATTAAAAAATATTCAATTATAGATATAGAAAAAAATTTCCATGACCTAGATTCTTGTTTTAATCGATAAATGTATTTCTCAATTTTTAAATATCTCTTTAATCCTATAGTGTCATGAACCCTTTGGGTTATGTCAAAAATACATTCTCTTAATGGATCCCATTAATGAAGGATGTTTTGAAATAAATTTTACAAATTTCAATTTCAATGGTAATCTACAATTCGAAGTAAAATTATGATGGATTCCAACATTAAAACTAAAAAAAGTATTTTTCCTAATCAATTCCATACAACTTTTTAAACACTTTTTAAAAAATTCACTCCTTATAGGTATGGAATTTTCTATCCATGTGTAGTTTCTTCTTGAATTATCATTTATAACAAATGGGATTTACATAAACTATAGAATATACAAAAAAATAAGGAATTGGTTTGGATACATGGAATCCATTTCTTCTTTACATAATGAAACATGTATCCCACTTACTTCTTTCTTTTAGATTAGTGGATCATTATTATCAACAAATAATGATTCACCATCCTCAATGAATATAAAACCATAACATTCTTATTCTCTAACCTCTCTTGTGAACCTACGTAGTACTTGGATATCTGGAACATATTCTTCATCCATAGGGATTTGTGGAATGTGTTCTGTTGTTAACTCTTATGTACCTTCAGTCTTGACTTCATTGAATTCTATCTCAGTCCCAATATCTCTTATATAGATATTCTCCCTTTCAGGTAATATATAATTTCATATAACTGTTTCATTTTTTGACTGGTTATATTATTAATATCCACTTGTTTCCTAGTGATTTCCTATAAAGGCACACTATATTCCATAAGGATAATGTTTGTTACTTGATGAATCCTTAACAAATTATTTAAAAACACACTCATATAATTATGGAATCACAAGTTTCATTTCATTCTATAATTAGAATGGTATATTTTTTACAACATCAGTTGGAACCTAGTTTAGTTTTTTTCTACTTTTTGTAATTTTCACCACCAAAATGTTAATGGAAGGCTGACATGAATCATTTATGATATCACTATGTCTAAAAATGTTTAGTTACTCCTTTGACTTACACCATTCAACTATGGTGTATAAATAATAGTGAATTGGTATTTGATCCAAAACTCTTGTAAGTAATCATTGGTATCATGATTATGATAGTTTAACCCATAGTCTAAGTGAAGTTCCATAATCTTATTACCAAGAAGATTCTCAAATATATTATTATCTTCATTTAATTTTTCAAATGAATTAGAAATATACCTCATCAAGTAAATAAATCCATATCAACTAAATCCATAGGTATAAGTGATAATGTGTGAGTACTCACACATTTATTCGACATGAAAGTTTCATAAACATAATTATGAACTATTTCAAGAAGATATTTTTCCCTTTCACATTTCCCACTAAATGGGGATTTTTTATTTTTCCTTGTAAATAAGTGTGATTGTATCAATGGATAGGATGCAACCAAAATGGCTGGATAGATTATAACCTAAATTTTTGTACATTTTATATGTTTGGTGTTATGTTCAATATTTTTTTATGGGATTATAGGTGTGTATGGGATACATTAGATTGTTTTGTTATTATGGATTTGTGTTGTGCACAATCATGAACATCATATTACCATTTCCACTCTTACTAGAAAATTTAAATAGTTCCCCCATCCATAAATGGGTACAGACCTACATTCCAAAGGCAGGAGGTCACATTATTTTTTAGTCTTAGTGACTCTTTGGGAATCGCATTGTTTGAGAGGATGTGAGGTCGGACTCATAACACCATTTTGTGTGGAATTATTTCCCACTCTGAGACTCTCTTATAGATTTAAGATATATTTTTTAATATATTCATTATCCCAATATAGGACCGGTTACCCTAGAAAAATTATCATGAGTTATTTATCTTTTATATGGAAAGAACTAGTGTCCCTTTAGTTAGTCCATCTGTATGTATTTTAGGCTCTCTTTTGTTCTTTTGTAATGGGTGGTAGCTTATTTGTCGAAGTAATATAATAAAGTGCTTCGGAATATGTTTCCATACAAGGAGGAAATTCATATTATGAGGTGGGGATTGATCCACTATGATGTATCGTATGAATACTAGTTATTTCTGGAATAAAAACACACATAGTTCATTGGACCCATGCAGTATGATCATCATATAGAAAAAAATATAGGGGTGATCTAGGACACTAGGTGTTCAAGATCAAGTTATCGAGGGATTCTATATATATCCTGAATATGGTGAGAATCAGAGTTCATGTACATAATTTGTTTGGTACATACACTCTAAGGATGCCAATGTGATTTTAGAGTCTTGTGATATAGATGAAATGATTCCTTAAATTCGACAATCCAATATGAGCTATGCTTGGTGTGAGAAACATGTGATGAAAATGATCCATTTTTTATTTCTCATGGTATGAGACTTTTGTAATGGGACCTCACTAAGAATATGTATTATAGAGATCAATCCTCAGAGAGACATCATATCTACCCTGGGATGGATGGAATTATATTCATTATAGTTTAGTTTTATTCATAGTATGTTAATGGAATAGATAGAGTTATCATCCCACAATAATGATTAGTTCCTAATGGTCAAATGAAGAATTTTCATAATTCCAATATCAAAATGGATGTTTATTTTATCTTGAGCATCAAGAATTCATCATATCTATCCTTGTTTTTTCAAGAATCATGGTTCTCATAGTTCTATCATGACCTTTGGATTTTCTCCAAGGTAGATGAATTTGTATTGAGGCTATCAAGTGATGCCACTCATTGGGTATTTACATAAGTATGTTTCTATGATTAGTGGAGACTATTGATGTGATTGATATAGTTATTACTACTCCATTTGATCACGTGATGTATAATCCTAGTTATAAACAAGGGAAAGAAAATGATCGATATCATCACTTAATGAGTGAGGGACATACATATTTGGAGAACCCTATGGAGCCCAAACCTCGAAAAGGTGGTACATGGATCTTGAATATTCCATGAATCAAAGTCATCATAGTACCTTTGGTTGGGGATTACATTTTTATGTGTCCAGGGTTATTAGGACATATCATGATGTAATTCTGGCTAGGGCTTACACTCTAAGGATGCACTTGTGTAATGTTTTCATTCCCGACATGCGTTGATTGCTTCTTTTTCATGATATGTAAGAGAGTACATTCCTCCCATATCAAAAGATAACTAAATTATCAAGTTGTCCTTTCTATAGTAAATTTCATAACCAAGGTGGTGTATTTGAATGTTTTTCACTTGATTAAAGAACACTTGTCTGGGGGACATTTTAAGAGACATGTGCTTTATCTTATATGTCATCTCATGACATGAATAAATTTTCTAGAGTCCATCACATGATACAACTATCTTTCCCTAGTGTCATTCGTGAGATTTTTCTTGTCACAAATTTAAGCTGTTATGAGAGTCAATAGTACATATCTCAATGGGTGTTTCATGTCTTTGATAACAACCCTAGAGGGAATCGCGACACCTCTCCAACATGTCTGTAGGGTGTTGTGAGTCCCGGCTTGAATTCCTAGAGGGTGTCTATTGGGATTAGTTGATATGTGTAGATTCATCTTCAAGACATGGCTGATATGTGTGTTTGTTGCTGTAGGAGTCGATTTAAGTATCTAAATGACATTTTAAGGGTTAGTCGAAATGCCTACAGGGGTCTTGTGAGACTATAGTTTTATCTGCATGGGTAACCATGTGAATTTATCTGACATGTCCAGAAGTCTTCTCTTTACCTCGGTATCATACTGAGGGAGCATCGCAAGATCCTAGTTACATATCTATACCTTTTTTCATTTCTTGGATAGCCTATATGAAGCACACGAGGGTAAAAAAAGATGTTTTTGTTTACTTATACCCCATTTAGTCTTTTTTATATCATTTATATCATGAATTCCTTTGATTAATTCATTATTAGTTTATTTTGAGACTCATGTGATAAGGAAGATGTGTGGTATGATCTTCATATATCATTCCATAAATCCTTTATGTAATCGATGAAATTTTATATAATGTTTTTTATTCATAGAATGTGATCATCATGACATATCTCTGGTATATATTCTTATTGAAGAATTTATGGTCATGGGATCTATCTCTCTGATAAACCGACTTTGATCCTTGGGTATGCAGAAACCCCTTGATGTGAAAAATACATCCCTTATATATAGCATCCTGTCCATATGGTAGTCACCATTCCATGTATTTTTCATGATGGGGTGGGGAATCTATTTTCCTCACAAACCCCATTGATCATTAGTTCATGCAGTGTATCTTGGGCGAATCCTAGCTAGAGTCTGGGAATGGGTCTGGTAGCACACATCATTCAGAGCCATCGTAATGGATCATTATGAGGGAATCCCATGATTTTCAATGACCGTGAGCCACTATCATCCACTCCAACATTATTGGATTATTTCTAATTAATATGGACTTTTTAGGATCATTAAATTATGATAAAATAATTTTATATTGCTAAATTGACATGTCATAGTCCTTCTCGAGATGGTTGTTTCCGTTTGGGAACATTTATTAAGGCATGGGAGGATTTTTTGGTGACTCTATTAGACTAGGGTGGCTTGTCTAGGAGTCACACATGACCTCACTATGCATCACATGAGTTTTATGACTAGGAGAGGATTTTGTATCCTCCTTCTTTTATTCCCTTTATTATAATTTATAAAGGTCAAGGATCATGTTAAATTACACGAGTAATGTCAAAGAAAATTAATCTATTTTTTGGTGATGCATTTAATGATCATTAGGAGTTATTTAGATTTTCATGATCATTTAATGTACAAATCCATCCATTTATACTCAGGGAGATAATGGTTGAGCATGAGGACAACTAGATATACCTTAGGATTTCTACGCGATGATTCTGACAAGACAAAGGTTATTCAAGAGATTAGGTGGGCATGTATCCATGGACCTGTGGTGTCATGAGGATAGCTAGGGGTGTGTTTCATGTCTTTTAATGACCATGAGTATGCCCCACCACCTCCATTTTTTTCTCTTTGATTTTATTTTACAATGTTTTGGGAGACATAAATGTTTTCCCAAATATTGTTGAGGGGAACCATTCTTCACATCGGTGATGAGCCGCATGATCTTTGTGACTGCTATGGGCCACCACTCTTTTGAATATTCTCCTCCCTATTTTCCATGTATTTTTGTATGGATTTCTAGTTTCTCCCCATTGTCGAACCATGTCGCTTGAGGGAACTCATTCAACTACCACTGCAAGGAGTGCCTACTTAAGAGAATGATGATTTTTTGAAGGGGCCTTGCAGGATCTCTTATAGGCTATCTGATACCCATAGTACTTTTGTGTGACCTTATAATTGTAATATGATCACAAGTCCATTAATGGATCATGTAATCCATAGGTCTCAACCCCCCTCTTCATCCTTTTATTTTGAAGGGAAAAAATAATACCCATATTTAGGTATTTATTCCACTATGAATTTTATGATGCAAATTTTATGGGAATCAACAAATTCCCCCATAAAATTACATTTCCAAAAGGAAAATGGCTTGGTTATAAGGAATGTAAATTACCAATAGAGTCTATAGAGGTGTTGTCAATTGTTGTATTATGTGATGTTTTGTCTACAAGAAAACAGTTGCTATTCTGCAGAATGTCCTATATAAAGAGGGATGGAGGGATGATTTATCCACAGATAACCACTTATCTATATCTCTCTCACCTAAACATTGTCGCATACCCATTCTGCAAGACCACTCCACTAGTCCTAAATGTGATGCATATTCATGAGACCCAATCATGAGACCCTGTTTTGTTAGAACTCCCTGCAGGACTTCTTTTATTTGGGAACCTTTCTAGTCCAAACATGAACCATACATCTGTAATTTCATGACCATTTTCTATGAGAATTATGATTTCCTTGAGGGCTTCCTGGGATCCACTGGTTCAATCATATGATCAATTTATTTTTATGTGATTCACATGAACTTTTATTGGGAACATGATCGTGAGTCTCCAAATGGGTAATATGTTTGTGCAATAACCTGTGGGGGTTATGTGACCCATGATTCCTTCAATGTTCAGGTGATTCACAAACCCTCTATGTGGTTTGTGAATCCCTTGCCGATTCATGTAATGTGCCTGATGCGACAAGGATTTCATGTCTCAATTTTTGAAAATATTTTATATTTTCATTTTTTGAGATATTCCACTTACTTTTTTAATATGGATTCCAGCACTCATTGATATTAACATGTATTTAGTAATAAAAGGGCCATGATTTCTAAGAATCGCAACAATGATCCACAATATCACGTGGATCGAGTTAATGATGTTTTGAAGAAGTCTGTCTCATTTAAGATATAGGATTACCCTCCCCCCATCGCATTGACTGCCTCTATACGGGTTAGGTTTTCTGGATGATTCCATCATTCCTCTTTTTTATTTAAATTTTCCTTCTAATTTGTTGTTATCTTATTCTAACTATGTTCAGAAGGAAATTGTGGAGGATTTTTGTATGGTTATGTCATGACCCTAGGGTTCATCATATCAGTTTGTATACTATCCTTTATGCCGGATGGATGTGAATTTTCTGAGCATCATATCGCATACAATTACTCTATTATACATACCTTTTCTTTGATCAATATGGTCAGAATATGGTACTCAAAATGGGATCTTCATCTTGGAGGCAATTTCTCCAATGAGTGGGCATATCCCATCTGGTAAGGCAAAGTTGTTTCAAATTTGATGATTATTTAAATAGGGTTCATCTATATGAATCTGTCTGGATGTTTTAGTTCATCTTCTAGTGTCATCCCAACCTCCACTAATAGATGATCAGCTAGTCACTACCTTACACCAACACATTTCATGGGACCTATGGTGAAGTGGGAATCACCTATGGGACATCAATATACTATGCTGAATTTCTCCCCATTTAGAAGTGTATGAATAGTTCCTCCTAACTATAGATGATTGAGATGATCCATCATAGAAATAAGTATTAATGTGAGACAATCTTATTATTTTTAAGGATATGAGGGGAATGGAGGTGAGTATGTGATTGATTATCTCTTTCATGGATTGGATCAATATATTCCTATGTAGTGTCAGAGTCGTGATATCTATTATACAACCTCATCAGATCCCTTCTCAACATGTTCGCTATAGAGATTGCTCATATTACGTTATTTTAGAGGCTATTTATTTACATCATGGAGATATTTTGTGAACTAATATATCTCTCTAAGAATATTACTAGATGTAATTATGTATATGTTTTTAAAAGTGTGGATTTTTTAATATAGGGATGTGTGCTCAGATATCCGAGTTAGCACATTGGCGATGGCAGTGCCACTTCCAGAAGGAAAATGACTCAATTTCGAAGTTTCAATCCTTGAATGCCTTTAAAAATTACTGGGTCATATTGAAAAAGGTATCATATTGAATAGGATCGGCGGTCCTCTCATGTATTCTTTTGGATGGATATGGGAGCACTTTCTCAATTATGAATATTACAGTTCTAGATGGATCCCTAATGCTTCATCCACCCCTTAGTATTGAATATCTAATGTGTTGGGGCCATGTCCCTATTCCCTATTGAGGTTAAATACACATGAATCCAAAAAATAAACATTGGTTTCACTAAATTTCATAAACTAACTGGACAAATTATTGACAATATTGGTGGTTCCATTGATGCAAGGTCTAATATGAGCTCACCTCAGGATGAGATTATCACGTCCAGACAGATGAGGATATAGAGGCTATGATCATTCTTGTGCTTGGATATTCGTCCACTTTCCTTACGCAGTATTATAACTTGGCAAGGGTAGAATCTTACCCATGTGTTGTGCTAGTCCAGCTCATCCATAATATAGATAGGCCAATAAATTCACAAAAACCTCTACCTATAGAACAATAGAGAAGATCAAGGACCTGGGAGAGAAATCAAGGAAGAGGAAACATTCTAGTAATGATTATTTTGATGGTGAAATAGAATCTATTGAGTAAGTTATCTATCCTTAACATGCCAAAGATGATACTTTTTCAAGAAATGAGAACACGTGATTTCTTCTCATTCTTTCATATCAAATTGACTGTATATTCATCCACATACCATTTCTATCTCATTGTTCATGGACAATCAGACACAATGCAGGGTGATTTGGAAACATATCTGTACTTTTATTACTCAGAATTCCATGGAATCATTTTCCAACCAAGGGTACCACCTCCATCAATTATTTTATGACTATTGGGTAGGTGGTTTTGATCAGAAAACATTTTATGATATCATGATGCAAATCACCTAGACATGGATAAGTCAAGGAACATGTGAAAGATATTTTCATGATCTTATAAATGTGGTTCCCCTTATTAGACAGATTAGGGACAAGTCAAAGAATTAGAGTAGGGTCATCTGTTGTTATCTGAATTAAAAGCTCATATGGATGTCTGTAATGCACAAATATGGATATGTGGGGAGAATATTGCTAATTTTATGTATTAATATTAGACATAATCATCCTCATTAGATACTTCTCAGAATAGGGTTGAATACATTACTAAATTGGGTGAGACTCTTCTTCCTGGGATGAATGTTGAGTAGGTGGGGATAACGACACTCCATCGTTCCACCAATACTTCCAACTATACTATTATCAATATTTCCATTGCATCCAATTGACTCTTATCATAGATCTTCATTTTTAATGCATTCTTATTTTTATTATACTTCACAGAAACACCAAAATGTGGAAATTATTCTATCATTATCACGGTGTGAATGAAAGAGTTTTCTAAAGCTTCTATTCTAATATTAAATTTTATTTCATTCATGGTGTGCATGATATATTATTCCTACATTATTGTGGGAATCACCAATTCTACCCATCCTTCATGTTAATATTTAATGATCAAGAATTCAGAAAATTCATTTTTTAAATTATAATATATTCCTTTTGAGAGAATATTGTGAATTTCAACCTACATGAGATCCTTTCTTAATAATATCTTTAAGTAATCATTATATCACATGATTTTCCAAAGGATTGTCTAGGTAGGATATATATCTTGGAGGGAGAGTTCTCTATCACTTTCCATGATAATAGTTTTTGTTAGATTGTCTCGAATTATTGTAGAGAAATTTTATTCCCTTTTAAATATTGTGAAGTATAAATGACTGTTATGTCATAGATTATGGTATTTTAGCTCGGACCAGATATTTCATTAGTTTAGGGTATTTAATCTCAAACATGATTTATATTTAATTTATGTTCATTTAGTTTAGACCCAATCTCACTTTTTATGGTCTTTTAGCTCGGACCTAATTTAGCTTCGGTGTATGATTTTTTAGCTCAAACATAGTATTTATTTAGTTTAGGTTCCTTGATCTCAGAACCTATATTGCTTTAGTTTATGTTATTTATCTCGAACCTTAATATGTTATAGTTTTAGGTCCTTTAGCTAAAACCATGATGTGTTGTAGTTTATGTCCTTTTAGCTCATTCCATTAGGGGTAATAGTTTTGGGTATTTTAGCTTGAACATTTATGTGTTGCAGTTTATGGTTTTTAGCTCAGACCATGATGTGATGTTTTTTAGGGTCTTCAAGTTTGGACGTGACACTACTTTTGTTTAGGGTATTTTAGCACATACATGACGTATGATCATTGTATATAGTGAATACATACCAGGAATAAGTTATAACACTCTAAGGCCTTAGGTTATACCGTGGTGTAGCTATGGCTCATAAGCATTATATATCCCTTTTTTTATAGTGATGCATTTGGTTGACAGCCATAGGAAGATATACAGGGGAAATAGGTCTATGTTCATAGTCAAGAAGATGTTATCATAATGAAGAGTATCATTTCTAGGGGAAATAGAATATTTATGGAGGTAATATCAGTTTAAGGAAAAATAAAATGGATATTATGTTTTCCCAGATAGTTGGAGTATGGGCGATAAATATCATAACCTAAAAGATTGAGTCATGAATATGAGATGCAGAAGAAATTTCGGGTATGGCTCATGACATTCTAAGATTCCATGTTCCACTGGGGTTTTTACAGGGATCACAAGTATTTAATCCCATTTCTGATAAGGAGAATATTCCATTTGTTCTTGGGTCAAGGCACTTATGTATTGGTAGCTTGGCCAAGAAAAAATGATATCAACTTATTTATGAGGGATATAAAATATTTAAGAAGACTAAAATGTAAAAATGATGAGGTTTGATGTGGGAGAAAGGTGATACATGACGGCTTATCACATCCTAGGGTATTATATCTCTTGATTATGAATCTAGATTCCATCATCATGTAGTTTCAAATCACATGGTGTGGGCCATCAAAGGATCGAGGATGGAGTGTCTCATTCTGGACATGATAAAAAGTATGTAACCTAGTGACATAATGTTGAGGATGTAGAATCTATTAGAATTGTTTGGTATAGGGATTGTAAATCATGTTTCAAATCACTCAGATATGGATGATGATATGGGACCATTATATCATGAGTTATTCAGTAACACTATGGTGTTTAGTGATTCTGTGATGATGTCAGGGCACATAAAGATTAAAATTTCCTTTTGTAGTGTGACATAATTAGATGAAAACCATAGGTGAATATTCATGATTCATAGGAATGAATACATAATCTAGAAAATCGTCCCTTGAGGCCAGATATCTTTTCCATGATCCATGATTGGTTTAAAGTGAGCATAGGTGCTCAAACCATGAATTGTGATTTTCAAAAAGTGTCATATTCTCAATGGGTCCGAGAACCCAAAAAGTTGAGTCACTTCCTAGGGAACATATATTCATTTCAAATAAATGTAACAAATCATTTTTATAACGTTTTTGTGCACCAGGGGGTCTAGTGAGTGTAATTAAAATTTAATTATGGACACAAATTGGACCCCTATGAGCTTTATGCCTTTTTTATTTTCACCTTTATTTTTTCAAAACTATGAAGATAAAGAGTTCAGTGAAAAAAGAATTCAATCTTGATCATGCCTCCCTTTGTGGGTTTTCAAACTGAAAATTTTTGTGTCTCTTTCTCCAAAAATTTTGCGTCATGAGATTTGGACATTTATAGGATAGAGTTTATGGTATTATATTTTTGGCCAAAGTGATGGAAGTTTCACATAATAACTCATATGGATCCAATATGGGAGATGTTTCATAAGAGCCTAACTAGGATACCTAGGTTCAAGATCACTCCAAAATACATGTGAGCATGAGATGGAAATAATTTAAATCCTGGTTCAAGGTTCTCGATCATGATTAATGATATGGGATAGTCACACAAGGAGAGGTTCAGATCATTCTAAGTTGTTGTGTTCTACCTCAATGATGTCCATCTCACAAGAATTAAAAACCCATTTTATATTGGGCCCAGATACCACCATTTATTAGTTATCAAGCCATTCTACATCTATATAATGGATAAACTGAGAGAACTCATTTATTATCCAAGAGCTATTACAATTTAATGGTTATCTGAGGCACCCATGTAAGGAATTTTGGCATATAGATTTTGGAACTTTTAAATGATAGTGAAATAAACCCATATTATAGTTTACCTAGGTTAGGCTACTTTGGTACTTTGAAAAGTAATAAAAAATTGGTGATGGTATGTGTAGTTTACCACTCTATAGTGGGGATTTTTTCATTGCAGTTTAATGTCATGCTGTAAGGACATTTTTATTGTAGTTTATCATTATGTGGTAAGGACGTATTTTCATGCAGTTTATCATCACGCGTTAAGGACATTGAAACTAACATGAGTTGATGTTAATGTTGTGGTTGGGCCTTAGGGTGGATTATTGGGCATCACTACATATCTGAAGAAATTGAGAATCAAACACCACATGGCTCTAAAAATTCTATAGTTTATCATCATGCGGTGAGGATGTGAATCACTGAACCTGAAAGGGTGGTATTGCGACTAGGACCAAGAATGGAATTATGGGTGTCACTACATATTGCATGTTTAGGATAATCAAGCCACCGGAATTTCTTAAAGATGTCCCCTATGTAGTTCTAACACATATGCTATGAAGGGAGTATTATATTCATTTCGTATGACTGGGACTTGTTTTGGAAATCCAGATATCACTACATATCCAATGAGGATAAGAATAAAGTCACACATAGTCATTGAGTGATAAATACTCTATATATGTCTAATCCATATCTTCATCTGGGAATTTTTTTCATTAATTTTTTTAACTTGTAATTGTATTTGAGACCTAGGAGTCACAATGTATCATTTAATGATACAAATAAAGCCACAAAAGTTGATAAAGAACCATGTAGTTTATTGACTTGTGGTTAGGATAAAGATGGACTGATGTGATAATGTGGTGATGGTGTGCCAAGGACCAAGGATAGAATTTCGGACATCGCTATGTATCTCATCAAAATGAGAATCAATCCATATATAGTTCATGAAGAATTGTGTAGTTAAATGTCATGAGTCGAGGATGTTGTCTCCCTAACTTGATAAGGGTAGAGTGGATTGAGGTGTGGTAGGGGACCAACACCAACTGTTGTAGTCCTCTATGGATAGGTTCACAAGAGTATTTAGTTTCATGTCATGAAGAGGACATTACCATTTTAGTTTAACATCATGTGGTTAGGACACATGGAATGATTTTTTGCTCTTGTGATTATGAATAAGAAGGTCTCGTCGAATGTTTTTTCCCTTTTCTGTGCAGGGAATCCCTTATCGAGAATCCTAACACCATGTAATATATAATCGGTGTGAGAAAAAAGGAACAAAAAAGTGTTTCTCTCTAAGTATAGAGTCATTTAAGATCATGATATTGACATTTTATATCTGGTGATGGAAGGACCTTGATATACGTTTGAGGCATTCCTATGTGTCTCATTGAAAATGAGAATCAAACCATATGTAGTTCAAGGAAACCAATGTAGTTTAACATCATGTGGTAAGGAAGTGTTTGAATTGACATGTATGACTATGGAAATTATGAATCTCTATAGTTTTACATCAAGTAGTGAGGAAAAAGATCTCCTAATGTGAAGGAAATGGTTTTTTGAGGATCCGTATAGTTTTACATCATGTTTTAAGGAAATTGTCAACGTAGTATATTATCATGCATTGAGGAAATTGGATCACTCATTGTGAAATGAATGTAACTCGATGTTTGGCCAAAGAGTACTGTTTTGGGCATCATAACTTATCATGTGACAATATGAATCAAGCTATACATAGTTATTATTGAACCATGTAGTTTGAAGTCATGTATCTAGGTCGAACCCCACATAGTTTCTCTTTATGTGGTTTTGACTAATTTTCAATGTTTAATGTCATGTACTCAATATAAATGATGGGGAATACACTGATATGGTTTCCCATCTAATGAAAGCAATGAAAATTATTTCTAGAGAAATATCACAATCATGGGTGGTGTGACCTGCTCCCCATACATAGTGTCCAACAATTGTGCTCTATTATGATAAACACTGTGTATAAAATAAGGCCCTTCCGAATTGGGTGCCTATTAAAAGGGACTATTTCACAATGTCATCGGGGTTCTGAGATCTAGCACTAGATCCCCTTAGATGAATGATTTAAGGAAAAACTTTTTATTAAAGGCCCATTCAATATGATTCTATTATACCTCCAGGTTAGGAAATGAGCACAATCTGTTTTCATCTACCCATTCCAATTCATCTAGTTGTTTTTACAATTGTTCATCATCTAAGAGATATCCGCAAATGTCTATTCAAAGTGATGTACGATAGACCTATGTGGGGAACATCACCTCAACCCTCTACACCAATGAGTATAAAGTTTCATGTTTGGTAGTATGTGTGGTTGTATTGTAGGCCCATAAAGTATATAAGAGTTTGCTCGGCGAAGAATTCTTATCCTTGCTCAACATCTTCTAATGTATATTAGAAAGAGTCTTATTGACAGCCATTATATATCTATTTGTAGCTAGATGGTAGAGAGATGAGTGATTGTACATCATATTATTCTACTATTACAGTCTCTTTAATTATGTTGAACAGAAGTTGTTATTTTCGTCCATCAATATTTTTTGAGGGACCCCAAACCTGGTGAGGATATGAGTGATTATGAAGTTGATGATATTATTCATCCTAACTTCCTTGAGGTGTAATAACTCATCATATTTGGAAATGAAGTCGATAAAAGTAGTGATGTACTTGAACTTGTTGTTTTTGGTTGGGGTATATGGCCCCACAACATCAATTCCACAAATAGAAACTGGATATGAAAATTTAGTTGTTATTAGAAATTATAGGGGTTGATGGAAGGATTTTTCTAAAATTTGGCACTGATGACATTTTTTGGTGAACTCCAACCAGTCTTGTATCATTGTTTCCCAATAATACTCCAACCTCATGACATGGTGGGAGATCCTAGTTCTAGATTGATGGGTGTCGCAGAGCTTTCATGGAAAACATCCATGATAGTTATACTCTATCCTCCTACTATGAATATGGGAAGGATTACATCAAATCCATGTTTGTAGTGGGTTTTTTCCCATTTGGACCATCCTATAATGTGATATTTTATACCCAGGGAAAAATCTATTCCCTTTAGGCTTTATATATCAGGATAATCCTATATTGGATATTGAAAATTATGCTATCCATCCATCCAAGTGAGGTTGTTGGATCATCACACTCTAGGGTGGTGCTTCCCTGATTGATTTATTCCATATCACAAATGATGACTGATTAGACTGTTCTTCTATGTGTGATATGAAATATTGATTCCTACGGATCAGTGTAACCTATTACTATGGCCGTATTAGCCAGTTAATCGATGCGAGCATTTTTTGATCGTGGAAAATGATGAAATGTGGGCTCAAAAGATAATTATACAATCAATACATGTACATTGACAATGAGGGGGGATATTTCTTCCTTTTTAATTTCATATTTTCTATTGATCTGATTTACCAATGATTTTGAGTCCCCTTTGATATTTTTTTATTCTATGTGAAGCTTTATGGATAGTTTCAATCCAACGATGAAGGCTAAATATTCCACCTCATTACTTGTGAAGTATTTAGGTAGTAATAAAGACTAAGAAAAACTATTTTTTCTAGGGAGAGAATTAAAATTCTTGGAACAACCTGATCAAGATTAAGGATTTCCATCCTTGTATTGATAGGGATCTAGAATGAAATATGAAAGTACATATCTCATCTATGGGGAGTTTTAGGGGAATATAATACCTCTTCATCTAGGAGCTATGTTTCTTCTAATTAATTTTCTGTGGCAGGATGTTCTTTGAGTAAATCGTCTAGGGAATTTCCTTTAACTAACATCTATGATATGAAGTTAATGTCATATTAATATTGAATTAGCACATATTTATCTAATAACCCTGTCAACATAGGATGGAAAATGTATTACTTGATTAGATCAATATGATAGAGTAGGTGGACTTCATGGTGTTGCACATTACGCCTCACTTTTTTCTCTAAAAAGACGTGTACAATGCAGATCATCCGAACATTATAATATCTATTCATATTAACTAGAATCATGAAATTGAGGTAGTATAGACTATTATAACAGACCGATTCATTTATATGTGAGGAGGGGATTGAGGAAGAACCCCATGGTGGCTACATATAAGATGAGTGGAATCCCATCCACAAGAAGAATCAGAGGTGGTAGATAAAATAAGCACTAAGTAAGACATTCAAATCATTTTTGAAAATCATCATCCCATTTATAAGAGATTCCCTTCTTCATTATACTGGTGAAGTAGGCAGATTTCCAATCCAGGTGGGCTATGAATTTCTAAATATAGGTGAGGTTCCCTTGGAGTCCCCTCTGTTCGTTGATATTTATAGGGGTGATATTTTTAAAATAGCACTAGTATTCAATAGACCAACCTCAATGTTGTAGTGGAGTACCCCAAAGCCAATGAATTTTCATGATGTTACCTCAAAATAAAATTTTAGAAAATTCATCTTCAAACTTCATTGTCATATATTGTCAAATATTTTTCAATGATCCATGAGGTAATAAAATAACTCTCAAGATTTAACAACTAGGGAATCGACACACCACTCAGTTACCATTACTTGGAATGGTTTAATAATCTGATGCATGGCATGATGATATGTAGTTCTAACATTCTTTAGTCCAAAGGTAATCACCATGTATCAGAAGATCCCTTGAGGTGCTCATAAGGAAGTGACTTCTTGATCTTTATAGGGCATATTGATTTGATTGTACCCCAAATACCTGTCCATGAAGGAATGTTCTTAGAAGATAAAAATTGCATCGATCAAAAGAAATTTATACATAATGGGAAATAATCCTTTCGACAATTCCGATTAGGGTCTCTGAAGTCAATGTAGACCCTAATCATCTTGTAATTTTTTTCTTCACAATGGCAATGATGGAAATACATCTTGGGTATTTTACATCACATATAATGTTGGATTTGGTTAACATGTCAACTTCTTCCTCTATATAGGTGGCATGAGAGGGGTGATCTTCTTGGATACATGTTTAATACCTCAATTATCATTGGTTATTCTGAGATGTTCTGTAGGTACATCTGAACTAAATATATGAATTTCAATATAGTTCCAGGAGAAGAAATATTAATACTAATTTAAAAATACAATGTACATCTCTTACACATAGAGGGGTAAGGATTCACTAATCAGATTAGGTCGTGGTTCTTCTTCCATTCTATAATTTATATATCTTTCCTAAATTATGGTGGTGTAGACACCTTACTCAAATGCTGCAGGAGAATTCTGAAGATTTTCTTTATCTACCTCCAATTCTAATTATTGGGAGGAATTTTCAGAAAATACTAGAAATCTGGGTCTTCTCTCTCATCATCAGAGTGAGGGAGGCAATCAAAATAGATCTTATCATCCATTTCAATATGATTCATCACAAATAGAATTAGAGTTCATTTCATTTTACAAAATAATTGAGTATAGGAGTGGCTTGGACCTTTGGGATTAGATCAGCAATCTTGACCAGATTTATGGGGAGCACATAGTTTTTGTCGATAATACTCTAGTGGTGTATAGGGGTGGCCACCATGCCATTGGGTGATGAAACCTGAATATCATTATCATTCATTGTATTCTTACCTCCCTCTTTGTATAAATATGATTCAGCATTTTTGGATATGCACGTATCGAAGGGGGAATTTTCACCAGGTAATATGCCAAATTTTCCATCGATGGAGTACTTCAGACACTAATAAAATTTTGATGGTACCGCCAAGATTCTATAGAGGCCGGGACTCCTAAGTAGGAATTTATATGCAGTGACTTTTTGGATATCCATGAACTCACCATCATATGTGAGTTTCCTAAAATATACATCAAGTATGACCTTCCTGATGGGCATTTCTTCATGCTTTTCATAACCATGAATGGTTTTCATGGTAGGAGATGAGACCCCTTACCCATATCACAAATGTTTTAGGGTTTGAACTATGGTGATATTGATCCTAGATCCATTATCAATCAAGTACAGTTGGAAATTTTCTTTATTTATTCTACACAAAAAATATAGGGGCATGATATGCCCTTGAAGAACCACTTTTTTATCCTGTCTAGGGAATGATATGGTGGCTTAAAATTCTATAGACATGGTATCAACTTCATAGTCCTCGGTTAGAGTGACTTCTGTTTCAAAATCATGTGGAATTTGGCTGTCTTTAACAAGTTCCTCCTTAAGTTATTTTGAAAAATGAATTAAATAGAGGATTGAGATCTTAGATAGGACAATATCAAGATATTTTAGAAAGTCATAATTCTTTGAAAAATTCAGGAACTTCCTAATACGGGGTTTCTCCTTGTCATGTGGTTTAGAAACTTATGAATCCAAGGTGGATGGTTATGGTGATTTTTCAGATGTCGAGGGGATATATACTGTTTGTGGTGTAGGACGCATTGGACTTTCCCATTTCTTTGTTTGATTGGATTGAACCCCTTCAAGGCGGTTATACCAGAAAATAGGATATGGGTGACAGGTAGAGGATTCTAGGCCTCCTCATTGCCTCTTTTCACACCACTGGATAAATTTCCTACAATTGTTTACTACACATATGTTCTCCATGAAGATATGATCAGAATAATAGGTCCCACCACATCCATGTTTTCTTCTGTATCCTCATTTTTTGGTGCATGAGGCCTCCCAATCCCCAGTTATGTGAGGGAAATTAATTTTTGGGGGCATAATCATCATCAGATAAGGGTTATGCCACGTGTATCACATAAAAAACAAATATTAGCTCTTTATCCAATAGGGATTATATTTTTGGTGGTGGGTCATGTTATGAAAATGTTACTAAGAAGAAGTCTGCAAGAGTTAGAGATTGTGTAAGTGAAAAATATGACTCTTCCTCTTCTGTTTCTATCTTCTTTATGTCATCATGCCCCCATTGGAAGGTACTTCTAAGGTTTCTTTATTAGGTGTTGGGGCAATTATGAGTTTTTGTATCAATTTGTTAATGGGGGAATAAGCTTGATCAACTGTTTTTTGATTCATCCAGTAGTCATAGTTTTGTTCATACTGAGAAAGAACATTCTTCCGTCCATCTTCTTCTTATGTGAGGACAATGTATATTCATGCCATCTAATCTAGGGGTTAGTTTAATGCCACATGTCCAGAATTGGTCTTTCCTTGAAGTAATTCATTGTAGACAAAGAAATATGGGATCCAATAACCTAGCCTTATAAGGAATGGGTAGTCGTCAGGATAGTTAGTGAGGGTGACTTAATCACGGTTTCTAGGATATGAAAGCCTAAGCAGATTATTATCCATGGAAGCCAACAAATAACTAGGTATATGTTCATTTTAGGAGTATCCTTTTATCATACATTCTTAAAATCCCTAGAGACATTGAATTATGTATACCTTTTATTGAGGGTGATCATGTAGTTTTCCTCACATGAAAGGAGTTTCTGGGTAGTTTGGATATTTACTAGGTACTTGGATGGTACTTCTGGTAGATTGAGGGTTACTGCTACAAATTATTCTCTACCTGACCTTTCCCCCAGTGTTGTAATAATGATTCGAGACTTGGACCAGGTCCGCTGGATAGCCTCTTCAAGACACTGTTCAA
Source organism: Viscum album (assembly GCA_963277665.1). NCBI lineage: Eukaryota > Viridiplantae > Streptophyta > Magnoliopsida > Santalales > Viscaceae > Viscum > Viscum album. Next base: position 1,345,532,600 of record OY728147.1, read on the forward strand.
TTTCATTGAACTATCGGAACCCACATGGAAACATCATGGGGATCATTGTCTTCTGTAACTCATCTTAACTAATTTCAATATAGAGTTCCTCCAATTTCTCTTACGATAGAGGGATGTTGAGTGAATACATTAAACCTTTCCATATTTCAATGAAATTAGAAACCCTCTCATTCTCAAGTTTCTTTTCATTTTTAAGGTTGAAAATCCTAGTCTTCTCCAGCGTGGAGTTGAAATGGTGTTGGAATAGACAATGACTATCTTTCCATCATGAAAAATATCCTATCGGTAGGTGGATGTACCAAATAAAGCTTGGTCCTATCATTGTCTATACTAAACACCTAATATTTATTTCCTTATGTTGATCTCAAAGGACCATTATCAACCCATTTCAGGATAAGAAGTGAGTGTGATTTTGTTCAAGGTCACATACACCATCAAAGGTACAGATGGTAGGATTGATGATATACGGTAGATGTGGAGTATTATCCACTCATTTGGGATATGGATTCCATTTATTATTCACAAGTGTTCATCAACCTTCCATAGAATCCATTCATGTATACAAGGACTCTATGACATTAAGTAACACTGAGTGAACTCTTTTCTGAGCTACCTCTCATTCACTAGGAGCAGGAAGGGGCTGATGATGTGGTCCCACCTTCATTTTCCATTGGTTCTTGATTCATCATATGAATGATTGATTACCCTGATAGGGGAGATTTTGTCACTACAATAGTGGGATGTCAATATCATTTTTGACATCCATATTTTTGTAGACTGGAATCCAAGATATAGAGCCATTTAGATGCTCAAATACTACTATTGTTGGCGGATCAGATATTGGAGGGAGAATATTAATCTCTTCTTATAGATGATACCAATCGGTAATATTTTCTCTAAGTAGAAACTAATTGATATTTCTGAGAGTTTTTCTATCACTCAAATGTAGTGACAATTATTCCTCTAGGGAAGTAATGTCAATTTTTTTGGGTTGTGAATAGGATGTAGTAATACCATTCCCTATAGAAATGTTTTGTCAGGGAGTCAGAATATTGATATTGGGGGGTTCCATATATTGGTTCCTTCTTCGGTTCTGGTTGCAAGAATCCTCATTTGTTTCATCCTAATCAAATTAATCTCAAGGTAGGTTCTCCATTTTATAGCCCTCTATATATTTATCTTGATCAATGTTTTCCATGTTGACATTAAAGATATTCATAGATGCATATCAAGAAATATTGGTTGTTTGATTAATTTCAATTGAATAGGGTGATTCTAAATAAATTTCCTTTGGTTCATTATTTGAACACTTTACTATATTGGTCTATTTTATAATGATTCCTCAGTGAGTTTTGATAACCTTTGTCATATGTTCCTTCTATAAAGGCCTACGAGTAATGACCTTGAGGGATTTTCTAATCCTGAATTTTGAATGGGTCCCAACCAATAGAGGTTTGTCTCACTATGGGAGGGATAGGTAGGGAACCAACTACTTTTCTCCCAAGCTAGAAAATAATGATTTTCTCTATGATGATTATGATGATGAAAGTTTTCCTTTCCTTCTGGTATGGGGCTCATTAGGGGGTGCAGTTAGAAATGACTGGTCATGTTATTGAGGATCCAATTATTCATATCAGGGATTTTATGATTCCTAGACATATATGAAGATATAAATTCACCCGTAAATAAGGGAGAGTGTTGATCTGCAATCATTGATGATGTCTTGAGGTCCTTATTATGAGACAATGACCCTAGTGATAGTGATTGAGATATAAATTTTCCTAGTCCATCATGTTGTATTTAACTCATAGCCACTATCGATATTTTATAAATCCTCTTGGGAATTGAAGATCTAATGGGTGGAGGTAGTGGTAGATATTCTTCGAGCCCTTAGGGTTAGGTACTCTCTTAGAAAAATATTATGGAATAAACTGTTATATATAGTTAGATATTGTGAATTAGTGATCGCATGTGAGATGGTACGACAACAACCTATGGTGACCACTACTATTCAGGAGAAGTTGACTAGTTGATCATAACTTCTTTCTTCATGTATGAATTGTGTTCTCATTTGTTCAAGGGGACTAGTTTGAAATATTTTCAATATCCACTCCCTCCGTTTATGATTTTTGGGCATCGTTGAAGTAGGGGAGTTCCATTGTAGTGGCCAACTACCCAGAGTGTTACCTGGTCCCCTAATTTCATTAATGTTATAACATTTTAGGTTTTCGAATATGAGGGGATCTATTCTGACAAGGGTGGGTAAAATTTTAATGCTCCATGTTGTCCCCATACATTAATACAAATTTGTGATTTGGCTTTAGAGATTAGATACCTATGTTTCATTATTCGATGGTAGCAAGCTTGTTGTATATTTGAGTTAGGATTTTCTAGTTTTGGATCCTAGGCCAAGGATATTATAGATTATTATAGCTAAAAAGAGTATATTGATTGTTTTTATGTGACATACTTATCGAGGATAAAATTGAATTCTAGACTTTAGTCATTGATGAGTAGCCCACATATTCTATCATAGATAAGGATTTCACTCTTTTCTACATCATTTGGTATATCATAGTCAAAAGAACATAGGGTCTAGAACATGATGTGGAGGTTGTTTCTAGCTAATTCTCTTTTTATTTCAATTCCAACCTCCTCCTCATCAGACCCACCTCTATTTAGTCAAACCATAAAATATGGCTATGATGGTTTCCTAATGATGATAGTGGAGGGATAATATAATTTTATGAGAATCTATATACAGGTGACCTAGATGTTTTGAGTACCTCTCTATATAACGGTGTCATTGTTTTAAACACCTCTCCAGACAGAGGATTCTTGGAAAGGGGGTATTTCCATGTACATGAGGGATATCATTGTGGAAAGGTTGACCATGGTAGATTTTAGGAGAAAAGCCCCTTCCATCCTTCTCTACAATACCATGAGGAGGAATATCATGGTAACAAATATCTTCATCTTCCACATCGATAAACGAGTCTAAGAAACCTCATGGTGTTGATAATGAGTCTATAATGTCCTTAAGGAAACTATATTTGATTATATTAGGAATATGTTCCATGTATTGTGTCATGGTCGGAATATGCCGACCAACATTTTCGAACTATTCAAGGATATGAGAATATTGTGTGAGGGATTTTGAAAATTGTATATAACTATCTAGTGCTATGGGAATACATTCCAACTACTAAGAATCTACTAGAGTATTCCGATGACTTATCTAATTATTAATAGGAATATTGGTCTATCCTAAAGGCATATTCCATTCTCACTCGCCATGCCTTATTCAAAATGAGAGTACGGACCCAATATAAAACCTTTGGGATATGCCTCTGGCCTTTCTTTGTAAGAGTATGAGTGCACCTCAATGCATGTGTCACTCTCACATTTTAAGCCCCAGTTGGAACACGAAAATGGCCCTGGTCTGAATATGAATTTCTTTCTAGAATATGTTAGAAAAACTCTGAAATGGGAGAAGGGTTATCATCTCTTTCCAATATTTTCATGGAACGATTCTAGCACAGTTTTTTATCGGGGAAAGTAGCAATATATGCCTAGAATTCATTATCATCATGATTATGTCAGGAACATTCACTGATATGATTATGACGATTTCTTAAGGATTGTTTCATTCTCACTTGGTCAAACCTGGATAGAATGCGGATATGAGTGTGATCCTAGGACATTGGTGTATGCCTATGGACATCATTGATAGGAATATGATCTTTTTCCGAGAATGGTTCCCCTATCACATGGTGAGACTCAGGTATAATTGGGATATGTGCCCCATCCTAGCCCATTGGAATAGGCCACTTGACATTTTTGATAGGCATGTGCCCCTATCCTAAGGCATGTACCGCTCTTATCTCTTGAGACCATGTTGGAATATCAGTTTGAAACCAATATGATTCCTCATCCTGTATTGGAATATGTCCTTAATTACCTTTTATGGAAGAATGAATTTGTGATTTCTCTAGTAAAACCACTTGTTTGCGATGATCAGATTTTTGAGTTTTGTTGGCCGTAGGGATAGAAGTATGTTCCTAACTCTTTATCTGCAACAATGATGGAATATTATTGTGGAGTTCTTTAGATATTTCGAAAATATATTTTCATTTAAGAAAAGTGTATACAATTATATAAGAATGATAATTTTCTATCTCCATTATACACTTGCATATTTCCTCAATTTAATTGTTGATATTACCAGACATTTTTCCCCATAATTCCATTAAAATATTCCTATGGGATTAATGCATGGGGGTCAGAATATGTGCCTCCACCATACCTGATATGGAAATATTCCCATAGACCAGTTTCACATCAATAGGTATATTATCCTACTTATTGGTTCTTTCTAGAATATTTCAGTAGGCTTCATCAACCGGAGTGGGGATATGATCCCTCTCTTGCATATCAATAATCTTCCTTACATGATGATCCTTATTGGCTACATGTTCATGGGATTCATAGGCAGTAACATATAGAGTGGTACCCTCATCCAGAGATTGCTCATTACTGGTTAAATGATTTTGTCAGTGGCAGTGGATAGATTCCCTCCCCGACATCACCTAAATCAGATGGGTTCCCTATTAAACTTCCTGATCCACCTTTAATAGAGACTGAAGGTGGTGGTTTTAGTGCTCTATTAATAAGCACCTATCATTGATTTTTGTAGTGAAAAGGGATACTTTATTAGAATCAACATTTCATGGTTGATTTCGACATTCAAATTTCCATTCATATAGAACCTCGTGGTTATATTTCAATATCAAAATTATACCGCATTGATGGTACTTCCAGACCATTGAATTTTCCTCCTATCATTGGAGCTTTCTAGCAGGTGATATCATTTTGTGACTTATGAGGGTTGCTGCTGGAGATGATTTTTTGGATTGAACTTTGTATGAATAAGACATTTTTTGAGAAGGGGGTGCGGTTAGTATTTTTATTCATTCAAACAATAAGGAACAAGGTGACCCATTCGTGAAATATTGGAAGCATGACGTGCTGAATCCGATATTCCATGATAACACAATTGTCATGATTTCCCGATCCAGCCATTATACTTGGATGGAATTTTCAACAAAATGATGAACATATATGAACCAAAGGTATAGAGTATCTTAAATAACATCAGGTTGATCTTCTGGTATATTATGTATAGGGTATGAAAAAAGTGGAAAGACGGATGATTATTCTTTTGTTTCAGATATTCACATCAGGATTATCAGTTTTGTTTGCATATGGGGTGTAACCAAAATGGTCCGATAGATATTAAAAATGGTTTTGTTATTACAGTTATACATGTCACGTTCACTATTTTTGTTTTAACATTTAAGAGGAACCCAAAATGGACCGATGGATTATTACCCAATCATTTTATCACTGGATTTGTTTGACATCTGGTTCACCATTTTTGTTTTGAAGGGATTTAATTCTTATATGGGTTCTATCTGATGGATTTATTGTGGGGGATTTTTGTTGTGCACAATAATTATGATCATATTACTATTTTAACTCTTACTAAAAACTGTCAATATTTCCCTCATCTATAACTACATATAGACTTAATATTCAGATGACAAGTAATCACCTAGTTTTTTAAGCCCAATGACTCTTGGAGAATTTCATTGGTTGAGAGGATGGGAGGTTGGGCTCCTTGTACCCTTTTTTGGGAAATTATTGAATACTATAGGACTCTATTAAAGATTTAATATATGTTTTCAATTATCTTCTTAATTCTGGTATGGGACCAGTTGCCCAAATAAAACGATCATGGCTTAATTCTATTAAACGTGGAGAATCATGCATCACTTTAGTGAATCCATCTGTATGTATCTACGGATCTCCATTGTTCTCTTGTAATGGGTGGTTTCTTATGTGATGGAGTTGTAAAGACTTGTTATTTGGATTATGCTTCCATGAATGGAGATTATTAATATTCTGAGGACGGGATTGATAAATTATGAGGTGTCCTAATATGCTACTATAGTTGTTTGGGGATTTCACTCTGATATTGCATTTATCATTTTAGATACATGTGATATAGATAAAATGATTACTTTAATTCCCTAATCCCAGATGACATATTCGCACTATGAGAAACATTGGATGTAAATAATCATTTTTTCATTGCTCATGGTATTTATGGAATGTTGTGAGATCAGAGTGACATATCCCCATGTTTTCTTGATTCATTTATGGACCATGTGAAGCACAAGAGGGTCAAAATTTTTTTTTTTAATTATTCCACATATAGACTTTGTTATATCTCTTTTATCCAAAATACCTTATATTTATTCACCTTCTATTTATTTTGAGTCTCATGTGATCCAGAAGATGTTTGGTAGGTCCTTCACACCTATTTCCAAAATTCTTCATGTGATCTCTGAATAATCAGGAGAATTGATTTATGCATGTAACATGTTCATCTTGGGAGTTCACCATTATATTTCCTAATTGACGAAATTCTAGTCAATAGATCAGTTTCCCTGAGAAATCTACTCTGATGCATGGGTATTCTTATGCACCTAGATGCAAAAACACAAACCCTCATCCAGAGCAACATGGTTGTATTGTAGTAGGTTATTAGTGTATGTTTCATGTTCAGTGTGGGATTTATTAGATTCTCCACCCTGGTAGTTTGGAAGTTTTAACAACATATATAATGAATATCCAATAAATAGTCATTGTAGGGGCCTTTCACCACGCATCTTTGCATGCCCTTATTGTTGATCTTTTTGTGGGTGTCACCTGATTTTTAGAGAATGTGATCCCTTCTCATAAATGCCTCCATTATTAAATTATTTCCAATTAATGTGGAATCTATTTGATCATGTAATTATGCCTAATTACTTCCATATTATCATATTTACATATTTATGGGCCTTTGTGAGATGCTTGATTCTATTCCCGCGACATTTTTTGCAACAAGGATAACTTTTCTAGGGGTCTTCATGAGAACATGGTGGCTTGTCCAGAAGTCTCATAGGACGACATTGTAGACTTCCATATCATGTTGAAAAAAATTTATGACCATGAAAGGCTTCTATATACTCCCAATTTTATTCCCTTTGTTTTTTTACAAAGTATTAGTTTCAAGAGAAATTACATGAGTAATGTCAAAGGCAATTATTATGTTTTTTGGTGATGTGTTGTGGGACCAATTTTGATCATATGGAGGTGTGTGACCATTGCAAGGAAAAATACATTTGTTTTTCCTCATGGAGCCAAAGGCTAGGCTCAAGGCCCCCTAAACTTACCTGATTATTTTAGTGAGATGAGGTTGAAAATCCAATGGGAATTTGTGAGATGACGTGGGAATGTTTCCACATACCAACGATGTCGAGAACCAAACTGGATCTCCATCCAACCTAATTCCATGCCCAGTTTGTGGCATAACATGAAGGGAATTACCATCCCCAAAAATTGGAAACACGTTCCTTGGTATCATAAACAACAAATGTTAACAATTTAGCTGAAAAAATAAACACAAGGCACCAAATAAATAACAACATAAAATTGAAAATGCACTACCCAATGGGGTATAAACAATATCTTGATTTAATGTTTACATCATTGAACCAAACACCAAAGGAAAAAAAATTTGGGTGAACTATAACTCCAACCCAAAACATCATGTAATGTGAGGAGTAACATCCAAAAGCCACCTCCATAATGAACCAGAAGGGAGAACTAAGAAAACAAACATATAGACCGATATGCCAAGTCTTTACTAGAGATGAATGAATAGAAAAGGATACACACCCTCATTGGTGTATGTAGGCTGTCAGCAAGTTCCTAGTAGGATGCCACTGAGGTAAAAACAAACAATGATACATAATTTAAAGATAGTTTATCATGCTCATTCAAGTAAATTCATTTCAAATATTTTGAAGAAAAACAATTACAGGGTAAAATTTTTAAAGAGTTACATTTCCAAGGAAATCCATTCCCCCAAAATATGCTTCAAAGAAACAAGAAATTTAAAAAAAACGCACAAATAAAGGAGTTCTTCCATATTCCAATGGATAGAACCACATCATATAAAGTAAGGAACCATGGGTGAATCCCTGAGGATAATGTTGCTATAGTGGAACCCTGGAATCTTGTACCTTGGTGAAGAGTGGTATTGTAGCCAAAATGACCCATGTTCACATGCATAAAACACTAGAGTGGAGAAGCATCCCAAATTATAGTGGTCTCAAATTATCATAATTGTTTAGTTAGTGTTCTAGTTGTCAATCATTCTATGTGAAAACTCAGACACTACATTTTAGATTCACTAGTGTAATAGATATAGCATCTCACCCAGATACCTAGAATCCTTTTGTGCTCAAGTTAATGTTCACATCTCATATAATATACCACTCTCATAGCCCATTTCCACGCATTTAATGAAAATCACCCATTTCACACATAAGAAAACATTTTCCATTTTACTCACATCAAAAACAATTTTTAAATACATTTACCGTCAACTGTGTAATTTATAAATTCAATTTTTTAGAAAAAAAGGAATAAAATTAATCAACCAAATCCTTGATCCAAGCCCCATTTTGGAAACCACACGTCATCAAATTCCACATTAAAACACGATTTCTTATCATTGAGATAATTATAAGTTAATTAAAGCACACTACAAATAATGACCCAGTCAATAAACACACATTTACATTGAATAAAACATCACATTAAACATATTCTAACCTATAGTGCCTTGATAAATACATTGTTCACCTTTTATACATGTCATAAACCACTTTCATGAAAGATTGAAATAGAACACAAAAAAATATAACCTTTTACCCAACAAAAAACAATTTTCCCCACATATATGGGCCAATGTATTTCAAAACACATTTCACACAACCAAAATTAATTTATAGAATGAGTTTAAACACACAAAAAATCAATATTAAAAACATATAAAAGACTAAATCATAGAAACACCTACTATAGACCACAGGGCATTGAGAAAAGTTGAAAAACGTCAACTCCATCACCATAAGACTTTTTCAAGGAAATATTTGACCCAAGACATCATGATAAAAATAAAAAAAGAGTTCCAACCCTAAATAAAACTCCACACTGTATGGAAAATCGAAACCCCTAATGGAGAAGAGTGGAAAACCTAAAAGAAGAGGGAAACAATAGATATGAGTACATACATGAGAGATCGTGAAGGATCCTCCACAATAATGCCTAAATATTAGATCCCAATGAGAGGGGGAGGGATGGAGGTTCTCCTAGGTCATAGAGGGATGAGATGGTTGATCAATGGGGTGGACTTTTTGAAAATAAGAGAGAGAAAAAACCCCAATTTTTAATGAGCTAGGAGGCCGCACGGTTAGTCCACATGGTTTTTCAAACTTTGCAGATACCATCTGTCCACCCATACTGAGGTATGGACCTATTACATTAGAAATAATCATGGTCTGACTAATGGTTTAGAATCTATGAAATCACTTCTTGTAACACCCCATGCTTCTACGGTACACTTCTCTTTCAATAATACAGTAGTGTGTGTGGTACGCAATATCGAGTTCTAACAAACACCATGACCAATAATAGTAGTCGTTATGAATAGTAATACCCACTTTTTTTAATTTTAACTATGAAAATGGACTTCATTTTTGGATTTGGAATATTGAAATTATATAAGGGTGAAATTTTGGTTCTTTTCTGATAACTTTCATATTTTGATGAATAGTAAAAACTACTAAATTTTATTTAAAATTTTTTTTAACAGAAATAATTAATAGTGATAAATAATGAATTTGAGTGGTTTTAAATTATATTTAGAATATATTTTTACCATTTAATCCATTTTTTGTCATTGGACATAATATCACATTTTAACCAGACATAAACAAGTGTCAATCTTTTGATAGTTACTGTTTCTTAAAAACACGCATTTTGTTTTAACAGCAGGAATTAATATTAAATGAATAAATGAAACGTCTATGTTTTTAATTTGGTAAAATATACTTCATTATTTAATTTTTAATATCATAATTATCTTAGGGTAAATTTTTGGTATTTTTCTGAAAACCTTCAACTTTTAATTAATAGTGAGAATCACTACGTTACTGTTTAAAAATATATTTTTATTTAAATAATTATTTATATTATTTAAATTTATTTTAGTTCAAATTAGATACATAATACCTATAGAAATTCAATTAAATTCATTGGGGTCAGTTTATAATAATTTTAGATATATAAAAATTTTATTGAACTTTTTCACCGTCTTTTACCCACCTCCTAGGAGAATTTGTAAATTCACATAACACATAATTTTACCACTTCTGTGAGTAGAATTTCAAAAATCCGAGAGACACGGTTAATATCGGGGAGTAAAATGTGGTTCAATAAGATTAAATAATTTTTTGTGAATAGTAACTTTTTACTTTTATTTACCACTGTAAAAAGTAAATAGGGTAATTAAGGGTAAAAATGATATTATTATTATTTTAACACATGTCCTAATTCTATTGGATAAGTTTAATTCGACCAAAAACAACCTTAGGAATAAATTATTACCCTTTAGGTCCACTTGGATTAGATTAGGACATTTATTAATATTTAATTCAAAGAAGAGTTAAAAGAGTTAAAATCAAAGATTAAAAACTAAAACATTTTGAATATAGGGTTTTACATAAGATAAATTCGATTATAAATATTAATTAGAAATATAAAAATATTTCCTAAATCATGGTATTTTATTTATAATTTTTATAAATTAAATATTTAAATTTATTTATGACATAATGATGATGTAGTAATTACCCTATTCACGAATGAATCAAATAAATTGTATTATAAATATTAAAATAAATAAAAATATCAAAGTTTTTATGACATCCAAGAATTTTCAAGGAGATTATGACATGTTAGGTGTGATTAAATGTATCTTTTTCGAAGTAATAATGTTGTGATGACTTTCACAAAAACAAAATACCAAATAGTGTCAAAATTGACATAAATTATTATTTAAAACAAATATTATATGATTAATTGATATTATATTCCTAAAAATATAAGGTTCTACCAAAATACTTATATCATGATAATTGCATCATTAATGGACCAATTGGGGGTATCTTTGATGATTATAGTAATTTTATTAACCATATAATATAAAAATACAAAGCGACATGGTAAGTGTCAAACTAATTAACCAAGAGTTAAAACTATAATATAAGGTCAATATAATGACCCAAACCTTTATAAAATCAATTAGTTGAAAGGGGTTCTACCCATACAAACCTTAGTCTTTGAATAATCCACTTTTTAGTAATTAGAAACCGAATATTAATTTATTATAAAATAATTTATTAAGTTTTTCCTAAGGTGCCCCTCACCCCTCTTATAAAAGGGAACTCCCCCTTCTATCTAATTCACACCTTCTATGACATTTTTATCGGCCAAAACCTTCACAAATACCCTCTCAACAATCGTCCCTTAAACATGGAGGCATTATTTTGATCAGAAAGCCAACCCAAGGAGCCCTTTTGATGAAATCAAAAGGAAGAACCTGAAGAAGAGGTAATGATTTCACAACCCTCTTTCATGTTCCTTTCTTCTACCACTTACTTTTTCTTTTTTTCCATTATAAAATAATATATCCAGTATATTATTTATACATTGATGTTATTATAGTTATGGTACAATCAAATTCACTATTCTTTCCACCCTTTGAATGAGAAGTCATCATACGTGCGTACGTACGACTTACTGTCTCCACGTCGTGGTGTAATTGTTATTCAATACATTATTATTTGAATGGGTATAATAATGATGTTTATTTCTTTTAAATAATAAAAATAACATGTTATAGGTTTTGTATATATTATATACCATCCAATTATATATTATATTAACATCAAAATAATGATATTTTCGCTCGTGCATACGTACGAATTAGCCTCTCCATGACGCGATGAGATTAATTTCCAAGTTCACCATTCATCGACGATTATAAAAAATATATATTACTAATATGTATGTAAAATATGACATAATAATGCTACTGGATACATATATATATATAATTATTTATTTACTTGCATATATCTTATTCACTTACTTCCGTTCAATACTATATGAATACAGAAACAACGTTTATGCGTACGTACGGACTACCGTCACCATAAACGGTGTTTTCCATTTCATATATACGTCTATTATAAATTTTTATATCCTAAATATATATGATAAATAAATAATGTTTTATATTATGTAAGTATTTAAATCATGATCTATGTGATACAATCAAAAGTAACAAGTTAAAACACGTATGTTAAAGAAAGCGATTATTACCTGAATTATTAATATAACATGGAAATTATTATTAGATGGGTAGTATAAAGTCATAAATGAACAGTGTTTGATATAACAAATATTAATATGGTTCTGGTATAATTTAATAACATAATATAGTCTTCATATAGGAGGCTAAAGGTACCCTCGACTAAAGGAAAGTGCAAGGTAAGGGTTTTCATCTCAATCCTTTTTCTAGTGACATTCATGCCATATTGCCACTATTACCTTTTGTGTGGTGTATTTATGTCCCATAATTTTATTCTTTGTGTAATACACTTTAATTTATGTGTATTTACATATTCATTGTATGATACCTCTTTCTTGGGTTTTATGTTTCTTAAGTTACCAAATTGGTAAGTTTTAATTTCACAATCTATTTATTATCCGAGGTTGTTTTTACGTAAGTATCTGCTGGGACATATTTATTATCCATGTCTATGTATCATGAATGAGTTTTCAAAGGGATAATTTTTAGGGACTTTTTTTACTAAAACATCATTTCCAATGTTTTAAATATTTATTCTTCTAAATAATTCTCACTAATGTCCATGTCTTCAAAATGGTTTTTAAGGATTTATTTCCATGGACATGAAAGTTTTAAAATGTTGATTCCTTTCAAAAGTTTCAAATTGGCATGGGACACTTTGATTCAAAAGTTTCCTTAAATGACTTATTTTCTAAATTGTGTGACTTTTGAATGTTTTCATTAAAAAGGGGTATTTCTCTCAATGAGTTTTATAAATCATTTTCATCTATGTCAAAATTCTTTAATGGATTTTAAACTTGTTTTGAAGTTGATTTATCATGATAAAAATCTTCCATATTGTGTTGATGGTTTTGTGATATGTTTTACTATGGATGTTTTATTTTTATACCATTCATGTTTTATGGGTAAAGTATTGACATTTCATATGCTAGATTTAATACGAATATTTATGTTATGTTAAGACCTTTTCATATGAGGAATGCATTGGACTTAATAAGTGACAGGTGGAGTCCGCTATAGCTCCTCGATTCACCGGTAGGTCTCATGAGACAAATTAATGACTTGGCACGAGGCCTTGACAAAATCTTATTTGTAGTCATGGCACGAGGCCTTGGTTATGTGGTTATGATAGTCTGGAATTATGCATTCCATCATTATGAAAGTGGTTATTGATATTGCATGTGATTATTCGAATAGTAGAATATCCATGTGAATAAGTAAATGGAATTATTTAATTTCATTTTTGCCATATTATACTAATTTTAATGTTTAAAAGGATTTTGTTTTAGTTATATATTGCCTTAAATGTTTATGCTCATTTATGAATGTTTCCGCTATGTTGTTACCCTTACTGAGCGTTTGAGCTCACCCATTTCAATGTTTTAATTTTACAAGGATTCCATGAAGTGTATTGTGATTGATATGCTGGGTTAAGACAAGGGAATAATGGCATTCATAAAAGATTATTTATGTCATTTTTTATGTTATGAAGTGTAATGTAACATTAATATATGTAATCTATTTTCAAAGACTGCTAAACGGATCGGTCATTCGGGAATTTATTCCTTGTAATCATTCCAATGTATTAAAATAATTCACTAACTCTGGTTAACTAGGGCCAGGGAATTACACTTCTGGCAATGACCCACACCTACCACATAGTTTCCAGGGCCGAGATGCATAGTTATGCCTAATCGTGATCCAACACTGTGTTGCAACCTGTCTAGCCGAAATTTAATACTTTTAACCAAAATTATATATGAATCCAAAAGGATGAATCATGAACAAGGATAAATTGAAGTAATACCTCAAAAATAACAAACGCATCACACCTGGTTCTCAAGATAAATGGTTGGGGACCTGACCCGAGTATGAGTAAAGACAAACTTCAAAACCCGGGTGTGACAATTCTCCCCACCATAACGCTTTTTTCCCCAGACATCTAAAACAAAAATGGTCCCAAAAATATAATTATAATCCTTTATAGTTCATGGTTATTCTAAATAGACAACAAATAAATGGATGACCAATACACCTCAATCAAAAAAGAGACATAAAAATTGAAGGACTTCTTGCTATGTGTCAACCACCCCCAAAAAGTGAAATCGCCTCCAGTTGATCGATTAGTGGAAAAAATATTCCATAATGCACTATCCCACTTCTCAACCCGAATCACCTCATACATCACAATTATGATTCCAAATCACCTATCTGAAACAAGAAATAAAGATTAGATCACATACAAGGAAGACTCTGAAAACCTTAATTAAACAAAAATGTTCAGGACGCTACAACCCAATGTTTAAACTAGGAAGAATCTTCGAGTTATATAGCTCCAAAAAATACCTCCTACCTCTAAAAAACAATAGGAACAAATCTGATGTACTAATAGAGGGAGTCCTGAATAGACTCCCCAGTATAAGAATCGACCTAATACCTAAGATGGGACATGGAAACCTACATGGGGAGGCCCGAAAAGAATCTACACCACAAAAGAACTGAAGAAAAAAAATTGATTTACTCTTGGGAAATTTTAATGAGACACATGGTTTATCTCCCCAAAATAAGAACTATCAAGCTATCATACCATACTAGCTTGGACTGAAAAAGGAAACCTAACATGGGTTAGCTCTGGAGCTTCCCGTATGACCTAACCTCCCACCACTAGGGAACCAATTAAGGAAACTCCAAACCAAATATAATACATTACACTATGTTCTTCTACCACATGAATTAACATCCATGGATAAGATCAACAAAAACTAGGATTAAAAAGGGCCTACCATGCCATTTATACATGAAAACCCATAAGGATATTTACGCCCACATGTGTATAAGTACTACGGTTCATGAAAAAGAACTAACCATACTTACTTGTAAACAAGGATAAAATCTTCTAATCAATAGATTAAAACATAGAGGGAAGTGGTCCACATGTCACATTCCACCAAATGGGACCATACAAAACAAAAAATGATGCGGGTTGCTTCACTAATTCTACCTCACATATAAAACACATACAGTAAACCTGAATCCTTTATAACCATGGGGGTCCCAAACTACAATCCAGATTCACTTCGAGACCTATGGCTAGAGCTCTTTTGAATGATGCATCTCTTTCCTCTAAATTAGGCACTGAGAACCCCTAATTGAAACTTTTCCTTCTAGTGCCACAAGCAACCATACCTCAACCTAGACAAAACCAACCATCATAGCACTACTCAAAATTCACAGACCCCGCACACACACATGCTACACTATAACTAAGGATATGGTTTAGAAGATTCACACACACAACCCCTTTTTATATTTAAATAGAGACGTTAGGGGAAAGGAAAACCTAAAATACATCTTCCCCTAAATTAGATGAATCTAAATTTTTTCAAAGAAACACACTTCAATCAAAATAGTGGTTCTCAAGAGAATACATGACCTTCATCGTTTCGATCTAGTGAAAACATTTCACTGCAAAGTGTCACCAAACAAGACCATTGCTATTGGTAGAATCATTAAAAGGATAATGACCTTAAAATGAGTCCCAAACATCATGTGATTTTTGACCACACTCATAATATCCTTTTATAACATGGTCTTCCCCATTGGTTCCTAACACAAACCCATGATTAGATGAAACTGAAAAAAGGTACAAAGATGATTTTAAGACAGTGGTCTACACCAATAACCTTGAGTGCTTTTCATTATCCCCAGTAGTTTTCCCTTAACTACTTCCAGTAAGGATATTCTAATACAATGGTGTCAAACGTTATACTTGATGACTCAGAAAACACAAAGAAACCAAAGCTTCCTTCAACTCCTCTCACATATTATATCCCACTATGAAAGTAATCACTCAACAGAGAACAAAAGGGGGAAGTCTCATGGTTTAAAATATGAGGAGAGAGTCCTTACGTTGATCAACTATAGGACCTAAAAACAGTGAATGACACATGGTCATACTTAAATCATGTGTTAACTTCATTACGGAGTCATACACTAGCAAAGATGAAAAACCAAGGACCAAATCAGACTAGCCCATTGGCCAAAAAATTCTAAAAATGTGATCCAAACATGCGAGGGAAACCATCAAAACCGAATCCTTAAACACTTATAGAAAAAGACCACTAACTAAAACCTCATACCATCTTACTGAAGAAACAAATGTCATAAATACTATTCAAATGAGAGGGTTTTTTGAACATCAAAACCATGCAATAATATCTTAAAATACAATTCAAATTACACCTCATCATAACCAATTATAAAAACACATCATCTTTTCATGAAAAACATGTTTATAAATAATACCTTCCTTGTGGGTACACATTTACCAATAGAGCCTCTTGGGTTTTACAATGAATACTTTCCTACAATAGTGGGCACTAACTTCATGTCCATCCCAGCACTCCTCCACTCATTCCATTAACCATCCATGTTCACATATATAACCATTAATGTCATAATCCCTAAGAATACCAATGATCAAAACAAAACATTTCCAATTATCAAAAGTAGAACAATCAACCCACACTTTCTCTTTCTCAAAACCACTAGGCCCAAAATCAAAACCCAATTTAAATCTCACAAAACATATCATAATGGCATTAATCATTCTGATAGAAACTCAATTTTAAATATTAAACATTAATTTCAAAAAAATCACCCCATTTCAAAACATTTTTGGTTTCATAACAAACTCCAATTCATCTACACCCATTTATTTAAATATTCATTAATTTTAATTTAAATCATTTTTCCAAAACCCTTTCAAAAAATAATTCACCCTCTTTCCAGGAATTTTTTTTGGAAATCCTTTTTTTTGGTATTAAAAATCCAATTCTGAAAAAATAATCTACATTTATAAAAACCTCTTTATTAATATCCATCTATTTTTTGATATATTCCCAAACAAAATTTGAAATCCCATTTACCAACTTTTGAAAATCAACCATATATTTTTTCTAAAATCAGGTTTCTCACAATTAAAAAAATGGTTCCTAAAAGCACATTCATATCCCAAAAAGAAACAAAATAATACAAGAGGAAACTGGTTTCTGTGGGAAAGAATATCATATGTTTGGAATCCATATGCTAAGTATACCACCATCACAATGACTGTTCTTGTAAAATGTCTCGGACTCCACATGACTTTACAGGACCCACGAGATCAGTGAGACCATCAACCCGACTCCATATTCATTTCCCCAAATATAAAAGAATCATAAGAACCAAATGTTCTAGATGAAACCCGACATACCCTGGTGACTTGAGTCCCTTAATGAGGTGTTATAGCCAGTCACCCTACTCATAATCGGAATATCAAGTCCTGAAAATCTTAGTTTTATTCTACCTAGACTCCTCCCTAAGGATTATGAACCAAAAGAGAATAACCTTCTCTGATACCATTTATTCATGAACAAAACTAGGACACCATCCAACTCGGTGCCTAACTTGATCTGTGGCTTTTCCCAAAGGGCATTCCTAATCCCCAAGTGCCGGAAATTTTTTTTGGGTATCATAAGCAACCCATGGGAAGAATTTAACCAAAAACATAAACATAAGGCACCATGTAGATAACAAGATAAAACAGAAAATGCAAAACCAAATGGGGAATATCCAATTTCTAGATTTAATGTTTACAACCTTGGATAAAACCCAAGAGGACTACAACAAAAATGGGGAACTATAACTCCAAACCCAAAATTCATGTAATTAGAGGAGTAAGATCCTCATGTTATCACCACAAAATTTCAAAACGAAGACCACGAGAAAACCAAACTACATCCAAATATGCAAATCTCTTACCAGAGAATAATTCCTAACAATGGCTACATACAAAGAATAGTGTGTGTAGGGTGTGATCTAAAGCCCCGTAGGATTCCACCCAAGTAAAAACATTACACAGTCCAAAATTTAAATATATTTTAACATGATAACTCAAGTAAATTCATTTAAAAGAATACTAAGAAAACACATTATGGGGTAAAACTTTTAACAAGGTACATTTCTAAGGTAATACAATCCCCAAACACATTCTTAAAAGAAAAATGAAATTTAAAAAAACACACACACACTTGAGTTCCACTGTATGCTGATGGATAGAAGCACATCATATTAATTAGACCACCATGGGTGAATCCCTATGGTTAAGATACCTCAAGTGGGACCCTATAACCTCATACCATAGTGAAAGCTGGTATAGTAACCACAACAATCCATGTTCTCATCCAAAATCCACTAGAGAGGAGAATCATCCAAAATTCTAGTGGTCTCTAGCCATCTTCATAGTTTAGTTATTGATATATTATTCAATAATGCTTTGTGAAATCGGGGAAAAAAACTTCTAAATCAGTAGCGTACAAGATCTATTCATCCAACCTAGATACCAATAATTCCTTTGGGCTTATGTTAATGTTCACATATCAACCAAAATTCCACTTTCACAACCAATTTCCAATCATTCAAAGAAAATCACCCCATTCACACAAAAAATAATTTCCATATTACTCATAAAAAACAATTTTTAAATAAATTTACCATCATATACATAATTAACAAATTCTTATTTCTACGAACACAATAAAGTAATATAAATAATCCCCCAAAGTCATGGTCTGATCCCCCTTGTCGAAACCACACATCAACCAATTACCCTTGAAAACATACATTCCAGTCTTTGAGAAAATTTCATTCTAATTATTTAACATAACAAAGAAGACCTCGTACCATCAAGACCAATTTACTTTGTCCAAAACATCACATTAAATACATTCTCACCAAGGGTTCCTTGAGAAACACAATCCACACCTTTCATACAAGACATACCCCTATCAAGAAACATCATAATGGAATAAAAACAAAATATAACCTTTTACACAAAAATAAACAATTTTCACCACACATATGGGCCAAATTATTTCAAACCACATTTCTCACCACACAATTAATTTATAAAACAATTTTAAATACATAAAAAATCATATTAAAAACATCTAAAAATGATAAATTAGGGAAACACCTACCATGGACAAAGAAGCTTCCATAAAATGGTGAAAAATACAAACCCACCTCCTTGAGACCCTAGAAATGAATTATTTTACCCACATCATCAATATTAAACACTAAAAAAAGAGATCTAACCCATTATAAAACCCTATAAAAGCTGGAAAATTGAATCCCCCAAAATAGAAGATTTGAAACCTTTTTTGAAGAGGGGAACAAGAGATAAGAGGACATTAATAAGAGATCACGGAGGGTCTTCAACAAAAATTCCCAATGAATGGATCCCAATGAGCCGGGTGTGTAGGGAGGAACACCTAGGGATTGGAAGACCATGTGTGCTGAGTAAGGTGGTGGAATTTAGAAAAATTGGAGGGAGAGAAAAATAAGCCCCTAAATTTTAATGACTTGGAAGGCCTCATGGTATGTTCACATAGTTTGTCCAACCATAGAGAGACCATGTGGCTGCCACTACCAATAGAGGCACCTATAGCATGGGGAATCTATAGGGTCTGACTAACCATGTGGAAGCCATGTGGTCACTTCTGGCCATGACCCATATCCACATATTGTTTCCTGGTATGAGGCACACTCTTTCACCTAATAGTGCGCTAACCATGTTCTGCAACCAATTTAGCCCACATTTCATACTTTTCACAAAAAAAAAAGAAATCCCAAATTTGGTAACTACAACAAGGATGAATTTAATTAATATGTCCAATGAATAAAACCATTACACCTTTTTCTTGAGATAAATAGTTAGGGACCCAACCCAAACTATAATAATGAAAAACATCAAACCTGGGTGTGACACATGGTGTCCGGCAGATCACTAGGAGAATTTTTCGTGTATTTTAGTGACCAAGAGTATCCGATTCATCCCTTATTTTTATATCCATTGTTTTATTTTAAAATTGTTTGTGATTCATTTTTATTTTATTGAATGTTATTTAGGGAAAAAATTATTCACTGTGGTGATGAGCCATTGGTGCTCTGAAATAGCTGCGGTATTCCTCCATTTTAGATATTTTCCTCCCTTTATTGAAAGGATTTTTTGTTGAATTTTAATGTCCTTGTTGTTGTTGACCCGCATGGCCTAAGGGAACTCAGTTGGATGCCACATTGAGGTTAGAGGTTGTCTGGATTGCCTTTGTAAGAGGAGTAGGATTTTTTGAAATGAGATTCATGTGATCTTCAATATGTTATGCACATCACATGGTTCTTTTTTGAGACCTTACGATGGTCACGTGATCATGATTATTATAAAGGATCACGTGATCCACAAGTTCCTCCCCCATCTTCTTCCTTTACTTTTGTGGGGAAAAATAATACTCATATTCCGGTATTTATTCCTTTCTGAATTTTCCTATGATCATTTGGTGAGAATAAATAGTGACATAAACAAAGTGGTTTTAGTTCAAAAGAATTTAAATATTCATATTGGTATAAATTAGTCGTCTTTTTTTCCTTTACATAACCTTCCGGTTGATTCCAATGTTGGGTGTGGTATGATTCATGTTTTTTATTATTATTATCGATTACAAATACATGTTTGGTGAAATCATACACATCAATACCATAATTTAAATGTTTCTTACAATAAAAAATATATTATTTGTATATTTAGCAAAAAAATTGAACATGAATTTAAAACCATCTATATGAATTCTGGTTAAAGAAAAAAAATTGAAATAGAAGGCAGAAAATAACAATCTTTCAATACCGTGATTATTCTGGTATATAAAATGAGGTGGTAGTCCCTGATAGTCACAATAGCATGTTTAGCTTCGTTGTCTACTCATAGTTCAGTCTCCCCATGATCAGTTATTCTCAATCATCTTTTTTTTATAGAATTTTAAAACATAAATGTGCAGAAAAAGGTATATCTAATACCCAATTTTTAGAAAAAAATATATTTCAGCTGATAAAAAATTGACCTAATGTTTCCTCGTGCTTCTCCGGTTGGGTGATGTATTATTATAGTGTCCCTTATTGGCACATACAAAACAAACATCATCTTATTCATGTTATTTCCGCATGATATTCGTCTTCTTGAAAAAAAGGTAAAGTAACTTTGGACTTATATATCTTCATTTTCCCCTTTCATTTATACATCATAATTATTGAATAATTTTTAAACATTTTTTCCTTATTAACATGGAATATAATTGTGAGAATACCTTGCAGAAACTTATCAATGCTGTTCATTTCAAAATGGACCACAAAACTCGAGAATCTCTAAGGGAGTGATTCAAGAATCAGATCGGTGCACAATACATCGTTGAGTTTAAACCCAAAAACCTCAAGTCGCTCAATGTATACAAAGATCATTAATACATGAGTCCTAGTTTCTAAAACCTTAAAAATATTACTCTGAATGAGTGGTTTGGAAATATCCAACAATTCATTTGAATAACTCCCCTTGTATAATCCTTGGAGGATCTCATTCATACTATACACATCCATATTTTAATAAGACTTTATGAGTTCACTAGACATAGATGAATGAAACCAACATTGAGAATTGAATGAATCACTCATATGTTTTTTTATTAACACGGAACTCTTCGTCACTCACCTCCTAGAATGGTTGATTAGGATGTAAGGATTCTTTCACACAAGATTTATGTTCATGGAGAAATACGGCTTGATGGTGTCTAAATCATTCTCAAAATTTATTACCAATGAAGAGACTTTCTTTATTACTTATAAATTGTAGGGATACTGTGGATGATGAAATTTACAACTTACAAAATCATAAAAGATACTTTTATTAGTACTATTTTTAATTAAAACTAATTCGAGAAATAATAATTAATTATTTTTATTAAATATCCCATTATTTTATTATGTACCAATGTCCATCATAATTAATGTCAAAATTTCTAGTTTATACGACATTCGGGTGCAATGGATCTATATTCCCCTTTGTGTAACCCCATGGAGGGTTTTTCCAGCTACTTGAAGGTATTTAGATAGGTAGGTATTTTCAAACCATGATATTGAAACTCTTTAATCAATGGAGTGGGCTCCCCAATCCTAAAATTATAACTTCGATTTCCTCAATACTTGCCTCCATGTTAATACAAGACTATAGATGGATACTTCTCTTGATATTATATGGTTAATCCAACCTAACGCCATCATAAGGACTCCACTTTAAAACTAAGTCTCCCAATGAGGAGTTTTCAAACACATACTTTTAAGGATTTCATTCCTAATCATGTAATGTAAGGCTTGGTCTAACATAATATTATGTTGAGGGATTTTAGATATTTGTTAATAAATTTTATCTTGTATTATCTTTGATATGTATTTTTAATATTAAGTGGATTTTACTTAATAAATTAATCACATGGGAGAAAACATTTACACATTATCCAGTTATTTAAATTCTGACTTTTCAAATTAATTCTTTTATTTCTGTGATCGAGGTATGAAATCAATAAAATAAATAATTCATAGACATAAAAAAATAACTAAATGACATCTTCATGAGTATATATAATGATTAATTTTCAAAGAGAACATTAAATAACCCTATGAATTAAGGTAAATGGCCCATATGGATGGTATTATAATGAGTTATAGAATTCCAAATTTCCACATATGTATCACCAATGATTATATTGTTATGCTTCCGTCTGGTATCATCTCCACATATCTCTGGAAAGACAATTAATTGCATCATTTATAACTCATAAATATTTGAGGGAACCAAATTATTCGTTAATGATGGATTGTATACATTACGATGGACTTTCTGGTCCTATATAATAATGGAGGGAGTGAATAAATGTATGACATTTTTTAATTTAATATTAAATAATTTCAAACTCATGAAATATATTAAATTAATTAAAACTAATATGTACATTTTTATTGATCAAACTCATGAATTTTCATACATTAAACATATATGAAAAATTAAACTAGTTGACATTAATTTCATATTTTTTCTTTTTAATTAAGATAAATGTGATTAAATTACATAATTCGCATTCATATTAATGACCATCTAAATCCTCTTGGAGATAACCACATTAAGTCCTTAATAGAAAATAAATAGAAGAACAAATAATTACCTATTTATTACAATAAGTTAATTGTTCATTTAATGTAACACCACATGGTTTTAAAAAAATAAACAAAATTCATGAAAAATTGTTTAATTTTTATATTTATATAGTGACTTTAAACATAATTTTTCTTCTATTATCGTTTGAACTTCAAAAAACAGTCATCTATAGTGGTGTTCAGTAAGTTATTTGGAGTTTGATGGAAACAACATGTTTTTTTGGGAATTGTAACATACCTTTATGAATTGTAATATGAATAGTATTATGATCCTAATGAATAGTAAATTGTATTATTATTTTATTTTCATAAGGAATTATGATTATGACATCTTGGTTAATTTTTCAATGTGATATAATAGTATTTATATAATTAATATTGCTAATTTTTGAATTATGTTTGATTTTATTTAAATATTAAATTAATAATATTTAGAAAATTATTTTCAAAATATGGAGATTATTTTTGAATTATTCTCCTCAAAAAATGGATAGGGTGAATATTTGGGATTTTTTGGAAATTTTTGAATTTTTTATGAATAGTGAAATACTGTAAATTACCATATATTCAAATTATCAGGTTAATAAACTATTTGTGAAATCATAAGTGATGTAAGACCACTTGGTTAGAACTCAAATGACATTATTAAAATTTAGGGGTCACATTAATTGATACATTTTATAGTCATGAGAGAAAAATTTATAATAATGATTTAAATAATGTAAAATACCTCATTTACTCCATTACAAATACCACATTAATTCCCCTCTTTCTCCAAAACTGCTCAGGCCATGATCATTGACTAATTTTTTCCAAATTCCCCAGTCCCAATCTCCTTTCCCATGTCAAATAATTACTCGTCTAACCCGAAGGGAAAAATCAAAGGCCATAAAGAGGATCTCGAGGAAAAAAGATCAAGAGGAATGAAATCCTCTTCGATTTCATGGGTGTTCCTTTCCTTTCCTTTCTTATAGTCTATTCCCCACCTCTTATCCAAGAGGCATGAATGCTCTATAAATATTTTTTATTCTGGATTTTTTCAGGTCCATGAAAATTAATCATCATTCTTCTTCTCTTCTCCCATTTATTCAAGCAATAAAAACATTGTCTATGATGTGTGCAATTACTGACATCGTGGACGAAGTGATTTAATTTTTCTATAATTTTTTACCGCCTTTCAATGAAACAATATTTATTGTTGAACCATTTTATAATATATTTATTATGTCTCATACATGGTTCTGGACTTATTTTGTACACATGGCATTAATTTATAAATCAAAATGATGTCGTTATTATCAAAGAACCACTAAAATGATCTAACCAATCATCATTAATGTTTTCACTTATAAATCACCAATGTTTTAGAATTCAAAATGATAAGTGGTATAATTTATGGTTCTGGAAATATGTAACTACCATTCCATTCCAATTTTTGAGTTTCAGTCTCAATCAAAAATAATATCAATCATGACCAGATTAGGGGAACCATGTAAATAACACACTTGACACAATGAATGTAACAAAATATAACTAATAAATTTTTCGACTGATGATGTAAAATGATCATATAATGTGTTATAAAATGGAATATGTTTCTTTACAATATTAAAAACTCTTTTAAATATTATACAGGAGGCTTAAACACGATTCAAGTAAGAAGAACCCGATGAAAGTTTGTTCTTTGCCCAATTTAAATTAATTGGGTTAACCTTATTCTTTATTCATTATGTGGTATTAAGAATATTGGTGTGATGATTTTTTGTTTATATTATGTCTCACCAAATGTATTTACAATGTATACACATATCCATTATATTGTATTAATTCTCAATCCAATTATATTTTAAGGGACCTTCTTTTTAAAATCCTTTAAAAACTATCTTTAATAAATTTCAAAAAGATTATTTTTTATGTATATGGCATGAGTGGTTTCATAAGATTTTCAATATAATTTATTTCCATGATATGTCCTTTGGTAATTATTTATGTTGGGACGATCCCATTATAGCTCAAGATATGTTGGGTTGTTCCCATTATAGATCAAGATATGATGGGTGACCCTCATTATTTCTATCCAATGCATTGGGTAATCCGGAGATGGAAGTTGACCAAAAGGTTATTCCATGTTCAAGGGTAAATAATAAATTTATATGGTAAATTTTTCGAAAAAAAACTACTTAATGTTTCTATTCATATGAGTTTTATGATTATGTATTTTATTGGTTTTTATGTTATCACTTGACTAACAATTGCTTTCTTTATATCTTTTTCTGAGTTTTATACTCATGCCAATATTTTAAAATGTTTCTCACATGAGATAGGGATGGGTAAGAGAAATAATGGAGTCATGATGATTGATATGTATTTCTGTTAAATAAATCTTTTTTTAATTTTTTATATTTTTTATTTTTTGAAAAAAATGGATACTATTTTAGTACTATATTATAGTATGAATTTGGTATGTTGTGTGTGTAAGATATCTGAATTATTTAAAACTCTAATCCAAAAATGATCCTAAATTTTTATTAATGTATCTCCTTTTGTAAAAATCAAAATTAATTATCATTTTAAAAAAGGGTCCTTATATTTAAATTTATTTAAAATTATAATTTATTTTTAAAACCCAACAGGTTTCAATCAATAAAAATATGTTTCAACACTAAAATTTAAAATTTTATTAAATTTTGTTATTCCATTAATTGTGAGACTACATGGCATGCACTATCCTGAAAAACATCATGTACCTCAGTAATCAAGTATTTGGGTTACACGGTTAGGGATTCAATGTGTTACCTCGGATAGAAAATATGATTTATACAAGCGAATTACTCACTATGCAACCACTTGTTGTGTACGTAGGATAACGTTTTGGGCATATGAATATCTAAGATGGACTACATGGAATTTAAAAGCCAACTACACATTGTGTATCCCATATGTCATGTGTCCACTATTCCCACCTAATGGCTCAATATGTATTTCAAATTTGATAAATGGTGAATTATTTAGCTTTCACACCACATACATATCATGTATATCAGAAATTCTAGAGGTTTTTAGTCTCAAATTTCTTAACCATGTAGAATAACAACAAGAATTACATGATTTATGTTACTATGCCATGTATACTACTTGGTGTGTATTCCTATTACACGCCTTGTAATCTGATATCTCATGTTCCAAATTATCCTGATATATATATGGTGTGAAATAAATTCACCACATCTAGTTAAATAATCAACATGTCTTTTATCTCTAGTGACATCCAGGTACAATGAACATGGGTACCCCACATGTACTCTGACTATACACATTGTAACCACAAAAATTTCACAATTTTTGTTGAAATCTTCAGTCATTCATAATTTGTTCCAAGACATTTAAGAAATTGAAACACTAAATTAACATGATTAGTTTGTTGAAAACATATTAATTCAAATAAAATTAGAAAATAAATAATAAGAAATGAAAAATTCACCCCTATTATATATAGATCAAAAATAAAATAAATAATTATAAATTTAAAACATGACCACTCTGATACAACTTGAAGGTTCAAGGCGCAATGAATGAATGTGATGATGGGTGATATATTATAATTTATTTTAATATTTCTTTTCCCTAATACCCATTAGATGATATTTCATGTTAAATTTTTAATTCATTTATTTGGATCTTGAAAAAATAAACACCTAGGCTAATGATGCTTTTTCTAATAAAAATTATGATCTTCTGAATGACCCTTTTATGATTTCCTTTGTTGCAATGTGATGATAAAAGGGTGTAATTCCTCTAGTGGAGATCTAAATGCACTATATTGACCACCAAGAAATTTCAATCAGTTTTTGTGTGGTAGAAAAACAAATTTTTTATCTTGGGTGGTTTGTGTTTATCATTCATTCTTTAATCATGAAAGAATATCTCTTTCATTTTCCATTCTTGAGAGGGGTATATAAAAAGGATTCGAGATATAATTTCATTTTGGGCAATGATTCTCTATTTTTGTACCACACAACATACTAGACTTAACCATTTATTTATTTTTCTAGTGTATAAAATATTATTTAATTACATGCCAACACATAAACAATATTAAAACCTTTAATTAGCCCCATGTAACATAATAATAATAATAATAATATTATTATTATTATTATTATTATTTTGGTACATTCCATCTTGTGAAAGAACAAATATTATTTACCTGAATTGTATATTAATATTTTTCACGAGACATGATGTTGGTGTGTTTGAACTCCACTGTCATTTATTGAACACACAAATAAATATTAAATATTTTATTCGTAAATAAATATTTGTGATCAACAAAACATGAAAAAAATTTATTCCTTATTCTTGAGAATAATAATTATTCAATAATTAAGATCAAAAAGAATTTAATTTGGATTAATGAAAACACGTAGTCTGTGACCCTATAGGATTATTTTTTGTTGGTATTATGTGGAATTACCTATAGTCCAAGATTAATGTTTTGCAATGGGATAATGAATCCATGTAAATAACGTAATGTTGAAATAATTAAATTCACATATGAACACTCATCATTTCATATAATATTTTTTTTCTAAATATCTTATTAAATAGGACACACATCTATATCACTAGTCTATTTGCTTGATACGTATTTCTTTTACTATCTGAGATAAATGCGTCATTGAACCATCTGTATAGAATTTGATGTGACTGTTTTATTTCAATCAATGGGTTGAGAAAAAAACATCCATAAATAGGGAAGTTATAAGCCTTTCCTAGACTTAACCATTAATTTCATGTAAACCATGACGTAACAAATGCACCCTATCATAGAAAACACATATGGACCCATTATTTTTATCAACAAATCTATGAGGGCATGTTATGAATTGAATTAATAATAATATTAATGTCTAAAGACCACTACACATTCTCCCGAATATGAATATCCAATGAAACCAAACCATATAGAATTCATAACGGTGGGTCTATCTTTATAATATTCCATCTTGTTGATTACCAAGTGTGAACATCATGAGAATAAGTCTTATATACATATGAGAACTCACACTTGAAAGGCTACATATTATGTTCCATATCATAGTATGTTATCTAACCGTGGAACATTATTTAAGAATATCATCATATTACTTTATGGTTCTCATCATAGTGGAGAACATATATGACTTTACCAATGAGAAGTATAATCTGAGATATTATTACATTAATGTCATGAAAAACATTGAAATTATGTAATCATATGTTTCATTAATATTTTATACAACAAATATAATGGAAATTAGAGTAAAACTTTTTTTTCCTACGACACCCACTCCAACACCATACACAAACAGATGCTTCAATAAGTGGTGAATGGAATGAAAAATATGATACCCAGCCATCTCGAATTTAATGAAAATTTAATAACATGAAAACACCATAGCATTCAATTCAAAAACAATGGGAACTCCCAAATTCAACCTACTCCATTAGTCTTGGTGTAATCCTTCGTACCACCAAGCATATCATCATGCATCCCACCATAACAGGAATCAATTGTTAATAAAAACCCGAGCCTTCTGGCACATATCATTCCAAACCATATACTTTTCTAGGATCACATCACATTATAGATAAAGGTTCCCTAACCATATAAATCAGACCAGGTTGTAGTAAAAAAATCAAAATGTAATAAATAAACTTGGCCTAAGAACCAAGACATACTTAATTCATAAGAAAATGGAATCTCATAGCCACAATCAATTATCATTATCAAACAAGGATTCATTAGTTCATTCATTTATCTAATTCAACTATCACATGATACAACCATCAGAAACCTAATTCATCATCTATCAACAACTATAAACTATTTGAACTTGTTTTCAACAAAAAAATTTAATTTCTCAAACTATAAAAATGAAAATTTTCATTTAAGCATGACATGAGAATCGCCTTATATTCTATAAAATTATAAAGATTTTTTTGAAGTTGATCATGCCTCTACATTATTTAGAGAAAAATAATTACTACATTCATGTTAATTATGAAATTCAAAAATATGAAACATTTTGAATCATAGAATTGATATAGATAAATATTTATGTAAGAAAACAAGAGTGAATCGATTCAGATGGTGAAAACACATGTGATGGTTACAACCAAAACAAAGATTATTTCTATAATATGATTTTATCCTTATTATGGTTAATCCCCTTGTCACCCAATGTAATAATTCTTTAGGAATTTACAATTTACTATATAATTAGAGAAGTAAAAATTATGAAACCACAATTTAGAAGTTCATTATTCTCTGCACAAGAATTGATGATCAATAATAAACCACCACTAGAGGAAGCACCACCGCGCTAAAGGAAAAAAAGGTGGATCCTAAGATTCACATGCCTCTAACAAACCGAGCTCAAATATTATCCCTAAAACAGAAGGGTTTATCATGAAAAAATATCAGAAAAAGGATGTACCAAAATGTTAAAGAGTATTGAATGTTACATTGAACCATGTTTGCTCGATGTTTCAAAATATATGGGTTGTAATCCATAAGGATTTAATCATTAGTCATCACAGGGGAACAAGTATAAATTACCCATTGAAAATTTCCTTCCATGATGCCTCAAAATGAGAATCAACCCATCCACATTGTAGGTTTATTCAGATCATATAAAAATATAAAGAAATCAGGTGGAGGAAGGTATATCCATAAATGGAGGGGAAGAATTTAATTAAAAATTCATTTAAGACACCTTATTTAATATGCACGATTTTACCCTTTGAAATGGATGAGATCCACAGATAATGGGAATGATTTTTTCTGTTTCAAAATAAGCATGACAATCTCCATGGCTTCCACCATGGAATCCCCCAAAAATGTGGTGTTCTTATGTGTTCAATATAAAAAATTATTCCTCAATGGCGTATTGTCTATATCATATGAATTTACTCCTCACCATTCCCATAGACATGGAGTTGTCAGACGCACTTTTCTACATTGGACAAGAGATCATCCAAGGAAGAAATCCAACAACCACAACCTCATTGGGTATTTCCAAGATTTTTGTTTTATATAGGAGGACCCATATGCCAAAATAGTCTACAAATATCCTGAAAAGTCATTTCCTTTGTCGTGGAATTCCATAGATTCACTTGGACAGCCACCAAGCACCCAACACCATGGAGTACTAAATTTCAAAATGTCCAAGAAAACTCCTCTAACCTCTTGAACACCTCTAAACCCCCTATTGGAACCACTGATCGTTATAAAATTAAAATGGAAAGGTCATAAAGATCCTAGATATCAAATTAGATACTTCTCAAAAAATTATCATTCATATAAATTAAAACCAAACATAGATAGAATATAATTGAATGGTTCTTCTAAACAACTACTTCACAAGATACCTCTCAAGAATCTCTCCATAAACAGAGCACAAGTACTTAACTTATAAGAACAAGTCACAAATCTATGAAAAACTATGTTACCGCTCTAAAGTACACTCCCATGTGAGATACATCTCAAACATGAGAAATTCCACAAAAAAGGAATTAAAGAATATAAAACCATGACATAATACAGATAAATTTCATGAACCAGAAAACATCGATATAAATAAAGATCTAGGAATCAAAAAAATTATTGTTGGGATCACATATCAATGTCTCATGTTTCTATATGATCTCCTCCACTCAACAACATCACCAAAGGACATGAACCAAGGGAATAGAACAACCACACCACACCTTCTCCTGGTAGACATGGATCTCCACAGGATACACCTGAATGGATTCATCATAATTGATTTTGATCACTTCCAAATTGAAGATGTGAGTGTCACCATAAAGATAACAGTGAATCAATGACATATGAAATACATCATGAATCCTGTTCATCTACAGTAAAAGTATTATCTGATATTTAATGATTTCAGTATGATCTAACACCTCCAAAGGCCTAACAAACCAGGTATAATTAATATTCCCATGATTAATCATTCGAATTACATGGAGACAAGTCACCTTCAATAAATCATAACATCAAATGTAATACTCCATAGGCCCCCTTCTATAGTACGAATAGGAATTATAATAATCATGAACTACATTAATCCTCTCATGAATCACTTGAAACCTATATATAATGCTTTTCACTAGTTCTACCCTAAGAATTGATGACTATCAGATAGCAGTCCATAAAAATGGAGAATAAAATGGTTGACCATACAAAGCATTAAATGGTTCCACACCAATGGTGGAGTAAAAACTGTTTTTTTTTTAAATCAACAAAAGGAAATTACCTCATCCATAAACCTCTAAAATCCACGTCACAGTTCTAAAACATGAATTCAAGAGTTTAGATTTTCTACTATATCTGACCATCCCTATGATGATGAAAATTAGTATTATGGTATTACATAATAATAGATACTTCTTTACACCATGTACATGAAATAAGGATCTTGGATGGAGATGATTATCCTAAAAAATCCATACACCCACCTTGTCACCTCTATACAATACATAAATAATTCCCACACTGATATTGACTCCCTGTTTATTAATAAGTTAGTTGATTATTTATAACGTTACACTATCATATGTATATAATCCAAGAGTCCATAATATTGTGGTAAACTAGTGACAATGTTCATATATATGTGGTTAATCATACACTAAGGCATATATAATAGCTAGGGAAAATCATTGATGCCACACTTTTCTATATTTACATTATGGAAGACTATACATATGGCCATAAACACTTTAAATTAAGGATTTAACAATGTTCACTAAAGATGACTTCTGAAATCATGTCACATATTTTTCATGTCAGGATGTACTACCAAGGTTAAGAGATGGTACTCACAGAAAACCACCTAATGCATCCCCAAATGAATGAAAATCCTCCCTAATGGCAGAAAATATTGTGGATCATCCTTAGAATGACCATAAAATGAATCTCCTTATAAAACATCATCTTGTAATGACTCTAACTTATAATCCCCAAACTAGGAATCCTCTATGAGATGCACCAAATAAAACAGTACAATCATCATTAATAGGAAACCTCAACCACTATCCTCACCCAAATCAAATTGTTTTGTAGAGAACTTTCATAACTATCTATGAATCCCATGGTTAATACATTAAATCACAACATGAATTACTATATAAAGTATCATCTACATACATTACCCTTTACGAGGGTATAAGAAATATTAAAGGCATAATTCTATAATAATCCCTTCCACTGTCACCATTTCAAGGTCAAGTCATTCTAGGAGAATAAATTCATTAAGATCTTATGATTGGTGAAAACTATAAAACATTCAGCAATGATGGAGGGTTTCCAATACTTCATGGAAGAGCATAACCCTATTAAATTGAAATCATGGGTGACATATTTATATTCTTGGGGTTATTACTGTACAAAAACATAAGAAACAACCACTATCTTCTATATTAAGAAATTACCCAAGCTGAGACCCTAAAAGTAATATAAAAACTCAAATTTCACTCCAACATATCAAAAATGATGTTTTAGATTGTGGAACATCATCTCTTTCAAGTGCCTAAAACAATATTTACATTGGTTCTTCCACAGCAAGACATGATATTTTCATGAGAATATTTTCTTATGAGTCACAATGTAAGAGAATTTGGTTATGGAACTCCATTTACATATTTCATGTCAGTGGAAGCACTATAGAATTGTAAAATTATGATGGGATTCCCAAAAAACTAGATCCTCAAACATTAATGGTTCCACAACTACTCCAAGTTGGGATATTACATAATTTAGAAAATAACTTCACAATACTAGAACATGAACTTACAAAGATTCTCTAATATCTACTGATGATGAAGAACTCCTTAAAAAACCAGTAGATGCACTGTGTGATCTTCCTAGAATATATGGTAAACAGGGATATCACAGATCAAACTCACTATTTGGTAAAAATATCTCAAGGAATTGTTGTAGTGTTTTAGGTAGATTGTTTTTTTGAAAAATAAGATTTTCGTTGTAATATTTGGATTTCGTGATATATTGTTGAAAAACTATGTTGAAATGGATCCTAATAAACAGAATGGATGATACGAATGTATTATAGAAGGATTCATATACATGGTGGAATTATTTCAGAGTGTTTTTGAAAGTTTTGGGTTCTATAATCCGAAGGATGGAAAAAAGTGATTTTGTCAAAGGGGGTATTTTCAAGTAAATATTTAAAGATATACACATCAGTGATGGAGATTCACAACATTTCACGCAATTGAAGATTCAATATTCTCATATACAAAAAAGCAATGTCATGTATTACAAACAAGTTATAAAAGTGAATGAA
This sequence comes from Viscum album, assembly GCA_963277665.1. Lineage (NCBI taxonomy): Eukaryota > Viridiplantae > Streptophyta > Magnoliopsida > Santalales > Viscaceae > Viscum > Viscum album. The sequence goes on from OY728147.1 coordinate 1,345,566,362, forward strand.
AGATGATTTTTCATGACACAAAGTGAGATAGAGTTGAATGTACCAGTGACATAGTGTTACATACCAAATATGATGTCAAATTGAGAAGTTTCACACGAAAACACAGAGGATGGCACATAAGGATCTTGTCTGCAGGGTTTTTCAGGTCGATAAATAGGTGGCTACCTCTTTCATTTTTGTGACTCAACCCTTATGTAAAATCAAAGATCTGAATAAAATAAGATTTTCTCAAAAAGTGTAAAATTTTAAAATAAGTATAGTTTCATGAAGAAATGACTCATATGATTATTGCACACAAAAGATAACTTTTTTTGCATAGCCAATGGAGTTTCACACAATTTATGGATGTTGCACATAAATTGATGTTTTGTGAAAATCCAAAAGTTTCACGATTTTTGGGAGTTTTGCAACAAATAAAAAATGTTGAGAGTAATTTAGTAGTGTTGTGTTCAATCTATCCAAAGGTTTCAAGAAATAAAATTTCGTGTAAACTATATTGAATTTAAAAACAAACCTATGGTAAATTGTAATTCATACATTATATGTTTGTGGAACTTAATGATGCACAAAATGAGGAGTAAAAAATATTGATTCATGTGATGAAAAGATGATTCTTAGGAAGGAGTAGTGATCAAACTTCGGTTGAGAGAGTAGTAAGCTTTCAATTTGTGATTGGATGTAAACCAGGAGGGATAGTGCGTCCACACAAAACATTTTAAAGGCAGTGACCCTATTCATAGAATATATATAGCATGAACAGTGATTGGAAGTCAGCCTTTTTTATATTTTACATTTGAACATTTTCATTGTATTCTCCTTGTACATACCCTATTAATGGTGAACCAAGTAAAATTGTTGTGTCTCAAGAATGCATTCGTTTCTATTTTTAAATTGAAATGGGAAAGGGAGAGAAGAGTTATTTGTTTAAAAATTAAATAACATCTGAAGGGAAAGTTGGTTTAATCATTCATATCCAAATTCACCCACCACACATCCTGGTATTTAACCTAGTTGGGATAACAATTTGTATCAGAGATAAAGGTTAATTTCAATGTTTTTATCTCTAGGGCATCGATGGAGGTTTTCAATAACAAAATGATTCTGATATTTGATGGATGAAATTTTCAGTTATGGAATATTTGGATTTATCACCAAACTCGATATTTTGGAATATATTTCTTTATTGTAGTAATGCATGGTATTTTAGCCAGTTTGGATAGTAGTACAATATCTGAAACTGGCCAAAGGTAATTGGATACTGAGACTAAAGGAATAATTTTATTAGTGGGAGATCTATCCAATTTAATCTATACAAATTTCATATTGTGAAGTTCTTCACATGATATGTGGGAATATATTCGAAATATTAATTTGGGTAACCCAACTGTTAGAGATGAAATTATTCTAGTTCAATGGAACAATGTATGAGGATCTCACAATGCCCCCTAATGAGTTTGGTGATGTATTATTTGACTGGATGAATATTTTTATTGAATTAATGCATGGTATTAGAGAAATTTTTTAAGGCATAATGATTTCAAAGCATATCCTGAGAATAAATACTCCCCAATTCAATCTAATATTTTTTAATTAGAAGATAAATATCCATAGGATATGACTTTAGATATCATGAATGGCACTCTAGTTCCATATGAAATGAAAAATTATGATAATGTGTCTATGGAAAATTATAATTCGAGATTGGTGGCATTCAAGTCCATCAATTATAGCTCCATTGAATATGGATACGATGAATAATATACAGATGAAGTGGAGTAATTATTTTACTCAAAACTACAAAGTGGAAAATAATTGTTCAAAGGGAATCTACAATTTCTTTCTATTGATGTGGAATGGTTGGAAATCTTATAGAAAAGTTCCCCATCATATTTTAGGAATATTATGAGGATGAAGTTGAAATTCCCATGAAAAATTATTCATCCTTTGTTAAAGGTATGAAAAAATTTAATTAAAATTTCTTCAAAAAGAATAATCTCATTTAATTTGAAACTGAATGGTAAGAAGAAAATAAGGTTGAGGATAAGGATAAATACAAATATAATAGACAAAATTATATGGTGGTGGTTGTTAGTAGATCCTAAAAAATGGATGAATGAAAAAATGATGAAGAGATACTCAATGGAACACTTGATATGTAAGCAGAATTTGTAGTCTCTCTTGACGAGATTGATGTTGGATGATCCAAACAAAGAAAACCAATATAGTGGTCCAGGATTTAAAAAATTATATACAACAGAAAGAATAAGAAATTTTTGGGAAAGAGGAAGAAATTGAAAAGATTATATATTTTATTCTAGAGAACTCAAAAATTGTTGGTGAGTATAATCTCAAAGATGAAGAAAAGAAAAATTTTATTGATGGTTTGAATAACACAATAAAAATCACTTCAAATGTTTTGAAGGAATTGAAGAGGAAGTCATCAAACAATGATGAAGATATAAGGATCATGAAATAATATTTATTCATAGCATGTAATCGATAAATAATATCATCCTGGTGGTAGAAAATATAGATGTAAAACATGGAGGTCCACTATAAAAGATACAACAACCTAATTCAAGTCATTAGGTCGGTATGGACTTGATAAAAAATATAAAGTAGTAATGGTTGAAGTCAGACCAAAAGCATCCACTCAATGACTGAATAATTTTTTGAATATGAATCATTACAAAAATATTAATATAATACAAGGGAAAACAAGTACTTCAGTAGGGACACAAGTGAATTCATCCATTATTGGATATTATTATTATTGAAAGAAGGGACACTCACAAAATTTAAAATACCTAAAATATTGTTATCTAAGGGAACCATACCAATTGATGTATCCATAGAGAGATCTATATTTTAAGATATCATTTGATGGTCAGTATTTCACGTGTGGAGGATTACAAAACATGGAATAATATTGATCTTTAATAATAAAGAGTAATTTGATGAAGTAGGATAAATGTGGTCTTAAGAAGTAGCTCAATATGTTATTAAAAGAGCTAAAAATAAAATCCTGATTTGACGATCTGAAAGATGAAGCTAGTCTATCATATTCTAAGGAATATGAATTAAAAAAAATAGAAAATAGATCCAAAAAAATAGTTAATAAGAATGATCTGCACGATTATCAATCAATATTGTGTATGAATAAAAAACATAAATCCCAACAAAAATAGTTAATATGGAAGTGGTTTTGGATATTTCCATTAAAACATAGAACTATTCTGGTGTACGGATCCTTAATAGTGGATACACATTCAATATGGTAGATAATAAGGATCTTGTTACAATGATAAAATAAGACAAGGAAGGTTCGGTAAAATTTAAAAATGATGAATTGTTGAAAGATTAATGGCTCGGGAAAATCCAAATTCGGGGGCATAGAAATGAGACATGCTAATGTCATGGTTTTTAATGTCTTAGTCCCAACTTTTTTAGTGTTAGTTTACTATGTGACTCGAGTAATGCTATAAACATTAAAAATAATATTTTATTCATTATAGGAAAATATGGTGTAGTTTTCATATGAAAAAGAGAACTAAGGGAAATATCTACCTTGTAGGTGGAGAAGAAATTATGTTCTTTTTATATAGGGAGGATGAAAATAGGTTGTGGAATAAAATTTTTTTCCATATATTCCTACAATCCCTAGAATATATGGCCAAAATTTATGCAGCTCACATTCTCACTATGATATCATTTGATCATACTCAAATGTGTGATTCTTATCAACAAGGAAAGGATATGAAAAAATTTGTATAATCCAAAAGTACAAATTTCAACCAGATTTCTTAAATTAGTGCGGGTATATGTATGTGGATTATCTCACCAAGAATCCTTTAATGGGAAGAGGGCTTATTTTCTTTTCATTGATGATTTCAAAAGGAAATCATTGGAATTATTCATTTCCATCATGTCTGATGCATTCAATTTCATAAAACAATATCCGAAGGATTCTAAAATAATAATTGGAAAAAAGAACCTGAAGATACATAATAATTATGGTATTGAATCAAAAATATCAATGTTGTGGTTATCTTGAGAAACATGTGATAGGGGATAAATTTATGGATGTGATAACACCTATAAATGGAGTGATTGAGTGGTGAAATTAGATCATAAACATGGAATGAACAACGCTTATTGAAAAGGTCCAACTAGAGAAATTTTTAAAATAATTTGTCTTGACATCCATCTATATATCACACAGGGCTCTGTTATGTCTGAATAAAGGAAAGACTCTATATTAGATATGGTACGGAAATATGGAAACATTGAAATACTTTAGAATATTTTGGAGTAAATTTTTTATTCTCAAAATTGAGAAACTATTGAAATTTGAATCATGTGGAGATGATGGGACATTTATTGGATATTCCAAAAAATATAAAATCATATAAATGTTTCAACAATATTCTTGGAAATTTGTATTAAACAATTATGTCACTACTTTTGTGAATGAACAAAATACTCAACTACACATTGAGTAGTTCCCTGATAAAAGTGATTAGGAGGAAAGCAACATAGGGAAGTTGAAGTGGAAAATGATGATTCATAAGAAGATACTCATGATGAGAAGATGTAATTAAAATATATACCTACATAGAAGTAGATGATTTAAGCTAATACTGATAGATAAAACATCTTTGGTGATTAAGAAGAACCAGTGGAAACATGAAGAATGATGTCATTACACCATCATTCCTTCCAATCTCACGTATAACCTAAATTTCTTAATAAAGGTTCTAGAGATGTGAACTAGGTTCTGGAAATGAATGAACAGCTTAACCAAATTGAGAAGAATCAGACGTGTATAATTGTATCGAGTCCAGCATATGAGAATGTCAATTGGATCAAATGTGTCTTTCATAAAAATATGAATGAATGTTATGCAATTATTTAAAATAAGGTACAGCTCAAAGGGAATAGGGTGATCCCATATACAGGGTATCAATTTCTATGAAATGTTTGAACTTGTTGTGAGGCTAGAGACAATTAGATTATTCTTGGTCATAATAGTGAAAAAGGTTTAATTTTTTTTAAATGGATTTCATGTCAGTGTTTCAAAGTGGTGTTCTAGAATAATAATACATATTGAGTAGAAAAATGGTTTTATCATTCATGAATATGAGAACATATTTTCTTAACTAAGAAGGGAACCATATAGATAGAATAACATAATGAGATCATGGTATATATGACTGGATCATTTTTTAGAATCTTTTTTTAGAGTGGTGGAGTTTCATATAATATATATTTTAACAAGGAAAATAATCAAAGGATTATGGTTAGGATGTATGTCCATGAAATAATATTTGGTGAATAGATGAGGTTCAATTCATTAAATTATCTGAATTCATGAAAAGTGTGTTTGAAATTTCAATGATTGGTGAAATGACCTTTTGCTTAGTTTACAAGTTACAAAAGGGAGGAATGACACATTATTTTCTCAAAAAATATTCTAAGGATGTCCTGAGAGGATTTTCAATAGATAAATCCAAGGAGATGATGACTTTTGTGTCCACCTAGATGAAATTATCATGAGATGAAGAAGGAAAACCAATTATTTTCTTAGAAAATAGTCATATCATTGGCAGTCAGCTGAACATGAAAGTGAGAATACATGATATAGTTTTTTTACACATGACTAGTTTCACTGTATCAATGTAATCCCAAGTAAAGACACTAGTGTTTATAAAAAATACCTTGAAATATCAAAGGCATGGTCGATTTTGGTTTTCTATATGAATAAAAATTTTAGGTGGAGTTATTGTGCTATACAAATGCAGAATGGGATGGTTCAGTATATGAGAGAAAATCATCATCATTTAGTGCATTCTATCATGGTGGATTGTGAATTTCATGGATAATAAAGAAATAATATTTAATTTAATTGATCACTGTAGAATATGAATATATTGAACCTACTCAAGCATTCACATTTATATTATGGGTGAAGAACCAGGTTGATGAAGTGAGAGTTGAAGGGAAGTCTATGATCAGAACCCATCATGACAATTCATGTTCAATAAATAATAGAAAAATTCATGTCCATCACAAACAAAAGAAGAACATTTAAATAAATTATCATTTTATCAAGGATAATGTGGATCAATGGCTGGTGATGTTGGAGTGTTTTCCAAACAATCAATAGGTTTCGGACATTCTACCAAAGGCCATACCCAAATAATCATTTGAATATCACTAATTTGATCATAGAGTTTAGTTGAATCCCCACATGTATAAAATGGTGGATGTGGGACCCCCTCTCCTCAATGTAAGTTTTGTTTTTCCATAATATTTTGATATGTTTTCATTACCTTATTACATAACACAAAAGAGTGACATTTGGGTTTGTTGACAAACTGGGAGAAGTTGTGTCTATAAAAAGGGGACAAATGTATTAATCAAGATAGGGGAGAAGATGGTAGGGGAATTACAGAACATGTATATTTAAATATAATGATTCTAAAGATGATCATTATAATGATATATATCTCAATAAATTATGTTTATAGTGAAATATGTTTAGTGTTTCTAGAATTAAGTGATTCATCGATGATCTTTTCATTATACAGTTGTTTATCACAACGAGGCTATATTATATGGGATTGAGTGTGTGTTTAGTAAATAATTGATTTATATTTGAATCATAAAATGTTAATGGTGGTAGAATATATAAAAATATTAAATGAGTTGTCAATGTTATAATAATTTACATCAAACCCAAAGGTTTATATTTCTTGGTAGAAATCCCCCAAATGTAAGATTACATTGTTTTGGGTTGATTTTTTTCATTGAAAAAGAATATTTACATGGTTATTTTAAGGGTTAAACATATATTTTTGAAAAATTATGTTGATGAAAATCAATTAAAAAGGAATGGATTCTCTAGAGGTGTTAAATAAAGATGCATATACAAGGTGGAACTATTTCCTAGTGTTTTCCAAATATTTCGGTACAAAATCTATATGATGAAAAAATGTGTTTTTAAAAAATGGATTATTTTCTTATAAAAGTAATAAATTTACATACAAGGGTGATGAATATTCACAATGTTTTTTTAAATCCAAGATTCAAAATTATCACATCAAAATATGATTAAGTTAGGTATTGTGTGTGAGTTCTAAAAGTGTGAAAAGTATTGTTTTGTGAAATACCAATAAATAGTGTTGAAAATGACCACAAAAGAGTTTTACACACCAAATATGATGTCAAATTGAGATGTTTTGTGCTCTCATAAACCTTTCGTTCCTAGAGGAAGTCATATAAGGATCTTGCAGACAAGGTCTACCAGGTCTACAAATAAGAGGCTACCCATTTCATTTTTGTGGCTCAAACCTTAGAGAAAATAAGGGCTATAGACCACATAAGAGTTGTTCACAAAGCATAAAAGTTGTGCATAAAAGGATTTGTGTGAAGCAATTACATTGATGTTTGTTTTGTGTATAAATGAAATTTTTTCTAAATAAAAAATGTTGTTTAAAAAATGTTTTCAATTTGTATGCTAGTGGAATATCCGTGATAATCTAAAATTTTCAGGAAAGTAAGGAGTTTTGTGATTGAGAATAAATGTTGCATTCAAGTTGGTATATATTTGTGCAATCCATCCAATGGTTGTGTGAAATAAAAAGTTGTGTGCCCCAAATTAATTTTCCAGTAAATGTAAAGTAATGTTGTATTCATCAAGTGGATGAAAGTGGAACTTAATGGTGTTAAAAAAAATATGTAAAACATATTGATTAAATTTAGCAGAAAATAGATTCTTCAATAATAGTAGTGAGAACAATTTGGTTTAGAGATTAGAGAGGTTTCAAATTGTGATTATTTGTTTACCAGAAGGGACAATGATTCCACTCCAATCATTGTAAAGGGAGTGGTCTTGGGCATAGAATTGATCTAGCCTAAACATTTTTTTGGAAGTGAGTTTTATTGGATTTCATAGATTGGATCCCTTTAATAATATGCTCCTTAGATGTATCCTAGATAGGGTAAATCAAGTAAAAATAATTTGTTTTTTTAACACTCTGATATTTCATAATATGTTATCTCTTCAATGTATTTCAATAACTTGTGCTACATGCAACACTGAGTTCGAGCGCACCATGAATTACAAAACTAGCCATTATAAAAAGAGGTTATGAATAGTATTAACTAAATTTTAAATATTAAATATCCTATATAATTTTAACATTAATATTTTGTGTTTATTATACATAATATAATAAAAATTCAATTTTTATGATAAAAGATGTAATTTTCAAAAAAAGATGTTTTATGCCTTTTAATGGTGAACACCTTTTATATGTAATATTTGAAAATTTTATATATTCAATTAAATTAAATTAAATTATTATTTATAATCGAGACATAAAAATTTATTTGGGATAAATTTTTGGTACTTTTCTGATAACGTTCATACTTTGATGAATTGTTAAAAATAGTAAATTTTAATTGAAAACAACATTTTTAATCGAAATAATTTATAGTGATAAATTATGCATTTGAATGGTTGTGAAGTATAGTTAGATTATATTTTTATCATTTAATTCTATTTAGGACATTATAATTAATTTACCATTTAAATATTACATAAACACATGTCAATGTTTTGATGGTTTATTCTTCTTTAAAAACCAAGTTTTTTTTCTTTAGACAATGGGAGTTAATTTTAAATAAGTTTATGCAACATATATTTTTTTAATTTGTAAAAATGGAATTTATTTTTGAAATCAGAATATCAAAATTTTCTAAGAGTGAAGTTTTGGTATTTTTTTTGAAAACATCCAATTTTTTATGAATAGTGAAAAACAATGAGTTATTATTTAAAATCAACTTTTTATTTAAAAAATTATTTATTTTATTTAAATTTCTATTAATACAAATTTTATATATAGTACCTATATATGTTCAATGTAATTAATTGGACTCATTTTATAAAAAGTTAATATGTATACATTTTTATTGAACTATTTACCGTCTTTTACCGACCTCCTAGGAGTATTTGCAAATTTGCATAAAACTTAATTTTACAGCCCCTATTAGTTGAATTTCAAAAATCAGATACACACGGTTAATATCAATAAGTAAAATGAGGTTCAATAAAATGAAAATAATTTGTGGTGAATAGTATCTTTTGACTTTTATTTTCCACTGTTAAAAGTAAATAGGGTAATTAATGATAAAATTGATATCATAATTACCATAACACATTTATTAATTATATTGGATAAGTATAATTCTACCAAAAACAACCTTATGAATAAAAAATGATCTTATTTGTTCTACTTCGATTAGATTAAGACATTTATTATTATTTTATTTTAAGAAGTGTAAAAATTGTTAAATTCAATATTTATTAACAAAACCATTTTTAATATAAGTTATACATAAGATAAATTCAACTATAAATATTCATTAGAAAAATAAAATGATTCCCTACATAATGGTATTTTATTTATAATTTATATAGATAAAATAATTAAATATTTTTATGACACAATGATGATGAAATAATTACCTTCATAATGAATTTTAAAATAATTGATATTATAAATATCCAAAAAAATATAATTTTAGTCTTTTGATGAATTAAAATAAATTCCTAGGTTAATATGACTTTTTAGGGTTGATTAGATAAATTTTTTTCAATGTGATAAGTTTTTTATTAATTTCAAAAAAACAAGATGCCAAATAGTGTAAAAATTGACATAAATTAGTTTTTACAACAAATACTATATTATTTGATGATATAATATTCCTAAAAATATTTGTTTGGGAAAAAGGTCTTCAATAATATTATATATGTAATTAATATATCACTTTAGATTCCCTTGGACGTTTAGAGTAAGTTCATTAACCATATAGTGTAAGAATATAAGAAGACATGGTTAAAGTTAAACTATTTCACAAAGAGTTAAATATTGAAGATAATTTTAATATAGTGACCTAATCGAGTCTAAAATCTATTGGTTGAGTGGATTTTGAACCATACCCACCTTATCAGAGAAATAAATATTTTTGGGGAAATTATAAACCGAAAATTATTTTATTATACAATTATATTTCATGTGTTTTCCAAAAGTGACCCTCACCTCACTTATAAAAGGGTACTTCCCCTTCTCTAAATTTCACACCTACAATGCCATTTGAATCATCCAAAACCTACCCAAATACCATCTAAACTATCAATATTTCTACCTAGAATCCTTACATTTATCATAAAGCCAACCTACAGAGCCCCTTTTATCAACTCAAAATGAAACACCTGAAGAAGAGGTAATAATTTCACCACCATCTTTCAAGTTCTTTTCATCTTCCACTTCCTCTTTCTTTTTTGTTATCAAAAAAAATAACACCATTAAATTTTATATACTATGATGTTATTATAAATATGGTAAAACCATATTCTTTATTCTATCCATCATATAATGTCAAAGTCACCATACGTGCGTACGTACGGCTTACCGTCTCCACGTCGCTGTGTAGTTTGTTATTCAAACACTTCATTATTTGGATGGGTATAATAATGAGTATAAATAATTTAAATAATAAACATAACAAGTTAATTATTATTTATATATTATATAACATCCAATTACATATGATTTCACTATCAATATAATGATATTGCCGCTTGTGCGTACGTACGGATTCTATATCCACAACGCTATGATATTCCTTTCCACGTTCTCCACTCAATGATGATTATAAAAATGAATATTTTTTATAAGTATGTAATATATGAATTAATAATTCTACTGTAGATATATACATATATATATATATACATACCCAAATCTTATTCACTTACTTCCGTTCAATATGAGATGAAAACAAAAACATCGTTTATGTGTATGTACGAGCTACTGTCTCATTAAATGGTGCCTCCCATTTCATATATCAATCTATTATTAATATTTATATTATAAATATATATGACATATAAATCAATTTTTATATTCCTGAATTATTTAAATCATGATCTAAATGATTCGACCATGAATAACAAGTAAAAACACATACAATAAAGAAAGTAATTATTACGAGAAATGTTAATTTAACATGGGGATAATTATTAATATGGAAGTATAAAGAAATAAATGTATCATGTAGGATATAATAATATGAATATGGTTATGGTATAATTTAATATAGTCATTATAAAGCTGGTTAAATGTACCCTCAGCCAATGAAAAGAGCAAAGTAAGGGTTAATTCTACAATCTATTCATTATCCGAGGTGGTTTTTGTGTATCTACTAGGACCTCACTATCATCTGAATCCATGTTTCAAAAAAATAATTTCAAATTGAATATTTTAAGGTTTTTTGGAAGGTAATCGTTAACTAGATCATCATTTTAAAGGGTTTAGATATTTATTATTCGAAGCCATTCTCATTAATTTCCATTTTTTCCAAATAGTTTTAAATGATTTATTTATATAAAAATGAATGTATTTAAAATGTTAATTCCTTTCAAAAGTTAATATAATGTTATGGTACACTTTGATTCAAAAATGCCTTTAAATGCATTCCTTTCTAAATTGTGTGACTTTTAATTGTTTTTATGAAAAATGGATATTTATCTCAATGAGTGTTAAAAATCATTTTCATCTATAAGAAAATATATTGATGGATTTTAAACTTGTTTGAAGTTGATTTATTTGGATTCAAATATTCTATATTGTATTGATAGTTTTGATATTTTTTTGACTGTGGATGTGTTATTTTTATACAATTTATGGTTTATGTATAATGTATTGACATTTCGTATGCTAGTTTTAATATGAATGTTTATCTTATGTTTAAACCTTTTCATAAGAGGAATGAAATAGACTTAGTAACTGACAGGTGGATCCCACTATAGCTCCTCGATATTTCGGTAGGTCTAATGAGATAAACTAGTGTCTTGGCAGAAGGCCTTGACAATATCTTATTTGTATTATTTGCACAAGGCCTTATCTATGTGGTTATGAAGTATGGCATTATGCATTTCAACATTAATAAATTAGATATTGATATTACATGTGATTATTCGACTAGTAGCAAATCCATGTGAATTAGTAAATAACATTATTAGATTTATCTTTCCCCTATTATTATAACATTAAATTTTAAAAGTCTTATGTTTTAGTCTTACACATTTCCTTAAATTTTTATGTTTATTTATGAATGTCTCATCAATATTGTAATCCTTACTGAGCATCTGATCTCACCCTTTTCTATATTATAATTTTTCCTGGATTCGAAGAAGTGTATTATGATTGATAAGAATGGTTAAGCTATGGGATTAATGGAATTCTCATAGGATCATTTATGGTGTTTTTTATTTTCTAATGTGTAATGTAACATTCATCTATGTATTCTATCTTCCAAGACTTTTATCTAATTGGTCTTTTGGGACTTGATTCCTTGTAATAATTCCAATTTATTAAAATAATGCACTGACTCTAGGCTTTTGGGGTTGGGGTGTTACAGTTTATTCCATTATTTCAGTTCTTTTTATAAATTTCAATGAGAAAGGAATAGAATAGTGTTTTGATTAATGCTGAAATCGAATACAATGTGTTGGTTTCTTTAATATATCATACTTTTATTAATCTTCTTATTGTATTTAACCTTGATGGGAAAACAACCACCATGAAAAGGTAAAGAAACAGTTAGAAAAATACATTCATCACCCTCAAGAATATAGAAGGACTATGTGTCACACTGAATGGAATTACAATGAACTCATAATGCCCATAATGTCGTTGAATGCAAACCTCTAGTGTATCCTCATAGCTCACTCACATATAATGATTTCCCAATCATATATAGACTTTGTAGAACCTAAAAGAACCTTTAATTAGATAGAGTAAATCATTAATACATGAAATATGATTGTAATTATTCAATGTCACATGATTTATGAAATAATAGTCAATACACAGACACTAACTGTCATCATCCATCATTGTGAAATAACTGTTTCACCATATGGTGACATACTTGGATGGAAAAAATCAAACTATATTATATCATGAATCATCACTAAACACTCCCACAACATAGAAGAAATCATTCTATATGGATACATAACTATCGTAGAAGCACCTGATTGTAGCTGTATCCCAATCATGGTCTCCCAATGAGGGAGAACCACTACAAAATGTTTCAGAAAGACATCGGGGGTACTCTACCAGAAACCTAAGTAAAACGATAGATTAAAAATCTGATGAACTCATCATTAACTCGGCCATCTAAGAATACAATGATGGAACAAGACTCTAACCTATCAAAGAATATCACTCACCATTGAACATAATATGCCCACCTTCAGTATCATAAAAAAATACTTCCTCCTCAATAAATACATGATAAAATTCTCTGAATCCATCCATTCCAGGATAATTATGATTTCATAAGGTTGTATATTACAAAATTGGAAATCTCCCAAATTGTTCTGTCACCCAAGAACGTTCTCTATTACTATACATACATTATATGGATAAGATCTGCATCCAACTGGTATAGTAAATGATAGGATATTATAATTCTCTCTACATTAAATCCAAAATTGCAGACTAAGGTAGGTGATATGAATGTTTATGTAGATCTTGATTCAAACATTTCACGATCCCAAGTAGAAAATAAAAAACGGGTACCCCTAATGATTTCCAGGATGCTTGGTGTTGGAAAATACAAAGCATGTAGTAGGGTATGACCTCCATAACAACCTCTATGACACTGATGAGGACCACATATATGGTCACAGAAATATCATTGAGTATAAGGTGAATTAATATCTAATCCTCTACCAACCCCATCACCCCTCTACTGATCAATGGTCGTTGCACCTTGCTACATATGCCTCAGTTGGAAATATTGTTAAGGAAGAACCTAAAGAAAAACAAGATCCTCATAATAGATACTCAAAAAGGTTACTAACTCCTTTTAATAATGAACATTTCCTCTACATGAAAAATAGACAAATGATTCCTTAGTAGGTGTCTGAGAGACCCTAAGACTAGAGAAATGATTTGAAGAGTGTAAAATCCTACCCCTAGCTGTCAAAAAACCCTTTTGTCAAGAATACTAAGAACCCCATACTGTAGAAATGATATGTGGAGAATCATGAAGACTCCCATATTATGATGATATTGTTATAAAAAAATACTCTCAACAACCTCTTCCCAATTAAAAACCCAGAGTACATCAACATCATAAATAGGCTGACCAGGTGTTGGATCGTTGGACATAAGACCTCTTTAAAATGCATCACCATGGCCTCTTCATCTACAAATAGTCTCATAGCATATTAAAGAAGTGTTATGAAATGGATATCATACTCCAACATACTTTAACTCTCTTTTCTATGTTTAATAAGATATAGTAATCTGGACGCATTCATGATTTATGAAAGACACTTGTCTTGAAGATGATGTCAAAACATGTCCCATGAGACAATTTACTCCTCATGATCCAAGTGGAACTAGAACCACCATTGGTTAACATCCCCATGAATCATCATCATCAAAAAAAATCCCATGGATCTTTTTGAGAATAGATCAAATTGAATATTATCATCTCATTCTTCAACCAATCATCTATCACTATGTTATAAATGGATCCCTCATAATTTTCTAGACTCTAGCACAAAAACATGAAGATTGTCTACCTATAAGTATCATAATCTTAGAGATATATGATATGGTAATATTATAGAATATCCTATTTATCATCTTCATGACTAACCAAATGAGGATATTTATGAAGATCTATACCTATTAAGGAAACACTATTTAGGGACTCTTAATCCTAGAATGTGTAATATTTGATGATAATTAATTAATTATGGTTCAACTTAATCTGAATCTCTAACTATTTCATACAATGTCACAAATAATAATGATGAATAATCATTTTATAGGAATCTACCATTCATCCAGTATCACAATACTGAGTAGGATTGGTAAACTACAAAAGAAACTTAAAGAACAAAAAATAAATCCTTACTATTGACGTTGATTCTCTAACGGATCCAAAATATATCCTTGAGCTAGAAATGTATATCCTGGTCACCGACCAACACCTAAAAACAAAAAATAATTTATAAACAAATATTTAGGGAGATACTATTAATTATAGTCATTAGGATTTCCCATGAGCCTCTTAGTAAAATGATAAATAAAGCATAATATAGCCTAGTGAACAAAAACAATTACTTAACTCATCACCTAATATAGTATCCTATGGTACAACACTGACAATGGATTTTTATACAAGTATTACATACAAGTAATAATTTAATATCCAACATAATATCAAATGAATATATCTAGATATATCTTTCCCATTTGTTTGACTCTCTTCGCCAACATCACAAATCCTAAGACATATATCTCCGAAAAAAGAAAGTATATCTAAATTAATATTGGAAACTACAACATATTATGCACCTCAGGATTCACTTCAATCCATCATCAACATACCATGAACCCAATTTATCAAATAATATCATTATCGACATCCACATCTATAGATAATAACTGAGCTGTTTTTGGGATTCACCACAACATGAACAGTGTGTATTATACCTCAAACGAATACAACCCTTACAAAACATAACTCTAATAATACTTAGCATACATTATCCGAAGATACATTTTTGGGTAATAACCAAAATCCATCAAATCCCTCTAAACACATATATTACATAGAGATAACCACTATTCATACTAGTACATAACACTATCATGAGAAGAGAGAGTGGAAAGAGATATAGGCATCCATCTATTCCTCGCCAACCTAGATGTTGTGGAAAACACCCTCTTAATTCCACAGGTGTTGGTTTCCATACCAATATGGTTGGGGTAGAATATAAAATCACAGAACATAATATATATATATATATATATCTCATAACCACACTATGGGAAACTACCAAGCATTAAAATTGACTGTAGTAATAATTTTTCGAACGCCTGACTACCACTTATAAAGACTATATATGTCATTAGTATAAAATCATAGCTACAAGACTTATAATTAATTATTTAATTTTTACATATCATAATTTTATTAAGTAAAAACTAAAAACCATTCCCACTTTGCATAATCAAACTGATCCTATGGTTTCACAATTTTTTTCCTCAACTAGGACTCTGTTAAATCTCTATCCTCATCGGTTAAAAAATTTAACATTATTTTTTATTCCATAATTCCAGGTACTAATGTACGCATCATAAGGTACTATAATGAAATGTATAAAACAATCAAAACTAGTTGATATAAGAAGTTGGAAAAGGAATGGAGAAACAATAAACCCAAACATCAGGACTTTAATGTAGATTCGATAATATGAAATCATAATAGATGTCAAAAAATCAACAATGAGTAATATAAGATTCAACTTGATTTTTCTGTCTTAGTTTCATCCCTGACATAGATGTGTATATAATCATGAATACCAACATCATTGGCATCATCTTCTACCACAAACTCAAGCCTCCCTACCCATATTATTTCCAACTATTAGCCAGTTTAGGATCTCATAAGGATACAAAGTAAGTTTCCTCAAACTTATAAATCCCAAAAGGAATCTAGTAAAAAATTACATAGAACATGTAAATTACTCCATGAAAATAGGGAATAAATCCCTTATAATAAAATGGGCTCTCTTGTCATAAAAAAATATTCAATACTATACAATCGATTCATTATCATATTGATTTTTATAATTTATTTAATACAGGTAACACTAAAGGAATATTACGGCATCATCGATCAATTGTTTTCAGTTATTTATAAGAAAACATCTCTTTTCATTAAACGATAAGAAATAATGATTTAATTTAAACACCCATCAATATTCACATTGATTTCCAAAAAATATAACAAAGAACTATTTTAAGATAAACATGAAACTTTATTATTTATCTAGAAATCATAACCATATTTATGTTTTTATCATATTCCAATATAATTAACATGTTAAAACATATCATATATAAATATATATAACTCAATCTAAAAAATATAAAAACTATTAAAATGGTAAACAGACATGGGATCACTCTAAACCAAACCAAGATTCATTCTTTAACTTGGTTTTATAATTATTAAGGATAACACCACTATCACCCAAAGAGACAATGAATTATAACAATATGATTTAACATAAAATATGAGATGAAATGAATATGATAACACAATTTAGTGATGAAACATTCTCTTCACAAGAACAGATGGTCAATGCTCAACCACCACTAGAATAAATACGATCAAGACAAATGATGACTAAACGGAATCTATCCTCCATAGTCATCTAGAAAACCAATCTCAAACATCCACCCAAAAATAAATGCATTTGGATTGTATAATCATAATAAAGGATAAATAGAAAGGGAAATGTTGAGGTAAAATAACCTTGACCCTTGTGTGCTTGATCCTATATAATCCATGGTTTGTAACTCCTAATGATTAAACCACAAGAAATAAAGGGGTTGATCTATCACTTTCCTAGTGAAAATTTCCATCAATTATGCCTTAAAGAAAGGAAAAATTCAACCACTCATATATAGATTCAGAGAATATGGAAGTCAAAGGAAATCAAGAAGAGGAGAGTGAAACATTTAATTGAGGGGAATAATAGAGTTAAATATGAATTTAGGACCCCTTATTTAATATTTACATATTTTCTCTTTTAAATGGATTAGATACATGATGAATAGTGATTATATTGGTTATTTCAAATTAATCGCAACCATCAACACATCTTCTACCATGAATATGGTGTTCTTCTACATTACAGGTCAATATGGCTTCCTCTAGGTAGTGTAATATAGATATTTGGTACATTTTCCTCAACAGGACCAAGATCATGGTATAGTGAGTCTCTCTTTACTATTTTGGATAAGATATCACACAAGGTGACACACCCCCACTAGGTATTTCCAAGTTGATCTTTTTGAATAGTAGAACACCAAGGCCGAAGCGGCCTCCCAACAGATTGAAAAGTTGTTTACATTTTAATAGAACACTCATAAACCACATGAATAACCAAAAATCACCCATAATCAAAAACACCAACCACTAAACAAACCACAAGGTTGAGGTGACCCCCAAAATGTCCTTGACCACTCTCCTAGCCTATGGAACACCTCCAAACTCCCTCTAAAAACCACCAATCCTATAGTTAACCTAAATTAAAGATTTGTATGGTATGTTGTATTAATAAAATATTTTTAATGTTTATAATGTTTTTATATAATTAAAACTTTTAATAAACATGTACAAAATTTTCAATAAAGTAATTTTATGTTTCAAAAATATATTCTCTTAAAAATAATTTTTATTGCATTAAATGATAAGATAATATAATTGATATCCTTTATTATGAGAAATTTTATTTTATAAAAATGATATAAATTATTAAATAAATATATCAAAATTATCATAAGGTGAAATTTTGGTGTTCTCTAAAAAGAATAATTTTTTAATAAGTTGAAAAAATATACCATTTTTATATAAATTTTTTTCTATTCAAGTATTTAATAGTTGGAAAAATATTTTATTGAATTTAAAATTTTATTTGTTTTTTTTATTAAACATAATACAATTTATTTCATTTTAATCAAATTTATTCTTAAATTTTGTATGAATTCATTTCATAACTTAAAAAAGGCATTTTTTCTGAAAATTTATTTTCCCTCGCAATTGGTAGGTTTTCATTTAAATTAATTTCTAGCACATAAATAAATTTAATTTGATAAAATGTAATTAATTTATGAAAAAAAAATTCCAAATTTGTTAATGAGTACATTCTTTTCATTATAAATAGTAACTATGATAAAAAAATCATCCACCACCCTAAGAGTTACAATGCATTAAAAGAGTTATAATTAAAATTATATGGGTCAAAATGAAGTAAAAAACATTAATAAATAATATTTTTTAATTCATATTTTTATCATATATTATATACTATTCAAATATTAATCATTTGGAAGCATTTTTCTTGAATAATAAATTAATATAATTTAATCTTTTAAAAAATTCCAAATGTGTGATCTCCCTCGCTTATAAAAGGAGGTCATGTGTCTTCTATTCTACACACTATAATAACCTCTTATCCCAATCATGATCTACACGCATGATTTAATAACGCACCTTTATAGATCTTAGTGGCCCTTGTCTGATCATAATATAATCCATCCAAGGATTAATGTGTAAGTGAAGGAGGTTTCTGAACAATGAGGTATATCAATTAACTATGTAATTCAATTATCTTTATTTTTCCACATTATATAAACCTATTTTATCAATAATAATATTATTAATATAGTATCAATAAATTACTGAGATATTATTATGTTAATATAGAAACATTTATTCATCTTCTCCTCCATCAAAAGGGGAATAAATTCATTCTTTTAAAAATGTGAGAACTACCACCTCACGAAGAGATGTATTTCAATTTTCATAAATTAAATTAAATGATGGTTATTATGATAGGAATAATTTTTATATAAGATATTTATTACATAATTATACTTACTGGATTGTAATATCTTATCTAACTTCTTGACATTCCTTTTTTATAAAATGATAATGTATATCCTTCATATATGTGGACTAAATCATTCTTTGAGATATGTGATTTGTTTATCATCACCAATTTATATAAATATTATAAAATTATATGTGCTGAATAAATAGGATACTTATTTCTTGAATAAAATTCGTTATATGATGAAACCATGACCTAGGTGATTGTATTGGAACCATCTAACAAGAACATTCTTGGAAAACATATCCATTTTCACCAAAATGACCATTTTAGTGATATTTTTTAAATTAAAGGTTATTTAGAAATTATAATGGAATAGTACATAGTAAGTTATTTTTTAATACAATCCATGAAAATATTTATAATACATATATATTTATTTTAAATTTCATTTTATTTCCCTTGCAGCATAACGAGACTTGAGTTAAGAGATTTATGTTACAAATCAAATTTCTTTTTAAATATTTTCTTTGAAAAATTTATTTTATAGGATGTTATATAGATATTATCTTTAAACCATGTATATTTTATTATTATCTGGATATTAATCAAGTTTTCAAGTAATAGTACAATTTCTCTTTCTTATTTAGTTAATATAATTGGTAAAATGGTTTAAAAAAAATACACACTATTTTTTATTTGAATGGTAATATTTTTCGTTCATGACTATATTCATTATTAAATAATTTAAATAATTTTTTAATATTCTAATTATATTTATTGAATTCATTTTGACAAATATTTTTCTATTGATAAAGTCCTTTAAATGGATTTTTCTTTTAATTTTTAGAGTGTGGTATTTTTTCCAAAGCTATGAATGGAAAAATATTTAACATATTCCACATGAATAGTTTTTCTAACCATAATGAATTAAATTTTCTGTGAATATTTCATTACAAGATTCCTTGTTTCTTATCCAAGTATTTTATTTTAATATTCTATACATTTTTATATTTTAAATATATATTATCAAATTTGAAAGTGTATTGTCTTCATGAAAGGTTTTTTTTATCTTTTAATGTTATGTTAATCTATTACAACATCCTTTTGTGTGGCTTATGATTCACTGGTGTCATGATCAAATGATGCCATCCATACTATTTATCTAGATAGTTATTGATTATGATGATAAAATATTGATGAAACCTGTTTCCTTACCCATATGATAATATTATGATTTCTTATGATTGATATTTCCCATGTTTACCCTTACTAGGAATCTGCAGTCACTATTAATTTTGTTTTCCTTTCCCAGGTTTTTAAGGAAGTTTAACAATATTATATGTCTAGATGGGTGCTAATATGAATATCATTGTGTGATATATTGAATATATTTTAAAAAATAAGTTGATTATGTATCTTGTATCCAAATAAAATATACCTTTATAATACTCAATAATGTATTATTGTGAAATAAACTAAATATTAATCTAAAATGTTATGATATGTATTCATTTTTTACAGAGGCTTCTAGATCTATACTCTTTTATTTGACATTCACTCCATCACCAATATGGATTAATATTTCCATATAATTTTCTTTATCAATGATTGGGTGAACATATCTGTTGTTTATAGTAGTCAAGCTATATTTTCTAGATTGATCTCATCATCTTTAAAAAAACCATATATATAATGGTACTTTAGGTAAATAAATTTATTCGTCAAGTGAAAAAATAGATTCTTTTACATCTTAATTGAACATTAAATCTCATCGTAAATTCATACATTTCATTGAACCTTACTGTGTTATTCAATAAAAAACCTCAGTCACACCATTTATTATCCTTCTTTTATTGCTACAACATATTTACCCTCTGTTGATGAGAGATAAATATTTTTTTGTAAAAATTACATCAAATTTATGGGTATTCTATCATAAATAATAAATCATAACCAAAAGTTATCTTTTGGATGTAGGAAACTCCCAAATAATAATCATCAAATTACATTTTTATTGGTTCATTAAAACAGAAGCATGTGAAAATATTTATCATTCCTATGAGGTACTAAAGTACACATGTTATGTCCTAATACTTTTATTTTCGTGTATTTTTAACTAAATGAATAAAAACATTCACATAATGATAAATATCTATATGATTACCCATCATTTAACATATAAAACCTCCAATGATGAGTGAGAATAGAATTTTATCTATGTTATTTACTTCATATTAAATTTTTGGTTGTTCACCTTTAATTAATTTGAAATTATTATCAAGAGTGGTATAAACATATTAATGTTCATTGACACTAATATTTTCTATGACTAACTATATATAATTCAATTTTTATATTACAATTAATGAAGAAGTTTGATCACATCTAATCTATATTCATAATATTCATTTAACTTCACCACGACATTTCATTTCAAAACATATTGGAAAATCATTATTCAGATAATAACTCTAATGAAACTTTAACCCAACTAAAGTCCTGTAATCAATATATAAGAAAAGGATAATGAAAGAACCACCTTACAACTCCATTTGGATAAAATAATGATTCTAGATGTAATAATATCAAACATTATGTTCCATTTCCTTGATCAAAATTTCAACCCATAGAGACTCATTTTGTGTTTATACAGAAATTCATGATTTCATTTATATATAACACAATCCAGTTTTTTATTATTGATATCATTATATAGATCTCCATGGAGAAATTTTTTCTTCAAATACATTATTTTGAGATAGATATTTCCTATAGTGACTATAACTAGAACGAACATGATTATAGTATGTCAAAAAATCAAGGTTAATATTTATGAAATATCAATAACATCCTTATATAGAAAACCATTCACTACCAGCCAACACCCTAAATTCATTTTCTGTTTGTAGTTTATTATCAATGGTTTAATAAACCATCACTAAAATAAATTGTGTGAATTTAGAAGTTACTTTTTAATAACTGATACTAAACTTTATCCATTTATATAATAATTGAAACTTTCTTCCCCTACATCCCATCCATTAAGAATCAACCCACCCTGAGCCGTGCCACCATCGTATTTTCCCCCTCACTGGTTTTCTAGTTTCCCTTTAGCTCTATGATCCCTCACTTGTGCTCTGATTTCCCTCGATCCCCTTTACCCCAAGCCCTTCCCAGTGCTATAGTTTCCCCTTATCCCTTTTATCCCTCACTCTCTCCCCATCAAGCAATCTAGTTCCCCATAATCCCCCTCCCTATTACCCTCATCGGATATCTGGTTTCCCTAGACCCCCCTAATCCCTTTCCCTCACCGTATATATCCTTCTCTCCCATGATCTATCCATACCATAACCCTTTTCCACCTTCTCACCCAACTCCCCCTTATTCCATTTATTTAAAATAGTTGTAATCCCTTATTTATTCATTTTTAATTCTCCTCCCTTCATCCCATTCCCAAATATTAGTTTTTTTAATCCTATAAACCCTAACCAATGTTTGTGTATCAATTATGTTTTGGAGAAGTTCTAATTCTGTGGATTAGAATTGCCAAGGAAAAGGAGGTTATTTTTTTGCACAATTATGCATTCTTTATCAAAGGATACAGTTTTAATAGGATTCCTCTTGATTTAGGGAAATAATTACTTTGAAATTACCTTATAATTATTTTTTTCCTATTTATGAAAATGTTTTTTAGTTATATGCACAAAAGAAGATTTTTTATCCATGTTCTTGTTTTTTAATACATTTTTAAATATACCGTATTGGGTATATTCAATTGATATTCATTTCATGTTACGAGTAGAATATAATAATGGGAATTTATTTTATTCTACTATGAGAATACCTATAGGGAGTGTATAATTATTATTCACCATTATTATCATTACAAATAATACTTTTTATTTTTATTCTTAAATATATAACATGGAATGGTTTACAAGAAATGAAGTAATTTAATAAATTATATTAATTTGTTTTAAATGTTTATTATAGAAAATGATTTAAAAAATAATACATTACACAACGCATAGTTTTATTTATGTCAACAAATTTTTAAGAATAAATTGGTTCTGGAATAAATATTTAATTATGGTGTATTTTGTTTATGAAACCAAAACCACTTTTATTAGTATTATTTAAACAATGTCATTGAAAATGATGTTAATTATATTGTTTATACCTTTTTGGGCATATAAAAACATTTTTAACCAATATATAATTCTTTATTTGGAGTTATACTACTATGAATTTGACATTTCTTATGAGGTCATTTTACCTTTGATTTGTTTTCCCCTTGTAAGCTAATATTTATCATTTTCAATCTCTTGTATCCTTTTTTCATAATACTAGTTTTAATTAGTCATTTCATATTCTATCTCATATAAATTGTTTACATTATTATTAATGTTAATCATTTGTTCACTTTTTCATCTCTTTTACTTTTCTAGGATTTTAATTAGTTCAACCTAGATTTTGGTTATTCAATTATACATGAATTGTTTATATTGTAGTTAATATGCCTTAGTGGTCAGTTAAATCAATCATTTATCATTGTTTATTTTTCTCAGAGTATTAAATTATTTTTATTTATTCCATACCTTATACATATAATGAACCTATGAACATGCATCAATTCAAATTTTTGTACAAAAAAGGTTTCAAATGGTTAAAATACATGGAATAGAACAAGGTTATATTCCAAGTGGTTGTTAAAATTCTAGATGGATTTTCTAATGGTAATTAAATATTTAGTGGGGCGTTCGACACTAGTTTTTTCATTAAAATATCTATCTATTGTTTCTAGAGGCATATTTATGAAATTAATGGTAGTTAAACTTTATTATTTTTTAAATGGTTTTGAGACCATAAGTCTCATGGTCGCTAATTTTTTTTTAAATAAATGAGTGTTTTTTCTTTAAAAAATAGGATTTATACACCACATGAATTCTATTAAAGAGGGGGGTCTTGAGTTCAAAAATATTTCATGAAAATAAATATATTTCTAAACTAGTTTTCAATATCTGATTTAGTAAATGGTTTTCAAATAAAAATTGAAATTTTGATTACATAATGATTTTAGTTTTTTATTTCATCTATTTTACATATTGTCATCCCTGATAGATTTCCTTTTATTACATTGTCTTTTTTAGTACATATATGACTCTTTATATAACTAATTGGGTTTTGTTTTTGTCTCTTAAATTTATCTCTTATACTAATTATTAATGCGTATGTGTTTTGATTTTTTTAAAAGAGTGTATTAACATTGTTATATATATGGTTAAAAACATGATCACATTACTAGGAAACACACCTTGGTATGTTAACACTTTGGAGGATTTTTCAAATTATCTAATATACAATCGATCCATTTATGGGACAATAAGATGTCCATGTCATATATGAAAATTTTCAATATGGTTGAAGATTATTTAATTTTATTAAAACATGACATAGAACAAATTACATTCTCAATATTTGTGTAGGATTTGTAATAAAGAATCATACATCATAGAATGTTTGAGCATTGATTTTATTCAACAGAGTGAGCTCTCAACATCATCGAAAATGTATAATGAAATGTAAATACTTATAAATGATGATTTTAAAACTACATGAAAACAACATCAACATAAAAACATATCAGTAAACTCATTTGAGTTTTTTAGAAATAGTAACATGACAAGTGATGTTATTGGGACTCTAGGACTACCAGAGCAGGATTTTAACATATCATTGGATCCACCTTTATATTTTATGAATACTACTATAAGAGAAAACTTCATAAAGAAGAAAAATGTGCTTCATTATTTAGTTGATGATAGAAATCTAGAGTTGTTTTATGGACGACTTAAATATTAAAAACATTCAAAACTACTGATTTTCAACCATATAATGCCTATATGGAATTCCAAATTAGGTGATATCAATTATATTGGTATTATTGTGGAATGCATTTCATAAAGAAAAGATACCTAATAATTTATATGATATATGAAAAGTAATTAATAATCATGTTATGAATTAAACAAAAATACATGATTTCCCAAATGATGGTATGATTAATTTGGGAGAGGATTCAAGTAGATGGGATTTAAACAAGGTTTTCTTTTATAGTTTTCAATGGGTGGTGTAAGAAGCCCGAATCAACATACTAATATAAAGAATAATATGATGAACAAACATGAAATTTTTTTGTGTTACTTTCCTTTTATGTACAAATTTCGAAGATTATTCTTCTCATTGAAAACCATTTATCACATGAAGTAGAATTCTATAGATAATAATGATGATGAGTTATGCAACTCCCAAGAGATTCTGAATCATGGGAAAAATTGATTCATTACATCCATATTTATCCTATGATCCTAGGAATGAGTGATTGGGATTGTTTGTAAATGGATTCACCCCATTTTGGACTATGATAACCAGTTATATAATTTGGTCAGTTGTTCTGATCTCTTATAACATTCCTTTGTGGATGTGTATAAAAAAATGTATTTGATCATTTTCCTGATTATTACTTGAAAATAATTTTTTGGAAAAGATATTGATTTATACTTTCATCCAATAATTTAATAATTATTAGAGTTATAGAGAAACTATGTTGAGTCATATGATGGATCATCTAGAACAATATTTAAAATGCATGCTTCTTTAAAATGAACCATTAGTTAATTCCCTATACATGTGAAAATATACGGTTGGAACACATACATGGGTCTAGCGTGTCATATTTGTAACATTAATTGTTATCTAGAATGAAAAACTTAATGTTTAAAATGATGATTCTTGTGTCATCTATGATTTCATGATGGATCTCATAGATTTCGGTTCAACATGTTCAAATCTAATGGTTCAATTGATCATATGACACCTCCAAAGTTATTGAAATGTTATGAAATATTATAACAACATGTAAATTTTGAAATATAATTTATGAATGTTCATCATTTGAATGGAAGTTGGAAAAGAATTTGAATTCCATCATCAAGTGAAATTCGAGTGCAATAATGAAATAAAAAAATTATATTCCTCAAACATTTCAATTGGGAATTTAATTTTTTGCTGCATAATCTAGATGTTAAGAATATTGAGAATATTTTTTTGACAATTTGAACTTCACCTTTATTAATGAGTATGAAAAATCAATGGACTGTCTCAATGATCAGAATGACATCTAGAAAATGAACATAAAGATAGATCTATGACGAGATGTGAATGAAAAGAATTCTCCATCAATTTTTTCAATGAAAAATTAGGAGAAATATAAATTTGTTCATATTTTAAAACATTTGATGGTATCAGATCAATATTCAAGTATCATATCATGTTATTTTTATATAAAACATCATAGGTTACATTGATTTCAAATTTATGATTCACATATTTTTTTATAATAATTACTACCATTGGTATTGTTTATATTATTAACTAAAAAGGTAACAATAGTTTCGCTCTAATATTAAACATTATTTAAACAACTATGTGAGAAAAATATATAACAAATTGAGCTTGAAACCCTTCAAGAGATATTTTTATTAATAGTTTTTGTAATATATATGATCTTTTCTTGGTCATTTTTTTTATTATCAATATTTATTGAAATGTGTATTTGGTACAGAAAACTAATTTCGGATGACTTGTACATTATTGACGGATGTCTCCAGCTGTGATGTACATTATTTATATGTTTTTCACCTTAAGTAAAAAAATTATTTAAACTACATTAAATACATAATTATGTTTATTAATTTTATTTCACAAACATATTGGTTATATAAAATCATACGTGTGAAATAAATCTCAACATGAATGTTCGAATTATTAAGGCTATTTGTAAGAGGATAATAATACCTTTTCATTTAGATACTTGGATGATATCAACACAAGTTTAAATCAAGTTAGAAATTACGATTACATGACAAATAAATTTCAAATTGATTTCAAATCAAAAATCTATCCTACTATTGGCCGATTAGTGGGGAGGATCACAAATGATACACTAATTGAATAAGGATTATTATATACACATTGATATGTGATGATTAATAGTTAAATATTAGATCCTTTTATTGAAGATCATAAGATAAAAAAACCAAAAATGAGAAAATGAACATGAAATGTGATATATATAATAAAATTTGTTAACAAAGATAATGTATAGTGGTCAACACATCGTTTAAGTTCAGAAATATTTAAATAAAAATGGATATTAGGATGAAATTTATTTTTTAAATATAACAATGAATATTACTTTTTATAGATCATCATTACTAATACATGTGTGGAGTTGTTAGAAGATTTGATGTTTCTGGCTTGAGTTCCTTTATGAAATGCTAGAAAATTTAATTCTTATAATGTGAATGGATTTAAATTTCATACAGTCAATTAGGAAGATGATTTGAAATGAAATAATACATGTATATTTTTAGTTTTTTATGTTGGATACTATGTAAAGTTGTCTGATATTATTGAACTAAGCGACTACATGTATTATTTAGGTTGTTTTATTTGAATTCAGGTGGGCTGATATTACCATGTGTACTAAAATAGATTCCTATAAATTTATATCTATGAACTTCTCCATCTCAATGGAATTAGATGACTGTGAGTGACATGATCAGAATATTTTTTTCATTGTAATATAAAATGTTATACTAAATGGAATTTCTCTGGGATGAAGGGTGTAGCGTATTTGTTCACATAAAACAGTGACTTGAATGATATGGCTGATGAAGTGGAATATTTGAACTCGGAAATTTAATCTCATAAACATAAATAAAATATCTTATATAACCATCGTGATATTGAAAATATTAGTTTATCTATGGAGGATGATATATTGATGGATTAGGAAAACAAAACGATTTAATGAAAAAATGATTTTATGTGCAGTTATCCATCAATTTATCATCCACTGATGTAATATGTGAAGTTACTCATTATCATACCTATGTATATATTTTTTATCATTATTTTACTTATATTATCACTTTTAAAAAAATTCTAGACAATTTTTTTGAAATATATGATTTAATGTTAATTTTATTTTATTAAATTAATAAAATTAAAAGGAAGAATTATACAACTGATCCCTATAAACTCCCAATAAAATATACCTCAACCACACACACTACTGATGATCTATATGTATCTATCCATATAGCATCTAGGACACCCTCTATTTTCTCACATTCGACTTTTCTCCCACCCTCCTCCATTCCGTTAGTATATAACACACCCTCATTTTCCATCCCATCAGAATCTATTACATTTCCTTCCCATTCAGAAGGTTATGAAGTGAGGAAATAGCTCATCACTCATGTTTCTTCACTGGGATTTTTGATGGTGAAATTTATAGGTAAAAAATTTATTATGTATAATGTTTTTTCACTTTTCTTTTACTAATAATTTTTTTTTCATAAAAGATGACGAAAATGATACTATGTCAAGAAATATAAATAGTTCAGATATATTGAATCATAATTAATTGAAGATAGTTGTCTCATTTGACTGTTATGGGGTCTCTATGAATGATGTTGTAGGATTATTTGGCCTGATTCTAAGCCAGCTAGCGGTGAATCCAGTTAGCCTTCCGATTACCAATTATTATTGGAGGAATATATCTCAACCTTTCAAGAATTAAGTATTTGATTCCAAGATAAAGGTAATTTTAATAAATTTTGGTAAAATTTAATGTTATTATGTAATTTAATTCTAATATATAAAAAATTATTCTCATTGTATAGATGCTATTCCACTTAAAAAATGATGATGCTATCACATGAAAGTGGATGTTGAAAATTTTAGGGATGAAATAGATAAATTTTAAAATGATTTTATGGAATGAATTTAATTATACATCATTGACCACTCAGCAGTAGTATAATATAGTACCGAAGTGGTCCTTAGGGAGAACTGAAAGCTGTTTTTTGATAACCATAGTATGAGAAAGACATGTTATTAAAATATATGTTAATATATTACTAAAAGTTTTCATATATAAATGATTATTATAAAAAGATTACATTTCAATCATTACTATTAAATTAAACGTTATATCTTTCAATATGATTCTAGGACAAATGAATCACATCGAGCTGAATGAATCCCCCCACACTATTGGGTCACAGAGTTTTCCGAGAAATAAATCGATTATGGTAAATTTTATATTAGATTAAATATAATATGAAATTTCCCATTTCATATATTAGTTTATTTATTTATCTTTTTTTAATGTATTAAAATAATTTAGGGCACTAATTATCCCAAATATAAATTTTGTTGGATGTTCATACAGAATCTTATGGTTGTTATGCGAATGATTTTGCCATGGAATTGGGGATATGAATACATTTTTCTATTTATTAAATTTTTTTTATTTATCACTATGTAAATATTTATTTATCTAAATATTTATATATTTTTTAAGGTAAGAATAAAAGAACTATGGGATTCTACTATCGTGTAGTATTTTTCAGTCACCCAGGATGATCCAGCTAGTCATGTCCTTGGGTAGGATTATCCTAGTAACATAGAGGTGATGGGAATGGGACTATTACCATCTGATGTCTTTGGAAATTTCCACTAGGGATTTAAGTAGAATCTAATCATGGTTGTACTTACTCCCTACCACAATATTACTAAACGGAGCTTTTTGAAAAAAAAGTCAGAAATTTAAGAATAGGGGCATCATATAAAGATAAAAGATAAAAATCTTGTTTCTCTATATAAATGTTGATTAAAATATATCAGAATATGGCTAGATGTTTCCCCGATGATATTACATCAATGGATGGATTGTGTGAGTAGGAAATTCCCAAAACATCATATTCATTTAGTGTAAAAATTTTATTGGTTTTAATTTAAAGGATAAATACACAACACTATAGAGTTTTAAATAAAATATTTATTCATGTTTCAGAAGAAGAAAGTGGAGAAATATATAGAGATAGTGTTAATCAATGTTCATTATGTAATGATTACTAATCCCTTTGGATTCGGTGATGATGTGTAACTAAACCTATAACAAACTAACAAATATTATAGTGATTAAGAAACGATGATACGGTTTCTAGTAGGGAATATCTGTATGTCCCTTACATTGCTTGAAAATATATATTCTTAGTTCATTTTCTAGGTTTTATTATATTTTTTACTTTATTCTAGTAAATCATTGGCTCTTGACATTTTTTAGTACCCCTTGAAATTCCTCCTATTATAGTTCCTTTCAAAATCCCAATACTCATTCAACTATTTATGAACTTTATTAATTCTAACATCTACTTAGTAATTCACCATGAAATACCTAGATATCTAGAAACTATTCCTAGCTTATATTTGGACATCCCACTAGTATTTTTTTATCCTTGAAACATATAGATTTTTAGCTTCACCCACCACTCAAATAGAGAATCATAAACCAGTTTATTTAAAGAGTTAAAATTTCCACCAGTCACTGCAAAAACACTTCTCTAATTGTAATATTACCTTAATACTCAAATAATGAAATAATGTACCACAATAAATCAATATAATTAGCAATTTTAATATTTTCATTATATAACATAAACCATCTACATCATATTTGACCTTATTTTCCAAAGGATAAATCTTCATATAGTGCTATTATTGGATACAAGTTCTCCATAATATTAAATATTATTTAGTATTGATAATACATGAGAGAAAATAAAACACTATTACCATTAACATGCTTGAGAAATCAAAACTAATTCATAGATATACAACACAATATATATTGGGATCATCCATATTACCTTCATATTTAATGTAAAAAAATAAAACAAAAACCAAGGTGTTTCAACATTTATACTAGATGAAATGCCACCCACGATGATGAAAATTTCTTATCCAGACCCTAGAACTTATGTGAAGGTTTTTTGGGGGTTTTATTATACGTTAAGTTGTTATATATATGTAATTTTTAATGAGTTATATTCTATTTAATATATATTTGAACATTGTCACATAAGTTTATAGTTAATTAATTCATAAAATTTCTTAATCCATTTTCTATTTTTTTGTGACCCATTCCCAGTAAAATTATAATCCTTATAGATTATGGAATGTGAATTTTCATAAATTATAGTCATTATATTCTATAAAAGGTTATTTTTCTACCAATTTGAATGTTGCACCAGACGTTCAGTTGTTTAGAAGAAAATTTCCTATATTCTATCTAAAAAATAGAGATATCATGAATAGAATGACTTATGTGAAAACAAAGATATATTTCATATAAATAATTATGGTTTGAAAGTGGAAACATGATGTTCTTATTTATAAGTAAAAAATAAATTTTTTATTTCTCTTTTATTTTAAAATACTCTTTCATCATGGATTTGATTTAGCTCTTCTATGAAATCTTTATAAAATAAATATACTTATATAATAATTGTTTTTTTAATAAATTAATATCATATACATTCACATCCTAAATAAATTTCAATGAAAATATGATATGCCATTAAATTCACATTGTAACACCCCATGATTTTGTAAATTATTTTTTTCAGAATTAATTTATTATTTTCAATATTTTTCACTTCAAAAAACTATGTATATAGATTTTTATTATTATATAAAATCACAAATATTGGATTATGGATTACGTAAAACCATGTTATTTTTTCACTACATGGACACTAAACTGTATCATGTTACACACAACACTGAGTTTCTGAGAAACACCACATGATTATTAAAATTATATAAAATGAGGTAGTTATAATCTAGCCATTAAACATAGTAATATAAATACTAATTACTAGTATTCTAAATTTTATTTATAATTTATTAATGTAAATAAAACATATTTAAAATGATATTATTTTTTTGGTAAATTCCTTATATGTTTAGAAATACTACTTTCTTAAAGGAACAGATTATTATGTATTTCGATAAACAATACAAAATTAATTTTATACACTATTTGAAATTTAATTTCTATAAATAAACATCATTTATGTATTCATAACTTCAAAATTACATATCGGTGAATCCGTATTATTTTTATGAGAAGTTTCATTTTTTGATGAATCGTTAAAAACCACGATTTCATTTAAATAATTATTATAATTTTAATTTATTTTTAATGTAAAAATAGGAAAATTATACATAAATTGTTCCAATTTAGGTTATTGGAATCATTTTTACACTGAAATTAGATGTAAGAAATTATATATACTTTGAACATTCTTTTTACCCACCTTCTTGCCACGTCGGTAGGTTTGTCATAAAACAAATTTTTCATGCTACTATGAAATTAATTTCAAACAAATGAAGTACATGATAGCAATCAACATGATATTTATAGTCTAATAGGATCAAAATAAATTTTTGATAATGTGAATAGTATCTTTAGCATGTTTTTATTTACTACTGTCAAGAGTAAATCAGATAATTAAAGGTAAAAATAATATTATAATTTTATCAAATTACACTAATACTTGTAATAATTTCAATGGATGAGAAATTTTGGAAATTATTCATCCTTGGGATAAAGTTATATCCTTTTTTAGCTAATTGGGTTACCATTTGACAATTAATATATTTTATTTAAAGATAAGTGAAGAATGTCATAACTGTATTTTTAATTGATATAACATTTTTAATATTTGGTCATACTGAATAAACAAAATATTATTTAAAATAATAAGAATTATGAAATTATTAAGTTAATCATATTAATTAATTTTTAATTCCAAGGATATTAATAATTAACTTAATTTCATAGAAAATGATGTTCTTGTAATTTTTTAATTAATAGAAATATCAAATAACTGATAATAAAAATATTAAAATAAATATAATTTGATATAATTAATTACTTACACCTATTTTATAGTTAAAATCATCATGTTATTTATATATTATATGTATTGGTTCAAGTATTTACGGATTTTAGGATATTTTTAAAATGAAAAATAATGAATAATATTATAATTAATATAAATTATACTTTAAAATTGATAATAATTTATTAAATGATATAAAATTCATATATATAGAAAAATCATAAAAATTAATATAATAATATTAAATATGTCATCAATTATCCTTTTGGGGTTCGTTTTTCAGTTTATTGTGATTATATTAACCATTAATGTATAAATTAAATACTATCACGATAAGACTTAAAGGGGTTAATTAAGGGTTGAAAAAAAATGTTATGGATTAAAAACATAAATAAAACTTGTTTAGAAAATATTTCATGAATATGATTCGACCCTTATCACTGTAATATCTAATTGGAGTTGTTTAATGGACACTTTTCCATGAAAATAAATTATATATTTTTTAAAGTAAAAAAATTGTTAAAAATGCCACTCTCTTGTATTTAATATCTTTTATTTGTCCTCACAGGGATGCAATAAATCTAGCAATAATCCTCAATGTCTATATTTATCAGAATGAAATTAATTTCACTATATAATTTTATTTTTAATTTTTATAAATTATATAATTGCCTTAAATTCCTCTTCAATGTTAAAATAGTAATTATTTTATTAATAAAAAATACATTAAATAATTTTTATAATATTAATTTCGATATATTTTGGATTAATTAAAGAGTCCAAAAAATGTTATTGATCTATTGGATATATAATTTCTATTTTAAAATTATATATTTGAATTCAAACATTGTTATTATGTATTTATAGTAAAATTAAATGATTAGTATTAATTTTGTTAATATTTATATTTTATTAAATTAATATGTTATTAAATTATCTAAAAATCAGAAAATTTAAAAATAATTAAAATGTGGAAAATATCAGGTCAAGAAATTATTCGTCCATTAATTTATATCTCTTGAGATAATGATGGGAATCATGTCAACATGGTTGATCCACTATGGAAACATGGGGAATCCTGATCCACTATTAAAAGATTGGGAAACCAAATCCACAATGAGAAGATTGGGAAGCCCGGTCCATTAAAATGAATGGACTGTGACTAGGGATGGTGGTGTGTTTTGTCCAGTAAGAATAGTCCCCATTTAGTTCCATAAAATGTACTGAAAATGCGTCATGACTTATATGGAATGATATTATATGGTTATGTGTGTTCCACAATACCGTGTATTATTCCTATTTTATAATTTAATGGATTATGATCTTGATTTCCATATGATTAATGTCCTATGAACCGAAAATAATTATTTCATGATTCATGTCTATGTTCTTTGATATGCATGGTATGATCCTCTAATGATCACGATCATGTTCTCATACCATTATGTGCATGATATGCTTACATGTTTCCATTATTAACCCTTACCAAGAATTTTAGATCACCCCTTTCTTATGTTTCCCTTCCCACATTTATGAAGGTAGGTTTTTATATATAATTTATAAGAGGATGAAATTTTCCTGAAAAAATGGTGTTATTTCACTGAGTTTGATGATTAATGTTTCAGGATTACTAAGGAACTAAACAAACACGATTGTAGGGCATTTGGGTTTGAATATTTCAGTATTTTGAAAAAGTGATATAATGTTAATGTATGTCAAGATTGGATCATTATAGTTTGTTTCAGAGCAAAGGTTTAGTCAACCTATAAAAATTATGATGTGAAAGCTTTATTGAAAACCATAGAGATATTTCAAAGGATATTTCTACGGATGACTCTATAGATAATTATACATATAGTTTATAATAATAGAGTTTTTATAATGATCATGAATAACCTAGGATTAAACCTATGGTGTCATAGATTGAAATTTTATAAATAATTTCCCCTTATTTTTTCGTCTTCCCCCCATGACTAGTGTTTGTCACATTAATATTTTAGTTTTAGTCAACAGATGGAACCCAAAGGAACTATGTTAACGAGGAATGAAATGGAAAATATAATGATGGACCTCCTTAGAAACCGAATGTTATAAAATATGGAATAATAATACATGATGATATAACCACACGACCATATCAATCCATAAATCATCCTGATCATCCAAATTACCAAAGGTGGGTACAATATTATCTTAAATCCTTTATAAGTCAATATCCACCTTTTTAGTTGAAACATTTATCCACTAGTTGCTATGAAATGGATATATACCACTAAAATGATATTTTCTACTCTCCATTGTTGAGAGCTTGAAAAGGCTAACATGGGTTCTTATTTCTGGAAATGTGAAGCAAATTAATGGTATAAATCTATCAAGAATATGTGGAAAGAAGATAAAATTTACTCAATGTATTAAGATGAGTTCAAGAACATATTTTTCATAAAGGACATTCTAGGTATACTTCTTAAAAAGTGATATTGAGGTTTCTCGTATATCTCATTTTATGATAAGAAAATATTCATATAATTCAAATGAATCCAAAAAAATGAATATAATGAGATTATATTTATTTTATGCTCAATGTGTTGAAGAGAACATGGGGGAAATTTTCTTAAGGGGAATGGTAAATGTATTTAGTTTTGGAAATAATGTCATCTATCCTTTTACTATCAAATTAATGGGAATAAAATGATTGGTCAATAGTGTGTGCCTCCTCTAGTTTTCTGTTTCAATTGTAAGGTGTTTGGCCCTTACACTAAAAAGATTCATAATCCAAGGACTGGAATTTATTATAAGCCAAAAAATACTCCTTGGATAAAGGAAAATTGGAATGATTTTTTATCATAGTGGATAAAGTGAACCATGATAATTAGGGAATACTTACTCTCCTATCCTTTTTTAGAAATTTAATGTCTGATTTTAAATGAATAATCCATATTAAAAACATATTATTCATCAATTAGTAAAATATCATGTGATTATCTACTTGGATTTTGGAATAATAAAATCACATATTCTATCAGTATAAGGATGATCCCATTATTTCAATAAAAAAATTTTATATGAAAATAGAATATATATGGATGTGAGAAAAATTTGTGTATTGTGCATGATTTTATGTTAATTCATGTTATAACCATGTTTCAAGTGAAAATATAATAATGTTTTTCAAAGGTTTTGTGTTTAACAATTAAGAGCAACCTCATGTTTTTTGGGGGATTATGGATAAGTTGATTTTTTTAATTTAGTAACCTTCCATGAAAAACTTTTGTATTTTAATATTTTGGAAGGTTTATAAGGGTAACCATTTATGAAATTATTTCTGTTGATATTTGGATGAGGTTTTAGAGATCAATGTTTCAATTTATATAGATTAGAAAACATGTGTTAACCATTTATTTTGTGATGATAACTAGTGATATTAGGAATGAAATATCATCTCATTATGGATCTTATAATTCACTAGTACTGCAATGACTAAAATTTCATCATCATTTCATTGAGTAAGAAATGAAGTAGATATTGTCCAAGGAACAACTAAAGAGTGATATTGTACTTATCAATTGAAATCAAGTAAGTATTTCTTCTCAACATAATTTTTTTTTAAATCTTATCATATTATTATCAATTATAATGATATAAATGACACTTACAGGCCTACTTGGTCCACGGTTTTGTGGGAAATAACCTTATAATGAATATATTCTCTATTAAAATCCATCAGAATGTGAAATTTATACTTCTTGTCCATTTATATGTTTCCACTTCCCACATATGTTCTCTTATGTCAAAACATGGTTATGAGTTACATTGGATAATTTTAATGTTTCTAACATTAATTTTTAAAAATATAGTTTTAGTATTCAATTTTACGATGTGGATTTCGATGAATGGTACAATAAAGTATTAAAAATTTGATAACTCATATGAATTTAGCAGGTGGAATTCATTTTAATGGGGGTAGAATTTAACACACCCTGATTTTGAGAATTATTAATTCCCAGATTAATTTAATAATTTTTATATTTTTCACTTCAATCAACATTGAATATATATTATTATATTATAAGTATCGCTATATCTATATTACATTATATTCATCATGTTATGTTTTCTCTACATGCACCAATGACTTTTCTTTCATTTCAAATAATATTTAGTTTCTATGAAACAAGTGTATATTATTATAATTATTTTAAAAAATATAGTTATAACCTAGACATTAAACATAGTAATATTAATAGTAATTGCTAATTTTTAAATTGTTATTTATAATTTTTCACATAAATTTAACATAAATAAAATGAAATTTATAGTTTTTCGTAACATCCTTATACGTTTAGAAATATAATTCTCATAAAGGAATATTTTTTTATGTATATCTGTGAACAATAATAATGTAAATTTTACACACTATTATAAATTAAATTTGTTAAATTAGAAATAAATTTTTAATTCATAATGTCAAAATTTACTTTGGGTTAATTTTTAGTATCTTTTTATGAAGTCCCATTTTTGTGGAATTGTGAAAAAGATGCATTGTAGTTCAAACTAAATTTTCTTTTAAATAATAATTATACTTTAAATTGATTTATAAAATCAAAATTGGTCAATCATATATATATATATAATTTAGTTCATAGAAAAAATATTTATATAGAAATTATATATATATATATATAATTATTGAAATTTTTAACGTTATTTTTACCCACCATATCGCCATGTCTATGGGATTATCATTAAAATTAATTTTCATGGATCATTGAATTGAATTTCAAAAAAATGACTTAAATTGTGGTAATCAGTATGACATTTAGAGTCTAATATGATCAATTTAATTTTTTTATATGATGAATTGTAACTTTGTTTTTTTTATTTACTATGGTTTTGTGTAAATCAGATAAATAAAGGTAAAAATAATATTATAATATAAAAAAATCAACCAATAAATTGTAAGAAAATCATTAGATGAGAATTGTTATATCAAAATAATTATTGGAATAAAATTATAACCCTTTAATGAATCTTGGGTGAGAATATGAAGTTTATTTTATTTTTTTAAAGTAAAATTTAAACTACGAGCCATATTTTTAATAACTATATCATTTTAATATAGGTTTATGTATAATATAAATTTAATAACAATTTTTTATTTGAATTATAAAATGATTATATTAATCTTAGTAATTTTCTTTAAATTTTTGGAAATAAATAATTACATTAAAGGATTACAAAATGATGATACAATAATTGTTTAATTAATTGAAATATCAAATAAATGATATAAAAATATTTAAATAAATATAATTTTATATAAACATTGACATCCAAAAAATTTATAGTTATCTTTTACATGGTAGTGATATATTTGTAGTATTTGTTCAAAGATATCTTGTTTTTATGATATTTGTAAAAAGATAAATAATGAATAGTATCAAAATTCAAAAATACGATACTTTAAAATAATCAATATTTTATTAATTGATATAAAATTAAAAAAACATAAATTTTCGAAAACATACTTTATAAAGATAAAATATTTCATAAAGTATCCATTCGGTGTACTTTATGGCATTTTATTGTGATTATATTAACTCCTAATGTATAAATTACATTACATCAGGGTAATAGTTAAAGGGGATAAATAAGGGTTAAAATGATAATGATTAAAAAAATTATAAAAACTTTTCTAAACATTATTGGATGAATTCGATTAAACCCTTATCCCCTTTATATCGAATTTCAGTGGTGGAATGGGAACAATTCCATGAAAATAACTTATATATTATTTCAAGTTAGAGATAATTACAAAATATCACACTCTTTCGAACGAGCATGTACTCGAGTGGTAGAGGCCCTTTCTTGGAATCCTGGAGACCTAGGATCAAATGTAGGTGGGGGTAAATATATGGTCCACTATAGTTGTACTATATTAGTTGTTGTTGCAGGTTATGTTCTGTATTGTGGTAGTATGCACTATTCATCCAATTTGGGACTTTGGGACACCAGTTTGGGACTACGTGTCTCAAGGATTACGGGCCACCAAGGGCCTTTGGGCCACAAAAGGCCTTCAGGCCAGACATGCATTGGGCTTTAAGGGCCTTCATGAAATCAATGGCCTCTGTGCCACAAGGCTTTTTGGCAACTGAAAAGACCAATCTAGTAGACCACACATGAGTAGGCCCAGTCGATGATTCAAGGCAAAGAATAGAAACCACCATAAGAGAGCTAAGAATATTAG
Source organism: Viscum album (assembly GCA_963277665.1). NCBI lineage: Eukaryota > Viridiplantae > Streptophyta > Magnoliopsida > Santalales > Viscaceae > Viscum > Viscum album. Next base: position 1,345,605,936 of record OY728147.1, read on the forward strand.
AAGAATTTGAAGGTACATAAATTGTCAATGGAACTATGCAGCATGCAGCTCTACACAGGGAAATGCTAGACAATCATTCATGTGAGGTGGGGAGATAGACACCTTTGAAATGCAGATGCTTGGGAGGCGATGTTGCATGTTTTCCAGGTCATGGGAATTATTTTTCAAGTATTAGTTCATGTATGAGCCTTGTGCCTTGGGACTATAGTTCATTTAAGGGTTCCCCTTCAACCCGTCAAATTTCGATTATCAGAAAAATAAATAAATACGGCCTTCATGCCATTCAGGTAAAATATCACTCTCTTGTAGTTAATATCTTTTATGTGTCCACATTGAGGAAAATTCAAGTTATTAACCAATATAAATGTCTATTTCGATCATAATTAAATTAATTAAATTATATAATTATATATTAAATTTTTAAAACTTATATAATTACTTAAAAGTATCTATAATCTTAAAAACAATATTAATTTAACTAAGAGAAATAATAAAATAAATTATTTTATTAATATTAATATTGATATATTTTTTATTACAATAGTTTTATAACAAATGTTATAGATCTATAGGATATATTAGAGATGGTTTAAATAATTATATTCTAATTCCAACTTTTTCTTAATGTATTTGATGTCAAATTAAATAAATATTATCAAATTTGACAATAATGTTATTTTATTGAATTAATATATTATTAAATTATTCAAAATTAAAAAAAAATTAAAATAATCACATAGGTGTAACATATGTTCAAAAATGTGTTCTCCCATTCATTTATGTATCATGAGATAATTATAGGAATCAAGTCGATGGGTTTGATCCACTACAGGAAGATGGGGAAACCCAATCCCTAACAATGAAAGGACTATAGATAGGGATGGTGTTGTGTCTCGCCCTATATTTATAGTCCCTATAATGTACCTTTAAAATTATTATCAATGTTTCTTGAGTTATATTGAATGATATTATGTGTTTATATCTTTTCTACAATTTTATGTCTTATTCCTACATTATACTTTCATTACTTATTCTCTGGATTTCCTTATGATTATTGTTTTATGAACGAAAATTCATTATGCCATGATTCATATCTATGGTCTTTAATAGGAAGGGAATGATCTTTTAGTGACCATGATTACATTCTAATAACCTTATGCTCTTGATATGCTTACACATTTCAACTATTTACCCTTACTGAGCATTTGAGCTGACACATTTCCTATGTTTCCCTTCCCCAAGCAATGAAGGAATTTTTTTAAGTAGAGTTACTAAGCGGGGAGAGCATTCTGGGATACATTAATTATATTTCACTACGTTGTAATATTTTTGTTCCAAATCTCCATAGGTACTACACTAATACAATCGTTGGTCATTTTTTAATTGTTTTAAGAATTCCTGAAAAGTGATGTAATGTCTTTGTACATCATGATTTCGTCATTATTCACATCCATGGTTGGATTTCATTCCCTTCTCTCATTATATAACCAATTCCATAAGAATATTCATATCCATGGTTGGAATGAATTCCAAAATAAAAACGCATAATATGTTTCACAAAATATCAAATGTCCATTTTGACATGAAAATCCAACCCACACTTCCTTATCATCTCCCAATATTGTTTTCATCATCATCCAACCCAACACACATAACCTTTCAATAAAATCACATTCCAATGGTTGAAATACTAACCCAACTCATGTCAAAAGGCACCCATATAAAATCCAATCATAGTTATTCTAATGATACAACTAATAACTCACTCTTCAAAATTATAATATTAAACTGACAAAGAACAAACATAAAAAGAAAAGGGTTTTCTTAGGCCAGATAAATATCCAACACTAAATTCTATAAAAGCTATGGTAGCTACCATCACTCACCTGATGTTTTTAAAATTCTCACTAATTCATATGTATACCTCCACTTTTTCTTTACCTTAAAATTTTATAATTAATTATATAGGGAAAAATGGTTTATAACATAGTTCCCTAGTAAATGAAATGCTTCAAGACAAAAAACATGGGTTCAACTATATAATTTATGTATCATGAGGGTCAAATTAATGGTAATTTATGACCCAGACGTCAATATAAAATCAATAAAAACATTAAATAAAATTATTAATGTGATGTAATTTTTTATTATTCTTGTTATATTAAGGATTTATTGTATTTTGGTTTTGTATTAATTGAGGATCAAATGTTATCATAATGCTTTTATTTTATTTGAATAGTTTTTTATTATTTTTATAATGAAATATCATTTTTTCTGTTCTGGGGCTGCTGTATCTGCATATTTTTTTAACAGTGCTATAACACGATTGTTTAAACTGCCGTTATATATGAAGAAAATATTTTTTAGAGACCATTTTACTCACCACTATATAAGGCCCCAAAAAAATTAGTGGTGTTATAAACTGCTTCTATATATTATTAAGTTTATTATTGGATAAAACCACCACTATGAACATAGTATTTATGATATGGGAAACCATTGTTAAAATTTAAAAAACTACCTCTAACCAAATGTTTCATGATGGTTCCCAGAAAACGTCACTAAAGAGAAGGTACTGATGAAATTGGGATGGTGATTATAACATTATTAGTGGTTTTTTCAAACATCACATAACCATATGGTGGTGGTTTTAACCACCACTAAATAAAAAACATCTTCTATTGGGAGATTTGTTTTATTTTATCTTATCAATTAAACATGTGTTTTACCTCTTTTGGTAATTGTACATTTTTAAATTCTCATAATTATCATCCTTAAGATTTACTAGACACTTATAATTCTAAAATATCTACCAGCAGTCTACTACTTAAGCATAGATGCTACTTCCTAAAAATTTCTATGGTATTTTTTTATTTTTAATAGACTCACAACCCCTTGGACTTTCTAGAAATTTAATTATTCTCAAATATATTCCCATGTAAACTTGGTGTTGTCGTGATTTTTCCATCATAGTAATTTGATATAAAATTTTATTCCTTTTAAATAAAATACCAAGTGAAAAGAACATGTATACTTCTGATGAATTTTCTTTTGTTATCATTCTATGGTAGAAATAAAAATTATCCTGTTGTATACCCCTTAAATAAAATTTAATGGAACTTTTCATGAACAATGCCTTGGCCTTTTTCATTATCAAGAACATAGTAAATGTATCCAAAGATTATGAGGGGTTGTTGTTTCATTGTTTTACTAGAACTATATTATTCAAGTAAATATTTCCCAACAACTGTACTAGAAAATTGTTTTATCAGATATATAAGTGTATACACATATTCCTCCTCAATTTCTTTTGGGATTATAGATTTCATACCCATGCTTTATATCTTGACCAAAAATGTTTGGTCCATCCTCTCTATTATTATATTTTATTTAGGTGTTCAAGGAATCAATTTTTCATATATGGTTTACTAATTTATAAAATTGTTTTGGAATCTCATTTTGGTGAACTCACCACTATTATAATATCTCAAAATGTCAGCTTACATCCAATTAATATTTCCAGGATTTCATTCCACTAAAAAATGTTTCCAAAAAATATCTTTTGCTTTATGAAATAAACTCATATCTTCGACATAGAATAATTAATGAAAGTCACGAAGTACCCTAACTCTATTGGTACCTTTATTGGGATTTGTACCTAGATATTTGTGTGTAAAAATATAGCTTCAGGTTCATAGTATTTTTTCCACTTCATCTAAATGTTATAATTTATTTCATTCCCAGTTTATAGATTTTTCCACTACTGATGTCAAAATCTCATGTTGAACAATATCACTTTCAAATAGAATCTCCATACTTTTCTATTTGAGATGACACAATTGAAAATACCAAAAATATAAACATTCAGAAGTTGATACTCCAGCCATAGTGATTTCTTATATTCATCCTGTAAGATAAATACTTCCATATTTCAATTCATTATAAATTACTAGAAAACCAAAAGTAATTCTGCATACCTCATTTGAAATGGTTGTTCAAAATCCATCATCATCCAACTATCCCATTTAAATGAGATTATTCACATGATCAATGATGAACCAAACTACCTTAAACTAATTAAATCCCCCTTTTAAGCTATATTTTCATATACCCAATTCCCATAATATATAAATATTTTTTATTCAAATTTTAAACATTACTAAAATTTAGGGTAATGTTATTTTTTGTGTATCATCTTTCTCTCATTGAATGGAAAGACAGTCATGAATCAATAATCTATTATTCATTTGGAACGATGAAACTAAAAATTATAGTTCTACCTACATTGAATATGGTATTTATAGATCAAAAACATTCTAAAATTTATCCTCTATTATTTTTATGATCCTAAAAATCCTTCTTGACGTACTCACTGTACACATTATTACAACATATAGAGATGTGACTAGTCATTTTTGTTTATATTCTCACTCTAGATTTATTAACCAAGAGTCAAGGGTTCCTTCTCTGAAGTAAATTTTCTCTTCTATATCCATCCATTACATTAACATAAGATCCATATGATTCCATCCTCTAAAAATTATAATTTTATATAAAATTATATATTTCCCTGAATTGTATTTCATTTTTACTATTATAATTTCTCGTAGTCATTACCAACGATTCCCATAATTCTTGAAAATAGTAATGGAATAAAATCACTCAAATGTCATCTGTAAATGTATAAATTACTATTTAAAGATATTAATGAATAATTTTTAATTCATTCACATATTTTTCTATAGATTTTCTTTCCAATTTTCATATACTAAATAGTGTCCCAATGAGAAACATTTTTTAACACAATCACCTTCTTATATTTATTTAATAATTTTACCATATGATTTGTAGTGCCTTATTCATCATCATGTTGAATGCATCATTCATTGATAATGTCCTCTAAATAAAAAAAATTATCTTATATCCAACTACTCCAATCCAACCTTTTCTATAGTCTCTTTTTTTGTTCTATTGTATGGATCTTCAAGATCCATTTCGATTAGATAATCTTCCATCTGTATCTGTAAGATAATAATGTATGTTTTATAGAACTTATACAACCTCACATTTCCTTATTACAATAACATGACTCTAACATATTAACTAATAGTAAAATAAAATCTCCAATTTTTTTAAATTAATATAACATTTTATGTTCAGTGGAAACCCTTTTTATAAAGCATTATTTGATGCAATTTTTTGAGAATCCATCTTGAATTCAAATTAATGGATGTTCATCTATCGGTAGATCGTAAAGGTAGAAGTAGATCACTGATATAGATCCACTAGAATTTTAGTGCACCAAAACATTCAAGTATTAATAATCCCAAATAACCAAACCAAATAAAACTACCATGAAAAAGAATGAATGAAAAGTGGTAAATATGGACAAATGATGAATGTTGGTATTATGAAGTTTATATTTTCATTATTTTTCAATAAAATAAGTGTACATGATTTCATTACATTAGAAGTAAAAGGATTATAACTTAATACTTATCATCCACATGGATCAAAGAGAATAATTATACTCAATGATTTAGTACAACACAAAAAAATTTTCCCACCTTTTTTATATAGAGGGTCTCATTTATTCTACCATTTGCGCTAACATCTTACATTAATGGTCTTCCATTGGTTACACTATGAAAATATTGATTCCATATATAAATAATTACCATAACAAATTATCATTAGTAGTCTAACAATGATTCCAAATGTTATTCATTTAATTTACATCATTAGTCTAATATTAATTGATAAAAGACTGTTTAAGATTATAATGAATTAATAACCATAGATTTCAATGACCTAACTTCCTAAAAATGTATTCTTTGGGAGAAATGGGTCATGAACTTATAGTAAAATAATATTTAAACATATAATAGACATCACTAACTTAAGGATAACCTAATCTTAGTGTGTCATCATAATGAAGTAGGTTTTATTATACTTCTATGGATGGATATTGAATGATCACAAGGAAACCATAATAGTGGAAAAATGGGTTAAATATAGGACTTTGTATATGATAGGAATGTTATATGGATTAACTATGTATGAAACATGAACTCTTGGAAGTATAAAGATACATCAATGTTTTCCTAGGAGCTTGAGTGAGAGGAACATGTGATTTTTAGTAGATTAAGTAATATTAAAACTCTTTAATATAGTTTCTGGAACATGTAAAAGTTAAATACAATGAATGTAGATGAGGGTATAATTTTTAAACATTAAAATGCACCCAAGACATAAAGGAAAAATTATGTTCACAAGGATTTCTGGGGGATACATCCATTTTTTTCTCATTCGGGTTATTTTACTATGTACCATTAATTAGTGATGAAAATGGAAAATGTATATGTTTTTCATTAATTATAAATATCAGGTTTTAGAGTATTAAATTTTTAGGGAACCTTGGAGGAAAAAGAGATAGAGATTAACCTAAATTAATTATGTTATGATAATAGAGGTGAGTATGGAAGTGAATGATTTTATCAATTTTTCTTAATGATATGAATTCAGTTCAAGAAGAGTATTCCTTATATAATAGCTAAACATGTTATTCTTTTAATAATAATTATTATTATGTTGAATGAGATAACAAAAATATTGACTTTACATTATAATTTTCAATTAGAGTTTTGAGTGGAAGCTGTTAGATGGGACACTTTTCTTGTCAACTAGAGTCATTATGCAATATTGGGTCAAAAGATTCTAGAGGACTATCAAATATAATATTGATTGATTTTTCTAGCCTAAATTATTTATTGGACTAGTGTATATCCATATGGATTCCATATAGTGGGATAACCTTGAATTGAAATCCTAATCATGTTACTTTATATGGTAAGGTGATGAACAATTTGGATATATGTATTATTATAATGATCAATGAAAATTCATCAAACGGAAAACATTTATCTTCATTGTGAAAATATTTTGATGGATTAGAACCTAGAGGATGACATGTTTGAGATCATAGAATCAATAGATCATAACCATACTGAACAGATCAATTCAATGGATGTTATGGAATGTTTACGGAGTACTGATCACCCTTAAGATTCATCAAGGCTATAAGTACTAGAAATCTCTACAAAATGGATGCTCATGGATTCTTTTTGAAAGACACATTCCCAAAATTAGTGAAACTTCTAGTTCAATTGATGAGTCCTATCTAAATAATATTATTATTGAAAAGTTCTGGAATACATCATTTTAAATTTTTTCAAATTAATGGGGAGGAACAAAAAATCCTAGAAGAGGATGTATATATCAATGATTTGGTATAGTGTGAGTTAGTGATGAAAATTTGAAAGAACTCATGTATATAAAAACAAGGGAATTAATATAATTATCTATTCTAAATAAGGGATTAAAAAATAAAGGGGTTTATAATTTAAAATAGTAATTCAAAGGTAAGAAAATGTATAATTCCATATAAGTTGTGAAGTGATTTAAATAAATGGAAGGTGTTTATTTCTCAGACATTTTTCTCCTATTTCTAATAAAATGAAAATATGGATAGTTCTCAGTTTATTTACCTTAGGAAAACTACATATTGAAATGTGAGATATGAAATTTTCATTCCTTCATATTGATTTGGTGTATTAAAACCTTCAATAGAAACTAAAAGGATTCAAGGTATTTATAAAAAATATGATGTGCAAGATCACAGATTGTTTTTGTGGAAAAAATCACACACCCATGAAATAGAACCAAAACATTAATGCCTTTATGATGATGAAGGGTTCATCAAGATAAATTATTTTTATTACCGATACTAGAAGGTGTTCAATGTTTTATGTTTTATTATAATTTTATTATAAGTTGATGATATTCTCTATGTAATACTAAATATGAATTAAATTGGGGATTTGAAGTCTAATATGTCTGAAAATATTGATAAAAAGTATCTCAAGAATTCCAAATAAATTATAGGGATGTCAATCATAAGGGACTATAAGACTAAGAAATTGGCATTATCTCTGAAGTAATGTATATGTAATGTCTTGGAAATATTCATTATTTATGGATATAATAATTTAAAAACCCCTTTGGAAAGACATTTATTGATTTCCCAAAAGAACACAAAAAATATTTAAGATGATGGTATGTATATAGATAAGGTTCCTTATACATCATCAGTTGGAAGAATTATGTATTCGATGGTTTCTATAATGATCTAAATTTCACATGTAATGGTAATTTTTAGTATATTAATGATGAATATGGGAAAGGATCACTATAATGGGATTCTTTGATATCTAAATTGAATATGTTAACTATATTTATATTTTATAATGGATGATTTATTACAAGGATATGTTTACATGAATGTTAGTGGCTATATGGATACAAAATTTTGTACCACTAGTTTTGTTTTACCTTTATAGGAGAAATTATATGTTTATAATAAAGGCTATAACTAGTAGTTGTACTTTATAATATTATAGAATAGTATATAGCTATTATGGAAGCATGAAAGCATTTGTATTTCTGAATTATTTTTTGAAGGAACATTGAATTTTATGTTGTTCTATAATAGTCAGAGTGCAATATGACTTTTTGAGAATCTAGAATTCCACTTAACGGTGAAATAAATCAAGATCAATTGTTAAAATATTAGGTATCTACTGCAATAATAGGTGATGAAATAATAATTTATTGGAGGAATTAAGGATTTGGAAGATATATTGAAAAATGTTATTGTACATGAAACTCGTAAGAGTTTTTGTTTCTCTGTGGGGCTTTGGTAAAGAAGAGTAAATGAAGGTGGATTCACTATTTATTGTCGTGGATAAAGGGACGTTTAATTATGTGGATATTGTTAATAATATTTTTGAAAAATATTTTCCTACCTATGTAAACTATCCTTCTATAAGGGTTGTTTCTAGAAGATAGTTTTGAAAAATTGATAATGATAGTATGTAGAGGTACCATGATCCTGAACAAGCCTTTAGAAGACATAAATTTTGGAATATAGAATATAGAAGAGGAGAAGGATGATTTCCTTAATTCAGAAAACAATATATCAAATAAATTATTTTGATTTAAAAAAATTAATGGTATTTGGTGGTTTTCTTGATTAATCAATTGGTAGCTATGAATTTAGAAAAAAATGTTTTATAGGAATAACCAGTTAGACTCATCTATATATAAGTAGGTTTTTGGGATCATGAATATCATCTAGTAATCCCATGTAAGATATCCATTTGATATTATTAGGGTCAAAAAAGTCTCAGAATGACCCCATGATTTGGTGTATAGTTTTTAGAAAACAACACACCTAAATCATCACAACATAGTGCACAAACAATAATAATTTCTAGATTCATTAATTTTTAACGAAATTATTTAAATGAATGAAAAACAGAATAGTGACACAAATTACATGGTTCGAACATGATTCATTCTCTTTATGGGGAACATATCAATACATTAATTTATGAAATATAATATTCCTAAAATGTATGATCTTGTCACACTCACAAGTGAACCATTGTATGAAATATTTTAGAATCATTAAATATTAATTAGTCATTATATTTTTGAATATCCATGGGATCTACTTTCTCCTAGATCAAGTCATTGAGGTTATTAATTTTTTTAATCATAGTTTATCACTACACCAAACCATTTACCTATTATACAATTCATTCATTCAAAACTCTCGAGAGTTTACTTTTATGATCCATGAAAGTTACACTTATTTTTAACCTCTCATAAAACATCATGTGGAATCCTTTAGAAGGAATATTATATTTCCCAGAGTTACTATGATGAAATTACTTTTCATATCAGGTAATGACCCAAAATTTAATATTGAAAATTATCATTATTAAATTATGTTTCATTATATTAAATAATATAGTAAACTCTAAAATAGAAGCACTATATTGTATGTAACAACCCCAAATTTCGATCTTAATAAAATATCTCATATTTCACAATGACTGTTTACTTATAATTTATTTGAGAAGAACATAAAAAGGTTATTACATTTCCCTGGGACACTATAAACCATGATACAATATTTTCCATAATAGGTAATAGTAGTACATGGAGAAAAAAAATTAATACACATAATAACTTATACTCATAGTCCCAAATTCTCCCATGAAGATCACTATGTCCAAAAAGAAAATGAAAAGGAAGAGAATAATTAGGAATAAAATTGAAATTATCAAGGAAGTTTAGAACCTTTGAAATTGAAGTAGTGAATGATGAGGTATGAGAATAGTTAAGTATATATAGGTTTCAAAGTCCAACATAACTAATGGAATCTGGCCATTACTTGACTGTAACTTGAAAATTACAATGTAACCATAATATGTACCATGGAATAGTAATAATACCTAATATAATAGTAAAAAAAATAGTTTTAATGTAATCTAAAAAGTATTAAATTAACTAATTATATTTTAAAAATGTAATTGTGAATAAATATATATGGTATTATAAAAACTGATTTATTTAAAAGAATAAATAATGTGGTTATATTAAAAATATTATTTTTTGGAAATTTAATTTCTTTTAATTTAATAGAATTGTCACTCATACTTTGGAATTTTTTTTGATAAAATAAAAAATATATTTCAAATTATCATGTTTAAATTTTGGTTAAGATGATATTTATGAGAATTTTTGGAAATACATTATTTTTAGTGATTAATAAAAAAAAGTGTTTTTAGTTTTCTCTATGTTCAATGACTTCATAAATACATTAAAAATATGAAATAATTAATATAAAATAACCTAAAAAAATTCATTTTAATAATACAATTTTAATTAATTTATTAAATTTTTTTCCAAGCCTATAAATAACAATCAAATGACTGAAATGAAAAATAAGGTATTGAAAAAACTATTTTTCATAAAAATGATATTAACATGGACTCACTAATATTTAAAATTTTATTTCTATTCTCTCATGAAGGAAAGGAAAAAAATGCCTTAGATGCTTAGAAACTTGATCTAAAAATATGGGCAAGGAAATTGTTTTTCATTTTCAATAACTTTGATTTCTATGTCCTGTATTTAGAAATTAATATTAAATCATCCCCTGATTCTTATAAATTCCCACCTATTTAATCCATTTCATTCACTCCCTAGTACATTAAAATTTCCCTCCCTCTCTAATTTTCTCACTAACCCCTTCGGTGAATCCCCTAATATCTGAAGGTACCCGCTTTTATAATAAGACTTTGATTCTCAATTGACTATACATTGTTTTGATTATAAATATTCCTTTACATTCCATGTGATAGCTATATAATGAGAGACTAACTTCATCTCTCATTGATCATTTCCATATAAATATATGTATAACTTTTATAATGTCCAAATTATATCTTAATATTCTATGTCCTAACTTTTGTAAATACCGAACCCTATTTGCATTAATTGGTATTCTTCTAGATATTAATATAATTAATTGATTTGGGACTTAAATTTATGAAACTTACATTCTTTTATCATTGGATTAAATTTATGAAATACACTATCATGTTATATGATCAATGTGGCATGTGTAATGTTAGACATATGACGGGTGTTCCCTAATATCACTCTAATGCATTAAGTAATGTTTTAATCTAATTATATTCCATTATATAGTGTATGGGAGGTTACCCTAATCAAACTATTATATAATTGATTTGATTTAATCCAATAATTATGATTATAATGTCATTTATTTATTATTTCCAGATTCATATGATGCCTTAGTCATATGATATCTGTTATGTCAGATATGGTAATTTAAGATGGTCTAGAGGGGTGATTAGAAAATATTATAAATTTAAAAAAAATAATTTGACTAATTAAAATAATTATCAAAGTCAATTATAAAGGTTAATTGGTAGAAGAATAAATGTTCACAATGATGTTTTTTATAGTAGTTCTATTCAAAGTGAGCATATTGTACTCTTATCCACATTTACATGGTGAAAGATACATGTGAACTAAAAATTAAATTTATAGGGGAATCATAATCCAATTAAAATATATTTTTCTTGTGGGGAAATAACCCCAAAACTATCTTTCTTATGAGGAGTAACAACCATTAAAATATAACTTTAGATAAATGGATTCACAAATAGAATATCCATAACATTAGATATAGGGAGTCAAAACCATTAGATCCTAAATTTAGAATATGGGAGTCAAAACGTGAAGAAAAATATAACAATTAATGATTTTCTATTTGAGAACATAAAAAGAAAAATATAGTCTGGGTGGGAGATGGTAAATAGTGTAACATATTTAGAACCATATGAATAAGAAGATAAAATAGTAAATCACAGATACTGATTGTTGAGGGTAATATCATCGCATCTTTTCAAGTAAGTTTTAGTTGGAGAATATGTAATAAAGGCCTTAATAGATATTATATGTGAGGAAATAGAGTGTCTTAGGATGTTGTAAAAGCACATTGGGTTAAAAATTCACAACACTTTTCTCTTTGTAAAATAGAATATCAAATATATTATCCTATATCTTTTTGTATTGATATTATATCTATCACATGTAAGAATGAATGATATATATATATATATATAGAAAAAAGTATTCATCAGTTGCAGTATCTCCTCTTCCTTTGGATATTCAAAATAAATTGATTCAAGAGGTATCATAAATATCTCCAAAAAATCACCACATGTTTGCCTCTTTAATACTGTAGAACAAATATATAATAAAATAATTCAAAATATTTTAAATAAATATTCCAATAAAATCTCCAAAATTATAATAGAATTTAATTATTTAAAATTTAAATTTAAATTAATTTAAACATAGACAATATGGTTATAAAAAACTAGCAACACAAGCCAAATGTAAATTCAAATATTAGAAAATAAATAAACATGAAACAACCAAATTTAATTGAAAAATACATTGAAATAAATTATTACCTTTTACCATTGATTATTCATATAATAATATTAAATCACATCAATTATAATCCTTGGATTTAAGGTGATTTTATCTACAAAAAACATCTAAAAATAATCCATTGATTTACAACAAATAAATATTCTTTATAAGATCACATAATGAGAAGTAATATAGGGTATGAAAAGCAACAAAGTGTATTGAATGAAGTGTAACATATCATAGATAATGAACATTAATATAGAATATAGGATAAATAGTTACATAGTGTTGGGTATGAAGAGTAACATAGATTTGACGAACCATACTTTTCACTATTAATGATATAAGGGTTTCCCATACATTGTAAAAAACTGGACAACATAATATAAGAAAATTCAACGAATTTTTATGGTCTCTAAATAGCATATTCAGACATTATTCACCATTACATACCATTAGAAAAACATATTATCATTCCAAAGAATCAATAATAAAAAAATAAAATGTAGATACCCGAAGCTTGACGTACATGGATATTACATTACTTTTACGGAATACTAAGAACATAACAAAAACACACACACAAGGACCATAATAGTTTAGTGTCTTTGGAAACTCGGAATATAATCTTCTAATCGTGGTGAATGATATTCAACATCTACCATAAAGATCTTTTTTTCTAAACCTAAATCCTTTCTTTGTGTCCTGGGGAAATGAATACATAAAAGGGTGAGCTCAAATGCTCAGTAAGGGTAAAAAAAAGAAATATCAATCACGTCATATTCATAAGAACATATCTTTTGGAAATCATAACCTACAAAATAGATCATAATTTCATAACATGGGATAAATAATAGTAATGAAATGTAATCCCAATAATCATAAGTCAAAAAATGAAACTTTGTGGAATACACACATAATCACAGAGAATCATTTCTTATTAGTCAAGACTCATTCCCAAGGCTATCTTAGTGGACAAAGTCCCTTTCTGAACCGAGTTCACTCCTCGTTTCAGTCCTGTTTCACTGAACCAGTATAACCTACCGTTCCAGCCATTTCTATCTCATGAGATATAAAATATTTACCCAATTCATTCGAGGGAGATATATATCCCACCCATCTCATGATGATACCATTCTTATGTGTGCCACAAAATCAGAAACCATACATCATAGCATAACCCATGTAAAAAAAATGGGAATCTTAAACATCGTGACATCATAAAACAATTCAAATAAGATAAAGGAATTCATAAAAATAAAATTCCATCACAAAATATTCAAATCAATTTAATAATAGGGATAGAAACAGAACCCTTTATTATCTTAGATGGAAAAATAATTTTGATAAAACACTTGAACTCCATTCTTGAGGAAAATATCCTTTCTGATTCAAAAACATGTTTCCTTTCTCAAAATGACGTACAATTCTAAACTAAAAGAATTTGATTAAAAATAAACATGAAAACTGTTAAAGGATGCTTCTTGGAAATAATGTTTTAAGAATCCATTCGTGCCGTATAAGTAAAAAAACATTTTTCGTACTTTTGTCGGAAAAGTCAAAAAGTACCTCGTATGAGAAATGACAAAAACATTCCTTTCATATCTTTTACTAAAAAATTAACGAAGGGTAAAATTGGATATAAAATATTGTATAAGGATATAAATATTAAATATTGAGAAAACATGGATGTGGATGATAAAATACACCCCAGTAAATACCAAAGTATAAACAATCTTGGATAAAAATGAGATTGTGACATTTCCCTTACCTTAGGTCCGATTTGCTTCGTAAGTGTCCAAAACTCCTGTATAATGTTTTAAATAATGTCATTGACTTATTCCAGAATCATACTCATTATTATGATATCATATATGGTTCACTTATGACTTTATATTAACCGTTCTTTTGTGAATTCTATGTTAAATAGTGTTTTGGGTAAAATCGTATCATTCTTCATCCATGTTTTGACTTGTAATTATTCATATGATTACTTAGATCATGATTAATTAATTCCAAAATATAAAACATGATTTATATATAATATATATTCAGAATATACATATATATAATAGATTAGTAAATGGAAAGAAATACACCATTCATGGAGACGGTAGGCCGTACGTACGCATGAACGCGGTTTTCGTTTCCTTAATGAGTTGAATGGAATTAAGTAGATGACATACATATATATAAACATAAATTAAGTATAATTATTATGTCATATATTTCATGATTAATTATTATGTATACTTTATAATCATTCATGAATGGTTAATGTGGAGAATGAATCTCATCGCGTCGTGGAGACGGTAGTCCGTACATACGCACGAGCGATGATATCGTTATCATGATCATGGAATTGTATTGGAGTGTATGTATACTATTTCAGAATAAATATCACTTTACAATAATCATATATAGTTATTATGTACACCATTATACCCATCCAAGTAAGCTGGTGGTGGAAAATAGATTACACCACGGCGTGGAGACGGTATTCCGTACGTACGCACGCGTGGTGATTTCAATTTCTGTAGGATGGATAGATGGTGAAATAGGGTTGATTCATACTTATAATAAAATATCAGTATATTAGTGATACTGATGTTATTAATTCATAATGAAACAACTAAATAAGGATAAGTGGAAGATGAATTAAAGATGAAAGAATCGGTAACGGACATTACCTCTTCATTGAAGTGCTTCTTTGCAACCTCGTTTTAGGGCAATAAAATATGTCTTTGAAGAAGAGAAGAACCTCTAAGATGTTTCTAGGGAAGTGTAGAGGATAAATTGGTAGGGTTTGGCAGAGGTTGAAGGCTCAATGTGGTGTGAGGAAGAGGGGGAGTAGGTGCCCTTTTAAAAGGAAGGAGAGGGGCACCTTTGGAATAACTAAACATATTATTTTATTATATGGTCAAATTCGGTTTTTAATAGCTCAAAATTGATATATCTTGAAGATAAGTTGGGTAGGGGTCGCAATCCCCTCCTCCTATTGAATTTAGACAAGTCCAGGTATCAATTTTAACCTTATCATTTATATTTAACTTTAAGTTAGATAATTTAACTTTCACCATGTCTTCTTGTTTTCTTACACTATAAGGTTAATAAACATACTATATCAATCCAAACCAACCCCAAGATGTTTATTATTATTATATATAACCTTATATAAGTCATTTGGATGAACATTATATTTTTAGGAATAAAATAACAATTAATAATATAATAGTTGTTTTAAAAACTATTTTATGTCAATTTTGACACTATTTAGTAATTGAATTTTGTGAAAATCATAACAGAATGATTAGCTCGAACCAAGTTAATTAAATCAATACTAATATGTCATATTAACCTAGAAAATTAGTTTAATTCATTTAAAGTCTCAAATTACATGTCTTTTGGTATTTATAACATTAATTATGTCAATATTTCATTAATAAGATAATTATTGCATCATTGTTGTGTCATAAATAAATTAAATTAGTTAATGTCTAAAAATTTCATATAAAATAAAATTATGTAGGAACACTTTTTATCTCTCTAATGAATATTTATAGTCAAATTTATCTTATGTATAACCCCATATTAAAAATTATTTACTTATTAAACTTTGATTTTAACTATTTTAACCCTTCTATAAATAAATTAATAATAAATGTCCTAATCTAATCCAACTGGGCCTAAATGGTCATATTTTATTACTAAGGTTGTTTTTGGTCGAATTACTCTTTTCCAATAGAATTAAGACATGAGTTAGGGTAATAGTAATATCATTTTTACCCTTAATTACCCTATTTACTTTTAACCGTGGTGAAAAAAAAAGTAAAAAGTTACTATTCACCAAAAATTATTTTCATCTCATTGAACCACATTTTACATACTGACATCAACCGTGTCTCTCGGATTTTTGAAATTCCACTCATAGAAGCCGTAAAATTATGTTTTATGAAAAATTCATTTTTTTAACAACCACTTAGTGGTTTCACTATTCATCAAAAAATGAAAGTTTCCAGAAAAATACCAAAAATTAGGCCTAAGCTATATTTGATATTATGAATTCAAAAATGATGTCTATTTTACCAAATTAAAAACATATCAGTTGCATTAATTAATTTAAAAATTAATTCCCGTTGTCAAAACAAATAGCGTGTACTTAAGAGATAATAACTATCAAAAGATTGACAGTTGTTTATGTCTGGTTTAAGTGTGAAATTACATCCAATAACCAACATTGTATTAAATTGTAAAAATATATTCTAAATATACTTTAAAACCAATCAAATTAATAATTTATCACTATTAATTATTTCTATTAAAAATGTTGTTTTTAATTAAAATTTAGTAATTTTCACTATTCATCAGAAAATGAATGTTATCCGAAAAGTACCAAAATTTCACCCTAAGCTAATTTCAATATTATGAATCCAAAAATGAAGCCCATTTTGAAAAATAAAATTTAATAAATTTCAAAAATTGGTTATTACTATTCATAACAGCTAGTTTTAATAATATTTTAATAGCATATCGTTGTTTAGTGAAACTCGGTATTGCGTACTACACACGCTATCGAGGAAGGTCGTGATTGCTTGTAATGCAAGGAAAGTCAAGGAGGTGTGTTGTGCAAGCTCCTTTTGGTGTAGTGTACAAGACAAGACATTAATGAAATTAAAAAGAATATTTTTCATAAAATCTCGGGGTGTTACATCAAATATCCACTTCTCCAAATATCATCATAAAACAGATGAAATTACATTATGGAAAAACTATATCTCTCAACAATCAATGTAAAATTTTAGACAATTTATTCATAATCCAAATGACCTTTTATACCTTTATTTAAAATAATGAAATCAACATAAACATGATTTATTTATAAAAAATTAATTATCATTTAAATTTGATTTTTCTAGAAGTATTATTAAGATAAATAAATAAATGTTTTAAAAATATTTGTTATAGAGTTTCTAAAATTGTAGCATCAGATTCATTGAATTTTAAGAGTAATAAACATAATTTTAAGACTTATTCATAAACTAATGAAATTTATAATAATTTATTATATATCCAAATTGATAAGAGTAACACAAATACAAACAATATATTTTAAAATATCATGAAAATTTAGAAAAAAATGTAAAATAAATTTAAATATAATCTAACAAAATTATAAAGGGTAAGAAAAATGTTAAATCATATTTAATCTAATAAAATAATACATAAAAATGAACAAAAAATAACCCCCTTTTTGTTTTATTACAAAACCAAAAGGTTAAAATCATTTAAAAAAATTTAAATAAATTTAAAAAAAATTATTTCTCCCTAATTTATTCCACCCTTATTTATTTCCTACCCAATATTTTTATCCCCCCATTTGTTTGATTACAAAACAAAAAATCTTAAATCATTTCAAATAAATTTAAAAACATTTAAAATAAATTTATTTCTTCTAAATTTATGTCTCCCACTTTTTTTAATAAACTGAAATGTGAAAATAAACTCCCTCTAAATAAATGTATTAATAATCATTTAAAACATCAAAATACAAAAATAAAATTTTATTTTTTTCAAACTGAAGAAAGTCTATTGGGTTTATAAAAATATTTTCTATCATATTTTTATAATTTATAAATTAAAAAACAATTTCATCATTGTTCTCATTATATATAATAAAATGAAATCCAAGATCAATATGCTTTTCTATAAAATGTTGTAATGGGATTTTATATATAAAAATTGGCGTAGTATTGTCACAATAAATAAAAAGTTTCTCAAGATAAACACTAAAATCACATAATGTTTTCTTAATCAATAAAAATTGAGAAAACCCACTATAATAAGATATATTCATAACATCTATAATAAATAAGGCAATAGATAGATATTTTATAGATGACAAGGAAATTAAATTTTTTTCTTAGAAAATGATACGTACCTAAAGTTTACTTTTGATTAATTCTACATCTTCCAAAATCAGAATCAGAATAAGATGTTAAATAAAAATAAATATAACTTAGATAAAATATACTAGAATAAATAGTTCATTTATCATATCTAATAAATATTTTTACAACATTAATATGACTTTATATAGGATTAGCATTAAATATATCACATAAAAAACACAAAAAATTATGTCAGATAAAGATGAAGTTAAATATCGAATATGGAATATCATGCCTCTATAATATTTAAAATCAATAATTAATATGTTCCACAATTTCTCATATAGTCTACACAACACATGAATGAATGTTTTTATTTTATTAACAAAAAATGGAAATATGGATTAATGATTATTGACATACCCTAATAACATTGTGAATACAACAAAATAATTATGTAATTATATAGGTCTTTGTTAATAATTATTTCAAAAAAAAATATAAAAGAAAGAAGTAATGTAAAAATTGATTACACACATTGTGAACTTTGAGATTTATTTACAAGATCCCTTAGAAATAGAAGGCGTAGGATAGTTTCATATGAACATAAGATCATGATAGTGAAATTTTATTCTATTATAAGTGAATAGGGTATGTTTTCATGAGAAAACATAATTTTTTAGTGTTTCATTAAGGGGTAATGAAGGTCCCCTTTTATAAGTGGTGGCAATAGAATTTTTGTAAATATTTCAACTCAATATATTGGGAGAAACTTTTAAACATTTAAAGTGGCCATATAATATAAAATAATGTAGTGGAAAGGATATAATGTTGAGAAAAACCCCATAAACCAAACTCTAGACAATTTTTATCAATTTTCAATCTCTTTACACATTTAATTAATAATATTACCATTTATCATTTATTGTGGTAAATAGGTTTTACCTAAGGAAACATATATTTATGCCTAAAAAGAAAATAATACTTATGTAATAATTTCTACAAAATTATACACAATTTTAAATTCATTTTATTTTATTTTATTTCAAAATGGGTTAAAAATAATTATTTTAAAATATGTGTAATGAATCAAAATATTGTTTGACTAAAACATAACTTTTGTTTTAAATTTTTAAATATAGTTTTGTAAATTAAAAATAATATTTTAGAAAAAATAATTTCACTTGTAAAACATATATATGTTCATGAAAAAGGTATCAAAACATAGATATCATACTAATAGAATAATAATTTCATAAATTCACGGTATTTTTAAAAACGGTATTTCAGTTTTTTAACCTAAAAACAATCATTCCATAAAAATAATAAAAGAAACTTAAGAGAATAATGACATTATAATTCCAAAAACTATGTTAATTTTATCTAATTAAATTTTTAAATATTATAATTTTACATTTAAATAAATTTTCAAAATATATTTATAATAGTTTTCTAAAGGAAATATAATCATAGAATAATTACAATTCGCATTAATGTTTCTTATGATTTAGAAATTAAATTGGAGTTAAAATAATTCTTGACATTATATTTTATCATCAGTTCATCTTAATATATTTTATTTTATGAAATTAAAATATATATCATAAAAAATTTAAAAAAATAAAAAATACACTTCTATGTATAATGTAATCTCCTTAGTAATTTAGGTATTCCAATTAAATTTAATTGGTGTTAAAAGTGAATGTTATATTTTATTCATGATGTAGGTAACCTATTAATTCCTACTAATACAATAGATATGTTTTAATGATCCTATTTAATATATCTTCGTTTCTTATAAGTTAGGTGTTGAGTGTTGAGAAATCTATCAAACACATTGAATTATTTATAGGTATTAGTATATTAATATTTTAGTGTGTTATATTATATCTTATAAATAAATTACATCCTTGTAATATGAATCATAGGATTAGAGTAATTTCTATATGAAAATCATAATTAAGAAATTGGTAATATATGATCATGGATTTATATAAGATGTGTAATGAGATTTATCTATATGAAATGATATTTATAGGGAGATCTCAAACATTACTAATTTCCCATATTATAGTCACAAATTTTATTAGATGACTCATAAAACAAGGATTTGAACTGTTCATAGAAATACCTGAAGGGTATTCCCAATCCCCATAGGTTGAGGACAATAACCCATGCATCAAAACAACATTTTGGAATGATTTCCCCTAATGATAAGGAACAACCAACATGGAATGTATTAGGAAAAAGTGAATATAAGAATATTCCATAATCAAAGGTAAACATAGGTAGTAATATAATACCATCTAATCTTTGAACCCTCCACCTAATTGTGGTGAAATTCTATTTACTACATTAAACAAGACAAGGTTTATACACACCCAAGGGTAAGTTCATATTATGAGAACAACAATCCTGATGGGATCCCACCATGTGTTTAGTATATAACCTTCCTAAAATAATCCCAATATTCTCAATTAAAAAATGTTTTCAAAATGTTAATTATTCAATGTAAAACATATAAATTCCCCATTTTAACAGTTTATAATCCTTTCCACATAAAAGAGTTTTTGATTTACATTAAAATAAACTATATATCATTTCCAAATCATGAATTCTAAATTTATTTCCTAACCAAAGCACAATGAAAGTTACACTGATGGTAATATAGTTCTATGATTCTTACGACCCAACCCACTAGGGACCACCTGACTTGTGGAAGGATAATCCACAGCTAAACCAAGCCCACCACTATATGTTATTGGTTAGAGACAATCTCTAAGAAGGAATACATAATATGGGAAGCCATTTTTTAATGTACATGTACATACACACCCCACTATCTCTATGCAGGAGTGTATATGAATAAAAATAAAAGAAAATAACCACTATATTTGAAACTAGGTATGTAATAACCATTATGTAATGAAAAAGACAGTGATAGTGTAATCCAAAATGGGAGTGGAAAAATAAACACCAACCCATAAATTATGTCCCCAAATGATATAAACAAGAAAAGAATATATAAAAGTCCACAGCTCCATATCTACAAGACCCGACCACCCTACATAGTGAAATGAACCCATTTACACTTGAGATATGATAAATAACGACTGACATATCCTTTATCTTCATAATACATAACACATTCATGTAAATCCTATACAGAGATGAGTATATACATATCCAATAAAACTCCTTGAAAATTAGAGGGGGATCAATATGAGACATGATAGAAGTAGTCATATCAACATAAATAAACGGTGGAATGAAACAAAATAGTAATTGATATATATTCTCATATTAAACCCCATATGAGAGATGAAGGGGATATCAATCTCATAGCTCATACTAGAGCAATTGGTCTTCCTGTAGATCCAAAAGTTCCATCAATGATGCATAGCATCTCTCCTATCTATCTAAAGAAGTAACAATGTGTAGAACCCACACATTTACATTGTGTCATGATGTTAAGGGGGTATAATCTACAATTAGATTTCCCACATCCTAATGTGTTTGTGGGTTCCAATAATTAGGGAGAGGACCAATACCCTAGTCCATCAAGGGGATACCACTCACATATTGAGGGACCATTCCCTAGTCTATCATGGGGTACCAATTATTAGAGATATGACCCACTCCCTACTCTATCAGAGGGTACCAATTTATAGATGAAGGAACCATGACCTACCCCATTAGGGGGTACCAGATAGTATATATCGGACCCAGTCCCTAGTTCATCAGGGGGTACCACACAATTGATAGAGAACTCACACTCTAGTCAGTGGGTTCCACCCAGTCGATAAAGGACCCATGAATTAGTCTATCAAGGGTTTACCACTGAGTAGATAAATGTTTATAGGGGAATCATGTGGTTGTATGATAGGGGGAGTTCTAACATCATCCTCTCCCTAATTATCCTGCTTGAATTACTATCATCACCGAGTGTCTCCTATAGAATCATCACGCTTATATCATCTAAAATCATATCTCACAAATAGTATTAGGGAACCATAAATATATATATATATATATATATAAACACACAATATAGGATACTCGAGGGCCAAAATCCGAGTCAAAATGAATTATATATGAGTGGTATAAGTTTCATAAAAAAATAAATTGGTGTAAGAGGATCCAAACTGTGTGTGACCTCACATGGACTCCTAGACATTTTCTATCCAACACACATCTCACTAGTGATGTATTTCTACATATAATGTAATTTAATAAATGGTGTGTCTTAGAATCCCAAGATTGAGTCATGGGCTTTTAGTAATTCTCATGTCCTTCAGGTCATGTTTATGTACATCTAGAGTACACAATGTGTCCTCCCACATGGGATCCTAGGCATGTGCAACTGGCACATGTCCTAGATTCTCAGGGAGGTTCATACAATTTGTGATCCTTATCATTTTCCTAAAACCCATTCCACCACAAAAATCATACTACATGGTGTGTGTTCATCCTTGTATATTCCATTTAGTCTAGATTTTTTCATAACATAAAATTTATCCCATGACCTCCAGATATTAAAATCCCACCACAAAATTCTTCTTTTGACCATATAAAATCAGTGGGAATCGCCTTCATCATTCGATTTTATCCCTCTGACAGCTGGAAATTAATCTTGTAATTCTCCACATAAAGTCGACATGCACCTCATGTACTTCTCGTCATTATTCCAATTCATGATCACAAATCCACTGAGTATCACTGCTTTTTTATCCTAATCCATCCACAAATCATCAATATGATCATTATGTGAACATCCCCCAAAAATTTGGGGCTCCTATTTCTCTTAAACCAACATAGAAATGTCAAACTGTGGCCCCACATCCCAGTGTTGAAGAATGTGGAGAATAGGTGGTTTAAAAGAACAATAAAAAAGGTCCATCAATAATATTCAATGAAATCGTGGATAAAATAACCAGGAGTGGGGATATTTTGGTGAGAACCATGTCATAATCATGAATAAATAGAATAAACAATTTAATTCAATACCTAGGCTCTAATGAAGTATTAAATTATTCTTATATCAAATAATAGTTGATAAAAACATGATGAATATTTTAATCAAGATAAGAAATGAAAATATATGAGACCAACCACAATATTGGATTAATCATTGGTAAAAAATGTGTTAATCAACATAGAGGATGATCCACTTTGTCTGCTTCCTATCGATTCACCTTGATCTGATCACTGGTCATCATTTGATCATGATCCGCCAATAATAGTTATTAGTGATCCTATAAAAATTACCTTGGATTCTAAAACTTACCCTAGTGAAAATTCATAACAAAATATTTATAACTAATTATAATTTGGTAATTTAATATATTATAAATAAATAAATAAATTATTTTAATTTAAACATTCCATACAACGACTTCATCATATAAATTTATTGGAGGAAAAAAAATTTAGGCCATGACAATGGTTAACCGCACACTCTAGATTCAATCATAGTCTCTGATTCACAATCTAGAACTTTGATCATAATATATTACATTTTATTTTATAATCCATGTAAACATCAAATAAAATATTTTAATATTTTTAATAAAATTAATCCTACACACATAGGTCCTCATGATATTTTTTCTTCTCAGTGTCTGGATCGAAAAATATTTATTAATATATTTCAATGTTTTACAATGAATAAATAGAGTCTCAAAATTATTATATCCTTAAAATATTTTCATTCCAAAAATAAAAAAATAGAGTAAAAGTGTTGGGATACTGATCCCTCATATGTATCTCATACTCCCATGAGATATATCACATACTCACATACTTACATTGCACATGAACTAGGGCAATGCTTTCTCCACACAAGATCCTATACGACAAATCCTTGATCTCTATTGGGTAATCTGTGAAGGTGAATCCATACCTAATTTATAGCTCACCCAAGTCAATAACATGAATATGATCATGAATATATCTCCTCAGATGTGACACATGGAAGACATCATGATCCAACTCTAAATGTGAGGATAATGAAAGGCGGTAAGTAACATCATCGACCCTCTACAAGATATCCAATTGCCAGCTGATCCTCGTGGATAGCTAGCCTTCCCAACATAATCTATTCAATCCCCTTTATGGTGATACTCTATATAAAATGTGGCCCCCTGATCAAAATCCAAGGAACTACGACATCGATTTGCATTTGATTTATTTTGAATCTAGAATGTCCTCATACACTCATAGTTCGCCTAGGCGTTATCTATCATTGACTTCAACATCTATGTCCCGAAATGAGTTACCTCACCAATCTCAGTATAGAATATGGTTGACATATAGGGTCTTTCATATAGGGCCTCTGAAGTTTCCATGCATATAATAGAGAGATATATATTATTATAAGTTAACTCTACCAAAGGTGTGTGATCCTCCAAGCTCTACCTAGATTCTAACATGGAATACCTTATAATATATTAAAACATTTGGATGGTGTTCATAGTTCTCCTATACATATAGGGGTGAAAATATATATTAATCCTCAAATAGGTCTTGAATTACTTCTCAAATCCTCTCCATAACAATGATATGAACCATACATCATGGTTAGCGATAATTGTCGAGGGTAGACCAAGAATTTTTACAATCTCCAAAATGTAAAAATTCCTCAAACTCTATATTGAACTCTACCCCATGATAGAAAGGAAGTGTTCGGACTTGGAAATTCAGTCAACTATCAACCAGATGGAAATGTTGCCTCTAAAAGTGTGTGGAATCCCTATTGCAATGATAATTGATATTCAAACCCTTTTATAATCTAGTATTTGAAAAGGATTAAAAAAACTAACCAAAAAATGGTGCTCAGCCTTCACCTACTCGCATGTGAGACTCTAACAGATGAACTCAGAAATAGTCCATATTGTTCCATTCCATAAATAATTCATCGAAAATTTCACTATACATGTTACATACACCGGTATGTATATCCAAATGGGAAGTGTAAAATTCCCTCATCACATCCTCTTGAAACATTACCAGAACATCAATCCTTCCATAGAAAATGATGATGTGATTCACTCCTTCTTAGAATCTATCTAGTGAATCTCTTGAGGATATCTAGACTGGTAGGACATTGTAGTAAATGTCTCCTAACTGAGCCTACCTCAAATGATAAAGATGTTGTGGAGTCATCATCTTGGACTGATGATATGTTTCACCCTCCTCCTCTACCACAATTAACTAAAACAAAGACAAATTTTCAAATGCCTCCTCCAACAAGTGATGTTGTGACATTTGGCTATGGTATTCCTCCACCAAATTACTCATTTAAAGATTACAAACTATCTTAATGTCATGCTCATACATGAACACCAACCCATGTCTCTATCTCAATTTCAGGTCTCTCTATGTGAATAAATACCAGAGACTCTATTATTCTAAGTAAAAAAACAACATGCTCTCCTATAAGATAGCACCGCCATAGCTCCAGAGTGAAGAAGACTGATGCAAAATCAATGTATTGAGTTGTGTAGTTCTTCTCATTGGTTCTAAACTAACATGACCGATATATTATCACCATATTATTTGGAATAAATTTGCATCCAAGCCCATATTGGGAGTCATCTTAATATGTTATGTTCTTCACACCCTCCTCTGGTAGTCTCCAAATAGGATCAGTAGTCAGCCTCAGCCTCAACTCTTAAACAGGTCTTCAAAACTATTCATTCTTGGTAAATGACTTCCCAATCAATTTCAGGTTTTTCAAAGGGTCTATAATATTGGGGAAACAATTCATGAACCTCTTGTAGCACCGTTCCAATCCAATAATGCAAAGTACCAATAAAAAATTTTGTTTTTACTAAGGAGCACTAACTCAAAATTTTATCGATCCACGTCTAATTCATGATCAGAAATGATATGCCCCAAAAAGCGAACCACATAGATCCAAAAAATGGACCTTCATGATGCTACTATAAATATGCTGCTTTTGAATCAAGTGAAAGACTATCCTAAATTGCTTTACATTTTCCTCTTAAGACATAGAGTACATGAGTTTGTGAGAAATGAAGACAACTATAAATCAGTAAAATTGTGTCTGGAAGATCCAGTTCAATGAATCCATTAACACATCATGGGAATTCATCACACCGAAATGAATCCCTAGCACCTTCTAGTCTCCATAGAAACACATTAATGCCAACTTTCAATATATAACTTCCAAATCATAAACGAGGCATAGAAGGACATGAGATTGATTTTCAAGAACCATCTCATTCCATGAAATCTATAAAAGAGTGTGTCAAACCTTGTTATGGGGTATTTTTTATTTATAGTATCATGGTTTAGGTGAAAATAATCTACACAAATATGCATGATCCAATCTTCCTTTCTCATTAAGATCATTATAGCTTCCTAGGGGGACACACTATGTCTGATAAAACCTTTCTCTTTATGGTCATCCAACTATACCGTCATTTCCTAGATCATGGTAAGGGTCATCCAATATTCTATAGAATATATCTAAGTGGAAATAGGGTACACATCGATTCATAAATTCATCTATTTCCTTAGAGGTAGTCCCAGAACATCGTTGTGGAAGACCTCTATATAATACTCCATGACTAAAGGAACCATAATGAATGAATACCATGTCACACTAAGGGATAAATTTTATAATTGATGGGTGATGGGTTGTAGATTCTGACTCACAAGACCTAATCACTCTTCTATGAGATCTCTTTCACCCTCAATGGACAATCAAATCCCACCTCTCCGAAGGGATCGTACACATATGCGGTGACAATCTATCTTAGATTGGACCATGGAAGAATTGTGCATACCTAATATGATGGTATATGGTCTCATATTGACAACCATTATCTCCAACAAGAACCTCTCTCCAACAAGTGATAGATCTCCTAACCTATGCATATGTGATATCAAAGAATTCTTCCGTGTAGAAACCTCATACCAATGCTCTTGTAAAAATGTCTCAACTGGGAGCTCTAGATATTTTACTAGT
The DNA here is from genome assembly GCA_963277665.1 of Viscum album. NCBI lineage: Eukaryota > Viridiplantae > Streptophyta > Magnoliopsida > Santalales > Viscaceae > Viscum > Viscum album. The sequence goes on from OY728147.1 coordinate 1,345,633,701, forward strand.
AGTAATAAGATTAGGTAATTATTGTCACCTATTTATAATAATAATAAATCAAGAGAATTATAAAAAATAGCATCCCTCTAGTCATCTCATAAGATATCGGGTCATTTGATTCCATAGCCTAAAGTAGCCCACGACCCTGACCACCAGCTCCCTAAGTGTAGCATTAGCCTCCTGGTCGTGGTGGAAGGATATTATAACATCATCCAGCACTAGTAGATCCTTATACAAGAATAAAACCTCCACCTCTTCTAGATATGGCTCACTAGGGGCCATCGTAGTCATCCTTGGAAGAACCATGGCGATGACATTGTCTTTGGTGTGGTGGTTCATCTGCAGCATGTATTCCCTCCTAATCATGTCAGGTTTGGTAAACACATTACATGTGACATCCTCATCAGAAGCATATAATATCTCCTATTTTTATGATATATTCCTTTTTATGTCCCCTATACACCATGACCATGTGCTTGAGTTTGGCCAAGAGAAGATCTCATATTCTGAGACTTGGTCAACCGATGCCTGCTACCTATTGCAGATGACCCAACCCAATGACACCCTTTATCAACCCATTGGTATGGTACCCTGGAAATTGGAGACACTCCATCATCATTTTCACCTATAGAACTCCAACATTTATGGGAATACATTGGGGGTCCTATAGTGGAACATTTTTCTCTATGGATTCCCAACTCAAACATATGCAACATAAAGTAACCATCCTAAATCCTATTTAAGGAGTATTTTTTAAGGATAGTAAACCTCACAACATAATCAGTGAATTTCATCCATCCCTACTATTGCTGAAAAAGATCTAGAATTCGATTAGAGTGTAATCATGAGGGGTTATACTCTTCGTGAAACAACTTATAGTATTCCTACCATGAGAGTCTCAACTCATCATGTGTCTATGTGACTAGACTCCGTAAATTCCCATCTTTTTCATGGACAATGATTATTTTCAACACAACCATATGATCAGTTGGTATCTGTACAAGCATGTATACTATGATTACTCACTCAAGCTAATCCTCCTATCCCCATGGATCTGACTCATCATGGAACCTCAACAACATCAAAAATGAGAACATATAGAGTACACTAAGGCTTTTGGCATACACGTCCATCTATACTAGTAAAATGTAATGCTCAACGTGTAGGGGTGCTTCTACAGGCCTTCCTAGATCAGAGATTTCAAATGATATCATTATAAATGAGGCCTCAAAACTCATCAAATATTCATCACAATAATAAATTTGTAACGCAACTGGCTATCATCATCAAGGTAACCTAAAAATTAATCAAGTTATATCATAGTCAGATGCCCATATATATATGGGGATCTAACTCAACAATTGAAGTAAAAGGTCTTAATACAATATGATTCATTTACCATATTTCCATGAAAACAATTTTTTGGTATATCTAGTTGAAAATAATGTTGTTAAATTATTGAAAATGGTTACACCAACCGATACTCCAACACAGGGTTCCCCAACCTTAAAGCTGCTCTAGAGAAACATTGAAACTATTTCCCAACAATTAAATCGAAACCTAAAAGGGGAAAACTCCATACATAGTCCTAATGTTGAACCACATCTGATATTAATTTTTACCAACCTGACCCATCGGGGCCTGGCTAGTCGGTTGAAGGATGAGCCACAACTACCCCAATCTCAAGGCCATTGTCCTGGGGATATTAAAAAGTTCCAAGAATATGTAACTAATATGGTAGGATGTTACTTAATTTAGCAGTACCAACACACCAAAATAGCTTCATAAAATATTTTAAAGGAATAATATTAATATTAAATAACCTCTATGGTAAAAACCATTCATGTAATTACCTATAGGGGATACAAAATTGTGTGGAAGAGTGAAACAAATGAATGTGGAATGATACATTCCCACCCAAAATATATATCCATACCAGAATACAATTGGAAAATAAATGATGAGAGATCCTGGCTCATGATTTCCAATCCCAGAATAACATATGTGGTCTAATGAAACTAAGTATCTCTATAATCATCATAAATCATCAATTACATATCTATATTCCTTAAAATAAATTACTTGTGTTGAAAAATCCTATATAGGGGTAAGACTATACAAACCTAGTAGGATGACCAAAAAATGTAGGGGGACCAATAGGAGGTATGATATAAGTACTTAGTAAACCCCAATGAAAGGGGGAATGAATCCCAATGAAGAGAGATATATATTCCCATATAATAATACTATATGAGACAAAATGGGTATGTAACCTTGACTACCCATCCTAGGATGATGGGTATACATTTGACTCAAAAAGTTCAATCAATGATGCCCAACAAAACGCTTGTCTTTCCAAAGAAGTGAATGCATAGAGAACCCGCACATCACCATTGTGTTTCCTAGTCAAGGTGGGAAAATATTCAGGTATAGGACTCCTGATGTAGTTCTTATTAGGGTGCCACTCAATAGGTAGTGGACCCATTCCCAAGTTCATCAGTAGGGGGGGTACCCCCTCAGTTAATAGAGGACTCGCACCCTAGTCCATTAGGGGTACCACTCAGTAGATAGAGGACCCAATCCCTATTCTATTAGGGGTACCAATAAGTAGATAGATGACCCATTTCTAAGTCATTTAGGGTGTACCACGAATTATATATAGGATCCATTCCCGATTCCATAAGGGGTACCACATTGTTGATGGAGGACCCACACCCTAGTCTGTTCAGAGGGAACAACTCAAAATATAAGTGACCCACACTCTAGTCCATTTGGGGTTACTCAGTAGATAGATGTGTATAAGGGATTAATACCCTAGTATGATAGGGGATTTATGGCCTTTACCTATCTTTGATGATCCCACTTGAAACATTATCATAATCAAGTGACATCTAAAGAATCCTCATTTTCATAATATCTTGAATCGTATCTCAGAATCCGATAAGAGCACCACCATCATGTCCTTAATGAGAATGAACATAGGATAAGATACATTTAGAACAAAATATGAGTCAAATAAAGGAGATTCAAGAAGTATAAGTTTCATAAAGAAGTACATGGTTTGTAAGTGGGTCCACATAGAATTTGACCTCAGTCACCCCCCCCCCTTTAGACTTGTTTTATCCAACACACGGATCATGGAAATGTGGTAGTAAATTGTGTTTAGGGGTACATCATGGTATGTCTTATCCACCTGAGGCTATGTCGTGTTCTCTTTACCAGGATTGGGTCATTTAGGTTGTGTTCGTGTACTCCTAGAGTATAAGAAATATCATCCCACATGGGGTCCTAGGTATGTGTAGTTGGTACATAACTAGGCTTCCTATGGATGGTCAGACAACACTTGTCTTAGCAACATGACAGGTGATCACCATTTTTTTCATGAAACCCAAGCGGTCAAAGCGAGGGTACTATATGGCATGTGTTCATCTTAGTACATGTCGTGTAGCTTTGATTTTTGATGAACTCTAAATACATCAAGATGATTTTATATCTATCTATCCCACCACAAAATCCATCATTTATCCCCTATAAAACAGTTGGTATAACCTTATTTGGTGTATTAGGGACCTCTGGTGTCTAGAAATCAAACATATATTCCTCTGCTTGATGCTATCACATGTCTCATGGGATTCTTGTCATCATTGTCACTTAGGATCCAAGATCTAGAGTGTATCACATGCATTCCATCCCAATCCATCTGAAAATTACTTTTTATAGGAATTGTGCACAATCCACCTTAAATCCGAGTGTCAATTCAACTATAATTTATTTCCAAAAATATTGGATCAAGAATATTCAGGGTGAGAAAACATTATAATTAAGAATTAATTGGATACAAAATTTCTTTCCTCACATGATTTCATGTAAATGATTAAATTAATCATAGATCAAGGAATTGAAGATAAGAACATTCTAAATCTTACAATAATAGGATAAATACATAGTTGATGAGCCCTACCAAAATATTTGATCAATACATTGTGAAGAATGCATTTTTTGTCATGATGATGAACTATTTCATCCAATGTGTGTCAATTCACCTTGATTGGATCACCAGTCATCATCTGATATTGATATTCTGATGAAGGTCGTTATAGATGATCTCAAAATCCTCAAACAGTTATGTGTCTAAACATAGATAAATTTTATAATGAAATATTTATATAGAATTATATTTTAGTCCACAAAATAAAAATTAACCAATTAATCAATTTTTTTTAATTTAAATGCAACCAAAAATGCATGTCTAATATGAATATCTTGAAAAAACAAACAATAGGTCACACCTACAGTAAACCTTGTGCATTAGATTCAACTGTGGTATCATATTTCCAATCTATGACTTTGATAAGAATATATTCCATTTTCTTTGAAAAAATGTTTGTACCTGAGATAAAATATATTTAATATTGTTATAAAATTAATTCCAGGCTCACTGGGCCACAAAATTGTGTTCTATCTCAGCTACTAGATTTGAATATTTTTTTCAATATATTTCAATGTATTACAAGGAAAAAATAGTGTATCTTCCATACTAGATAGGTCTTTCACAATATGAATAATCTTGACATGAGTTCACTTAACTTATCACTGTCATGCCATATAAAGGAGCATAGGAATTCCCCATTGTGTAATTCCCCATTGTGATGTCACATAAAATAGTCCCCAAAATGCTTTCTAAAAGATTAGAGGAATAACATGATGTGAAATTCCCCCTTACTAATCAATGAGAATTATTGATACCAAACACACCCATCAACATAATCTTGTTATGTTCTCATATTATAAAAAAATATCAGAAAGGATATATCACAATTAATTAAACAAATCTTTTATCACATGAAAATAATCTAATGAAATTAACTTTTCTTATAAAAACCAACAATACATTAAAATCAACTACTGATTATAAAATAAAAAGAGGAATAAAAGTTTATATAAAAACCACCACACATACATTTCAATAAATTAGATATAATTCCATTACCAATTTACAAACCACATTTATGAAATGGATGAGCAAGTCTACTTCATAATAAAATTCTTTTGATGAAACCACACACCTTAAATCACTTGGAATTATCCAACCAATCGAATGAAATCAAAATCCAGTAATAATGAGTGATCCAAAAGTCGCAATATGAGGTAATAATATAAATATTTTATATCACTAAACCGGAATTAAAATTACTCTAGATAAATGGAGAAAAATTAAATTAAATACCATAATGATTCAAACAAAAAAACATGGAAAGATAACTTCTTTCTTCCTTTACACTGATCTCCTAGTAATTAAGAACCAGAACAAATTTTAAAGTAAAAAATCGCCTAATATAACGTTGTAACACATAAGTATCATCTAATGATCTTATCTATAATAAACTAGATTGAAAAACATTGAAATATAATGAAAACTATAATCTTAATAGATAGAAAATTGAGTCAATATTGCATTTAAAATCCCCCATAATGATCCAACATGTTTCTAAAAACAAGTGTAACGCCATCCTTAAAAATAGGTGGAAAATCATCAAATTTAATATTTTGATGTCTCCATCACCATGGATTGGTTATCGTTTACCTTTCATGTGTCTTCATTGATTACACCTCACCATGGATCCATATATGTTGATAAGTTGTGGTTTAGAGAAAATGACTTGGTCATTTTAGAAACATCATGACTTACACTATATAGTAGAGGAGGATAACAAGTCATGGTGAACTGGAGGAAGCTATGCACTCTATGTTGAATACCACTCCCAACACTGGGAATATTGGCTCTGGATAGTATACAATGGAGACTCACTGGCATACCACATCCTCCACCGTGGTTGAGTTTTTGCCTATGTTTCTCTTAACATGTCTAAAACCACTTTCAAATATGCCATGTCATTCCCAGTTCATCCTAAACTAGAAACTAAAGTACAGAAAGCATAAAAACATATATGAAGTCAAGACATAGAAACTCTCCCATCCTTGGAACATTACTTCATAATAAATTAAATTCAAAGAAGACTGATCCATGAATGGGTGAGTCCATTGATCTGTCCTCATCGATTCTCACTCCCAAGTATCATGGGAATATATTTTATCTCTCCATAACACTTTTACCACTGAAATATACTACCCATGAAGGACCTTTCCTAATAATAAACAATATATATAGGTTCCTTAACCACATACACATATGGCTCTACAAATGTATCTTCCCAACTCAATAAATGAGAAATGATGGGATGATATTTTATAAGCTAATATATGTGGAATACATCATGAGTAGAAGTTAATTGAGATGTTAACACCAAATGATAGGCTACCTTCATAATCATTTCAATATTCTCAAATTTAATAATGTATATCAATGTAAATTTACCCTACTATCAAATATCACAGTGGTCCAAACATGGTGATACATCTAATAATACACAGTCAACAACTAAGATCTCCAAAGGATGATACTGACAGACCATGTAAGTCTTATATGGACTCTGGACCATCCCTAATAATTGATGTATAACATGAATCTTCATCGATGACTCCTAGAAAACTCAAGGCCCCATAAGATAATATTCACCCTCATCTAATGAACAAATAAAATATATACAATGATGAACATATAGGGGTTCAAAAGGATCCATTCTAATATTAAATTGGTAACATTTATTATAATAAAAATTTTCCATTTCAAGTTGGATATCCCAAGATCATCCAAAATATAAAACATAAGAATTGAGTATATATTCTTGGACCTAGATTTTATTATCCATCCTAACATCTATATAGGGATAGTAATTCATACTCAATGTAACCTAAGCCCCCATCACCACATGGAGACACTTCTAGATTTACAAAGTAAAACAATCCCATCTATAACTAGGTAGTAAAATTGGGATCCATATCTAAGAAGACAACATACAACACCCCATATAACCTCATGATCTCATGTAGTTATAGATTCTACAAATCCTAAACATTAGTTCCTTTAAAGATCATAATAATGTGTAACAAATTATTCAACCGATCAATATCCACCCAGATTGTATTCCTCTCTCAGGGAGTCTGGGATAATTTGACGAAGAAATCCATGGATACCACATTGAATATTAAATGTATAATGGGGGGAATGAATTAGAAAAAAATAATTTTTGGGATTATCCAAAATATATTGTTAGGTATAGAAATGGGACAATATTAAGTGATGTCATGCATCATTTTTAACCACTAGAACTGACACCTCATGTAATAATACTTTTTCGTAGTTCCATGGTGAATGAACCATGAGGGTCTATGAAAAACCAGTATTACTATATTCCAAACTAAATTTGGGTGGATGAACAGATGCTTGAATCAAATCATCCTCTCCTATGGAAAAACTATCTAATAAAAATTTCTCCATTATATAGGTATTCATTGAATTCCTTGAACTTTTCATCCTTTTACTACTCTCGTAGAATCAACTCGATCAGGGATGATTTTTACTAAGAACACGATAGAATCATACATGTATCATCCTCCATTACCAATGATGTATCTGAGTAATGACCCCCATGAGATTCCATTTCTTCTTAGATTTCATGATAACCTAAGAAGGAAATTTACAGTTGAAGGTGTCTAAAACAACATTCCCCTTTCTAGGGGTGTTGGTTATATCAATGTCAAACATATAAAAGTATTCTAACCATTACTATTAAAATAGTTTCATATCCTTCTATGAGAAGATATAACCCAGACACTTATGATCTGAAAAATCAATTAACCTATAACAAAATTGGTAGTGTCACCCACAATTAATAAAAATCAAAATTGTTTCAAGATCAAGATTGTGAGTGGGATATTACTTTTCTAGTGTTCGAAGATAACAAAACTATATAAATCTACATAATCTCCCAAAATAAATACACATCGTAAGCAAAATAATTAAGTATAAAATTGAACTTCATATCCTAGACCATCTTTTAGGAAAATCATAATTATATCTAAGGTCAAGCATTTTTTCAATTCTTCAAAGAAAGTACTTTATTTTCTACAAAACAAGAATTTCATTCCTTTTATATTAAGAGTTTTCAATAGTTATTTTTTTTGATAATTCATTCATGAAACCTAGATAATAACTAGCTAAACCCAAATTCTTCAAATGTCAATAAAATATTAGGGATATTCTGATGACAAGATAACCTCTACCTTATTGGGATCAACTATGAAATAATGTTTGGATATTAAATGTCCTAGAAACATCACTTCTTCAATCAGAATGTTATATTTTTATGAATTTTCCTAAAAATAGTGGTTCCTTTGGGTTCCAAAAATAATTTTCAAATGATCATCATGCTCTTATTCAGATTTTGAATAAACAAGGTTATCATCTACAAATACCACAAAAAAGGTATCGAGATATGGATGGAATATATTGTTCATAAAATAGATAAAAACTAAAGCATAATTATTCATTAAAAAACCTTAAGATATTCAATGAATAAATACCTAGTCACAAAAGTGATCTTTGGGATATCTAACCCTTTATCTCAGAGATGATAATAACCACACTAGAGATCAATATTTGACAACCAATTGGAATCATTCAACTAACAAAAAATTTCATTAACATGGAGAAAAGTATATTTATTCTTAGTCATCACAGCAGTAAGATTCTGATAATCAACACAAGGATGATGATTTCCATCATACTTATTATAAAAAATAAAAAAAAACTTTTCAAGGTGATAAACTATGATCAATAAATCCCATTGTTTTTAAATCAACCTATTTTACCTTCATCTATTTCAACTTGGTTGGTGCCATATGGTATGATGGAATATAAATTAGTGATGTCAAGGGTACCATGATGGTAGAATAATCCACCAATCTTACACGAGGAAGGAATGAGAAGTCACCAGAGAATACATCGAGGAAATCCAAAAAAACAAAGGAAGATAAAAAAAATTATAGATTCTTTCCCAAACTCAATTGTAAAAGGATATAAAACACAATTATTTTGGATGGGGAAGTAATGTTTGGATAGATAAGGGATTCCATTCACCTTATAACAACTAAGAACTCCAAATAGGGGTATTAAAAAACACCCAATGATGATAGAATTCAATATAATATAAATTGGGAACTAATCAATCTATACAATTAATCATGGTAAATATATCTAAGTCAACAAAAAAAAATACAAAACCATGAAAATTTTATAGATTTCTAAAGAACACATGGGGTATCAAAAACCCTATTCTTTTTTCCATCACAAGAGGCCTCCCGAGTTCCAAAAACATAGTATAAGATCAATTAGAGGTTTTAAAATGAATAAAAAATAGATATGCATTATTAAAATGATATGGTCCTATATCCACATGATATGTCAGTATATATGAATCAATAAATATTTTACCTCCCACTATTGTGGGACCAATATCAACTTCCACCAGAAACTACTCTACCATGTGAAACTGATTCAATTTATATTCTTGTGGTTAGATCCCCATGGGATAAAAAAATTCTAATTTTTTTATTGTTACCATTGTAGATAATGAAACTAAGACATAATGAGATGTTGATTGGTCCTGATTGTAATGACCTGATCATTTATAACTGAATTTTTCTTTTAAAATTAATATATTCTTTATTGTGTAATGAATTTATAAACATCACATTCATTAATTTGGTTATTTTATACCTTTATAAGTTATATCATGTTAGATTAAAAATAGTTACTCATCATGATCACTAATAATATAGATAGTTTAAAATGACCATTATAATTAATATATATTAAGGGTTAATATAAATCTAATTAACACATATGAAAGAGGTGATGGCCTTTACTAGTAGGATTTAACTCTATGAATCTAATCAATCACAGCTTGTAAGGGAGATGGTATCACTGGTATTTTACATTAACTAATCCCAAGTAGAGATTCAGTAACTAATGAAAAATTTAAACCCTTTATGGTATAATTTCTAGCATATTGAGATCACAACCAAACCCGTGTTCATTATACCAACCGTAGAATGTTTCATCATCGCACACAATACCCTTGAAGCTTATGTTGGTGTAATAATGGGTTATGATTGCAGACACTAATAGTTTTATATTATGTTTCATTTTTTATTAAAATAATTATTATACATATCATTTTGATAATTACTTGATAAATTAATAAATATTTAGATTGATAAAAAAGTATTTTTTGATACGATGAAACAAAAATTATATTTTTGGTAGATTTCTAGACTCAATCAAGACAGACATTGTGATGAATTAAATAATTTTTTTATGTAAATGTAATTTTAATACAATATTATTATTATAAAATATTACTTTAAACATAAAAGATAATATAATTTCATGAAGTGAAATTTAATTTTTGTAGGGGTCAACATATTGTTATAATCATAAAAAAACGTTCTATTTCAAAATATGGGGTTTTTATTTAGCAATATAAATTTTAATATTTAAAGGATTTTTTGATAAAATAAATACTAGTTTAGAAATATTCATTTCTAAATTATCCAATAGTTAATTATTCATAAATGTCTACAAAAAAGGAATTTTTGGGTAAAAACTAAATACATTATACATATATATTATGTATAATGACTTTATAAAATGCCAAAACTGATTTAAAAAATATCATAAATTGATTAAAAGAACAAAAAAAAATTCCCTAGTTAATTTCTTTGCTGTTATATTATAAATCTTTTAACCCTTAATGAATCCTCCAAAAAATATATTACATTTTAAGGCATTAAAATTATTTATTTAAGAATATGACTCACCTCCACATCACCATGGATATTATATTAATATTAATGTAATTATCATGTTAAATGAATTAAAAGAAATTTTATTTTGCAGAAATCATGGGAAAAACTATGGGAAGGTTTTGGTTTTTTATTATTTTATCATATATAATACAAAACCTATAATTAAAAATTAAAAAGTAATTCACCTCTATTTTTTAATAAAATCTCCAATTAATCTTCACTAAAAACCCTTGAATCATGTATTTAATCAACATTTTTCTCTTTATATAACCCCCCCCCCCCAATTTTTTTCCAAGATATTAATAATTTCAATTCAATATTTTAGAATTTCTGTCACAACGAAAAGGATCTCCTCCGTATCCTCTTTATTAAAGCACATAATTTATATTATTCCTTTTGAATTACCATTTTTCATATTGAGGTATGTGTGTTACACAAAAATATTACTATACATATGATTTATTAGTAAATATTGACCCATTTTACTTTGATTAAACCCTTACATAAAACGTTATTTACACCTTTTATGCTACCAAAATTGTCTTCCAATTTTTCAGGTCATATATTTGTGTAGTAAATACTTATCATATTTTTCAATCAACGGTATTCACCAAGATGGTAATATTCTTCATTGATTGGGGTACATCCATGTATATAACCTACAATTCATAATTTTGGGGCTAAAAGTGATGAAATATGTTCTTGTATATTATAATCTATGTGGAACACAAATTACTATACATGAGATGAATGTGACGGGTGGGCATAGAATTATATATCCCTCCAATGCATTGGGTAATGGTTTTATCTCAATAGTTTCCATTTATATTGAATGATATGTTATCATAATCACACTATGATTTGATGTATTTTCATTTTTATCTGAATTATTCGTATGATGTCTTATTTTATGTTGTTACCACATTTCCATGTCTTTTTTATGTTATTCACATATATCATGCTTCAATGTTAATGTTTTTGGTTTTCAACACTCTTATGTTATCCATCTATTCATGTTGACTCATATGTACTACTTTACCATATGATATGCTTTAATTATTCCAATAATTGTATTTATATCTTACACATTTCTTATGTATGTCCCCAGGTTACCTCATGCAGTTTTAGGTAAGAAATGGATTTATAAAAACATGTTAATGGATATTTTAATAATGTTCATGTTTCCCTATTTATGTTATTATGTTATGTGCCTAATTTCTCAAATATTATCGGACTAATTATCTTTTGGGATTGTATTATGTATACCTTTATTTAATAAATCATAAATTATAGGTATAAAATATATGGTTTTCCAATGTTGGAATGAGAAAAATGTCTATTAATTTTTTGGATTAGGATTAGAAAACCCTAGTGAAAGCCTTAAAGACATGTCTAAACATATGAAAACATCGCTAAATATTGGTAAAGTACATACTATGTGGTTTCTAGTAAAATAAATCCTTGTATGGATACTATAAGTTGATGATTCTTTTGAATAGATTACAAAAGGATTAATAAGCCTAAAAAATGATATTGAGCATAACTCGTTCATCACCAATTTCATGGAAAAAGGCATTATTTTGTAACATATTATGACACTCTCAGTGTATATTCTTGGGTGAATTCAAAAAATCATTAGGATCCATTATGAAGGTAAAAGAGTTCCCATAATATATTATCTTCATAAGTAGAACATGGATAACATATATTGAAACATAGTAATTCATTGGTCAAGGTACATATATAAATTTTTAGTTATCAATTTATATTTTATTGTTTCTTATTTATGTGTTAAATATTTTAAGACATATTATCCCTAATTTTCCCTTCATTTTATTTAATAGATGATAGTAGATGGAATTGAATCAACAACTAATGTGACAAGAAATATAATGGCTTCCCAAATTAGATTTGAAGCCCAACGGGAGAATGATTAAAAAACATCATGAAAATTATTTATCAAAAAACTAAAGTTGTAAACAAACCCTTGAATATTTTAGAAACCCACATCGACTTAATTATGAGAGAGTTTTAATTGATACATTTTTACAATAAAGGCCTCTTACTTAAAATGTATATTATGATATTTTAATTGCGTAATAATGGAACAAATCCATTAAAATTATCTTTTCTATCCTTAAATGATCTGAAAATAAGAATGTTTTGTTTTCTATTTATCATATAGAGGGATTATTTGATTAGTGATTGACATTGATCCAAAATAGGAAGCTCTTTGAGGATATAGAAGTAATGGAGTTGGAATAATAATAGAAATTTATTTTTGATAAATATTTTCCACACACTATCTATCATAAAATGACGAGTTATTTCGTTATCCTTAATAGAAGGGATGATGAATCCATTCAGGCATATGAAGAAAAATTCACAAGACCTTCAAAATATGACTCCAACTTTGTCATCTCCATCGAAAGTAGTGATTAATAATTATTTAGTGGGGTAAATATGAATATATGAATAGATTTAGTGATTTGAGTCTTTTTTATTTATGAAAAAATTGTCTAATGTTCCCTCAATGTCCAATAGAGATCAGAAAATCTCGAGGCTCCCATAGGCCTAGTGATAAGAAGATGATGATGTATTCTAATAGTGGTTGTATAATGGGGAAATCTCATTGGGGTAATTAACGTCTAACATTCCACATAACAGAAATTGTGGGAAGAATAATCCATTATATTTCATGAAGGGGAGAAGAAAATGATTCATGTGTGGGAAAGAAGGCCACCTAGGTAATGAATACTGATATAAGAAATACACCAATGTGATGGATGGAATTAATTATTTGTTAAACCCTCAACCTATTATATAATGTTTAAAATGAATGGGAAAGGGAAAAAATTTGAATAAATTCACTAATACAAGGGTTTTCATTAAAAACTAATAACAAAAATCCTCCGAGGACAAATAAGAAAGGGAGATCATATTTCGTTACAACTGCTATGGTGGATCTAGATATGGAAGTGGTGACAAGTATGGTAGTTATACATTCAAGTATAGAAAAAAAAAATTGGTCCTTTTTCTATGAATTATTTCACATCAGAAAAGTTCAACAGAACTGTTCAAAGACCAACTAAATACATAGAATTCGAGTGTTTAGTGAAGATGAAAAAAGGTTCAATTTTTCCATCCGGATCATATAACTTTTCCGCTATTAAAATTTTTGCACTTAATTTCCCAAAAAACGTTATGATACTAACTTTAGTGTCATTATATGCTATTTTGGCCATAGATAGGATTTCATTATATAGATAAACTACAAATTAATGAGGGAAGGAAATCTTCCTCTATATCGCAAATCACCATCCTATTATATAACAGCATAATGAGCCAAATGAATCTCCTTTGGCATAATCGTCTCAATAATAGATATTATATACTTAAGATCAAGTGTTTTGTGATCAAATTATTGAGACTATGGAAAATATCATAATTGATGAGATTACCATTGTAATGGAAATCTTGGATATATTTCATAATGAATTATGGAATCTCACATTTTTATTAAATAACATTTCATTACATGGACCAAATTATATGATATTTTCATGTTTACTTTCTCGGAAAAACTTTACATGATATATGAAAAATTAAATTATTATTTTAAATCCTTGTCAAATACATATTTATGTATTCACACTAGGTCACTATTAATGAATATCATATCAAGGTGAAACATTTCAAAGGAAATGGGATATCATGATGCTCAGTAAGGGAATAAAAAACCGAGACATTGATCATAAAAAATAATTTAATTCATAACTGATAGAGAATAAAGAATGAGGTTCTTACAAAAATATTTTCTTAAAAAATTGATTAATGAATTGATCATTATATCATTTTTAACCTACTATTTTTTCTTTATCAGATAATTCAATTTAAGTCACAAATATCATTATAAAACAATTAATTAATAAACTATGAGTAATAATGAATGGGTTTCTTACAAAAATATTCCTATAAAAAAGAGCTTAAAAATTTGATCATTACATCATTTTTAACCCATGAAATGAAATTTGGATTTCTTATATGTAAATTACTGAATAAAAAATAAATTTCAATATATGTTTAAATACCCATTTAAATGAACATAGTTTTTTGGTTTTGTAGTTAAATGTAAAATAAACATTCTAATGTAAATGAGGTAAATTTGAGATATAAATTCGGCAGCATGACAGGTATAAAACATGGTTTTAGACAATTGTTAAATGAGAGGGGAAAATGATGTCACATTGATAAAATAAAATTAATAAATTAATAAGATAATAGAAATTGGGAATAAAATTCATGGAAATTGTATTATATAGCACAAAAAGGACTCTTGAATAGAAAAGAGAAGTGAAGATTTTCTCATACCATGAAGAGTTGTTCCGAAAAATTGAGTATGGAAGCTTCGGGGATTGAGGAAACCATGGTAGACTAATTGGTAGTAAACACCACAAAAAATCCATGTAATATTTATTGGTATTGAATGGAAATAGAGAAATGAGTGTCTTTTTACATGATAAGTGGATGGGATTTTTAATAATTTCTAAATATCGATCATGGAAAACTGGGTTGTGGAAAATGAAAAACCATAGGCATGCCCATGTATTTTTCTCATTTTTTTGGACATTATGGTTACATTTTATGTTATTTAAATCCACAAAAACATAAATTATTTGTTTATTAATTAATTTGACATGGAAAAGTAACTATTCCACAAAGTAATGTTTTAAAAAATCAAATTTTCTCTTTCAGGCTTCAAAAATTCAATTATAATTTTTAAAAATGATTAAAAAATATTCAAATATATAATATTACTAAAATAACGTATTTTAGGGTTTTTAACATGTTTAATTAATTATTATACCATTATGAGATCAATATGTTGTCATAAATTATATCAAGACCCTAAAACTATATTTTTCAATATTCATGAAATAATAAAGTATTTTAGAAAATTTTCATAAATTCACGCTAACCTAATATAAATATTCTGATTTCAAAAATGATGTTTATGTTATTATAATTATTTTCGAAATATGATAACTTTACATTTAAATATCAAAATCATTATTTATTTAAAAATAGATGTTTTAAGGTACAGTCAATTTTATGAAGCTAATAAAAAATTTCCTAGGACATTATAAAATTATTTTATCATTTATAATTTAAATAAAAGTATTTTAAAATACAATTTAATTTTAAAAAATTTATTAATAATACAATGGTTTTTTATAAAATTTTATATCTTTTCTAAAAAATACGTGTATATTTTATATAAGTCAATAAAATAAAATTATTAAATTCATATCAATTAAGCATGTGTTTTATTACGAAATAATGTTATTAAAAATAAATATTGAACAAAAATATTATTTATACTAATTAATTTAAAATTTAATTAACTATGGTCTAGACACATACCCCCTTATCACACATATATATTCCTTAAGGCTACAGTGTGTGATGGTGATAGTTTTGTGGGCTGCATAGTATAACATTGAATGAGTGGTAATATCCACAAACGTGAAACTATTCCATAGCTTTTTTCATTAATGATTCACTTTATAAATCCCATATTTGTATTGGTCAATGACATACCCTAATGATGATGCCTACCTCTGATGTTTGGACAAATGGGAATCAAATTGACCAAATCTACTCGTTGAGTCCATCAGTTATCATTTCTCTATCAATTTACTATTGTAATTACTAATTATAAACACTAATAATAATGGTAAAATTATCAACTATGGGTATAGTTTCCAATGGTCATATTGACCGATGTCCATATAGTCGTTGAATCATAATGGTCACATTTCCCTTTATACCCTATAAATACTACATCATTCTATCACTCAAAATTCACTACAATTCCAATTAAGGTCATATTTTTATTTTAATATGATTTCATTTGGTTTGTGAATATTTTGTTTTCTTCTATATAATTTTATGTTGAGGTGATAATTCTTGTAGATTGGGGTAATCCTTACATTCCCATTTTAGTTGTTCTATATTATATATTTGTAACTATAATGTTTGGAATTATAATTAATTTCATAGGTGACTAATGTAATTATCATAATTAATGATATAAAATTTTTCGGTTCCTTTTTATTTTAACATTTATACTATTAAATAGTGTGTAAACCACTTGTATTCAAAAAATAAATATCGTGTATAAATTCTAGGAGGATAAATTGTTCCCCCATTATGAATTTTTTTCCATGAAATTTCAACTTAAATTTCAATTTTAGAAATGGTGATGGTATTTTTATCTCATTATCTCCATTGGTTCCAAAATTTATTAATCATATTTATATTTCATCTAAACCAATTTTACTTGGTTATTAGTCTTGTCACATATAACCTTGTCTCTATGATCCAAGATCTCCACCGACTTCTCCTCATACGATATTTCATGTTGTA
The DNA here is from genome assembly GCA_963277665.1 of Viscum album. NCBI lineage: Eukaryota > Viridiplantae > Streptophyta > Magnoliopsida > Santalales > Viscaceae > Viscum > Viscum album. Next base: position 1,345,650,891 of record OY728147.1, read on the forward strand.
GTTGTACCACCTCAAGATTTATTATCTATGAGGGATCAGGTGTGTACTTAATCAAGAGATATATTTGTAATAAATAATGAAATTTCAACAGATTTTGGAGAGTTTATAGTTTATTGGCCACTTCCCCTATCCGACCATGGATTTAGTAGGAGAAATGTATATATCGATAGGCTTCCCTTCCTTACAAAACAATTTGACTCACTTCCATGGTAATATCTAAAGGTAAGTTTCTCCCCAACATAAAACTCCAAATCCTTTAGAGGATTTTCATTATAGATATTATGCTTACTATGATCATCCTTTATGTGTTTTTGGATGGCATGAACCTTTTCTTTCATCTCTTGAATAAGATCATGCCCATACAATTTTCTCTCACAAGTTTCATACCAACAAGTATGACTTTTACATCATATTCTATATAGAGATTTATATGGTTCAATTTCAATACTCAAGTGTAATATGTTTTTTATGAGAACTATATTATTGAGTGGATCTAGTCCCATCCACATTTAAATTCCATTTGTCATGTTATAAACATGGATTAAATTGTCTGAATAATTTTTTTATATTGGCCATCAGTTTGGGGTGATAGCCCGTACAAAAATTCGATTTGATAACCAATCATTTTATATATAATTATATATAAATTTTATGTAAAACATTGATCATTATATAAAATGATAGAAAGTGGGACCCTATGCATCCTCATTCTTCATTTTTGTATATATTGACAACTTGGTTTAAAGAAAAATATTCCCAAATAGTGATAAAATGGGAAGTCTTTGTGAGTCAATCCACTTTAACTGATATCACATTATTTCATTTGGATTTTTACTGGATACCATTGATGAAATTCATTTTGACACTGACCCACATCCATGTTGGAATGTGAAGTGTTTTCAATACCCCTTTAGTAATTTGTCTTTGAATATTCACTTGTTGATATGCCAAGAACATTACTATATAGTAAGCAATATCACTTTTCATATCATCCAATAAATAATGGTAAATAATTTCCATAAACATTTTAGAGCTTCATGGATGTATAGGGATTTTAAATCTATGAGATTCATCCATTACCTCCTTCTTTATCATTGAGATATATTGTACACATATCCTTGTAGGAAATTTCAATACAACTTCTTACTCCATATTGATCTCAGGAAATATCTAATTCTCTATACCCTCTATCATATTTTGTATAAAAGGATACTCTCTACAGTACTTCATGATATTATCTAGTAATGTTGGTTGAGAGATCATTTGTAAAATGATTGATTATCTCTCTTCCCTTAAGATTATCATTTCTAGTTTTACTAGGTCGTTGATAGAAGAATCTCCTTGAATCCTTATCATTTCCCTCACAATATGGTATTTCCTACTAAATGAATCAGTGAATTTGTTTTCTCAACCAGGGTGATAATGAAATAATCACTCATATTCTTTAAGAAGTTCCAACCATCTCCTTTGTCTCATGATCTATTACTTTTGTATGAAAATATAATTTAAACTTTGTTGGTTTATGTATATATAACATTTCTCCCCATAAATATAGTACCACCATATATTTAGAGGAAAAACAATCATAGCTTACTCCAGTTCATGTGTGTGATAATTCTTGTTATTATACATTAACTATAGAGATGCATAATCAATCACAGAATCATTTTTTATGGTGATTCACCTAATCTCTATTACATACTCCTAGATATAAAATAATGAATCCTTCTCTAATAGTGGGTATTGTTAACAAAGGTTAAATAATTGATTCTTCTTTGGTTCTTGGAAACATTCTTGACATTCCTTTGTCCAGATTAATGTATCCCCTTTTCTTGTTAATTTGGTTTTTGGATTATAAGGTCATGATTTTTTTATCTAAAACCTCATATAATATCATACTAAACCAAGTAAACTATGACTCTTAGTTACTATTATTGGATGTGGTCACTCTTCTATAGCCTTTTTCTTCACAAGGTAAAATAATATTCTTTTATTGGTTTCAATGTTCCCCATTAATAAATCTTCTAGTAACCAGATTCATATATTATGAATTTTCTAAAATGATTCTCAGTCTTTAGTGTTCCCAAAATATCACTTAGATTATCATCATTGTTCTTGAATATTTTATAATATATGTGAATATCATCAATAAAAACTACCACAAATTTATAATAGTAGTCTTTAAATATAATATCCATCAAATATATAAATATAGAAGAATAATTTATTACTACAATGAGAATAAAAAAGAACTCATAATGCCAGGATCTCGTTTTGGGATAAGTATTTGAAATATCTTTTTTATTCACCATTAATTGCTAATACATAGATCAGAGGACAATCTTGGAGAAAATTAAGCCTCACATAGTTGGTCATACAAATCATAAATCTTTCGGAGAGGTTACATATTCTTCATTATAATCCCATTAAGTTCTTTATAATGAATTCATAGTCGCATTGATCCATCCTTCTTATTCACAAAGTGAATAGGTTATCCCCAAGGAGGCACACTGGGTAAGATAAATCCCTTCTACAGTATATCTTAATTCTATTTATTTAATCACAAAAACTCTATATTTTCAAAATTATAGGGGGTGTTTTTATCAGCTTGGATCTATATATGAGTTCAATGGAGAATTCTACCTCTCTTTATGAGGGTGTTCTAGGTAACTATTTCTTAAATATTTCGATGTATTCTTGGATGATAGAAAAATTATCTGTCTTTATACTTTCATTTCCTTACCCATCTTCACTAATCATATCCATTAAGAGTATTTTTGGTGGTTATTCTAGGAAAATGTCATCTCGATATGTCTCTCCTTTGAAAATGATTTAATGTTCTGAATTAAAGACTACTGAAATTTCATTTTTTCTACAGTTGATCTTATCATTAATTTCAATGATTAAATCCATCACTAGTATAATTTTGAATTCGACTATGGTAATGAAAACTAGATTTAAGATGAAATTTTACTCACTAAAGTAAATAGTATATATTATAATGATTATTCATGCTAGGAAAATTTCTCCAGGAGTCTGGACATATAACTCCATAGTTAGATGTTTAGGGACTTATTCAATATTCATTGAAAACATGGTTGAAATAAAGGAATGTGTAGATCTAGAGTGAAATAAATTACTAACTATTCTTGAGAGAAAAATGAGTGTACCTAACACTATATCATTTAGAGGCTCTACTTCAGCGGTTGTGATAGAAAATATATGATATCTATCCATTATACTTTGTTGAGGTTGATGGTGATTCCTCTCAATTGTATTATGATTTGGATGTTTATTGGGAAAGAGCCCAATTTATCCACACTAGAAGAATTGAACATTCAAATGGGACTGTACCATCATCCCTTTGTCATTAGTCTTGAGAAGTTTAGGCTTCAACTCACCATGATAGTTCCGATCTATAAGGAAATATCATTCACACATGTAACACTTTCGACTCCCAATTAAGCATTTCCTCGAATACTTCTTCCCACATTTGTTGTATATAGGGAGTTTCACATTCTTTCTTCCTCTTCTAGGATCAATGTTCCTTATTGTGTTTGGATCCAATGATTTCTCCATTTCTTTTGATCTATGTCTCCATTGAATCTCTCCATGCTCAAATTAATACTTCATAGCACTCTGAACTATCTCCTCAGAGCATTCATAGTCAGAATTTTCTATATTACTCTACATATGGGGTCTCAGACCACTGAAAAATCTATCAACCTTTCCCTTACGATCCATAAAAAGGTAGAGGTGTAATAAGGATTTATTGTACATTTCATCTCATAGATTCATGACAATCCATTTTCCTTCTTCATCAAATTAATTAATTCTTTCTCCATTTTCATTCGCACATAAGGGGGATATTATTCATTGATAAATATTAGCCTAATCTATTTCCAAACCATAACATTCATTTCATATCTGGGAAACATTTTTTTAAATAATATCCCACAATGGCCAGTTTCTCCTTCTATGTGGTATACTTCTAGGGTTACATTCTATTTCTCTGATTATTGGAGTACCAAAAAGATATTTTCTATAATGATGATCTATTATTCATCAGTCAATTTGTTAGTAGATCCACTGAAAGAGGGTGGTCATTAAAGCATGAAGTACTCAATGAAATGTTGTTCCCTTCAAGGTGAATCTATTCAATCGACTTGATTCAAGTTATTTAATATAACTCATGTTAGTTGACTCTTCACCCTCATGAATTTTTCAATTCCATCTTCTATTGTAATTGTATGGGTGCATCATCTATTGAACTCAACATTTATGTGGTTTCTCCTTTTTATATATTTTTATTTTAAAAATAACATCAGTGAGTAACATGTTACTTTTATGAATTTTATATTTATAAAGGGGTTTTATGTCTTAAAAAATCATTATTAAATATGTTATTGAAATCATCTAATAAAAATTACAATTTATACATATCCTTCATAAAGGTTCAAAAAATCCTGTGATTAACCAAAAATATCCCCCATGACTGTCAAACTACGAGTATAGAGTGGCCCAATGTTGTGCACTAGTAATTGTTTTAGTCTAGCTCCAAGTGGTGTTTTCAGGTGTTACGCCTAGGTACACCTATTCTAGAGCCACATCCACATGTACTTATCCAGACATGGATTTTGTTTCTCAAAAACCACTTACATAATACTTCACCAAAATAATTGGATTATATACTATATTAATTATTTTCCCTAGGGTTCTTTATAATGTTTTTTAGTAAAAATTTTTTAAATAAATAAACAACCCATTGATACTAACTTTGGAATATTACCTTTTGTTACATAACTTTTCATTGCATGGTACAAAACAGAGGATATTTTCTTTTTTAGTTTATTGAAAAATAGATATATAATAAATAAAAACATAAAACATTTTTATAAAATCAATAGAAATAAATATTCATACTTCCAGTCTAGGTTACTTTTACTACATCTCAAATCCTGGAGACACGTATCAAAGCAAAGGGGTGGGCATGAATACCAGTAAGGGAATAAGCTAGAGGGACATATATCATGTGATCTTGAGACATATCAACAAAAACATGAGTCATAATGATAACACATGAGAAAGAGACATAACATAAAAAAATGACATGAATCCTAACATAGAAATGTTTCAAAAACATTTAAATCATACATTCTTAAACGTATCACCATGTTTTATAATCAAGGTGTCATAAATGAAACTTGACTTGGTTATTCACCAAGGTATCATAAAACATGTCATCATTAGAGATTGAAATCATTACTCAATTCATGGAAGATATATCAGGGTGCAAAAATCGTATGTTTTAATTTCATGTGATTCACATAGATCATAAAAAATAAATTCATCAATAACCAATGGAGAATAAATAATGGATTTCTTGTCAAAATCATAACATACAAAAGAGATTAAAGACATTATCATTACAAAATTGTTAACCCAAAAAAGGAAATATGGGATTATTATATGTAAATACACAAATATAAATATAATTTCATAAAATAGTTGAAAAAAAATTTAAAAGAAATTAGTTTTGGATATTTAAATAAAAAAGAATATTAAATTTCTTATACAAAATAGGCAAATTTGAGATGTAAATTTGACAACATAACGGGTATAAAACAGGGATTTAGAAAATAGTGGAATGAGGTGGGAATTGAGTATATCATTGAAAAGAGACAATTATTACAATAATAGGATAATAGATATAGGAAAAATGATTTTTCATAGAAATTAGAAGATATACATCCAAAAAGGACTCTTGAATGAAAAAGAGATGTGGATATTTTCCTTTTTCCTCGAAGAGATGTTCATAAAACTTGAGGATATATACATGGGGGATTGAGGACACCTTAAGGGTACACCTTGTGAGGGAAAATCACCATAACGTTGTGGAGGATGGATTTGGATGGAATGGAAATTGAGAAAGGGGTTGGTATTTATTAGAGAAGTGGAAGATTTGGTTAATAACTTCTAAACATAGGTCTTGGAAAACATGGTTGAGGAAAATGAAAAACCAATGTCTTACCCATGGTTATTATTCATGGTTTTGGAGAATCTAAGTCACATATTATGTTATTTAAATCCACCATAACAGAACTTTAGTTTTTATTACTTCTTTTGGCATGGAAATTTAAAAAATTCACAAAGTAATATTATTAAAGATAAAATATAAATTTTGGAATTTCTAATGTCACTTATAGTTTTAGAAGTTGATTAAAATATAATTAAATACAAATAATTAAATATATATATATATATATATATATATTGGCCACTGAATAAGTTTAATTAATTATTACATCATCATAACATAAATATGATGTCAAAAAATATACACTAACCGAAAAACTATATTTTTTACTATTCGTGAAAATATAATGCATTTTATAAATTATCATAAATTCACCCTAACATAATTTTTATGTAATGATTTAAAAACTGATACTTAAATTATCATAATAATTTTTAATATATGATAATTTTAAATATTAAAAATAAGAATTCTTATTTATTTAAAAATAGATTTTTTTAAGGCATAATCAAATTGCTACCACCTAAAAAAATAATCTTTCATTATGAAATTATTTTATGATTTCTTATTTAAATAAAATTATTTTAAAATATTATTTATTTAAAAAAATAAAATTCCAAATACTATGGTTTTTTATAAAAATTTATATATTCTCAAAAAAAATATAATTGTGTTTTATTTTTGTCCAAAAATAAAATTGTCAAATTCATCGCAATTAAAAATATAATTTATTAAAAAATATTTATAAAATAAATTTATGGAATAATAGTTTTATATATACAATGTAATTTATTCTTCAAGTAACAAAGATCTAGACATGTAACCCCTTATTACACACACATATTTTCTAAGGGTAAGTTGTCTGATGGTGGTAATTTCATGGGGTTGTATCGGTTAACATCGGCCGAGTAGAAATCTCTACAAACTAGAACTTCTTTGATACGAAATTTCGTTCAAACTTCACATGATAATGTTTTGTTTGTTATTTTTCAAGGGTGAACCCCAATGATGATACCTCCCACACATGTTCAGACAAATGGGATTCAAATGGAATTACTCTTCTCGTAGATGAAATATATAATCCTCTCTATATCATTTATCCTTTTTCATTAATACTTATAAAAACTAATTTTAAAAGTAAAATTTTCAGCTAAGTTTATAGTTTCATATGGTTATATAACGGTTTAATCCCAATGAACACATTTCTATTTATACCCTATAAATACTACTTCATTATTTCAATCAAAATTCAATATAATTACACATAAGGATATATTTTCATTTTCATAAAATTATAATCGGTTTTCTAATATTTTGTTTTATTTATATATAATTTGAAATTGGGTGACAATTCTTGTAGATTGAGATTATCATTTTATTTTAATTTTAGCTATTATGCTTTATATTTTCCATCCAGTTGTAATTTTTGGAATTGTAACTAGTTTCAAAGCTTACTAATGTAATGATATTTTTTAATCATAAAAAATATTGTTTATCATAATTTTTTTCGAGTATAATATTATATAACAAGTAAACAACAATTATCTAGGAAGTATATATCTTTTAGGAAATTTGGGTATTTAAAACAATTTATGGTCTTCCTCCTAGCCGAGAGGTTGAGTTATCAGTAAAACAAATACCTAGAGCCTCAACAATATCCAAGACTCTATATATAATGGTCACTATTGAAATCTAGGACTTGAATAATTAGCTACATGAGAATTAGGATAAAGGTTTTATATGATCATGTTCTTCACCATGGGGTGAACCATTCCTTTTTGTTAAGAAAATAGATGGGTAAATATGACTCTTCATTGATAATCATAATCTCAACAAGATCATGTTAAAATAATTATCCTCTGGCATGAATTGATGACATATTTTATTAGCTACATGGATCAAAATACATCTTTATGGTGGATTGACGGACACAAATTCAATGAATATTGTTAATCAATTTTAAATGATTCTTTGATGAATTTTAATGGATATTGTCATGTAAGACATTATTTTACATAAATATGGGGAACCATGAATGTGGTTGTAATTTTTTTTAAATAAATGAAAACTGGTGTTTTTAATGTTATGGAATATAATTGGGAATATTAATAGTTAACTTAATTTAAGGATGATTTTTCAATTATTTAAGAAGTGTTATTTTGTATTTCAATTGATTACAAAACAATATGTGTCAATCCACGAAAGACCTCAACCTAGAATGAAAGCCTTATAGTCAAGACTGAATAGGCTCGTATGTCCAAACATTGCACAACAAGATCCCACATAGGCTATAATTGACCTGTGAGCTGACATATTACCATAAGCATACTATGTAAAAATCCCTGCATGGGTGGCATGGGGTGCAGCCTATGTATATCATGTGTATAATGTCGTCTAGGAGCCCACCCCAGTGTTTCCATCAGAGTGTAATACTTCATGGATGTTCTTATAAACCATCATGACCTCAAACTTTAGTTTTTATTTTTTATTCCATTTTTTCCAACTATTGTTCATCCCATTTAAATCTAACCAATGTCATGCTCATACAGAAGACAACCCTTGATGTTTTCATTCTCCTCATCACCTCCACCCTAAGATGACTCCATCCACCACTCCTCTATCATAAAACTAACATGGATGACCCACTGAGGAGGTATATCTTATGTATAATTCCATCGCTGAAGCTCATAACCATCATGGATCGGTTCAGTGATCCTGGATGACCCCCATAAATCCATATGATGATTAATTCATCCATTTCAAAAGATTAATGATGGTGATTCTACTGGATCCATGCACCACTCATGGTTATCTTTTTCATATCCTCTAAGAGCACTACGACATCATTCATCCTCTATGCATGATTACGGAGACCCATACAAGGCCAGGTCCACACTACAGCTTTTGAAGCATATGTTTTTAGGGAATTCAAAATTTTAATATTAAAAATATATGCAAGATACATGTATTTAAAATGAAGAAATTTATTAGATTTAATTCATGCAAAGTCACTTGATTTTCAAATATAAAAATAACCTTATCCAATGTCGGTGGGAGTTGAACCAACACCCTCAAAGGGAACCTGGTATTGGATGGTGATTTTTTGTTGATTTTTTTGTTTCTATATTTTTATTTAGTTTTTTTCTTAATGGTATTTTTAATTATTTTATTAAATACAATTAAATCATGAATGATTTCAAGTTTTTATTACACTAAATATTCTTCTTCTTCTTTGTTTACTTTTCTTATTCTTTTAATTTTCTTATTGTTTATAATTTGTTATATTTTATTTTTTTATTCTTTTTTATTTTATTCTTTTTTCCATTTCAATCTTTCATCTATTTTTTTTTATTTTTTTATTTTAATTTTTATTCCACTTATTATTCTATTCTCATCTTACCACCCTGACCTATTACCCTCCAATAATAGGGGATAATATTTTGATTTCCCAAGAGAGGTAAGTGGTGCTTCAATTTCATTCTACACTAAAATTCATAAGTTTCATTGTGTTTGTGGTGAGAAAGAGTAAAGGGCACGAGTGTGTAAATTTCCTATTATGACACTAAACTAAAACTCATTTCCATGCATTTATTAAATATTTTTCCTCCATTATATTAAATTTAATAACTATTTATCATCGATTTGATTAATTTTTCGTATTAAATGGCTAACAATGGAGCTTGGCCCTAAATGATGTCACACTTTCTACTTAGGTGTTTCACCAACCGTGATTACAGTCGAAGGTATAATCAAGATTCCAAAAGGAATTCATGATTTAAAAATGCTAAAAAATAATAGTCTTTTAAAATTGAGATTTCATGATTAATCTATATAACTGAATTTATACTCTAAAAATGGAGAACGATGGAATCTATAAAAAAAATACGAAGGATAAGTTTTTTTCTTTTCTACTCACTCAATGTCATTTCATGTTAGTATAACTTTTATAATTTCTATTTATAAATTTTATAGTTAATTAATATAATAAATAAAAACAAAAAAATACATAGTTTAGGTGAATTAGATTAAGTAGGTGAACAACTGCAAAGCTTCTCATGTGAGACAACCCTTGTCATCCATTATGCTACACAAAGAAAATAAATTTTCTTTTCCATTCCCTACAATAACTGTGATTCAAAAAAATTGTTGTTGTGGGGGATCCAGTTAGTAGTTTATTTACATTTTCAATGTTCACATATTAGATAGTTTTTATTTCTTTAAAACCCAAAAAAATACTCATTTTTTATAATGTATCAAAAAATATTGTATTTTTCACATGGAACAAATAATCACAGGTGGAGGAGGAATAAGAAGAAGAAATTAAATATGATATATATATCTAGTGTGATAAATTTGAAAACACAAAGAACAATTGTAGGCCAAATGGGGAGAGCAATTTACTGTGTTCAAATAATGATTTTTAAACCAGAACATGAGCTACATATCGGATATCATCAATATCTGGATGACATATGAAATGAGTTTAATGAATAACGTGATCTCCCTAATGATGAAATATAACCAACACTTTCTAAGGAACACATAGAGATACATGGAATTATTGGACATGAATTTGAGGAATCCCATGAGGACATCTTAGTTGTTGAACCTAATGAAGAAAATTAAGAGATTTCTTACATTGAATGTTGCGTTTTTTATTTATATTCTTCTTGTTGAAATTCTATCAAACTAAACAAAATTATATTCCTACTTCTAATATTAAAATTCATAGAGACCATGTTAATCTAGAACTAGAAAATTAAGAGGAGGTTTTATAAGTAGAATACATGGAAAGGGATGGACCATAACTCGTCCTACCCCTCCATGAAATTTATATTTAATTTTTAATGGGGGATCTAGTATAATTTATCCACGTATCAGTCCTCACCAGGAAGAAAGAAGTGATATCTGTGAAAATACACATATGGTTGTTCAAATACATGATGATCTACCCAATATTATGTTTTGGATAACATATGGTACTACCCTCTGGAGGCATTACAAATTTAGCTCCCACTTGACAAATTATACAAAGAATAATAATTCTAAATTATTTCTAGAAATTTTTATTTTAATTTAATTATTAGGATGATTTCATCATGCATCCCAATCTCTCTTATCATTTTGATATTAAATGATATAATCCTTTTGTTTAATTGAGTTATTTTTCTTTATATGTTCACAATGGAATAATGAATCCACCAAATAGTGATGTAAAAGGTAGAAAGATTCATTTAAAAAGGGAGTTCACTTTTAATGTTTTTCTTTTAAACACTATAATTTTTTTCTAGAAATTGTTTTCAGCTTTAAACTAAAAATTTCATGCCCATGTTTGAATTTAAGCATTACTGAACCTATCATAGAGTCATGAGTTTCTTAGTAATCATATGATTCAGTGTTTTATAATTCAATATTAACCTGATTGAATGTGTAAAATACATAATTTGATGATTAAAGTGAATAATGGATATTAAAAATATGGATTGTAATTTGATATAATTTTTTAATTATGTAAACAAAATTTATTTAACATTTTTGCAGATTTCTATTTTTGAAATTCATGTGAATTGATTTTTTATTATTAATCACACCAATATTAATGGTTCAAAATCAATTGTATCATTCCTAAGAGAACTTCTAAACCAATTAAACCCTATTTATTCCTGATCATATTTCATGAGTGATCTTGGGACTGGGCACCTACTAGAACATTAATTTGAAATTTTAAAAGTTAAAACTATGAAAAAACAAATTAATAATGATTATGTCATCTTTTGAAAATCCCATATACTTGAAAACAACCTTTATAATAATCCTTGATTATCCCATAGAGAGAATGAATTACCTTTCTAAAAATGAGCCACAATCCAAGCCATTTTTATCCATTTCTACCACCATCTTAGTATTTTTCATGATATTTTTAAGATGTAGAATTGGGTGAAGGGATTCACGGTGGAAGGAATGAAATTAATTATAATGAAAATGTGTGTGGGTATTATATATGGGGATTAATAATTTTTATATTGATAATAATCATTATTTTTTATCTTCTTAAATTAAAAAATTAAAATAAACGGTTTTTATTTTTTGAATCATAAAATCACCATTACTAAACCGATGATTTTTATCATATGTGGTTATGTGGTGTTTGTGAGGTTTATTTTATGAATAACATTCAAAAAATATAATCAATGAAATATTTAATTTGAAAAAACAATTAAAGAAAAATTAATGATGATGAAATAATCATTTATTCTACCTTATTTTGATCATAACCTTAGATCACATTTTGGGGAAAGTGGGAGTTACTACAATTTAAAGGGGTAGATTCCATTACACTTTTACACATGATATCATTCCATATACTTAGAAATAGAAACCTCCTCTTCGAGCCTTTATTTTTAAAACATAAATTCCGTCCAAAAATAATCATTAGTGTCATTTTAACCATGATTGAAAATACTTCATGATTTTATGGGTCTTTTTTTCATTAAAAAGTAGAGAAGAAAATTACATTACAATCCTTTGGATAAGTAGAATATTCTCATGATATGAGACTAAATCTATTTGAAGAATATCATGAGTGATGAGTGAAAAGATTCAAAGTACATGTAAATCATTATATGAAATGTTTGATAATAGTGAATTAAAGGCCTTGAATAGATTAAATAAAAAGTTCAATCATTTTCAAAAAGGGTTAATTTAAAATACATGAGTTGATTGTTTATTTGAAAATTGAGAAATTGAATTAAAATTTTATATGGAATTTGAAATTTATATTTAAAATTAAATATAATTTCATTTTTTGTTCAGTAATTTGAATAATGATCAAATTGGTTCCCTATGATGTTCAATGTTGATATTTAATTCGATAAGACAAGCATGGTTTATGCTTTAGTGTATTTGACACACATAAATTCCATGCATATTTTTAATTGTATTTTAAGAAAGGGATGGAATAAATATTATTTAAAAAGTGTGGGGGGTGATACATATTGGGATTGAGAAAGCATTATTTTCATTTTACTCTTCATTGTTTTTACCATATTGAATAAAAAATGAAAGAACGGGTTATGATTTGGAAAAACCAAAAATCAACAATACGGGACTGTTGATTTTTATCTTATGTGGTTAGGTGGTGGATGTGAGATTTATTATAAGAATAAATTTCAAAAGTGAAAAAAATTGCTACATGTTCTTTTGAAATGAAATATATTATAGATATTTCAAGAGGGTGAAAACTTCTTTCATTATGCATTATTTTGATTATAACCATACATTGATTTTTGGGGAAAGTGGGATTTGTTTGAATCAGAATGGGAGATTTGAATTAATCATTTATTGATAATGTGATACCTTATACATTATGAGAGAAGCCTCCTCTTTGAGCAATGATTTTTAAAACATAAATTCTTCCCAACCTTAAGCCTCTATGTCATTTCAACCATGATTGAAAACACCTCATGATATTATGTTTATTTGGTATTTACAATGTGGATAAGAATGTTCCTTCAAAATCCTATGGATGAGGATCATGTTATCATGATATGAACATAAATCAATTTGAATAATATCATGTGTGATGATTGAAAATATTTAATGGATAGGTAAATCATCATTTCAAATTTTGTATTATAATTAATTAAAGAGCATGGATGGATGAAAGCATAAGTTCAATAATTTTAAAAAAAAATTTCAAATTAAAATAATTTAGCTGATTGTTTCTTTGAATATTGGGAAACTGAATTAATAATTTATTCAGAATTTGAAATTTTGATTTAAAATTTATAAACATTTAATTTTTATATTTTTAATTTGAATAATGATAACATTGATTCTCTATAATAATAAATTTTGAGATTTAATGTTGGAGGACATGAATGGTTTATGTGTCGGGGTATTTGATATACAAAAATTCCTTGTATATTTTTAATCAATTTTCCATGATTTTAAATATATTTTTGTTCAAAATGGACATTGTTTTAAAAGAATAATAAATTGTGTAAAAATAATAATATGTATTTAAAATGGTTTTAAATGTTTAGTATTTTATGAATTTGATGTTTGAGATTTATTTTTAAATTATTTATAAAATTTTCAAAGTGTTAATCATTTCATGTTACCGAAAAAATTGTTAGATAAGCTGGCCCACAACCTCAAGGATACAACGCCACTTAGGATATACAAAGGATGCTCGGACACCCAATACGACCCGAGGGAGGACTGCTCAGTAGCATGAGTTCATAAAGGCATTAGTACTGTGGATATGTGGCCTATAGGGAATCAGTCATGTGCATAGAATAGTAGGCTAAATGGCCCATATGGGCCACATGCGGTGTGGCCCACATATCAGTGGGGGAGTGTGTTTTGAGGGAGCCCATCCATGATGCATGAATTTTGGACGGTTTTCTTGTGCCTTGGATTATAAATGAGAGTGGATATCATCTTACAAATAAATGTGGGAAATGGTTTTTTAGAATTACTATTCATCACTAGTGAAAACATTGTCATCTCGCTGAGCCTTTAGGTGCTCCCCTTCGGAAAAACTGCCCCATAGGTCTCCAACGCAATTCCACCACCTCAATTCATTGGCCACTGTTTCATCACCAGGAAACCACTATGTCTATGGTTACCAATGCCCAAACACAAGCTTCTCATCCACTCCAAAGAACAAGAGCACCTCGGATCACCACCGCTATCCCATCTGAACCACATGACCTGATTTTGAGCTCCCTCTAGCAACATTGATGGTTGGAGGGGAAGAGAAGACATCCACTATAGTCCCACAACATCCAATTCCACAACCTCTCCACTAACACCATGCATGTCTTTTGGCACTCCATGCATGCCCTACACATATAGATGAGAGCATTCCAAATAAAATTCCCATGCTTCAATTTGAAGAAGTCTGAGATTTGGAGGGGTTCAAAATTTAGATATCCTTTCATATCCACATTCAATGTTATATTTATTCTTTGTTGGAGATCTTATGAGATGAGGACACAAACGAGGAATCATCTCACTACTTCAATAAAAGAGATCATTTCCCACTACTACAAGGGCATTTTGACACCAACTCAAGTAAAGACTAATGGAGGCCTTCTTGAATAATTATTTATTTTTTATTTTTTTTATTTTATTTTATTGTATTGTTATTCTATTTCATTATTTATGAAATATATAAATAATTTTCATAATATAATTTAATCCATGAATTGTTTTCTCTAATTCCCCCCATATTATTATATTATTCTTCCCCGTTCTTCTTCTTCTCTTTATATTATTTTTATTCTTCTTTTAATTATATTATTCTTTACAATTTCTTTTAATTTAGTTTCTTATTTTATTTTATTTTATTCTTTCTTCTAATTTTCACTCTCTCTTATTTTTTTTTATTTCAGTATTTTTTATTTTATTACATCTTATTTTTCTATTCTAATATTACTATCATGGCCCTTACCCTCAAAATGAATGATTAATATGAAGCAAGGACTAAGAGATGTAAGTTGGTTTCTATTTTATTCTGCAAATAAATTTATATGTTCAATGAATTTTTTCGTGAGAATGAGTGAAGTATATGAATTTGTAATTTTTCCACCAGGACAATAAACTCAAACAAAGTTATATTATTTTATTAAACATTTAATCTCCCTTATAATGGATGCAATCTCTTCCTACAGTGGAGTTGAGACATTGAATGGATGAAATCGTGTACTATGGAGCTACGTCCTAAAGTATTTCACACTCTCAATTTAGTTGTGTTGTCAACCTTGATTATCGGAGGAGGTGGAATTAAGATTTATAAATGTATTATAGATTTCACCCCACTAAATAAAATAATAATAGTTGAAAAGTGATATTTCAAGATTAAACTATGAAACTGAATTTAAACACCAACAAGAAGAATAATGGAACCCATAAACCAAACTTCAAAAGATAGGTTGATTCTTTTCTAATCACATTCTATAATTTCTTGTATGAATAACTTTTAACATATTATTTATTTCCTCTAACATCCACTTCATTCATATAATAAATGAAAACAATCATAAAGAAGAAGTTTATGTGAATTAGATTAAGTATGTGAAACCCTATGAAGCTCCTAAAGTGAGATGACCATGTTCATCCGCTATAGTACACTAGGAAAATAAATTTTCTTTTTTCATACCCTATGATAGGTGTGAATCATCGTTCTTGGGTAAGGATATTACCAATTAAATGTGAAGAAAGAGTATATCACCATGCATTTATTACATATATGGTACAAACACTATGAATTCCTAGATCATCCATTTGGTCACACTAAAGATCCATCTATCTTCACGAACAGGAAGAATGTATTTTTTATGGGTTACCTCAATAATAGTTTTTAGTTATATTGATGATATTATTATCTACTTCAAACGAATGGAGTAACATGTGGAGAACATGAATGTTGTACTAAAGTCCATCTGTAAATAAAAGATGAATGAATTTTATAGTAAATCCATGATCAAGATTTATTTAGTAACATTATAGGGGAATGTTATCATCAGTAATGGAATTTCTGTGGATCCTTTAAAAATATCAGGGAATAAAGGATGGCCCTGAACTACATAAATGATAAAAATCCATAGTTCCCATAGATTATCTAGGTAATTTCAATGATTTGTGAGAAAATTATCTTGATTTCCAATCCCACTAACCAAGCTAACTCATAAGGGAGTAATTTTTGTCTTGAATGATGAATGTAAAAAGGGATTTAAATAGTAAAAGAATAGACGAATCATTTCACATGTACTCACATTTCCCATTAGTTGGTATGCATTTGTGATATACAGTTATAGTACCAAAAAGGGATTGGGTTTTTTCAGTCATTCATAATGAAAAAGTGATTTACTATACAACTTTTTAATTAAATTTACATATGTATAAATACCTAAAGTGTGATCTATAATTGGGTGTTATGATATTATCATTAATTATTTAGAGACAATATTTCTATGGGGATAAGTTGGACATATATACAAATCAAGAAATCCTCGAGTATATATTTAGAAAAAAATTAGATATATATAAACCAATAAAATTGGATAGAAATGATAAAGTAATTTAAATTATCATTCCATTTCCATCATTGTAAGGAAAACATAGTATGATATGATCTGTGTATAAATGATCATACAACCCTATCTATTATGTGGATTTTAAGGGATAAAATATTCTTATAAATATAGATGATGGTCATGTGAATAATAAAAGTACATTAATACTTCTTCTCTATAATGAATATTCAACCATCCATTATTAAGAGGATGAAGGAGGCCCATTATGATAATGAGGTTCTATAAAAAAGGAATCTAATATTATAGAGTATGACATTTCAAAAGTTGGATTCATTAGGTTTTGAACCCGGATATGTGTCCTATAAAAACCTAAAGTGAATAGAAAAATATTGGATTATTCCATATAGATATACCTTCTCTATTCATATTGGAAGCACTGAGATATATTGGGATGTAAAGAAAAATTTCTAGTGGGATAACATTATGAAAAAGATTAAAAAATTTGTGCCTTGATGCATTGTATGATAATAAGTCAAGGCTGCTTGACAAAATTCTATGGGTATAATGAAACTATTTCATATTCCAATTTGTATTGGAAAAAAATAAACATAGACTACATTTTAAGGCACATCATAACATATAAAAGTAATAAATCCATTTGGGTTGTAGTAGATCTCCTTACAAAGCCAACACATTTAAATTTTAACAAAGAATATTTCTCCCTTGACTACCTAAACATGATATAAATAGGGGATGTGGTGAGGCAGAATTATTTTCCATTATCAATTATATCTAATCGATATCCAAGAGTTACCATATGTATATAGAGAAGTATTATGATATCATTGGAAAATATTATGAGTTTTAGTACTACTTATCACCCTCAAGAAGATAGTCATTCTAAGATTACCATTAAAACACTATAATATATGATAATAACTTTTTCAATGGATTTAAAAGGATGTTGGGATCCACACCAAAACATTATGGATTTATCATATAACAATATTTTTTATTTTAACATTCATTTGTAACCTTATGAGGCTCTATATTCGAAGTTGTGTTGCAATCTATCATGTTAGGAAGAAATTGAAGAGTATAAAATAATGGTATCCGATCTTGTACAATATATGATAGAGAGGGTTCAAACCATTAAAAATTATATTAAATCTATATAAATATGATTGAAAAAATATGAATATAATCATCAATGTTATCTATAGTTTGTGGTAGGAGAAATAATTTTTCATTATATATTTCCATTGAATAAATTCATAATGTTCAGAAAAAAGATAAATTTTAATCCGAGATACATCATCCCCTTTGGGATCCATGTGTTGAGTCAATAAGGTTTTCCTTATGAATTTTCCATTCCTTCTTGTTTTGAAAATCACAAACACCTTATCTTTAAAGAATGTCACTTTTATAAGTAAATTCACTTCTATAAGGAAAATCACTTTTATAAGGAAAACTATCCTTATCATATTTTCGTAATCTATATCCATATATTTCTTAAGTATAAGAATCGGTTTCATTTATATATTCTCGGAATCGTTTAAAACTTTGATATAAAGCATTCTGTTTTAGGCTCTAAATTCTGGATGAGAACTGTAATGAAGTTCCACTCTGAATTCTGGATACGAACATTAATAAAGTTCCACTCAGAATTTTGGATACGAACTCTCATGAAGTTTGACACCAAAATCTAATGACGAATCCTGATTACAAATTCTCATTAAGAATTCTGATGACGAATTATCATTCCGAATTCTCATTCTGAATTCACCTATTAAACAGAATCTAAGCATCTTTACTTTATACACTCTGAATATTTAGACTCCGAATATTATTTTTCTTAGACTCCGAACATTAATTTTTCTTACACTTTTATAGTTTGTCTACTCTTTAATATTTTTCTTACACTCCGAGCATTTGAGTTAGACTTAAAACGATGCCGTACCTTCTATTACACTTGTTTTGTTACAAAACGATGTCGTCTATTCCGTTATAAACTAACTATTGGTTAAATGAAACGTGTATTGGTCCCTCCGATTTTTATTGAAAATATGACCATTGGAAAGGAGGTCAACCGAGCCTATAAATAGGAGCTCATTTGAAAGAGCTCAAGAAAAATTCATCGAAATTGTTCACACATGCTGTTGGAGTGATTTCTAGAGACATAGGCTCTTATTAACTCTCAAATCTTCGTGCGACTCCGAATGTCCGTGATTACATTCGAGGACTTTCGGGGATAGGAAGACAGAGGTGCCGAGTACCTTAATGTTCGAGGGATTCCTTGCTGAGGAAGATAGAGGTTTCCAACTACCTTGAAGTTGAGGGCTTGCAGGGATAGAAAGACAGAGATTCTGATCTTCGTATTGAGGGATTACCCTAGTGTGGGTAAGATAGACTTGCTTGAAAGTATAAATCAGGGGACCTTTATCCAAGGTTGTTGGATACCCTTCTCTTTGGGTTAAAAGACTTATATCTTGTTACTTGTAGTATTACTACATGTTTGTTTCCTCTGTATATTGTATTGTAAGGAATGTATAACTTTCTTATACCTCCTTACTTGTACTCTGTTCCATTTAGATTCTATATGATTTAAGGTAGATTCTCATATTGTAATCTTTAGTTAAGTTTCAATTTCTGGATCCATATTTCCGGAACCTACTTTCAGAATCTCTTTCCAGTTTTGAGAAAGTACATAGAACATGAAGTTTATAACTTCATTCCTTAGTCCAAGTTTTAAATTGGTGTTAGAGGTGTTGTGAATTTGCTTAGTTTAACTTTGTTAAACTTAGAACTTTCCTTATCTAAGGAAAACATAGTTATTCGTAACTAACTTTAATGGATATAAAGGAAATTTATAATGTATACAATTCACCCCCTCTTGTATATTGAGCATCAACATCATTATTTCGATCCTACAATTTGAATCAGAGGAGGTCTCTAAAATACTTGTACTAACGTATATGTTTTTCTTTCTCACTTTGTCATTCCGAACATTGTCATTCCGAACATTGTCATTCCGAACTTTTTGGTTTCGAACATTTTCTGCTAAAATGTTTGTGTGCCAAGGGTTGTTTTAGTATGGAAGGAGTCAATGTTGGTTCCATTGATAATCTAAATCCTACAAGACCGCCAATCTTTGATGGTAATGACTATGAGTATTGGAGAGATCGAATGAAGACTTTTGTTATCAATACTAGAGTGGACAACTTTGTTATGCTTACTGTAGATTATAAAATTCCAGATAAGGAAGTTAGAAATTTCACTAACCAAGAAAATAAAGAGTATCAACTCAATTATAAGGTACGCAAAACCTTTCTTTGTTCAATGACTAGAAATATATATAGCAAAATTTCTTATGGTGAAGCAGCTAATTATATCTGTAAGAAGTTAGAGGTTACACACTTTGGAACTTCTAAAGTGATTGAGACTCGGAGAGCTCTGCTTAGAGATGAATACCATGGCTTCAATTTTCCTTATGGTGAACCAATTTGTAATGATCATCAGAGATTCATGACTATAGTCCACAACTTACAGTCTATGGGAGAGAAAGGGTTAGATGAGGAAGCAATTTTGGATAAGATTATTGATATTATGCCCAATGAGTGGGAATCTAAAGGAACTACTATAAATGAGAACAGTAAGGTCACTCAAATTTCTCTTGACGAGTTATTCGAGACTCTTCTCCAACATGAAACCAGAATGAAAAGAGATGCTGACAACATCAAAAAGAAGAATGGGAATGGTACTGTTTCTTTTACAACAACATCAAATCATATGAAAGCTAAGACTCTTGAGGGAGTAACAAGATCCAATTCTAAGAAGGTAGTTATTCATTCAGATTCTAGTGAAAGTGAAATCTCTGAAAATGAGTTACCAAATATTTCTCGAAGGATGAACAAGATAGCTAGCCAAAGAAATTTCCAATCCAAGTATAAGAAAAAGGACATGAAAGATAGGAAAATGGAGAAGTCACTTGTTATGAATGAAAGATAGCTTGACATATTAGACCAGATTGCCCATTGCTCAAAAAGATTGAATGGAAAGAAAGGCATTCAGACAGGAATAAAAATAAGTATTATAAAGCCAAATCTTAGAAAGTTCTGAAAGCTAGTGATAAATGGAGTGCTAGTGGTGGTGACTCTTCTAATGAATCTTCTGATTATGAATCTTCAGGACAGAAGAATCTTGGTCTTATAGCCAGATTAACTATTGAAAATCATTGATTTATGGCTAAGGTACGAAATGCTGAATCATTGACCAATGTATCTTTAAATTCTAATGATAGTAAGTATTATAATTCCTCAGATGAAGAATCCTCTTCTAATGAAGAAAATAATTTACCTACCTATGAAGAAGTTTGTAGGTTTGCTGAACTTCTTGAGATTGAGAACTCAAACCTCAATAAGAATCTTGATAGGGAAAACTCTAGGAATTCTATTATTACAAAAGAGATATCAGATCATTCTAAAGATCTTGATAGGAAAATGCAGATTTTGAAAGTATTTCAAAAAAATTTTGGGGAAGTATGTTCTGAGAGGAACAAACTTTCTAAAGAATTAAAAAAATTAATTTCTATGAAAACTGTTTTCGAGCCTGGCTTTAGTTCTAAATCTGGTGATTTTGAAGATAAAAACATGGTTATCAAAATCAAGTCCGAAATCATTTCCATAATGAAGTGTTTATCAAAATTTACCCATGGTAAGGAAAATTTTGAAAAATGTATTCCCAAATACGACCTTTAAGAAATAAATCACGATTTGGTTATACCCATGCAAAACAAATTTTTAGTAACAATTATTTTGTTCCTAAAAGTGCCCCATTTTGTACCAAGTGTCAATGTTGTGGTCACTGAGCAAAGAATTGTTCCTTAAACAAAACCCAATATCTAGGATTTCACAAAGATTATTTTTCTACGAAGATGTGGGTACCTAAAATTTTGTTATCTGGAAATCTCGGATCCAAAAAAGGTTGGATTCCTAAAGTCTAATTCTTTTCTTAATTTCTGGAAAATAAAGAGAGTACCAGCAGCAACACATGTTACATGGATAGTGGATGTTCTCAGCACATGACTGGTAACAAAAGCTATTTTGAAATGATTTTCAAAACGAAAGGAGGAAAGGTATGTTTTGGGGATAATGCTAATGGAGAGATTGTTGGTATTGGTAATATTGTTCTTCTAGGTAAAACCTTGATTTCAAATGTTCTTTTTGTTAAGGATCATAAGCACAACTTCATTAGCATAAGTCAGTTATGTGATGAAGGATACCTTGTAAATTTTAGGAATGATAAGTGCTTAGTTTACATTTCCAAGGAGGAATTTATTCTCTCAGCTAATAGGCAAGACAATGTTTACACCATAAATTTAGAAGACCTCATGTGCCAAGATTTACCTTGCCTAAGTACAATGGAAGATCATTCCTGGTTATGGCATAGCAGACTAGGTCACTATAACCTTAGTAACTTATGAAAACTCTCTAAGAAGAAACTAGTTAAGGATCTACCAGAGCTTAGATATGATTCTTCTAAAGATTGTGATCCTTGTCAATATGGCAAGAAACATAAATCTAGTTTTAAATCAATCGGTGAAGTCTCAACAACTAATGCATTATAGTTAGTACACAAGGATCTTTTTGGTCTAACACAAACTAGAAGTATTGGAGACAAATAGAATGTGTTTATTCTAGTTGATTATTACACTAGATTTACTTGGGTCTATTTTCTAGTGAAGAAATCTGAAGCTTTTTCTTATTTAAAAAGTTTTATAGATCAAGTTAAATATGAGAAAATTCTTTCTTTGATAACTATTCATAGTGATCATGGCGGAAAATTTCAAAATTCTGATTTTGAAACTTTTTTGTAGTAGGAATGGTATTACTCACAATTTTTCAGCACCTAGAACTCCTCAACAAAATGGTGTAGTTGAGAGAAGAAATAGAATTATGTAAGAGATAACTAGAACCATGTTGAGTGAATATTCTATAGATAGTCATTTCTGGGCTGAAGCTGTAAGTACTTCTTGCTATACTATAAATCGAGTTTTGATTAGTTATTTTCTTAATAAAACTCTTTATGAGATATGGAATGGTAGAACACCAAGACTATCCTACTTCAAGGTTTTTGGTTGTAATGTATTAATTTTGAATACTAAAGATAACTTACATAAATTCTCACCAAAATATGATGAAGGAATTTTCTTAGGTTATTTCACAACTTCTAAGGCATATAGAGTTTTCAATAAATATACTTCTACTGCTGAAGAAACAGTGCATGTAAAATTTGATGAGTCTGATCCTTTTGTATTTAAACTATCCCAACCTACATCCTTGGATGTGTTTTCAAAAATTGATTGTCAACCATTGATAGAAGATCCTTCCAATAAGGAAAATGTTCAAGAACATACTTTTGAAACATTTACCCCAGAATATTTTCTACCCAATGTTGATAAACATGCTTTTCAAAACCCAAATCATGTGTTTCTTAAGAATCATCCAAGTGATAGTATCATTGGTGATGTAAATCAACCTGTACGGACTAGAAGTTCCTTAAGAAATGAAATAGAACATCTAGCATTTCTTTCCCAATTGGAACCAAAAAGCACTGATGAAGCTTTAGGTGATGATGATTGGATCAAAGCCATGCAAGATGAACTAAATTAATTTTAGAGGAATAATGTCTGGACCATGGTTGAAATACCTAAGGAAACTTCTGTTATTGGAGTAAAATGGGTTTTCAGAATCAAATTTGATGAAAATTGATTCATAGTAAGAAATAAATCTAGACTAGTTGCTAAAGGTTATAATCAGCAAGAAGGAATAGAATATGAAGAAACCTATACTCCAGTAGCCAGACTTGAATCTATCCATATTATACTTTCCTTTGCAGCATTCTTTAATTTTAAAATTTTTCAAATGGATGTGAAATGTGATTTTCTTAACGGTTATGTTCAAGAGGATGTTTTTGTTGAACAACCTCCAGCCTTTTAAGATACCAAACATCCTGATCATGTTTTTAGACATACCAAAGCTCTGTATGGTATTAAAAAATCCCCACGAGCATGGTATGATAGACTCACTGGATTTTTGCTTCAAAATAACTATGTTAAGGGAAATGCAGATCCAAACCTTTTTTATAAATAAATATAAGAAAAATGTTTCTATTTTTCAGAATTATGTTGATGACAACATATTTGGTTCAACTCATCAATCTTTAATCGACTGTTTTTTATGTATAATGAAATATGAGTTTGAAATGAGTATGAAGGGTGAGTTAGATTTTTTCCTTGGTTTGAAAATTTCTCATAATCTAGAAGGAACCTACATATCTCAACATAAGTATATTAATGACCTTCTCAAAAAGTATGCTAATGACAACACTAAGAGTATAAGTACTCCCATTGGTACCTAATATTCTTTAGATCTTGATGAAGCTGGGAAACCAGTAGATCAAACATCTTTTAGAGGCATGATAGGAAGTTTACTTTACTTAATAGCTAGTCGACCAGACTTAATGTTATCAGTATGCTTATGTCCATGATATCAATCCAATCCTAGGGAATACCACTTAAAGGAAGTAAAAAGAATTTTTTGATACCATAAGGGAACCATGGATCTAGGATTATTTCATACTTCTAGAAATGATTTTGTTCTAAAAAGATTTTCTAATGCTGAATTTGGTGGATGTAGAATGGATAGAAAAAGTACATATGGAACTTTTCATTTATTAGGAGATTTATTAGTTTCTTGGCCTTTTAAGAAGCAACATTCTATAGCACTTTCCACAGCTAAATCCGAATATGTAGCAGCTGGAAGTTTTTAGGCTCAAGTGTTGTGGATGCAGCACACACTAACAGACTTTGGATTTAGTTTTACTAAATCACAAATTATTTGTGATAACACAAGTGACATTTCCCTATGCAAGAACCCTGCACATCACTCTCATGCAAAGCACATATATATTAGGAATCAATTTCCTAGGGATCACACACTAAAAGGAGATATTATTCTTCATTTTACTGGAAAGCAAGATCAACTTGTTGATATTTTCACAAAATCATTGCCTTCTGATAGATTTGAATACATGAAATAAAAGTTAGGAATGATAACCATAAGGTAAACTTTCTTAATTAACTTTATGTTGAAAAAGTGTCCTTACAGTAATAAACTCCTTTTCATAGGGGGAGTACATTTGATTGTTAGAGTAACTATTATTTTTCCAATGTATGTTTTTTAAACTTTTCGGAACTAAATTTTCGAAATGGAAAATTTCGTACTGGTGTTTCCATAACGAGATTTTCATACCGAGACTTTCATAATGATCATTTCGTATTCAAACTTTTTTAATGAAATTTTTGTACTAAAATCCTTATAATGTTTGTCCGTTTTATTATTCTTTTCAAAATGATTTTTCCATACTGAGTTTGTTTTTCGTTGTGAGTTTTGCAAACTATGTTTTTCATAGTTAATTTTTCTTCAAATATTACCCATTACGAATAATACTCCTAAGACAATTCAAAAGGTATGATTTCCTTACTTATGTTTTCATAATCATATTTCACTAGCTCGTATTTTCTTATATTTTTTCTCAAGACTATAGTTTTCTTAAATCTTTGTTTTAAAAAAAACCTCAAAAGATCAGATTCAAGTTTTCTTGCAGGATTGTTCTCAACCGTCAGATCAGATCAAAGTTTTTATTGACCGTTAGATGCTTTTGGAAGACCAACGGTCAAATTATTTTCCTATATAAAGGGGACCCTGAGACTTATCCCACATCGATTTTTCAAGATCTAGCATCCCGAAGCTCTACCTCTCCGTTTTAAGGCCGTTACAATCTTCAGAAATATCCATTCTGAACATCCCATAAGTCTTCAAATCCGAATGTATGTGGAAGTAGCTTCTCAAGACATGTCAGCCACTATGCCGATTTCTCAGTGGTTAGTATATAGAAAAAGGTTAGTTCATCCTGATTTCTTCAACAAGTATAATTCTCTTATAACCAAGAACATTATGCTTAACGGATGGGAAGATGTTGTTGTGTCTACGCCCGGAAATCAAGATGAAGTATATTCTGATTTTCTTTTAGAGTTCTATGAGATAGATTTCTTCTTTAAGGAAGATGGTAGGGGGGAATTGTTTTTTAAGTCTTATTGCAAGACTTATAAGCTTTCTTATGCCAAGGCAGCCAGCTTGGTAGGGCTGAAAAATGAAGGAGAAGCTGAGTTCATCACTCATATTTTGCCGGATTCAAAGGGATGTTTCGACAAGGAAAAAGATTTAGAGACTCTCGGACTGTCAGATGATAATTCTCCAAAGAATGCTATTCTGTCTACAAATTTTAGGATTCTAGAATTATGGGTACAAGGCTTTATCGTACCGAGAATAGGTGACAAAGACAGTTTAAAGAAGAGTGAGATCTTTATCATAGAGTTTCTGATTAATCTAAGGATGTTTAATCTAATGAGACACATTCTTATTACCATTGAGAATGTTAAGAAATGGAATCTGAGAGCTCATATTATAATGTATCCAGCAATAATCTCGAAGTTAATAGTTCGGTGCCTTGAGTCATTCAAGGAGGCTTGCAAGTCTAATCCAAGAGTTTGAAAAATTATGATGCTGAGTGATGGTACCCTCAAAAGGATGGATGTTGACTTCGACAAAAAGACTGGTCAGTTCGTTGATTTACCAGCTCAAGAAGAAGCGGTTCCAAAAGTTGGTGAACACGAATCCTCTAAGCCAGTGAATAAGAGAAAGTTTAAAGAAGTTGAAGTTGAAGCAGAGAATCCCAAATCTAAGGAAGTTCATTCCGCACCTCCAAAACCGAAGTAGAAGAAATCTTACCCTGATGTGGTAGTTGCTAAGTGGAGGGAAATCAAAGAGAAAAGAGTGCAAGGGGAGCCTTAGTTTGGCATGGATCTAGTGGAGGCTAAGGACTTGAAGGAAAAGACATCGGATGATCTAGAAAAACAAGTGAAAGAAAAGAAGCATAAGAAGAAGATGTTTGAAGCTGAGGTGGTTCAAACTTTATTGAAGTTTAATGAGATGGACTCCGGAAACATTCTAGTTCCGAGATCTTTTTCTTTGGAATATCTACCTGAGACTCCATGAAGAAACTATGTCACTTCGGATAAGGTAAAAGCTAAGCATGTTGAGGAAGGTGATCAGTTTGAGTAAGAGGAAGAAGCAGTTTCTGAAGGTAGTGGTGAGAATGGAGATCTATTGAAGCAAGTAGATTATTATAAGGGGTCACCTTCGGAAAATCTGTCACTCCGAACTTCAGAAGCTGAGTCTTCTAAGTTAGTCTCTCCAGGGAAGGATGAGGATAAAAGATAACAAGAAGTAGCTTATCATGCATAGGAAGAACATCTTCTACATGATATTTCTCAAATGGAGAATGTAGATGATGGTGCTCAAAAATATGTTGATGATGAAGACAATGTTGTTCAAGTGTCTGATAGTGAACAGAAAACTTCGGAACAACAATCCATTCCGAAAAGGGACAAGGTAAAGAAACTTGTTGTTGATACCCCAAGCTCAGTGGCTGTAAAGAGAAGGGAAGTTGGTGATTCTTCTATGAAGAAGGATGATCATTTTGAAGAAAAAAATTCCTCAAGAAAAGTCTTGGATTTGGAGTTATCTTCGTTGGGGAATGACTTTGTTGTTCAGTCATTCAAGATGTTGGTAGGTTCTATTCCGACTTTCTCAATTATTGATTCAAGATTTCAGATGCTCCAACATACTTTGAATTAGAAAACAGACTCTGTATCCATGGTTATGGAAAAATTTGTTGAGATGCAGGCTTAGTTCAAAAAATTTTGTCGGCTATGATGCCCAAAAAATGTCTTGTAAGAAAATGACTAGTTCGTTGAAGAAAACTCTAGAAGGGATGAGGCTCTTGGATGATTTCCAAGATAATGTTAAAGATTATTTTGAGATAGAAGACCAGAAGATAAATGATCTTACTTCTTCCTTTGAAGAAAAGTTGACAGATGAAAAGAATTTCCAGATTCAAGAAGTCAGATATCTGAATGGGAAGCTGAATTCTGTTGCTCAAAACTGGAGGAATGAATGGGATCATCAGAATGAGATTGAATAGAAGTTTTTAAATCAAGAAATAGTTTTGAATGCTCAGGAAGAAAACCTTGAAGCCCAGGTAGAAAATATTGAAGCTCAAAGTGTAAGAATAGTTTAGTTAGAGATGCAAGCCGAAGAAGACTAGAAAGACTTGAAGTAGATAAAGACTATTCTCAAGGGTCTTATGTCAAAGGAAAAATATCCAAAATAGAAAAATCTGATATTTTGTTGTATCTTAGCTTCCTTGTTTTTAATCTTTCAAACTTAAGGAAAATCATGATTGCTCGTATCTTTTAACTAATTTTTCAGGTACTTTGTTATATTTTCCATTCCCTCCAATTCGTTTTGAAAATAACAAAGGGGGAGAAGGAAAAATAACCCTAACAAAGGGGGAGAAGGAAAAATAACTCTTATAGAGTTTATCTATGGGTAGTTTTTCATTAAAGAAGACATTCTTATTCTTAATGAAATTCCATTCCAGAAATCTATAATATGATCCATAGAGTTTCAAAGGCTAAGGGGGAGTTAGTCATATTCATCAACATCCCTAAGCAAAGGGAGATAAGCCTTAATGTTTTTTTCTCCTTAGTCTTTCTTTTTCGTAAGGATGTTTGTTCTTTCCAAAAAGGGGGAGATTGTTGAGTCAATAAGGTTTTCTTTATGACTTTTCCATTCCTTCTTTTTTTGAAAATCACAAACACATTATCTTTAAGGAAAATTGCTTTTATAAGGAAAATCACTTTTATAAGAAAAATATCTTTTATAAGGAAAATTATCCTTATCATATTTTCATTATCTATATCCATATATTTCTTATGTATAAGAATCAATTTCATTTTTATATTCTCGGAATCATTTAAATCATTAAAATGAAGCATTCTATATTAGGCTCCGAATTCTGGATGAGAACTATAATGAAGTTCCACTACGAATTCTGGATATGAACATTAATAAAGTTCCACTCCGAATTCTGGATACGAACTCTCATGAAGTATGACACTGAAATCTAATGACGAATCCTGATTAAAAATTCTCATTACGAATTTTGATGACGAATTGTCATTCCTAATTCACCTATTAAACAGAATCTGATCATCTTTTCTTTATACACTCCGAATATTTAGAATCAAAATATTATGTTTCTTAGACTCCGAACATTCATTTTTCATACAATTTTAATGTTTGTCTACACTTTAATATTTTTCATACACTCCGAATCTTCACTCCAAACTTTTGAGATAGACTTAAAATGATGGAGTACCTTCTATTACACTTGTTTTATTACAAAACAATGTCTTCTATTCCGTTATAAACTAACCATTGGTTAAATGACACATGTACAGGTCCCTCCGATTTTTAAGGAAAATATGACCGTTGGAAAGGAGGTCGACCGAGCTTATAAATATGAGCTCATTTGAAAGAGCTCAAGAAAACTTCTTCGACATTTTTCACACATGCTGTTGAAGTGATTTCTAGAGAGAGAAGCTCTTATTAACTCTCAAAACTTCATGTGACTCCGAATGTTGGTGACTACAGTCGAGGACTTCCCGAGATATGAAGGAAGAGGTGCCGACTACCTTAAAGTTCAAGGCCTTCCTTGCTGAGGATGATAGAGGTTTCCAACTACCTTGAAGTTGAGGGCTTGCGGGGATAGCAAGACAAAGATTCTGATTTTTGTATCGATGGCTTACCCTGGTGTGGGTAAGACATGCTTTCTTGAAAGTATAAATCAGGGGATGTTTATCCAAGTTTGTTGGATACCCTTCTCTTTGGGTTAAAAGACTTATATCTTGTTACTTGTAGTTTTACTACTTGTTTTTCTCCGCTGAATATTGTATTTTAAGGAAATTATAACTTTATTATACTTCTTTACTTGTACTCTATTCTATTTAGATTCTATACGCTTTAAGGTAGAATCTCATATTGTAATATTTTGTTATGTTTCAATTTCTGGATCCATATTTCCAGAACATACTTTCAGAATCTCTTTCCAGTTTTTAGAAAGTACATAGAACTTGAAGTTTATAACTTCATTTCTTATTCCATGTTTTCAATTGGTGTTAGAAGTGTTGTTAATTTGCTTAGTTTAACTTTGTTAAACTTCGAACATTCCTTATCTAAGGAAAACATAGTTTTTCGTAACTAACTTTAAAGGTTACAAAGGATATTTTTAAAGTATACAATTCACCCCCTCTTGTATATTGAGCATCTACTTCATTATTTTGATCCTACATCATGATCACATTATAGTTGGGGGTTATCAAATTGCACTCCCAACTAACCAATCTTATGTACATTATGTCTTCCATGTATCCCCATCGAGGATATACATACCAGACTCCTTGCATATACTGAATTCAGTGATAGAAGACTTGTAGGATAATCTTTCATATGAGAAGTCTCTAGTTAAGATGTTAGAACATAGATAAAAGGTTCTACTGAAAATGACAAATCACATAGTAATATTGATATAGTGGAACCAAAAATATGAGAAAGTGACATGGGGACCGGAGATGATGATTAATTATAAGTACCCTCATCTATTTTATTTTATTAAATAAAAATTCAATGGATAAATTTATAAATGGGGAAATAATGTAATAAAATGAAAAGTTATAAATTAATATCCCTTTTAAAAATAATAAGTTCATTATTATGTAATAAATATATACAAAACACATGCACTAATATGGTTATATTAGACCATTATATGTTATATACTGAGGGATTTAAAATCCTGTTAAGAATCATAACTTCAGATAATATTGTCATTGTATAGTGATCATGGATATTTTTATATATTAAGGGTTTTGATAAATATAATTCACATATAATAAATAAGTGATGTATTCTACTAGTATGATCATTCTCGTATGATTCACATTTATCATTGCCTCTAAGGGAGTCGTAGTAATTTGGATTTCAACTTGACCAAAACCAATACATGATTTAGTAACTAAAATAAGAGAGAACCCATTTTCAGGATAAGTTCAAGCTTATCTAGATCACAACAATACTATGTTCACCAAACTACCCTATGAAAGTGTCTCCATCTCACACATTACCCTTACTGAATAAACTGTTGTAATAAGGGTTTATGTATATAGCCCCTAATAGTAGAAATTTTAATATATTCATTTTTAATAAAATTATGAATATACTTATCCTTTTTTATGATTACAGGATAAATGATTAAATAATGTTTTTGCATGAAATTATATTTTTATGCAAGGAAACAAAAATTGTATCTTTTGAAAATGTATAGTTTCAATCGAGATAATATATTTAGTGAACTCAAGAAATTTTTAACTATATATTATTTTAATAAAATATTTTTATTATATTATATTTAGTTAAATATAAAATATAATATAATTTTATGAATTCATATATAATTCATATAATGTTTGAAAGACTATTTTCACATTAAAACCCCATATTTTCCTTTAAATTAGTATTTTTAATTAAAAATTGTAAATTTACATATTGAGAGAATTATTTTAATAAAAATTTATTTTTTAAATTATCTTGTCGAAATTATCCACCAATAAATTTTTCATACTTTTCTGAGAAAGTCAAATTTTTTGTAAAAACTAAATATGGTATAAATATACGATATGAATAATGACTTCATAAAATCATATAATTTATTTAATAAATACTATAATCAGTATAAAATAGTAAAATTATTTTTACCCTTGAAAATAATGATTTTATGAGGTAATTTTATTAATATTATAAACCCTTAATGAATCCTCCAAAACCTATAATATATTTTAAAATTATAAAATTAATTCATTAAGACTGTGACTTGCCTCCAGACGACCAAGGGTATTATTTTATGTTCTAAACATTAATGAATATTGAAAACCAATCCTCTTAGTTAAAAGCAAGGGGAAGTTTTTTTGTTTTTATTAGCTTACCATACAAATCCGAAAACATATGTTTCAAAATTTATAAAGGATTTTCCCCACATTTACTATAAAAACTCACCCAATATCCCATTTCTCTTCACTTAAAACCAATTACACTCGAATTTAAATTTAATTTTCCTCTCTAAATCTCTCCAATGTTACCCCAAACACATAATAAGATCATCCCAATCTTTTAGAACTTCTTTATCATGTTAATTTTAACCCCATAATTCAAGAACCTTAATTATATTTTTCCATTTATTTGAAAATATTCATGTTATGGAATGTTTTTACACATACATATTACATTACTAATAATTTTAATGTAATTATAAACATCCTTTCACTCTCATTAAACCCTTACATTAATCCTTATATAAACTTGTTATGGATTCAAAATTATCCAACAATATTCCATATCAAACATTCTTGTATTGAATACCCATCCTCATATCC
Source organism: Viscum album (assembly GCA_963277665.1). Classification (NCBI taxonomy): domain Eukaryota; kingdom Viridiplantae; phylum Streptophyta; class Magnoliopsida; order Santalales; family Viscaceae; genus Viscum; species Viscum album. The sequence goes on from OY728147.1 coordinate 1,345,683,427, forward strand.
ACTCAATAGTATTCATGTAGATGGAAATATTATTCATTATTTGGGTAATTATATGTATATAACATACACTTTTTAATTATTGGATTATAATTTATGAAAGGTGTTCTTATTTTCTATGATCTATGTATCACACAAATGCATGTACAAGATATTAATGTGATGGGTAAGCTGAGTATAATATTGTCCTCCAATGAATTTGATAATGTTTATAACTCTTTTTATTCAATGTTTGGGGCCAGTGTGGTTATCCTTAGTACACTATGTTATGATCTCATATAGGTTATCCATGACTTATGTTTATGATTTCATGTTTTATATTGTTCCCACATTTCCATATTTATATTTGCTTCTCATTCGATATCATGATTTCATGGTCAACATTATGGTTCTCACCCCTATTATGTTACATTGATATGTCTCATGACTCACAAAAACTCATTAACTTATTCTATACTTTAATTACTCACTTAGTGTGAGTTATATCTAATCCATTTCTTAAATAAATTTATAGGCTATCTCATGTGGTTTTAGAAGAGAAATGTATTTTAAGTGCATGTTAATGGAGATTTAAATAACATTATCTTATCCATGTTCAAGTTATTATGTTACATGACTAATTTAAAAAAGACATTAGAATACATGTTCTTTTTCAATTGTATTATGTGTAACTCTATGTATTAAATCTTTAATTAATGTGTATAATAGAAATGGGTTGTCAAGTAAAAACACATCTGTAAATTTCCTGAAAAATCCCAAAAAGTGTAGGTTTTTGGAGGGTCATGACCATATTTCATAGTGTACCCTATCGTTTCACATTGGTTGAAATTCAAGTGAACACTACCATATAATACTGATGGTGTGGTGTAATCCCACTAAAGTGAACTGCCACTCCTTCTTCTATGAGCCTCATATCACTTCCTCTTCATACCATGTGAAACACTAATGTTTCTACTAGGTGGAGAAGAATCCCAACCAAACCCAAATTTTCTACATGATATATCACTTCCATCATTAATCTATTTACTACCTATGTATATGTGAAAATATTCTACATGAAGACCCGAAAAAATTAACCAGATGAAAACCAATCTAGAATCACTAATCCTTTAGCTTCATTTTTATCACAACAATAGGAGTACACCAAAAAAATTCAGCAATGTTGTTATCATATATGATCATTAAGTGATCACTCTACTGAAAGGATAAAAAATATAGTGAATTTTATATAAGAATGTATTTTGTAAGAAACTACTAAAATAAAGGGTCTTAATGTCATTCCACTATAAGACCTCATATTTCATCACCTAAATTACCATGTCTCACAACCACTTCAAAGGTCCCTCAAGCTTGCAGGTAACCCAAATCACCATAAACAATTATAGGGTATATATGAATTCAAATATATGATAAACATTATCCAACCATTCCTCTTATTTTTAGGTCCACTTAAACTCTATAAAATGAAGGCTTCTGGTCTGAGCACAATATTTTTCTCCTCTAGCTCTAGATTGTGCTTCCCTATCCTAAGAAATAGGTTCTTTTTAGAATAATACATGTACCATCCATAATATAGCCTCAAAAGGGCTCTTATCAATTGGATAGATTCCTCATAAATCAGCATCTGCATCATCCTCTATAGGAATATAAGGAAGTATTCAAAGAGGCTTGTTATTATATCAAATAAAAAATGAGACCAGCTTAAACATAATTAAACATAGTTTAAATCATGAAAACATAAACAATGAACTAATTTGATGTTGTATCTCAACACAATTGTCATGCTTTCCAAAATCTCTTGGTAAGTGAAGGCTCATAACAATGAGATATATCCATGAAATTACTCTTAACATACCCCTTAAGTCATAAAAATTATATATATTTTCTACAAAACGTCCAAAGACATGTTAACTTGAGATCATAAGTAATGTCCCATGTTTTAATATAAGGTGAAATTATAAGGAAATTTTAAATTTTTCATTTACTATGTTGGATGATTATAAAAATTATATCCATAATATAATTCTAGGAGTTATAATAATTCATGGTGTTGTTGTTTGACGTGGGTAAAGGCCCGAGAGGTTTCTTGGGTGTCTCGTCGATTTTCATTAGTGTCGGGTCATAAATGTCATGTTTTGAGGGTATACATAGGGTGCATTGATTTCTAAAACTATTGATCCTCCATCAGAAAATCATGTGACTATAAAAAAAGGAGTTTAACCATCCTACATAGTCTACACATGGGTTTCCAAAAACTTTCACCTGTATCACATGGATAGTTCTATTTTGGATAGTACCAAAGCATTATTCATCGCACGGTTAGTTTAAAGATAGGGTAACTATATGGGTCCAACTATGCAATATTGTTTCTTAAGAAGGTGGTGTAATTTAGTTTGCACATGTTTTGGACAATCCATTCATCTATACCGTGAGATATGGTTTTTGGGGGTGAAATAATGAAAATTCTCTTAATATGTTCTTTTTTAATTATTTCTTTTCTTTATTTTTCCTCTCACGTGAGATCCTCCCCAATACACTCATAGTTCTTCCTTAATTCCTAATCTAGGACAACTAATAACTCCTCCCTTGGTCATCTAATTCATTAAATTTCAGTCTTTATGGATTTTATTGGTAGTCTCTCGAGTCATTTTAAATATTTATTTGTTTAATATCCTATTGACTATACTACATAGGTGTGACTTCTTTTGCACTATTTTTAGGTAAAAGGACTTTATCATTTCTATATTCTAAACCAGATCGAATCAGACCTCAATATTGGATGAGTAGTTCATCCAAAGTATGAGTTTGGTTCTCTATGACTTTTTCGAAAATTTCACACCAATTTATAAATACTTTTTTCGGATTTACGACATACTTTTAGTTATGTTTCCTTCTAATGGGTTACATCATATTATATTTATCCATGTTCCTTGTATTAAAACTAATGAGTTTTTAAGTAATTTGATGTTTTCAACATCAACCATGGAAACCAAGTGGTTGTTCCAACTTTAATTAACCCATTTTATTATTTTTTTAAAATGAATTGAACTTCTCCTTACCATTCATTCTGGACTATGACTAATTTCACCACTTGTATGTGATTTTCCAAAAGATAAGGGAGTCATTTTGAATCCTTTCTAACCTCTATGATTTAAACTTTTTTGTTTTATATTAATAACCAAAGTGTGATGGGTGCTTTCTTCAAATATAAAATGTAATGATTGGTTAATTATACCATGCTTGGTAATTACTTATGTATTTTTTTATAATTATGGAATGTTTATGACATTTCCCCGTTTAATGATACTAATGTAGTTTTATCCTATATAAATTTACAATGCATCATGATCTTTCTAAGGGATTGGATTGATTTATAAATGGGAATGCTCCTGTCGGTTTTCCCCAATTGAACATGGTACCTTTTGAGTACCTCTAAATAACCTTGTAGTACAAATTTCCATGTTTTTTTAATTTGATGGCATGTCTAAAATGGAAATGAATATTTATTATGGAATAAATTATTTTTTTAAATGGTATTAAGTAAATATATTTAATGTATTAAATGTCTTAATGTGAAATGAAAATGTAAAAGGTGGTATTACAATGTAGTTTAAAACATGATTATTTTAAAATTTAATAAATGGAATGCCTTTGTTATATTAGTTTTATATAAATGGAAATAATTAGAGGTATTGCCTTTGGGATTTCATTATTATTATGATGATGAAGCTTTTATTTGGGATTGATGAATGAAAGGAATGAGAGGTATTTCCTAGTAGAAATTAATTAAAAATATGATTATGCCTTTACCTAGGCTGCATATGACGGTATGGGGTTTGGATACATGAGGTAAATTGCACTCTCTTACATCAGGTGTTGAGAATGGAATCTCACACCAGTGATACTATATGGGTGATGGGCTGAGGTGCCATGTTCCATGATTAGAGTGTTATCATGGCGGTTCACTCGCCATGCCATGTGTTATTACATGATTTCTCCCACTCTATGGGCATGTAGGGAATGTCCACTATTTCATGAGATTATAGGCTCATTTATACTAGTTATTGATGTTTGAGTCATGCCCTGATCAGTCTAGAAACTAGTATTCCTAGTATATGGGCATTAGTTTTCATCACACACACGGTTCATATAGGTAGATGAAATATATAAATAATATATATATATATATATTTCTATATATATAGTTTCTAGTCAAACAATTCTTTTGGATATGAGCTGAAGTAGGTATAGGAGATAGGTTTCACTTAGGAACCTGGGTGAGTTGTTAATTATTTATTTAGCATTAATTGATTACATTTTTTCTTATACTTGGACACTAATTTAAATTATATTTCCTGGATTGGATCTAGTCATATTCAATATGGGTGGGAACCTAATGGGATTATTATCTCACACCCTACTCGGGCAACCATTGCCCATGGGTACTCGAGAAAGCCTTATATTTCTAGGACCCTGGTTGATTGCTTGATCTGTTTAGCTAATACCAGGGAGTTAGGATCATATGACTGATATGGGCTTGGGATGATCATGGAGATCATCCTTTGGAGGATATCTTTTATTTATTTTCCTATTATATATTATTTCTTTTATAATACTGAATATTTGTTGTATTCATTATGTATTATTATTACACACATGTATCCTTAGTATTTTGGAAATGAAAATTCTTTTTTATTTAGTTTATATTATTATTCCACTACTTTATCTTTATTTTTTTACTAAATCCACTAATACCTGCTATTTATTATCTATTACACATTTGTGTAACTCTGACCATGTGGATATAGTCTCCCCACCATTACCTCTTTACAACCTTTCTTCTTGTAAGTAGCCTTTGGCATACGAGTAGGCACACTTGAGGCCATGTGATCCCCCCATCCATGGGGAAATGACCAAGTTTCCAAGGTTGTGATTATTGTTTATATTGTTTTCTGTTATTGATGATTTGGATTTCACGGGGGGTAATTGGTGAAATTTATACTATATATTTATTTATTAATTTATGGAATTTATCCATCGGCATGGTATAGAAAGTAAGCTTCATTTTATGCATCATAATAGGGATATTGATATTAATGTGTCACGAATATTCCATGCCTTGTATTTTAATTTTTAGAGCTTCCTTCTATATTGATTGTGACACTTGAGTGAATTCAATGTTATTTATAAGTATGCAAGTCTATGTATTTGAATAACATTCTTAGATTGGTTCTTATTTATGTAATTCATTTGCATGCCATTTATATTTCTTTTCATTCACTTGTTTTCATTAGCCAGCCTATTTGTATAACATGATTAGATGTTTATTTAGATATTAATCTAGGATTATATTCGACGAGGATTGTTCACATATAATTTTTTCCAATATAACATGATTTTGTGTAAATAAAATTTTTTTTTATTGACTACACATGATTAGATGATTTTTATGATTGATATTGATATGTGTAAATGGATTCATGGTCTAAACTTATCATGTGAGCTTAAACAAGAACCAATTTTCAATTAAAATGTGTATGGATGCCTTATAATTAGAAATAAGTAACCCGTATACTCGAAACATTTTTAGCTTTATAATTGTTTAAACACTATTATTGAAATGAAAAGGGATGGTAATGTTCAAATGGAATAAAATTTTCAAATGTTTATGTGAATTTATTTCAATTAATGGGCTCCGAATTCTAAATTGTAGAGTGCATGAGTGCTTTATGGATTGGTATATGTCCAGCCATGGGGTTGGGGTATTAGAAATGAGCATGAAATATTCTGAAATGGGATTTCGTTCAATTAAATTGGATCCAGAATTCTATCTATAAAGTGTGTGGGTGATTTATAGATTGTATTAGGGGAAACCCTTGTAATATAACCTTTGTTTTTATGTACACCATATACATTGAAATGGTTATAAATGTAAAATGCTTTTTTTTGTTTTTACATAAATTATTTTATTAACATACAAAATTCTCACCAGGGCCAAATTTTGTATTTTGGGGAATGTTTCGTTTAAGATATTTCATTTGGGTGTTTTTAGTTTCTATAATTATGCTACAGCTATTGGGTTGTATTCTAATGAAACTTGGTTGTCTTAATAAGGTCGTTGTAGGTCCCCTTATTTATCAAAAATGAATTTGTTGATAAATGTTCTAATATGATAGGATATTAATAAAATGATAAATTTTTAAAAATAAAGTTTGATATATCTCTCCTATTTTACATTGTGATATTAATTGAAAAATGTACCAAGTACTTTTGTAGTATGACTAGTAATTAATGTTCTGGTTTATCTCTTTTAGATTGTTAGATATTATTTATGAATCAATATAAATACATGATTATGGAATATTAGGGGGTTTCATTTGTCGAAACCCTCATTTAAGGGATGTTTGAGTTTCCCCATATATATCCTTGGAATAGAAACATGAGCATTTTTCTTAGGCATCTTTCTTTTTATCATGGGATTAAATTATAGTATCTTTATCTAGTGAAATCTTTTTATGGCCTATTGGAAGGGTCGATGATTTTTTTATTTCATAAGGTGCTATCTTGTGGTAGGTAGAACACTTACAGTTTAATTTCCTTGCTAAATCCTATTAATGTTTCTAAAGTATAGTGTCATTCTGGTGTTGGTATCCTTATTAGGAGTCTTAGTTTCCAAATGAAAAACTTTTTCATATGGTTGTCCATAGAATCATTTACTTTTGTTTCGGCCATGTGAATCGAGTACTGCTCGCTTTCAGCTGGTTATATGTGCATAAGGCATAATCAGTATATTTGTTGGTTTCGTGACCAGTTATTGTTCCTCAGTGATCAATGACCTGGTATGGCATCATCCATGTTAATGTACATATGAGAAAATATGAATTTTCCTTAAATATGTTGTACAAACCATCTAATACTTGAATGTATAGGGTAGATTTCAAAAGGATGGTATTCAGGGTGAGTCGTCATGCTTCTGAAACATATGGGTAGCATGCGTTCACATACATGGTCCCCATCAAGTGAAAAATGTTGTAACAATCTAGTTCAGTTTTGTAGAATCATTAATAATTGTGATTTTGAGTGAGGCATTGGTCTAGATCAGTAGTAGAGAGACCTATGCATTGAAGGAATCATGTCATCCCAGTGCTCGGGATGAATTTCAAAAGAATCGGGTGTTTTGACCAGACGGTCAGTTTGATTTTTTGGGGTTCCTTTTATGATTTGAAGTGTGTGAGCATTACTCGGAGGACTATCACAAATACATTTAAGGTGGTATTGATCATGTGTGATTATGTGTATCTATTCTATCTCTACTTTTGAAAACTAGTACACTCTTAAGGTGGGCAGTGTTGCATTCGTTCTAGCGATAATTTTTCCTTCCATGTAGAAGGAGAACAACCAATGAGTAGCATTGGGAAATGGTCAATTTTGTTCAAAATCCTATAAGGCGGGTGTGGATTCTAAATAATTATTCCATCTAGGAAGCATGATATTAAATTGATTGGTTGTTTAAGAAACCGTTGAAAACAATATTGGCCGTGGTTGTACTTCAGTGGTTAAACATAAAGAATCACTATATTCCTTGGATAGTGATGGTGTCGTGGTTTGGATAATATTGGTGTGTCGGCAGGTGATGCTTATGTTTTTCTAATAATTCGACCTGAAGTGGTTCAACTATCCTTTTGTTTTCTTGTCTAAGTAGAAACTATTCAAATCCTCTTACTTTACTATAGCATTGAGACAATCATTTTTGCTATCCTGACATCATCTTATATGCACTCAGAGAGTGACAGTCTTACACTTTGTTAAAATTTTAAAATCTATTGTGGTTATTTGGGGAGTTTTCTCACTGTTTCACGATAGAAGCATGGTTTCTATCATGGATTGGTCAGTCTAGTGTTGATCTAGGTTCTCATATAGGAACACCTTGGATGGACTCTAGGACACCAATCATTAACTTTGACCTGGTCATTTGATATATTCCATTATTGGCTATGTCATTATTTAGATGAGGGTGTCTTGGCTTTGTTCCAATGTCTCACATATAAACATGGTTTGTGTACTACCAAGGGTTAGTTCTATAGAATCTCGTTCTCTTGAATTTGAGGCTATCTTAGGAATGTTTTTGGGCTCAGAGGTGTTTTAAAAGGTAATTAATTCTAGTGGCCAAGATCAGTATGACACCCTTTTTTGTGTTGATGCATAATTAAATAATAGGTCAAGTAATGTTTTAACCAAGGGAAATCATCATATGTTAGTTTAGACTTTACTGGACTTCCTTGTTGTAATTGTGAGATACCTGGGAAGAAGGTATCACAGTTATATTGGTTTTACGTCATCTCTCTATGTCGACAATCTTGGGAATGGTCAACTGGAGGTGGCATGACTTATTTTCCTTCTTTATAAGTGGTCACATTCAGTGAGGAACCATTTTAAATCACATATCCAGGTTAAGTTTATTGTGGTCTTAAGGTAAGTGGTGTATTTATAGGATAGATTATGGGACTAGTTACTGTTAGGTCGATCGAGTTTTGACCAATTTTCCACAATGAGGTCACTATTACATCCTCAAACATAATCATGTTATCCTAGTTAGAGGAAAACATTCCAGGAACATCGTTAGAATTCTTAGGCTCATGTTTTTAAGGAAATTTTGAAGGTGGAGGTATCAGGGATCAGAATTGGGACCTTTTAATGATAATGAATAAGGTGTGGATCACCTTTATCTGGATGTTCAACAAGATGACAACATGATCATGTCTCTAGTTTAGATGTCTCATATAAGCATTGTATCTATGATTAAGGTGGAAAATGAGTGTTGGATTAGGTGTTGATGTCTTAAGTCTGGACTCTTAAATGAATGCTCTGAGGAGGGTTGGGTGTTTGGAAGTGCAAAAAAACCATTTGAATGACTCTCCACAACCCCTATAGATCATTTGTGGTTTTCATTATTCATAATCATTTGTCTAGGACGAGATGTTCTATGTAGGGGAGGTTGTAAAATCTCGTGTTTTAAGAAAAGGTGAAATTTCAAGGGAGTATGAAATTTTGCATTTACTGGATATTCTATTTTGGAAACTGAGTATTGTAATGTAATTTTAGGATTTGTAACACATAAAGGTGTTTCTCTTAGACTTTGTTAAAGGCCTGAGAGGTTTCTCGGGTGTCTCGTCATGTTTCTGGAGCATCTGGAATGGAAATATAATGTTTTGGATGGTCTATGTAGGGGCACAATTTATTTGAAACAATTTAGCCTCCGGGATCAATTCGTGCATCTATAGTGAAGGAGTATAAATTCACCAAATGAGTTGTGAAAGGTTTTCTCAATATAGGTTCTAGTCTCACATCACTAGTTCCATTTTATGAAATACCTAAGCACTATTAAACGTAGGGTTGCTGCACTATTTGGGTAACTGTGTGGGTCAAACCATATGAGATAGTTTCTTATGTAGGGGGTGTTGTATGGTCAGCACACAATTTTTCCAAACCATGCATCCAAACCTTGTGATTTGGTTTGTGTGGTGAAATTAAAAAAAATAACATTAATGGTATTTCTTTTCATTCTCTCATTTCATTCATCTTCCTCGTGCAAGACCTCCTCCCCTGTGAGCCCTTAGTTCCTCCTTCAAGCCTATTCTAGGCGTGTCGATAATTTCACCACTAGTTATCTGATTCATTCACCATTTTTCTCTATTGATATACATTGGTAATATCTCGAGTTCTATTGAAATTGGTTTAATTTAATATCCTCTTGGAATCTCTATTTAGGTGTAATCTCTTTGGCCCAATTTTCACTGTGATGGCCTATTTCAAATATCTCTTCCAAAATGGATCGAATCAGACCAAAATATCGGATGAGTAGGTCATCCTATGTATGAGTTAGCAGGTCTGTGAATTGTGCACAAATCAATCAACAATTTGTAAATATTTTCATTGTTCCACACGCTAGCATTTACTACACATTTCCTTATAATGGGTTCCATCATATTAAATTTATTTTCATTCCTTGTATTCCACATATTGAGCAATGTTAAATAATTAGTGTTTTCAACCTCGACCACGGAAACCTCTTGGGTGTGCTGAAATTAATTGTCCCTTTTTATTAATTGTTTAAAATTCCATGAATGTGGTCTATGAATTAATCTTTGTCTATAATTTTTCCCTTATTATGTGATGATGTAAATGATAAGGGAACTTTTTGATGCCTTTTTAACCACTATGATTTGAATATTCAGGTTTTATAATAAAACCTATGGGATGAGGTTTATTATCTTTTAAGATAAAAAATAATCATTAGATAATTATACCAAGATTGTTAATTAATTATTCTTTGGTTGTTGTCAGAATTATGGATTGTCTAGGATATTTCCACTATTGATTTCATTAAATGGAGATTACCCTTATAAGAATGACCAATGAACCAAGAAACTTATAATGGATTCAATAACTTTATAAATGGGAATGACCATTTATTTATTTTCCCGATTGACCATGGTACCATCTAAGTACCTCTTTTATCCTTGTAAAACAAATCACCATGTTTTTTTAATTTGATGGCGTGTTTAAAATTTCATGACATGTTCATAATGAAATTCATTCTCTTGTTGATTAAAATGGTATTAATTAAATGGGTTGAATGTATTAAAAGTATTAAAGAGAAATAGAAATGTAAAAGGTGGTAGGACCATGACGTTTAGAAAAAGATTAATAAGAATTGTTATAAATATATTTTATTTGTTTTAATGTTCTCATATAAATGAAAACCATGAGAGGTATTTCATCATGGATTCCATTATGACTGTGATGATGAGTACTTTTTATGGGCTCAATGAATGTAAGGCTCAGGAGGTATTACATTATTGAAGGTAATTAAAAATATGATTATGTCGTTACATATGATGTGTTTGATGGTAATGGGTGTTGATCTAGGAGAGAAATCAAAATCCCTTACATTGAGTGTTGATCAGGAGTCTCATACAAGTGATACTATATGGGTGTTGGTATGAGGAGCCACACAACATGATTAGAGTGTTTTTAAGGAGGCTCACCTTCAATCACGAGTGCTATGGCATGAAGTATCTGTCTCTATTGAGATGGGGGGAATCTACCCTATTTCATGACCTTATAGGATCGTTTAGACTGGTTATGGTTGTCTAAGATACACCCCAATACATCCATCTGCTAGTATATTAGGTATATGTCAGTCAGGCATCGATACACAAAAGGTAGGAATAGTTGAATTTAATATATAACTAATATAAACAAATATATATAAATTTATTTCTATATATACATATATTTACTTGTTATAAATTTGTTTCAACTATGAGTCGAAGCATGTATAGCTTCCAGGTGTCCCTTAAGAACTAGGGTGGGTTGTTTTTTATTTATTTTGCACTACATTTTTTACCTTTTTCTTATACAAGGATAATTCTTTTCACTATATTTCTAATAATAGATTGAATTCTATAAACCATGGATTTGAATACATGGGGATTATTATCTCACACCCTACTCGGGCAACCATTGTATTGGGGTAGCCGAGTAGACCTTATATTTACTGGACCTTGGTTGATTTCTTGACCTGTTTAGCATGTACTTGGGAGTTAAGTGGACATCACAAATTAGGAGATCTGGATGATTGTGGATATTGTCATTGGAGATTCGATTATATTTCTTTTCCTGTTTTATCTTGTATCTTGTAACATGATTTACGTTTTTCGTTTTCATTATTTATCATCAGGAAATGCATGAATATGTTTTTTATTGGTGTTGGCCATTCTTTTGTATTCAGTATATATTACTATTCAACTGATTTGTCTATCTTTATTTACATATTATGTTATTCCCTATTATTTATTATCTGTTACATCATTGTGCTACTCTGACCATGAGGGTATAATATCCTCAGTATCACATCCTTACTCCCTCACTACTAGTTAGTAGCCTCTAGCATACGGGGAGGTACGCTTCAGGTCATCTGAACCATCAGTCCAGACACCGTATTAGTGGTCAGTCGGCCTGGGATGTTAAAAATAACATCCTTTAATACTAATTTTGATGAACTGGCCTGTATTATCCATCAAAAAATGATCTAAATCTATTTTTATCTTGACCCAAAGGGCATTATTGATCCCCATGGGATAATGATAAACATTCGGGTATCAAAACAAACATTGGGAATGATTTCTCCCAACCATAAGGCATAACCATCATAGTATGTATAAAGAATTAGTTAATATAAAATTTTACAAAACAGATTCATATAGTGGCATCAATACAATAAACTTTGAAAATACAAAATTTAAGTAACAAATCTAGGAACCAAAGTCATGGTATAAAAGACAACAACCATTATCATTTAATATAGAGTGGGTTAACCCTCATTGTCTCACCACCATATTCCCAAGACCTACTAATCATGAAACCTTCCACCTCATTGTGGTACATTTACATTTAATGAATTATAAAAACAACGAATACTCACAATTGAGGGTATGTTCATGGGGTGAGAAAAATAATCTCAGTGGGATCCCTCAAAATTTTCTATAATTATTCACTGTAAAACAATCGAAATATTCAGTATTCATGATATAAAAATTTAACTTATTCAATATAAAACATGGATTTTTACCCTTTTAATAGTTTATATACATTTCCCCACTAAATAGTATTCAAAAAAATTAAAAAAATATTTATCATTTCCAAATAATGCATCATAAATCCATTTTGAAACAAAAGAATAATGGAAGGTACCCTATGGATAATATAGTTATGGCTAGTTAGGTTTTTCATACAATGACATATCATGACTAGTACATATTACAATTTCACTCAGTACTCTCACCAAAAGAGTAGAGTAATATCCTAATGTGTTATTCCCCCATACGATGTCATGTAATATATTCCCCAGCATACCCATAGAATGAACATTGTAATACCCCAATGTGTAATTTCCCTTACTAATCAATGAAAAGTCACGATACAAAACCCTACCGAAGTACCCAACGATCCCATGTGGAATGTATTTCATAAAATTTTACAAGGAATTTTAAAAATTCTAGAAACCATTCCATAACTATTTCTCAAATAAAAAAGTCATTAAAATTCAATTTTCATAAAAACAAATTGATATTTGAAATAAATCATTCATTATAAAATACAGAGGGTAAAAAACACTTTAGATCAAAAATACCACCCAAAAATTCCTATACAGTAGAGATCATACCATTATCAATTTTGAAATACATTTTAAGAAATGATCACCCATGAATTGTTCATAAACAATAAATTTAGATGAAACCTCCCACTCTGACATAGTTGGTATTTCCAAACTTATCAATATAAATCCACAACCATCAAAAAATAATTATCTAATAGTAGTAACAGAAGGTCATAATAAAGGATTTCATATTATCAAAATGTAATTCGAAATCATTGATATGAAAGGATAAAAAGGAAATTATATACCAAAATTATTCCCATGTAATAATCAAGGAGATTAAACCCTTATATACTTTAAACTAATCTCACATTAAATAAGAACAATAACTAGTCTGAGAGGATCCAATTCACTTATTACAAAATCTGGAATACACAAGGATCACCTAAGGATATCCTCTAAAATAGGCTTGAATAGAAACTCTAGAAATAGAATGATAATTTGAATCGTAATAGATATAGAACTGAGTCCAGATTCCCTTAAAAATATTCTCATAATGATCTTTCATGTTTCCATAAATAGTCTAAACACCTTAAATAAACATTTATTATAAAATAAGATAATTAGAAATTTTAAAATTGATGTCACCTATGTGTGGTGAGAATTTACCACACCCGTGGTGACCATGATTATGGCTTAACCCAGAGTATAATACACCATCTAACCATGGTGTAATGAAAAAGATATACCCATTTTAGAGTCACCAAACCATTCAATATAGAATAGTGGTGGCTGACTGGAAATGGAACATAAGACTATAGCCTGCAGCCCCCACCGAAGTCCATGTCTGACACTATTCATGTTTGTTCTGGTTTCTATACATTAGAGACTCGTACGCACACCAAATCTTCCACTATAGTTGTGTTTATACCCATCCTACACCAAAAGATTGAACAAAATAACATTTAAATCTACCATACCATTCCAAATGTTTCACAAACATAAAAAACTAAAAAAAATAAAAAATTATCATTCCTAAGAGAAGGACATTAAAATAATTCTATGAATAGATGAAGATCTAGATCTAGATGGAAAAAATTGCCACAACCCTTGAAAATAATTTATATGATAATCATACCAGTAGGGATTTTTATTTGTTACTTAATATCCATTAGATAGTGAAAACATAAATTACATATAGCATTGGTAAATCCAGAATTAAAAGTCATTATCAGCTACATTCGTAGTAATTCCAATGGTTTTTTATTTTCTGCATGGTTATTGGTGACTATTTCCCTTATTATACTTTGGACTATGACATTGAATCACATAATTCTCAAATCTCATGAAATGAAATCAACATTGTTTTGTAGCTTCACTCATTATATTTCACTTATGAGACTGAGGTCCCTCATATCCAAACATATATCATTTAGCTATCCCTTTAAGGCCATTTCCGTATTAGTTATTCCCATGGTTATCAAATGATATAAATTGAATCCTATTTTATTTTTCATCTTGGTCACCCAAATTTCTATGATATTACATCATTCTTTTCTTTGGTGTATTTTAAATTTATACTATGTTTACATTGTTTATTATAATTATTAATAGTAAATTTTTAATATTCAAAATAATTCTCAATCCATACCATATTCCATTTGGGTGTTCATTGGGATGTTATTCATGTCTTCTATCAAATCCATTAATAACATAGTTCCTTTGAGCATCCACCTTTACTAAACCAAAATAGTTAACATGAGTGTCAGTAATTATAACGGAATTATCAATGATGACTATATAAAAGTTTTCCATCATGATTAATCACTTAATAACAATATCATATTAACCTATAGTTCTTAAAACTCAACTTATATCATACTTGGTTCAACCCTTATCACTATCAGTTTAACATATATCATTTTTTGGTCAACCTAGGTTATATTGAGTTGATTTATCACTTTATTCTTACATTAATATTCCAAATAGTGATCCCAAATTACCATGACCATTATTAATGTATTTTAAATAGAAAAAATTGAAATATATGCTCTCAAAATCCAACATATAATTTATCTTGGAATGAACATATCAATTGATATGTACATTGACTTATGTGTCTCAACATTTCAATCTATGTCATACATTGTCAAAATCTGATTATGATAACTAACCTAAGCATATTAAAATGCATTTTAATGGTTCATAAATAGAATGTGAATTAACTAAATCATATAAACCACAAGTTTCAAATCAGTTTTCTGGTACGTCCCATTTGTTGGTCACTATGTGATGATAAACCTAATACCCAATCCACCGTTTTGAGGTTTTTACTCATAGGTAGATCATTTCTAGAGCCATAATAAAAATGTAGTATCCAAATAGGTATATAATTTCTAAAATAAATATACAATATGTATATTACCTTAACATTGGGATGCTATCCTATACATGTAATTATTTCATAGCTATATACCTAGGGGTTTCACAAAAGATACCTTATAATTATAAACTAAGAAAATTTACATTATTGTATTAGAATTAAATCATATAATACACCAAAGGATTATCTATACCTTAGAAATTATGATTAATCTTATCTTATCAAAAATTAAATTTTCCTCAACAAACAACCAAAACTAAAAAATTATCTAAACCATATTTTGATACAAACTGTGATGCCTCGATCCCACACTCCCAGATCTAGTCAAAATAACACATAACTACATAATATATTTGATTCCAAATATAGTTTACATGACCAACCATCCATTAATTACATTATATAAAATAAATATTTAATTAAATACTTTCCCAATTACTTTTAGGTTTATAGTTTTAGAGAACTATAAAAAAATTACTAAACAACCCTTGTTCCTTGTATTAAATAAACATTTTCCCACTATATAAGAACTAATTATCACATATTGTCTGTTAGATAGCTCCCAAAATTTTTTGACATATTTAATACTTATAAAACTTCTGATGTGCTACTTTTATTCATAATATGGCTACTAGAAAGATAAGAAAGAGATGATCTCTGCTGCTCAATAAGGTAAATATATAACTAATGCTTTCCAAAAAACAATAATGATACACATAATGGGGAAGTAATAAATAATATGGGTAATGAAATAATCAATTGAAACGTATAGCATGTTATATAAATCATAATAAATAAAACATAGATATAAATAATACACATCTCAATCTGATGGAATTTATGAAGTTGAACATGAAAATCATATTGTAAAATCATTGTGCAAGGACATTATACTAATATTTAAAATGGTACACACCAAGAACCCACTTGTTTCATCTAATGAGACCTTTCGATTCATCGAGGGGCTATATAATTCTAGTCCCCATCAATCACATGATTACGTTCAATGCATTCTCTATAAGAGTAAAAAAGACATTTCATATCATTACCAAATGAATTTCAATCTGAATAAAAATATAGATATACATATAATGAAAAATTTATAATTTCAATACATAATAAACCAACCTCAGTTGTCAATAATCATCATGAATTTCAACACTTCCCCAGCTAGAAATAAATTTTTATTTCAAGGATAACATCTTCCAATCTGGAATTTTTAAAATGAGATATTCACACTATATAGGGTAATTAGTATGTGGTTATGTAAATACTAGAATAAAATGATCATAAAAATCATTATATTTTAGTACGATGGATAAAAAATATATCCTTTGTAATAATGGAAACTTATAAGGATAATTATATAAATGAAAACCACCCTTCTACAAATAATGCTTTAAATAGTATAAAAAAAGAGATTAAGAATATAATTATATGATACCATAATTTCAAACCAAAAATGAATAAAATATATTATAGAGTATAAATCATTATTCATATACCTAATTAGGGTAAATAATTTTAAAACAAAGGGTAAATTGAATATAGAACCAAAAAGATATTATAGAAAACATTTTTTTACGTTAAAGTAAAATAAAAATCTTTTTGTCACTTTAAAAGGTAATTTGTGAAAATGTGATGAGAAATATTTTAAAAAACATTAAATTTAATAATTAATATCCAATAATGGAGATATGAAAATACATAAATTTTATCTTGGATAAATGAGGTGATTAATACAAAACATGTGAAAGAAAAATGTATTACCCTTTATGATATTTTTAAAATAAAGATATTCAAAACAAACATTGATAAAAGAGTAAAAACATTAATTTATATAAAAATATATTATTTCCACATGTAGATAAATAAAATAACTTATAATAAAATATTATATTGAAAGAACCAAAACCTAGAAAAACAATTTCATGAAGAAACAATATAAAGCAAGGAAAGTAGACATGAGTTATCAGAATCCCTTATATGAAACATTCTCATTAAAGTAAAAAATGTTCCAAAAATGGGTTTTTTACGGTTGAAATGTGAATAAGTAAAACAACACATAATATAATCTAATTTTATAATGTATGAAACTTATATAAAATAATTGTAATAGAAACAGTCATAACTCAATGAATAAAAATGCATAAACAAAAAATCTTACAACTGTGGTAAAAAACGAATCAAAATCCATTTGATGAAAAGAAAATATTTATATAAATATTTACCATTAAAAAATATGATAAATATACATCCATTTGTTTTTAATAAACTATCAAAATTAAAACATGATTCCCTACATAATCAGGTCTTAAGGAAATAATGTTTGCGATAAAGAACCCTTGCGACTAAAGTAAGATTTTAATTAAAACCCCATGAAAGAGAGGTCATGAAATAGAATATGAAACCCAATAATTAAAATATAATTCATGATATTATATTTTAAATAGTCTGTATATACAACACAAAAATGAAATTAGGTTCATAATACCAAACATTTATCAAAGAGATGAATTTGAGACCAAAACATATACCTCGATCCTGATTACTTATGAACTTCACCAAAATGTAGTAAATAATTAAATTAATTTCATTAAATAAATACCAAATATCTTTATTAAGAAATATAACCGTTTATACTCCTCATATATAATCATCGTATATAGATAAATAATTTTTAGTTTTTATATATTTTCAACACTAAGTGTAAGTAATATTTATAGCTTCGAATTTGTTTTGTAAAATGTGTTTTGGTATATATTATTTTACAGAATTCCTTAATTTTGATTAAATATAATTTAATGGAATATATTTTCCAATATATTTTATAAATTAATAGCCTAATTTAACTATTGTTTCGGTTATGATCTGTTAGGATGAAATTAGTGATAACCGTGTTTCAGTGATTCTTTATGAAAAAATGGTGATTTCTTAATTAAAGAGTAAAATGATCATATAACATTAACAGTAAAAGAACAGAACATTATATATAATTATATAATATATTATTCTAGTAAATAAGTTATTATAGTCATCCAATATATAAAGTAATAGTATTTCTTATGTTTGTGGTTGAAACTAACCTAAACACAAACCTAGCATGATAAGTGGGTGATTATGGGGTGGTTTATTTGAACTATTATTATAAAAAAAATAGGGATATTATTTTGTTTTAATTATTGTGCTATAACATAATTTTTAAAAATTATAAATATGACATAATTTTTATAATTTCATTATATTGAAAGAAAATATAATTTTCCTCTTAATACATTAATTGCAAACAACTTAATTATCAAAGATTTTTTGTGGATCATATAATTATTTATTTCTAAAATTTGTTATATAATATTCTTAATGATATCATAAACATAATATATATCAATAAAAACAATTCCCATGAGCAAACATGTAAGGTGGTATTGAAAAAATTATTAAATTGTTTCATTGAGATGGTACTCCTCTAGTATGCATGGATGATAATTTTTTTATTATAAAATGATAGGAAGGATTAATATTGTTAATTTTTTATGAATTAAAAAATTGATATAAATATAATAATTATTTATTGAATTGTAATTTTATATATTCCTTGTAATGTGGTGAAGGAAAATAATACATATTGCATTGTGGATGTCATTGTCTTCACAATTCATGAATGAGAGTTTAAATTTTCATAATAGAAAGGTAAAATGAGATTCCTGATTATTAAAATATCTTAATAACATTATGTATATAAAAAATAATTATTTAATTACAATGGTAGTTTAAAATCATAATTGGAAAATTAAAATATAACATAATTATGTAAAGTAAAAATGATTACTCACATTGACCACCTTTGAGATTTCCTTTGAAGATCCGTTGAAAATAAAAAGAATAGGATAATATATTCTGATCTGCAGCTCAATATAGTGAAAAATTAATATACTGGATAGGAAAATTTGTAGATTTTAGATAAAAATAAAATATTTAAGATTTATTTGAAGGGGTGGTAAGAGGCCCCTTTTATATGTGGTGAGAATGGAATTTTTGTAAATATTTCAACTTAATAAAAATGAAGCACATGTTAAATATGCCAATAAGGTCCAAAATTAGACAATAATTGAGTGGGTAAGCTAAAAGTTAAATCTTATCCTCATAAACTCAATTATAAATATTTATTTGTTACGTTTCAATACCTTTAGCCCTTGAAATCTTAATTTTACCATTTTAGAATTTACTATGATAACTAGATTTTACCTAAGGTAACATATATTTATATTAAAAATATAACGGTCCTCATTAAATATTTTGGACCTAATGATTCCAAATATGAAATAAAATTTATTTTATTGAATTTATAAATTTTATTAAAAAATTTAATTAATAAATGTATAATGTATTAAAATATTTTTTTTATAAAAAAAAGACTTTACGTTTAAATTTTTTAATATAGGATTTCACATTTAAAATCATATTTTTAAACGCATAATATCACTTATAAAAAAAATATTTACTCATCAAAACTGTTAACACCTTATAAACCAAACTTATATACTAATAATTTTATAAAAATAGGGTATTAAAAAATTGTAAATTACACTATTTATATAAAAATCACTCATTCCAAAAAATACTGACAAATAATCTTAAGTAAATATTGAAATTATAATTCCAAAAATAAAGTTTATTAAATAAATGATAATTCAAATATTATATAATTTGATATTTAAATTTTATCAGAAAATAAATAAATTAATTTAAAGGAAATTACATTCTATAATATTTAATATTCTCATCCATTTATTCAATCATTTAAAAATAAAATTTGTGCTAATAAATATTTATATCATTATTTTTTATCTTCAATTAATCCTAAGAAATTTTATTTAATAAAATTAAAAATTATATATAATAAAAGGGACAATTTTTTAAAAAATAAACTTCTAAGAATAATGCAATCTCATTATTTATTTAGGTACGATAACTGAACGTAATTACTGTTAAAAGTAAAATTTATATTTATATTACAACACAATTTCCATAGTCATTCCTATTAAATTAATGGCTAGGTTTGAGTTGTAATTTATTATATATCTTTGTTTACTTTATGTTCTATGTTGACCGCGGAGAATGCTATAAAACAGATTGACTTATTTATAGTTTTTCATATAATAAATTTATTAGGTGTTATACTATTCATATTGATCGATGATCATCCCCATAAATCTGTATATAACACTATTGAAAGGTTCAACCTGGGATAACTGTTCCATGATGCCTCAAACGAGATCGATCCTAAATGAAACTTTTAAGGTCTCGATTTAGATTCAATACATAATATGATTTATTTTTAAGACAAGAATTAATTATCTATTATTCCAAAGGTCCATTTTTTATTTATAGTTTTAGAGTGTTGTGTCATAAATAATACATAATAAAACAATACATTTTAAATTAGAAACTTAAATTTTGTATCCATTTTTTTGCAATATAAATTTTTGAAATTAAAACATGTTTTTCATTAATGAAACATATAAATAACTTTACACTTGATTTCTAATTTTTTTCTCATCCTTAAACATTGTAATAAAATTTAAAATGTGGGATGATTGAAAAATCATAGTAAGGGATATAAAATTAAGAAATGAATTATTCCACTAAAAACATATAAACCCCTAAAATTTTTACCCTTTCAATATAACTCTTTTAGAATATAAAATAAATCATATAAAAATTGCGAAAATACATTTTTCTAAAATTAAAGCATAAAACCTATATAAAGAAAATTGAAACACATATCGGATATATAGGGATTTATATTCATAAATCTTATTTAATAATGTTAGAAATAAATGTATCCTAGTTTAATGTATAGTAAAAACCACTTTGGTTAACTACTTCCTCATTTCCTTTAAATACAATGAACATTTCCCATTGTATTGGAGATCTATTTTAGACTCACCCAACGTATAATTTGTGTCAGTATCACCCATCATATAAGCTTTATCAGTCACAAATACCATCATATATAATTCTAAAGTACCATAAAATGAATATAACACTTTATTCTAGCACCTTGTCATCATAAATCCCTTGAATAACTCTTTTAAACCAACATGAAAAACTATTTTAAATATTAAAATACCCTTTCCTTTAAAAACAAGTTTGAAAAACTACAATACGTAGAATAATTGGAATAAGGGTTTTTCTTTGAAGAAAACAAGTAATATTTTAAATTTAACATAAAATCAAATAATGGTTGTGGGGGTAGTAAAATTCATTTATATTTTACAATTAAAATAGAACATTCCTTTTACCTTTTGTAAATAAAGTCAAAACATTCAGTATAACATATGAAAAAATATTCATTTTGAAAAAAATTGTATGAAAGTAAAAAAGAGAAATAAAATATCCTATATTATTCATTTATACCCCTATAAAGAGATTCGTATGATAATTTTATGAATTTTTAAATGAGTGAAAAATATTTAAAAAATAAATTTGTAAATTTTTTAAAATAAGGTTTTATGGTAAAATGTACCTTAAATCGAGACTAACTCATCATATATGTTATTTATATTTCTGATTAATAAAATTATCTTAATTATCTAATTTTTTAATAATTGTTTTCCAGTTTATTATTCATTTTAGTTCAATTATATAAATTTTATACTTAATTACACAATTTATTTATTTCACAATCTACATTTTAAATAAATTAGGATTATTTATCCAAAACGATATCGGTAGTTTTACATTGATCAAATAAATTATGATTATATCATTTAAAAAATCCAAATAAAGTTATAACTATCCTTTATATACATTGGTTTTACTATTAGATCCAACAATGTAAGATGGTAATGAAAACATAATTATATTACAATCATGGAGATAGTTAATTTTATATAGACATGAGTAACATTCCCATTTTAAATGAACATTTGGGAGAGGTGGTAAGTATTGTATTATCTTAAATAATCATAGATCTATCATAAATATCATAATGATTCATTAACTCTACCCAGATATACAATACATGTGAGGTAGTGATAAAAAATAGAATACATCGATCCATGAGGTGGTAATTTGAATGTACACATGAGTGATAATATTATTTTCCATTAGATGGTAAAGAAAGATTTAGAATATTTATTTACCATTAAATAATGAAATTTATGTCATAAATATTTTATTATATAATTTTGGTCTGTATTTAGGAGTAAACATAATAGTCAGTAATTGAAAATGAAATACATCACGTCATGAGGCTATAGTATGCACATACTCATGAGTGATGTTTTTATTTTTATTAGTTTTTTACGTAGATAAAAAATGGTTATTACATAAACATAATAAAATTAAAAAAATATATGTAATATATTGGTTTTATTATTTCATCATGGTTGAATAAAATTTTATGGAGGTAGAATATGAAATATAACAAAAATACCTGGTTAAGATCTATACCTCTTCATTTGTTAAAAACATCAGGTTTACACATTTCCCTTTGTAAGGTAGTTGTTGGGATTAAACTAGGGCCTCTTTGAAATTTTTAGGGATGTAATAAATATTTTTATAGGTTTTAACTAAGATAATAGGCCCTTGATGTGTTGAGAAAAGGGGAAATGGTTTTTTATTTTATAAGTTAGGGGAAGACACAATTGGTATTTTTCAAAAGATTTAAATATTATAAGTTATTTTCATCAAAAACTTTTCAATAAAAATTAAATTTTATAATAATGCGATACTGATCTATATACATTCTTACAATAATAATAATGATGAAATTTTGTGGCCTTATCACATAGTTTTAATATAGGTTAACATGATTTATCAAAAAAATCATTCATTAAATTTTTTTGATATTATAATACCAAATAAAGAATTAATTTTAAAAAATTCAATTTCACTATGTTTATTGAATTATCTTTTACATAATCACGCAAACATTGATAAAAACCAATTTTTTATAAAAATGTATTTTTAAGTAGAAAACAGAATTTTCTATCTTTCCTTGCTATTTAAAAACAATTAAGTTATTGTTAAAATATTAACTAAAATATATAATATATAATTAATTAAAAATTTATTAAAAATATATTTATTTACTTTTTTAAAACAAAAACACATTGTTTACAAAAAATAGTATTTATATAAAAAAATTTATTTTTATGCCCAAAATGCTCTTATACCAAAATTAATTTTAATGTTTATTCTTATATCATTAGTTAAACTATTTATAAATAAATAATATTTATATATTATTACTGTCAAATTATAAATTTAATAGTACTTCTCAATTACGTTATTTTAATGTAATAAATGAAAATTTATGAAATTTTTTATTTTTCACTATTCATTAAAAATCATCTTTTTCATAAAATCCCCAAAATATTAACTATAATATAAAATATAATTAATTATATAAATAATTATATTCACCTTTTCATTTTGAAATTTTTAAATTTTGAAATTAATATTTTAAATAAAATCATATAATATATGTAAAAAATATTAGTAAGAATAAAATCGTTTTCATTTTGAATGAGAATTTATTAATATTATTATAGTGAATATAACTCAATATAATTTATGTATATTAATAAGAAATTAAATTGATCTATTACCATCATTACTTTATTTTTTTCATTTTTCTCCCATTTTGTAAATTTTTTCCATGAAATTTTAACTTATTCGTGATAAAAATGGGTCTAAAATAATTTGAAAAAAAAATCCATGGAGTGGAAGATAAAACATACGATCATACAAGGGAAATCCTTTTTAATATTTTAAAATAAATTTGATTAAAATGCCACGTCCTAATAATAAAATTCTTTTTAGAAGTGTAAATAGAAAATATGATGGTAACCTAGAATAACACATAATTTGGTTCTCAGGAATGGAGAACATTGGAAGGATGTTAAAATATGAACATGGAGGGGCAAAATAACATCCACTGAATAATGTATAACATGGTCATTATAAATTTAATGATAAAAAATCCATCAATAAATAGATAATAAATTAGACCTATAATTTATCAGAAATGAAGGTAACAGTATAACATTCATATTTGAAGATCTATTATTACGATTTGAGGAATTATTTTACTATCAATATAGATAACATGTAAACATATACATACCTGGATTCTTTTCCTTATAGTTTCATATTTTTTTTGTTTAAATATGTTTTAACTTCTATATCTTCTCTTACTCCCAAAATTGAATATTCAAGTTGAAATTTTAATGCTTGAAGCACTAAAAACATCTAAGGGATCAAAATATCCATAAAATTATAACAATTTATTCATCCAGTATTTAAACATTAATAAAAACTAAATTGGATATAATAAGGTAATATAATATTCAACATGAATAAGCCTTATGATTAATATATTTTAATCTTTAATGGAATAACAAAAACACTCAAATCTTATCCTAAATCCTACTACAAATATACTTCTTTTAAAATATTAAATTATTCTGTTCAATGATTGAAACCTAGTGATTAGAATGATTTGATCTTATTGTCTTCTATGAACAACCTATCAATTATATCTAAATCACTCTTAAACCCCTATAACAGAAATATATATTCCTAAATTATATAATCTCGCTAATATAATAATACTTTCAATAAATAACTTAAATTCACAAAAAATCCAAAATTAAATCATATATAATTGCAAAAGATAATAAAACCTTTATTCCTAAAATAAAAAAATCCATCTTAGAAATAATTATTTACATTTACCTTAATGATATAATTATCCTAAAAATAGTGAAATTCTTCAAATATAACATTAATCACTTATCTGAAAAATCACATTTTAATCCTATGTTTAAATATATGATAAAACATATACTAGCTAAATACACTAATAATTTTATCCCAATTAACCATAATTACATCAATATCAATGATCTTATTAACTGTAACAGATATCTATTATTTCTACACAACATAAAATCATTGTTCAAAAAATAACCTTTTCTTTACAGAATAAGGTAAACGTATGTGTTATATATTCCTAAAACAATTATGAAAACTCTATAAATATCTCTTAAAATAGTCTCATAAAATAAAATCCCAAAATTTACTAATTCATTTAAAATTATTAACATCCATATATTTATCAAACCTTAAATATAATTCCATTACATTATAACATTGCAAACCTTATACGTAGACACATTCAATCAATCAACTCTCTAAATAATCCACTATCTAAGAAATATCAATATATATTTTTATAATTCATTCCAATAAAAAAATATAAATAAATTCCTAATATTCTAGAATCATAGTATATTAATATTTTGTACATTAAATATAAATAACTCATACGTTTGAAATATATATATTTTCATTATTTTCTATCCCAATTTTGAAGATGGATGCTCCATGATCTACCAGGTCGAGTCTATACATTGTTAGAATGCTTCAATATCCATCCAAGTTCCCTAGATTCTTTTATCCATGTATTTTCATTATATCCTCATTGACATGGAATTTAGTATAGATTTCCCTTTTTATGAATTCAAAGGTTTGGAAATTATAGCTTTGTAGAATCCGCTATAACTTGTTTACAATAATACTTTAGGATATAGTTTGACATACATTTTTCAACTAAGGGTTGGTTTTAGAAATAAAAAATATATAATAAGATAAATACATCAGCATATCGACGTTCACCCTATATTTTAGTTGACTATAGGGTTAGAAATAATTTTTCAAAGTCATCCATTATAAAAACATGATAAATTCAATTTTTATGTTTACCAAAATTAACATCATAATGTAATCTTCTTTCCAAAATATAAGAAACTTTATCCTAACATAAATCATGATATTAATTTATAGAATATTTGTGAGATACATTATAAATAGTTTTGATGTATGTTAAATATTATATATAGTGTCCAAAATACGTGATTCATTAATTATTAATGTATGTAAATCCTATGGAAGAGAAATTATGTTTGTGTATTATTCACATCCATCCATATCAAAGACGATCTTTTAAACTGATGACATTAATTTATGAGTTAAAAAAAATTATTAAGGAAATCATATTGAACAACTAAATAAAATTATGAATGTCTTACACTATGAAACCCTTCAATTAAATCTATAAAACCATGGGTTTATCCTTCATTATCCATGTTTGTCATTCAATTCTATAAACTTAATTAATAATACTTTATAATTTTCATATAAAATATTTGAATTGACCTAATAATATTCTCTTGGATTGTTTTTCCAGGTGTGTAATACTATTCCCACTAATCATGAATCATGTAGAGATCAGATTAATACCAAATTTAACCTTTTATAGTTATTACCACTAATTGAATTTGTGCGAAAGCCACATCCACTTGCATATATCCATACAAGGATTTAATTTCTAGGAAAACCACATAGTCTATTCTTTAAAAATAATTAGGATATTATCCTTTAAAAAGACATATTAAAGCATAATGGTATCTAAAAATAATAAACAATCCTTATATTAATCATCATTTTCTATTATGTGAACTACAAGGTCTCGGTCTATATTCAATCCATAATTTATCTTTTAAAAAAATCAATTTATTTTCATACCTTCTCATGGTCATTTTCAGATTTAAATTTGTAGAGAATTAGTTTATAAATATTACATAATAAAACCTTTCACAAAAAATAGTAAATTTCCACTTAGCATCCATTTTTTAAAAAATATAAACCATCTAAAATTAAACACATTTTTCATTCATGAATTTTATTTATGGATTTCAACTTCATTTCTTTGTTATTCCTACCCATCCATAAACCGTATGATTTTTTTTAAAATTTTGGATGAGCACAAAAATACTAGTAAGGGACATTAAATTCTGAAATTTTTTAGTCTATTTAAATTAATTAAATATGATAAAATATTTACCTCTTTCATAATACTCTTTAATCATATAAAATAAAACATATCCACATGGAGAAAACACTTTTCATCACTGAAAAACATAAAACCCCATAGAATGAAATTTCAACCCTTGTAAGAATCATAAAGCAATAAATACATAATATATGATCCCTCATATTATAAATAAATAGATCCTAGTTAAATCCGTAGGCTAAATCTCCCTGTTTAACTCCATCTTTCTTGCCTTCAAATACAAGGAACATTACCCAATGTAATGCATGGATACATCAGGCCCACCTGCCATATAATCTAACTTAGTATAAATTATTATATAAGATGTAGCTAAATCATATATAATCATATAAAATTATAAAGTACCACATCATAAATAAAAAAAATTTATCTTGAACATTTTCATCATAAAACCCTAGAAAAACTTGATTGATCCCCTATGAAAAACACTTTCAGATATCTTAATACCATATACTTTTAATACCCCATTTTCAAAAATAATGTACTCCAAACAAAGATAAAAATGTTTTTTAACTCATGGAATATTGTAAAGGAATATAAATAGAAAATAACATTTTTTTACATCACTAAAATCTACTTACATGTTATTTATAATAAAATAGAACATTCTTTTTCCTATCGTAAATAAATTCTAAACATTCTGTATAAAATATGTAAAAATATTCATTTTAAAAATATAGTAATAATTATATAATAGTTATAAAATTTTCTTTATCATTAATTTATATCCATATAAATAAATTCATTTATAATTTTTTGAATAAGGGCACGGGGGAAATATTTATTTAATATGTAATTAAAACATTAAAAATATGTATTTAAGGTAAAATATCGGTAAAGTTGAGTATAACTCATCATGTGAATTATTTAACTTCCTTAGTAAAAAATTATATTTATAATTTATATTATTAATATCGTTTTTTATTTTATTACTATTTTTATTTCACTCATATACATGTTATACTTAATTATGTAAACGGTCAAGTTTACATCTTATGTTTTGTGAACATCTAGATTATGTGTCCAAATTGAGTTTGGTAGGATTACTTGGATAAATTGGATCATGATTACATCACATAATGACTATTAATCATGTCATAAGATTAATCTTTATACATTAATAAATCATTTATAAAGAACTATATTATATTTTTATTAAAAAAATTTACCTTACGGGCATGGAGACGATAGGCCATATGAATGCTAGAGCATTGTTTCTATTTTTCAATAAATATTAGATAAACAATTTATGTATATATTTCAATTTATTAAATAATTATCATATCATTAATATCATATTATTATTTTTATATCCACCCATATAAAATACTATGTGAATAGTTGTTGGAAAATTAAATACATCAGTTCGTGGGGTAGTAACCAGCATGTACACATGTGGAATTTTTTTATTTTTAATTGAATGATAAAAAAGTGTAATATTTATTTACCATTATATAATTAAATTTATATTATATATATTATATATATCATTTATTTCATTTGTATCCATATTTATGATTGACCATAAGATTAAGGGATTAAAAATAAAATGTGTCGTCTCACGAGGCAGTAGTCCGTACGTATGCAGTAGCGAAGTTTTTTTCATTAGATGGTTAATTAAATTAAAAAGGGTTATACCATAAACATAATAACATAATAGTATATGAAATATATTTATTTTTTTATTTAATCATGTATATATAATATTTTAAGGTTGGAAAATAAAAATAAAATGAAATTTCTTAATTAATAATTATACATCTTATTCAGATAACATCCATAGGTTTAAATATTTTTCCATCTAAGTAGGTAATTATGTTAAAACCTAGGAATGTATGATGTTGTATAGTGTGATAGGAATGGAATTGGGTGTTATTTTCTATGATAAGAAGCTCTTTATGTGTGGATAAAAAAGGGAAGGTTTCCTATTATAAGTTTGAGAAATGACACACTTGGAATGTTTCAAATTATTTAAATAAAATAAATTCATTTTTATATACAAGTGTCCCATTAACAAGTAAATTTATATAATAAGGTGATGAGGGAAAAAAATCTTCAAATAAGAATTTTTTAGATGTTTTGTGGATTTACCTTTTAGTTTTAACCTAGATTAAAATGATTCATCATTTTACCATGCTAATACAGTTTTACTGTAGTTTATATTCATAATCACGAAAAATGAAATTTCCCTCGTTAATAAATTTGTAAACGTTGATTAAAAATATAGAACCCATTTTATCAAATTAAATTTCTATAAATGTAGTTATTAATTTTAAATAAGTGTGCAAAACCTAAAGAATTCCTATTTATCCAAAATGCATTTTTAGTATAAACCTGAATTTACATTCATAACATTCTTAGTAAAAACCTAAAAATGAATTATAAAATATTTTCATTTAATATATAATAAAAATATTTAATTCAAAAATTTATCAAAATATATTAATGTAATTTATTTTGATAAACACACAATGCATGCATTAAATATATTTTTTAGAAATAAATATAGCGTTAATCCCAAAATAAATTTATACCCAAATCAAGTATAATGATGATTAATGTATAATTAATTATTTTTTTTAATTAATGGAAATGTATCTTAATTTATAAAAGATCAAAATCATAGTAGTACTTATTAAATACATTATTTTAATAAAATTAAATGATAATGTCATAAAAATAGTATTTTCACTATTCACTAAAGTATAAAGTTTTCCAAAATATATCAAATATTAACTTTAAGATAATTTTTAATTTATGTGGTAAAAAATGATATTATATTTCCTAAATTGAAATTGTAAAATATTGAAATAATTATTTCAAATAAAATCACATAATATGTGTAAAATAATTTTCTGAGAATAAAACTATTTCCTTGTTGATTGAAAAATTTCATTAGATTCATATAATGAATACTAATATATTGAATTTGTGAAAATTAATATAGAATAAAATTGATTTATTATAAATATTAATTGGGTTGTTACATCACTACATTCACTGTGGGTATATTATCTCTTACCATTCAATCCGAGAACATTTTTCATGAAATTTCCTCATCAAGTCTTGGACACTTCACTTAAATAGGAACTCAATTACCAGGACTCACCATATCCCTATGACTCTTAATAAAGAAGTTGTGAACTAAAATTCACCGTTTAAATACCAACATTTAACCACTCAATCATCTCCAGTCTCAAAATATTTTTTATGAAACAAAAATGATATATTTTACCAAACATATATGAATCATGCCTTGAATATAGGCAACATGAATCACCATGTTATCAGCAAAAACATAATGGTGATAACTCCTAAGACACCAATTCATACAACCCAAATGGAATCTCACATCATTGGCACATGCCTACTTACGTGATCTCATCAAAATCCATGGTCTTCCATTCTCTTATTCCCATTTAACAACCCAAATCAAGATCCCCTAAGTCGTGAATTATTTATTTTTGGCCTATTCATTCACTCAGGCATCTCACCGTGCCACCTAGTGAGTCAACATCATTTATCTAGTAGAATATTCAATTTTCCCATTATACATCCAAAAATTTATCATCATTGAAGCATAACCCCACCACCACCCATCCTCCCAAGAATATTTTAAAAATCAGAAACATATACCCTCACTTTAAATTACTTATAAAACAACTCAAGGTCATATTTTCTTATTTCATCAAATTTTTTAGTTACATTTTGGTTAGGAATCCAAATAATATTTCCCTTCGAATAATAAATCACATCAAAGATGAATGAAATATGGTTCTCCCATATAAAATCCCTATTTAATAACTATTCCTATACTAGAAACACAATATCTCCATCCTTGCAATGATTCCACTTACTAAATATACACTCATGCGTTATATCTCAAAAACATCTTAGATATCGTGGTAACCCCTCAAGAGGATTTCATCAACCACCAAATGGCTAAGTCAAAACTGTTATGTGTTTTATTCTAGAGACCACTGGCCTCTCACATCCATTCCCTTATATCATGCCGTATATAATCAATTTTAAATAAGTGGAACACCATCCCCCATTCCAAAATACACTATATCTGACATTCTAGAGCCATCCACCTACTCTACTTCATAT
Organism: Viscum album; assembly: GCA_963277665.1. Taxonomy (NCBI): domain Eukaryota; kingdom Viridiplantae; phylum Streptophyta; class Magnoliopsida; order Santalales; family Viscaceae; genus Viscum; species Viscum album. The sequence goes on from OY728147.1 coordinate 1,345,715,005, forward strand.
ACACCCATATAAACATACTTTATATCAATGGTATTATTATCCAAGACATCACTCTATGGTCCTACACATACCCACGTTTATGATTGAGTATCATACCAACTATGATGTTATACATAAATTAACAATGGTTACAAAAAAACCATGTCAGTAATAATCATATCACAACCTCATGGTCCCAACCCAACTAAAGGAACATTATGAAATATATCGCAATTTAGTGCACCCAAACAAATTAAGATCTCACAACATATGTTCTCTACCAATCCCCAAAATACCTATACATAGATTCAAAAAATAAATATAATGGATATATCACAAAGATACATAATTTTTTAAATATTTCTTATTATACATGAATTAAACTCAAAAATTTAAAATCCCTAAGAATTCACATTTTAAAACTTTTCACTACACATCATTTTAAAATTCTAATGTTTTATTAGATTTCACACTCAATGGTTTGGATAGATAAAATGTAATTAAAAATTTGTTATGTAAAACATCATATTAGTTTCCTATGAGAACTTTTATTTATCCAAATTGAACACATAAATAGTTTATTTGTACATACATATTAATCAATGTTCACCAGGGGATTTAGTCTAGTAGAATACCACCAAAAATTTATATGTGATACCACTAGATCAATGGTTATGGGAACATTAAATAATCGACGCCTATCCATTATTTTATCCTATAAATATATATATATAATAATAGAAAAAATAAGCCACAAATAGTAAATAAAACACTATTACATGGGGATTATAGGAATCTATCAATCATAGGAAATATATGGATAACATATAAATTTTTTGTTCTAAACAGTAATCATCAACACATTCCCCTACTTATCTTTCCATCCAATAGTAAAAAACAAATAAGTCAATAAATTCACACATATATTCATCACTCAAGTGAAAAATCAATCAACTATAAAAGAGAAAAGAAATGTAAACAATTTTAATGACTAGAAACATGTATTATCCATCATTATGGGGCTACATCTCCCAACCAAAAGCTTGTCGGATTGAATATGAAGATATGTATGTCTTATTAGATGGAACAATACAAGAGGGGGGTGAATTGTAGTTTTAAAAACCTTTGAGTTTTATAACTTAAGAGATTAGTTTAAAAGGTCTTAATCTAATACCAATACAAACAACCACAATTGTATTGAATAAAAGAGATATGATGTAATGTAATACTAATAAATGTAAAACAATTGTATTCAAGATGAACACAATAATCAGAGTAATATAAAGATTAATGATTCTACCTTAAAGCGTATAGAATCAATCAATACAATATGTAATAGAATGATTGCAATTGAAACAATTACAAATGAATATGTAAAGAAGAAAGGAAACAATAAAAATTACTTTCTAATAGAAGTAACGGTGGAAATGTAAAAGAATTACAATTCTTTTAACCCAACGTGAAGGGTTATCCTTTCACCTATGATAAAAGGTCTGTCTCACCAACACCATGGTGAGACCTCGATACGATGATCGGACTGTCTGTCTGCCTTTCCCAGGCAGCCCTCGATATGATGATCGGCACGTTTGTCCGCCTATCCCTGGCAGCCCTCGATACGATGATCGGCACGTCTGTCTACCTATCCCTGGCAGCCCTCAATTTTGTAGGTAATCAGCACCTCTGTCTTTCAATTGCTTGAAATCCCTCGATACGATGATCGGACGCTCAATGAAGATGAGAGAAGTCACAACATCTCTCTCTAGAATCTTGACTGAAGAAAAGCATCACAGTTGTTCCACAACGTCTCATTCGTTTTCTTTCTCAGCTTCAAATGACCTCCTATTTATAGGCCTCAGGTTCCAACAGTCATGTTGCCTCCAACGGACATATTTCTCCAAAAAACGTGGAGGGACTTGGACACCTGGAATCATAATGGTCATATTGAAACCGAAAGCATGACATCGTTTTAATTAGTTTTAACTATCTCAACGACATCGTATTGGTTAAAACACGATATATTTCTATGATAAGTAATGGTACGATTCATATGAAACAAGTGTTTTTGACTAAGTACCAAAACAAGTAATGAACATATGAATAGAAGAGTCAGTACGATACGATTGACAGAGTCAGTACGATATGATTGATAGAGTCAGAATGATACGATTGACAAATTCAGTACGATACGATTGACAGAGTCAGTACGATACGATTGACAGAGTCAGTATGATACGATTGACAGAATCGGTATGATTAAAAAGACAATTGTGATTTCCAAAACAAGATATGTAAGTCAAAAGGGAACTTTTCACTCAATAATCTCCCCCTTTTTGGAAAGCACAACACACAAAGTTAATAAAACAAGAAATACTTATCTCCCCCTGAGTTATTGGAAACTCTTCTGAATAGGAATTCGAATACAACTAACTCCCCCTTAGGTGTATACTTTCCAAAGGATTGTATTAATAGTTTTTACTTAATCATTGTAAATAATTCTCCCCTTTTTAAATATTCTCTCCCTTTTTGATTTACAAAAAGAATGGGATAATCTTGAATTGTCTGAAGGCGTTAGAAAATAAACACAAGATAATGGATAAAAGAAAAGAATCATAAAAGTTATTACAAAACAAAGACAGCATTCAAAGGAAAACTAATACAAGTCATTTTTTTTCTCCTTCCTTCTCCTTATTTATGAGCTCATGACGAACATATTTCATCTTTTTGACTTATTTCTTGTCTTCACAAATTGATTCACCCTGAGACCTGAGAGGCTCTTGTTGGTCCGCAAAAATCTGATCTTGATTCTTGATAGTCTCCTCCTGGACTCTGATTACTTCTTCAAGGGTATCAATTCTGTCATTCAGATTCTTGTTATCTTTGGATAACATAGAATTTTGTTTCTTCAACAAAACCATTTAATCCTTGAAAGATGAAACCTTCGAGAATTCAGATTGGAGTGCATTCATTCTCTCTTGCAAATCTTTCACTGAAGGAACATCGGCTCTTTGAGAAGACAAAAGATTCAACCTTTCATCCATTTCTCTGTCAAGCTTATTGAAAGCAATTGCAAGCTCATTTGACAATCTCATTATATCTTCAATTGCTATTTCATGGTCATTGATTAAGATTTTTGTTTTGTATGACCACTTGGTCATCTTGTTACTAGCCTTCTTATGAGCAACCGAACTTTCTAAAAGAACATTCAAATCGGCTTCAACTGAAAAAACATTCTTTCTTAATTCTTTTATAGAGCCACACTTATTATTTTGATTGTCAGTAATAAAATCAATCATACCTTCCAGCCTCAAGAAATATGGAATAGTCTTCTCAAGCCTTCTCAAAACATGGAAAATGTAATCACTCTTCTTGAGAGAGATTGTATGGTCTGAATCAGTATCTTCATCGTACGATGCTAGTTCATTCGATCGTCTTGAGTCAACAACAGGTTGTTTTCCTTTTTCTTTTTCTTTCTGCTTTATTTCTTCTTCCACATTGTCACTAATGACAACAACATTATCTGTGTGAGAGGATTCATCACCTTGCTTTTCATGAGGGGGTGTTTTATCCGGAGTTTCATAAGTTTCAAAAGGTGCTTGATCGGCATGAGGGGTTTTTTGAACACCTTCACTCATCTTTTGAACCTATTCCTCCTTACTCTTCTTTGAACTTTGAAGGAATTCTAAAAGAAAATATCCTTCCACTTCAACTTCTTCTATCTCTTCCATCATTTTTTTCCTTTTTCTTTCATAGGAAGACTCTGTATGATGGGTTCTTGATGCACTTCTTCCGTTAGTTTAGCACTAGCATCTGCAACTGCTTTAAAGACTTTAGAGACATCAAATTCCTGTTCTTTTCTTTTCAAAAGAACCTTCTTCTTCTTTTCAGCCTGAAGGGTTTCTTCTACCCTTATTCTATCTGCAAAAGCCTCATCCGGGTCAAGACCTAACATTGGATCACCTTCCTTTCTCTGTTCCTTATCCTTTCTCCATTTCGATAAAACCTCCTTACTATACCTTGGCTTCTTCTTAGGATTTGAACTAGTTTGCAGATCAGACTTTTTAGTAACACCAGTAGATTGAATGTCTTTGGCTGGCATAAGTGCCGATTGATTCTAAGCCAATTCATCTTCTACATCCCTACAAATAGTTTTGAATTCTGATCTAAACAAACATTCAACATCTTCATAGTACTTTTTCTAATCCAATAGAGCTTCAAATCTATGGGGTTTCCTTTCAAAGTAATGTTACAAAACTTCATACTTTCAAGAATGAACTTTGTAAGGATGGCTGGATACATAATCATTTGGGACTTAATCCCTCCTATCTTGACATTCTTTATGGTTTCAAAAACATACCCCATGAGATTTACTTTTCTCATATTTACAAGATAGTCAAGCATAAATATATTAGAAACATTCAGAGTTTCTCTATCCCCTTTCCTTGGAATAAGAAAACCTTGCATCCATAAAGTGACAAACCGATTGTCCGGAGAAAGATGAGACTTTCCTTTTATCTTCATTAATAACAAACATAGACTTTTCAGCAGTTTCTATATTAAACATACCAACCTCCTATGGAAGTTTATGAGATGGACAAAAAGAGTCCCCTTCTATTAGGACATTCAAAAAATGAGCTGCTTGTTTTACAGACATAGACAAATTTCTACCATACACAGCAAAGTTGATAGTCATGTCTTTGTAGAAAGATATCATTTTATAAAATTGACAAACTTCATCAAAGAGAACTGTATCTTGAGGAACAGTAATTTAAACACACAAATGTTCCCATCCTTGAAACAGAATTATTCTTCTTATTATGGAATCATACGAATCAAAAAAGTCCCGAGAAACTAACCTTTCTCTGTTAAAGTCTTTCTCTGTAAAAGTCTTTGAAGACATTTCAACGGGAGTGTTAGCAGAGGATTGAGACATAAAGTCGATGCCGATGAAAATTCGTATGATGATTTAAAACCGATGGAGTAGAGCTTCACCTCAAAATATGAAAACCCAATGTGGGTTTGGGGAGGGTGGGGGATATTTATAGGCGATAAAGGGGTGACCGTTGATATTCTACGATCAAGATTAGAGGAAAACAGATCAACGGTTATGATTAAAAAAATAAATGAAAATACATGCCAGACAGCGTAAGGTAATTGTTGGTTTTAGTAGAAATCAAAAGGAAACACAAACGTATAAAATAAAACTATCAGTCGACATGCCGATGGAAAACAAAGTCGTTACCATCAACTGACAAGCCCATGGAAAACAATCTCAATACAATGAACTGACAAGCCGATGGAAAAAAAATCATTACCATCATCAGACAGTATGATGGAAAAGAAATTCATTACCATAAATGGTCGATATGATGGAAAAGAAATTCGTTACCATTATCGGTCGATACGATGGAAAAGAAATTCGTTACCATCACCAGTTGATAAGATGGAACATAAATTCGTTACCATCATCGGTCGATATGATAAATGAATGATATGATAAAACTGTCAATACGATAAACAGAAAAGATCAATGATACGATAGAACTATCAATATGATAAACAGAAAAGATCAATGATATGATAAAACTATCAATACGATAAATAGAAAAGTAAAAACACATACCAGTAGAATAAATAGGTAAAGAACATAAGATAAAAAGAAAAAAAAATGTCCTCCACCTTTCAAAAGGAGGTTTTTAATGTTATGAGAATTTTAATACATGAAGTAGATATGAATGATTATTTTAATGTAATCATTCCTAGCTTCTGTTTGATAAACTCAAATCTATCGGATGGTAATGGATTTGTAAAAATCTCAGCAAGTTGTTCTTGTGTTCCGATAAATTGTAGAATAATATCTCCTTTTTTTGTGTGATCTCTAAGAAAGTGATGCCTAACAGATATGTGTTTTGCACGAGAGTGGTGTGTTGGGTTCTTACTATGAGATGTGGCCCTTGTATTATCACAATGAATTTGAGTTTTGGAGAAACTCAATCCATAGTCAGTGAGTGTGTGTAGCATCCACAATACATGAGCACAGCACCTTCCAGCTGCTACATATTCAGCTTTAGCAGTGGATAGTGCTACTGAGTGTTGTTTCTTGCAGGACCAAGAAACCAGAGAATCTCCTAAGAAATGACATGTTCTAGATATACTTTTTCTATCCATTTCACAACCACCAAAGTCAGCATCTGAAAAACATTTTAAAAAAAATCATTCTCAGAAGAGTAAAAAAGACCTAAATCCATAGTGCCTTTTAAATACTGAAAGATTCTATTTACGGATTTTAAATGAGAAACTTTTGGATTATATTGATATCTTACACATAAGCATACATAAAACATTAAGTTGGGTCGACTAGCTGTCAAGTATAGCAAACTCCATATCATACCTCTAAAGATTGATTGATCTACTAGTTTCCCAGTTTCATCAAGATCAAGTGTATTTGAGGTACCAATTAGAGTTCTAATAATTTTATTTTTGTCATATCCATACTTTTTGAGTAACTCATTTATATACTTATGTTGAGATATATATGTTCCTTATGGTTTTTGAGAAATTTGAAAACCTAAAAAGAATGTTAACTCACCCATCATACTCATTTCAAACTCAGATTTCATTAAATTTGCAAAAGAATCAGTTAATGATTTCTGAGTTGATCCAAATATGATGTCATCAACATAGATTTGAACAATCAAAACATTTTTGTTTTCCACTTTTATAAAAAGTATTGGACATGCTGTACCATTTGTATAATTGTTTTGTAAAAGAAATCATGTAAGTCTATCATACCATGCTCTAGGGGATTGTTTAAGACCATATAGAGCCTTGGTAAGTTTAAAAACATGATCAGGATGTTTTGGGTCTTGAAAACCTTGAGGTTGTTCGACAAAAACTTCTTCTTGATCAAAACCATTTAGAAAAGCACATTTTACATCCATTTGAAATAGTTTGAAATTAAAGTATGCTGCAAAGGCTAATAGAATACGAATAGATTCAAGTCTGGCTACAGGATCATATGTTTCTTAATATTCTATTCCCTCTTGTTGATTATAGCCTTTAGCAACAAGTCTTGATTTATTTATTACAATGATTCCATTTTCATCACATTTGTTTCTGAAATCCCATTTTACACCAATTACAGTTGTTTCTTTAGGTCTATCAACTAAAGTCCATAATTGATTCCGTTCAAATTCATTTAGTTCATTTTGCATTGCTTTGATCCAATCATCATCACCTAAGGCCTCACTTGGACTTTTAGGTTAAAATTGGGAAAGAAAAGAAAGATGTTCTACTTCATTTCTTAAAAAATTTCTGGTCCTTACTGGTTGATTTACATCACCAATGACGTTATCACTAGGATGATTCCTCAGAAATAGTTGATTTGGGTTTTGTAAAACCTGTTCATCAACATATGGTAGAATATCTTCTGTGGTAAATGTTTCAGGAATACTTTCATGAACATTTTCCTTATCAGAGTGATCTTCTAATAATGGTTGATAAACATTTTTAGAAAACACATCCGTGGATGTAAGATTGGGTTGGTTGAAAACAAATGGATTATTTTCATCGAATTTTACATGTACTGTTTCCTCAACAGTACAAGTGTTTTTATTGAAAAAACTATAACCCTTAGAAGTTGTTGAATAGCCTAGAAAGATTCCTTCATCATATTTTTGTGCAAACTTGTGTAGATTATCTTTTGTATTCAGAATGAATACTTTGCGTCCATAAACTTTGAAGTACGAGACTTTTGTTTTTCAGCTAGTCCATAACACATAAGGGGTTTTATTAAGAAATTGCCTAGTTAAAACACGATTTATAGTATAACAGGAAGTACTAACAGCTTCATCCCAAAAGTGATTAGCAATTGAGTATTCACTCAACATGGTTTGAGTCATTTCCTAAAGAATATGATTTCTTCTTTCAACAACACCATTTTACTGAGGAGTTCTTGGAGCTGATAAATTGTGAGTAATACCTTTCTTACTAAAAAAGGTTTCAAAATCTGAATTTTGAAATTCACCACCATGATCACTATGAATAGTTATCAATGGTAGGTTTTTCTCATTTTTAACTTGGGCTCTAAAAGTTTTGAAATAGGAAAAGGCTTCAGATTTCTTTGTGAGAAAGTAAACCCATGTAAATCTAGTAAAGTCATCAAAAAAAGAAAATACATAGTATTTGCCTCTAATGCTTCCAGTTTGTGTGGGACCAAAAAGATACATATGCACTAGCTGTAATTCATTAGAAGATGAAACTTCATTAATTGATATAAAGCTAGTTTTATGTTTCTTGACAAATTGAAAAGGATCACAGACTTTTGAAGAATCATTTCTATGGTCCGGTATCCCCTTCACAAGTCTTTTATTTGAGAGTTTACAAAGGTTTCTCATATTACAGTGTCCTTGTATCCTATGCCACAGCCATGATTGGTCATCTATTACACTTAAGCAGGGTATGTTTTGGCTCTTAAAGTCTTCTAAGTTAATAGTGTAAACATTCTCTTGCCTATGGGTAGATAGAATGAACTCATCCTTGGAATTGTGTACTAGACCCTTATCATTTCTAAAATTCACAAGGTAACATTCATCACATAATTGACTTATGCTGATGAGATTGTGCCTAAGACCTTTAACAAACAAAACATTTGAGATAAGAACTTTTCCACGAAAAATGATATTACCTATACCAACAATATTTCATTGAGCATTATCTTCGAAGGTAACTTTTCCACCTTTTGTTTTGATAACCTTTTCAAAGAGACCTTGGTTTCGAGTCAAGTGTCGAGAACAACCACTATCCATGTACCAAACATTCTTATTGGTACATTTCTCATTTTCCTAAAAAAGAAACAATTAGATTTTCAGAATCCAAACTTGTTTGGATCCAAAAGAGTTAGATAAAAGAATTTTAGGAATCTACATTTTTTTTTGCAAAATGAGCATTTTTAAACCTTAAAGATTGAGTTTTGTTAAGAGAACAATCTCTTCTCCAGTGTCCACCACATTGACACGTAGAACAGAAAATGGTTTTTTGAGGAACAAAATAGTTATTGCTAAAAACAGGTTTGGAATAGGTATAACGAAGACCAGAACGATTTCTCAAAGGTCTAATTTGAGAGTACATCCTATCAATGTTTTCCTTTCCATGAGTAAAGTTTGACAAACATTTCTTCAAAGATAAATTCTCTGACTTTAGTTTTAAAACAATGTTTTTATTTTCCAAAACATTTGAATCTGAACTATAGTTAGGCTCTAAAATATTTTTCTTTGAAATTACAATTTCAAGAACCTTAGAAAGTTTAACCTTATCAGATTTAACTTTCTCAAGAGTTTTTGAGATACTTTAATAATCATAAGTTTTCACATCAAGATCTTTAGGAAGATCTGATACATCTTTTTTCAAGATTTAAATTCTAGAATTTTCATTATCAAGCTTCTTCTTGACTTTAGAATTCTCATTTTCAAGTAATTTAGCAAATCTAGATACTTCTTCAAAAGTAGGTAAAGTATCATCTTCTGATGATGAAGATTCATCATTTTAAGATTCATAATATCTGTTATCAGTAGAATATGCATTCAAGGAGACATTCGTAATAGCTTAGGCATTGTGTACCTTAGCCATGAGACATTGATCTTCAATTGGTAGTCTGGCTAAAAGTCCAATATTCCTCTTTCCTGAGGACTCATATTCTGAAGAATCATCTGAAGAATCACTATCACTTGCACTCCAGGTATCATTTTCCTTCAAACTTTCTTTGTCTTATAAAACCTTTTCTGATTTATTTGAGAGTGTTTCTCCTTTCTATCTTTCCTTTTCAGTAAAGGAAAATCAGGCCTTATATGTCAAGCTTTCTTACATTCATAACAAGTTACATCTGAATCTTTCTTATCTTTCCTATCTTTCTTTTTGAATCTATATTGGAAGTCTTTTTTTTCCAAAATCTTGTTCATCCTTCGAGCAAAATAGGCGAATTCCTTATCTGAAATATCACAATCACTTGAATCAGATATAACTTTCTTTACTTTGGATCTTGTAAGCCTTTTAGGTGTTTTAGCATTAGATGCAAAGGCTACACTTCCATTTACATTCTTCTTCTTGTTGAAATCAGCATCTCTCTTCATTCTTGTCTCGTGCTATAAAAGAGTTCCAAAGAGTTCATCTAGAGAAATCTGAGAAACTTTTCTGTTTTCATCAATAGCTGTCCTTTTTGACTCCCATTCATTTAGCATTATATCTATAATCATATCAACTAGAGCTTCATAATCAAGACCTTTTTATCCCATAGATTGTAAGCTGTTGAAAATTATCATAAACATTTTTTGAACTTTACATACTGTCTCTCCATAAGGAAAAACAAATCCATGATACTCTGCTCGAAGCATTGCTATCCGTGTTTCTATAACCTTGGATGTACCAAAATGAGTGACTTCTAATTTCTTCCAGATATAGTTGGATTCTTCACATGAAGATATCTGACTGTATATTTTCCTGGTCATAGAGCATAATAGACTATTGCATAACTTGTAATTTAGTTGATATTCTTGCTTCTCTTGGTTAGTGAAAGTACTGACTTCTTTGTCCGGAATTTTGTAACCCCCAGTAAGCATTATAAAGATGTCTACACCAGTATTGATAAAAAAAGTCTTAATATGATCTCTCCAGTACTCATAATAATTTCCATCAAAGATAGGTGGTCTAGAAGGATTCAGATTGTCTGTTGACCAAATTTTCATTCCAGCCATCTAATACAACAAAAAACTTTTCCACTCCACACGTTAGTGTAGTAAGTATTTAAAAAATATGAATGAAACAAAACAAGTAATAAAAATACATGGAAAAACTCCTCTGATACCAATTGTTGGATTGAATATATAGATATGTATGTCTTATTAGATGGAACAATACAAGAGGGGGGTGAATTGTAGGTTTAAAAACCTTTGAGTTTTAGCACTTAAGAGATTATTTTAAAAGGTCTTAAACTAATACAAATACAAACACCAACAATTGTATTGAATAAAAGAGATATGATGTAATGTAATACTAATGAAATGTAAAACAATTGTATTCAAGATGAACACAATAATCAGAGTAATATAAAGATGAATAATTCTACCTTAAAGGGTATAGAATCAATCAATACAATATGTAATAGAATGATTGTAATTGAAACAATTACAATTGAATATGTAAAGAAGAAAGGAAACAATACAAATTCCTTTCTTATAGAAGTAACATCGGAAATGTAAAATAATTACAATTCTTTTAACCCAAAGAGAAGGGTTATCCTTTCACCTAGGATAAGAGGTCTGTCTCACCAACACCTTGGTGAGCCCTCGATACGATGATTAGACTGTCTGTCTGCCAATCCCTGGAAGCCCTCGATATGATGATCGGCACGTCTGTCTGCCTATCCCTGACAACCCTCGATACGAAGATCGGCACGTCTGTCTGCCTCTCCCCGGTAGCCCTCGATTTTGTAGGTAATCGGCACCTCTGTCTTTCAATTGCTTGAAATCCCTCGATACGATGATCGGACGCACAAAGCAGATGAGAGAAGTCACAACATCTCTCTCTAGATTCTTGATTGAAGAAAAGTATCACAGTTGTTCCACAACGTCTCATTCGTTCTGTTTCTCAGCTTCAAATGACCTCCTATTTATAGGCCTCAGGTTCCAATGGTCATGTTGCCTCCAACGGTCATATTTCGCCGAAAAACTCGGAGGGACTTGGACACCTGGCATCATAACGGTCATATTGAAATAGAAAGCACCACATCGTTTTAATTATTTTGTAACTAACTCAACGACATCGTATTGGTTAAAACAAGATATATGTATATGATAAGTAATGGTACGATTCATATGAAACAAGTGTTTTTGACTAAGTACCAAAACAAGTAAAGAACATATGAATAGCAAAGTCAGTATGATATGATTGACAGAGTCAGTACGATAGGATTGACAGAGTCAGTATGATACGATTGACAGAGTCAGTACGATACGACTCATAGAGTCAGTACGATACGATTGACAGAGTCAGTACGATACGATTGACAGAGTCAGTACGATATGATTGACAGAATCATTATGATTAAAAATACAATTGTGATTTCCAAAACAAGATATGGAAGTCAAAAGGGAACTTTTGACTCACCAAAGCTTATTACCAAGCTCTAAAATATCATATAATTTTGAATCCCTTATCCAAATAGTAAGATAATATAAAACACACCAATGATACCACTTTGTGAAATCCTTCCACCCTAGACCATTTATCATTTACTAGAGTTGCAGAAACTACATGACCTTTGGTGTGCCTACAAATATTCTAGAGGCCGGCGACAAGTGTTGAGGGCATGGAAGGTTATGTGGGGAGATTTTTCCCTCATTTTCAGATTGAGGAACACAATATAATTATTATAAATAAGATAAATACCAATTTAAAAATCAAAAATAAGTTATGTTTTGATAAAATTATACAACATATATTTTGATAATAAATAAATATGAAATATATAACAATCTTAATCTCCCAGGGGAAGATCATAGAAATTATAACTAAAGAAAAAAATAAAACTAAGGCCAACAAACCATCTACAATAGGTTCATAATATGACATTGTCCCTTCCTCAAAATCCTACTTAGGAACCATTTTAACATGCATCGACATCATTTCATTCCTAAAACATATATCTGCATACCAAATTGTGTCTACTTGGGTACTCATTATCCATGGTTATTATTCATGGTGTGTGTATAAATCATTAGGCCACCACTAATAACATTCCCTAATAAAACAAGTATGTAAAAAACTACATGTGAAAGTGTTCAAGATAAATAATTACAACTAAAACTATAAAAATATTTAAATTAAAATACCTGCACAACATGAAACCCATGAACCATGATGAAACCATAGATTTGTATATACCTACATAGGCCAAAGTCAAGTGTCTCTCACCACATCATGATGATTGTACTTCCCCTTATCCTACTAAAGGTAGTATACACATCCTCATCCAACCCTTCAGCATATATTTCTTATATACTCACCCCTAGGGCCCAACCAAATCCATCTGGGGATATGCTCATCTTGTGTTCATAAGTCACAACACATCCACCCAGGGGTCAGGTTCACCTCAATTCCATTAATTACAATAAAATAAAATTTTATCTAACATTAAAATTAAAACAGAAACACGTCATTGTTTATACATAAAAATGTAACTCAATAAGGTATTATTATCGTTACACAAAATAATAAATGACAATTTTTATGGGAACATTTTATATTTTTTATTTGAAAACAATTCCATTTCCCCTTAAACAAAACCATTTCAAAAAAACTACTAAATATCATTAACAATTAAGAATTTCCATTCTCGTTTCCAAAATAAAATTTCTTATTAAATTTTCTAAATACCATTCTAAATTACTAATATTAAATTATATAAAATACATTTTATAAATAATATTTCACATTTTTATATCAAAAACCAAACAATTATACCATTCCCAAAATACATTTTAAAAGTGATTTTTCTAAATAAAAATTCATAATTCCATTTCATAATTTCCATCATTAAAAAATAAAATAAATTTACTTATATTAATATCAAATTCCATTTATCAAAACGGTGATTGTGAAATTACATTTCATAACTATTGGTTAAATGGAAACCCAATCTTTAATCATTTAAAAATGAAAGGTTGACCATTTAATTAGCCAATTTATATGGTTATGTCATTACTAGGGTGTTCTACTATAGATCACCTTTTTATAATATCAGTGTAATTTAATTGGGTGTAACTAAAGAATTAAAAAATTTGAAAACATTTAATTAATCCTTATATTCGTCTCCTATCAAACAGGTCAAATCACCATCACATGCTCATAGATTGTAAACTAATACTATTGGAAAATTTAGGGATTTCTTACATTTAAATAATATTTCCATAGGTATAAATTTTCTTAATAGCCTCCCTAAGCCCCATTTATACCCTATCTGTCCTTGACCACACTCCCGACCCCATTATCACAGTACGACATCTCAAACAATTAATTATAAACAATTATAATGAATTCAACTCTTAACACCAAAAGAAATAATGGTGATATAGAAACAAAAATGTATCACCATATTGTACCCATAAAAAATGTAAACCTAATACCCATGGTGAACTCGCTAACACAACTCATGAAAAATCTCTAACCAAAGGCATCAAGACAAAAAAAATGTAATTTAAATGGAATACGTTAATAAAATAGGGATTTGTCCATACCTTCATCAAAATGAAATTTTATAGTGGGTAGATGTTATCATGGTGTCTCATATACAAAATACATGAAAAATACCAATGATAAATGGTTGGTTCCCCCATGACCCAGGGGAATTACCACTAAAACCCAAAACTGAAGAACTCAAAAATTTACAAGAACATGAGAGAAGATCAAATAAGGTTGATAGATAATGATAAAAAACTAAATTAACTGGATAAAGACACAAGAACACCCCAATATCAGGTTTTGTTAAAGGTGGAAGGATGGAGGGTCAACTTCCCATGGTGCTTGCAAAAATGAGGGGAAAAGGGGGGGTCTTATACTTTAAAACCCAAGGGGAATAATTGTAATTATTCCCCCTCAAAATCACACTGTGGAGCTATTGGAGTTCCCCAGTTGTCCATTGTCTATAGGAAATTTCTCATATAAGTACCAAACTCAACTGGAGAGCTCGTATTGGTCTATCGGCTAGTTCTTTGACTCATGTTGGCTAATAGTCCCATAGGCATGGCCACTGATTGGATAAAATCATACAATACTCATCCCATGGCTTCATGATATATACCCAATCACCAAGAATTCCTTAAATGTTTCCTTTCTAGTATCAATCACCTTTTGGAGAAAATTCATCACCAAAAAACACCCTTTTAGGGTTTCAGACCCTATAAATTTCATTCTAATGTTGGGTTAAAAATATTGTTTATAAACCAAATAGTAATTTATATTTCCTCTGTAAATTCAAACCCATCTGTAGACATGGGGTATTATAGTAAATGAATAAAATAATGCTCACACTAATGCAAACTTCATATGCCCAAATTCTCACATAAATATCACTCATACCACAATGACTACTAAAAGAACGGGAACCATTAGGAATACAAAAGTTATTATCTAGGTAAGTGAAAAACATTCTTGTGCACTAGTGAATGATGAGATATGAAAATAATGGGATATATCTTTGGGATAAAGTGAAATATGACTGTTAGGATATGATCGTTACATGATTATTACCTGAATATTACAATGTAACCATTATATGACCATTTGAATAGTAAAAATACATAATATAATTATAATATACCAGATTAAATGTAAATTTAATATATAAAATAATATAATTAAATTTGAAATATTTCAAAATATGAAACAATATATATAATATTATTATAAGTGAACTATTTAATGAGAATAATTAATTTTTTTCCTTTAAAAATATATTTTAAAACAAATATTTTATTATTATTTAATATAATTTTTTTTCATACTTTGTAATTTATATTGATAAAATTTTAAAAAAAATATTTCAAATCATAACGATGAAATTAATTTATGCTAAAATTTTGAGAATATTAAAAAATAAAATATTTATCATTAGATGATAAAAATATAGTTTTTTTGTATGTTTTATGACTTCATCGATATGTAATAATGATGTAAAAATTAATATAAGAAAATCAATGCCCAAAAAGAAGTTATTCTCTTAATATAATGTATTTTAATAAATAAAATAAATTTCAAACCCTATAAATATCTTTTGAAAGTCTTAAATGCAAATTACGGTTTTAAGAACAAATTTTGTGGAAAATGATATTCACATACACAAAGTACTATTAAAATTTTTATTTTGGTTTACATATGGATAAAAGTCTAAAACCATTTCATAAATTTCTAAACACCATTGGTAATTCATTAGTTTTTTTATTTTTAAAAACCTATATTTCCCATGCCAATATTTTGAAATTAATAAACAACTATACACAATTTTTATATAAAAATACACCTCTCCTCCCTAATTAATTCACTACCAAGCTCATTAAAACCTCCCAACATTTCTTATACTCTCATTAATCCCTTTTTTTAATCCCCCATGATATCAAGGAGTCACTCCTCTATGATAAGGAATATGTATTTAAGTTAATAGATTCTATCCCTCCGCTTTGACATTCAATCACTTACAATATAATAAGATTTTTATTCTCAATTGATTATATTGTCTTGTGTTTATAAAAAAATCCTTTATTTTCTAAGTGATTTATTAATAATGAGAGATTACCTTCTCCTCTCATTAATCTTTTCCCTAAAAATTTATTTATACTCCTAACATTATCAAAAATAACTCTTGATTTTCCATTTAATAACTATTTTAATACCCAAACTTATTTCCATTATTGTGTATTCAACTAGATATAACTATCCTTCATTGATTTGTGACTTCCTCTAATGAATCCCACATTCCTTAATCATGGGTTTCAATTGATGACAAATTTTTCTTATTTTATATGATAAATGTGGTACTTTTGAAGTTATATATATGAATGGAATTCCTTGATTGTTCTTCAATTCATGGTCTAATGATTTCATTTCATGAGATTCTCTGTATGGTGTATGAGAAATTAGTCTAACAATAATATGTTAATATGTCTTGGTAGATAGACTTCACTTAATCTTATGATGATTCATTTATATTGTTTTTTCATTTGTATGATGCCCCTATCACATGATATCATTAGAAATTTCATTATTCAATTTTTATAAATATGATTCTCACCATTTTATATTTTTTTTCATATTCCTATAAACTCACATGTATAACTTTTCATCAAGTTTTTCATGGTTATTCTCTTACTTGGATATATATTTTACACCATTTCTTCTGTATGTCTTCAGGTTATCCCTTCTGGTTTTAAGAGTTCCATGAATACCAGGATCACATTATAGGGATTTGGAATAATTTTTTTAAATTTTATTTTATGTTAATCGTTTATGTAACTATTCAATTAAGACAATAGATCTCTATATGTGTGGGTTGTGTTTTGTATTATCATGTAATAATTTTCATAATAAAATATATTTTATTATATTTGGTATTAGAGTAAGGTCTAGTTATTTCTAGGAATTATAAATGATAAAACATTTTGTAAAAACCCTAGGTATAAGTTTAAATATATGAAAACCTCCTAAATTTTGGTAATTTCTAGAGTTTATGCTTTCCTATAAATTATATTATTATCTTGATTCTAGAAAGTTAATGTAGATATGTAATTAATTCACCTAGGGAAAATCAACCTAAAAATGCTACTTGAGTATTAACATAATCTTTACTTGTGGCATGATTACTAGTCCAAAGATAGTACACCAATATAGACACTCCTAGCATATATGCTTCAGATAATTTTCATATTCATTAAAAACCATTATGGATGATTTAAATATTAGGTTAGAGTCATAATATGAAATAGACCATGGCTAAAAGATATTGAAACTAAATGATTTATAATTTCAGGTATATATTTCCTTCATTCCAAGTAATGTAGTTTTTATTTTTATACATATTGAATTAGGTATTCTTATTCCAAAATTTACTCTATTTTATAAAATGGATGGAAATAAAATGTATCATTTCAAAAACCAAAACCATGGGAAATAATATGATTTCCCTAATTAAATGCCTTATATAATTGGAAAAGGACATATTTGTGGAAATTCTATCATTAATATATTAGGTTATGAATAATAAAATGAATCACATTGAAAACCTTATTATTATAAGAGAGATCAATATGTAGTTTAACCATTTATGTGATAGGGTCCACCAACTTTTATTGGATATTCTAATCCCCTAATTTCCTTGTAATGGATTCACATTACCGAAAAAATATTATTTATCCTCCAATGCTCATAGAAAGATAAAGTCACATTAGAAATCTATTAATTAGAGGCGTAATTTTATCAGTGATGTTAACTAGTAATGTATTCAAATCCCACAACGAAATTGAATCCATATAATGGGATAAAATTAATAATATATTTTTCTATAAATATTTTTCAATCACTCGCCATGATAAAATAGATATGGAGTTTCATGAACATAAGAAAAACTATGATTAATCTATTGGGTATTATTAAGAAAACATCACAATAATTTCAACATATACCTTCATCATTTTCATGTATATTGAAACCATATATAACCACAACTCTAGTGGATTCAATTGAACTCTTTGAAAAAGCTTAGCAATTCAAGAAGCAATTCGAGACCTCAAAAATTATGATGTAGTTTTCTATTGTTCCCTTAAATTTGAGATAGAGATTTATTATTATCAAATATCACATGGGACTAGAGACAAGAAGTAGATAATTGATATTAACACTAGAGGATCATCATATAATGTTCATGGTGCCTAGAGAATCTAGATTCCCACATTCCATAAGTGTGGGAAGAATTATCCTAGAAACTATGTTAAGGATAAAATTAAGTGTTAAAAGTTTGTAATATAAATTCATCAAGATAACGAATGTCATAAAGAGATTAATAATACCACTAATGTGTTGAATAAAAAAACGGTTCTTATCAATCCCCTGCTGATAGTCCAATGTATCAACAATAAAAAACATGGACACTATGAAAACTATTTCTTGATTCTAAGTGATTTTAATGATAATCGAAAAAACAACTTCCAACCCCAATGAAAAAAGGATAATTATATTCCACTTCAATGGATGGGGTGGATCCTAATAAGGTAATGTTTTATAGGAGAACTGTTTATTCTTAAAATATAAGTGAATAAATTATTTGATTCTATTTCTAGGAATTCTTTTATATCACACAAGTTTAATAATACTATTCAAACACAGCCTCAAAACATAGAGGATGGGTTATCGATGAAAACTGAAAATAGAAAAATTATTACATCTCAATCATTTAACTCCAACCTAGTCAATATTTATGGGATAAATCTCTAAGAAAACATTTTTTTACTTCCTCTATTAAATACCAATGATATAATGGGAATGGATTGGTTGACTATATATAGATCTCATATCTACTTCCAAAGAATGGAAATAAATTTTTATGTTCCAAAATCATCCTCTAATTATATAAAATTTTAAAGAGGTGGATGAATCTTATTTAAAAAAGTCTTCTCAATCATGGATGTTATTACCTTATGGGTAATATTTTCTAGAAAAAAAACTTGATACAAATTATAGTATCAATCTTGAATACATATCAATTTTGAGGGGTTATATTGATGTATTCCCCCACTGAGTTGTATGGCCTTCCACCTTAACATGAGGTTAATATCTAAATTGAAATTATACGTATATATTCAATGCTATAAAATTATTCCAATAAATTGGCCAGTATTAAACTAGAAGAAAATAATAAATTACTATAATAGAATCAAAATATGTGTATCATATACCCATGTGCGTCACAATGAAGTGTAACGATCCAATTTTTCAATAAGAAGGATGTGTTTATGCATCTTTCCATTGATTATAATAAACTCAAAAAGATCATGATAAATAATAAGTATCACATTCCATGGAATTATGACTTGTCTGATCAGCTATGTGAAACCTAATACTTCTATAATATAGAACTACATTAAGTGTATCATCAAATAATGGTGAGGAAGGATTATATGCCCATGAAGTCTATTAGTATAGTGTATGGAAACTAGGAGTTCATTGAAAATCCCATCATACATTCCAATTATCCTTAAATATTCATAGTCTTTTTTAATATAGAATTTATATATTACATTAATCAGACAAACATTTATCAATAATATTTCCTTTTTGAATGAATAAATTCATTAATTAAGGAAGTTATAGAATGTACACGCCCAAATTTATTTATTTTAATCAGATAGAAAATATAGAATGGTATATTTTAAATACTATAAAAAATATTAACCCGTCACAAACCAAACCGAGTCAGCCCTAAACCAGTAACTCGAGATGACCTGTGGGATATCCTGAACGGCATTCCTGATCCCCATGGGGTAGCAACTAGTGTCAGGGATCAATGTAAAATTGATGGGAATGATTTTTCCAATAAATAAGAGAAAAATAAATAAATAAACCAAATAGATAAATACTAACAGTAGAAATTAGATAATGTGTCATAGCCAAATATGCCTCTAAGTGACCTCAGGGTTGAAATCCTCACACACAACCACACTCACTTCATGAGTGATCCAAAACTAGAACCTGAAACTAAAAAGAAAAGGTACACATGAGCACATGAATTCTTAGTATGAATAACAAAGACAAAACACTGAATACATGTATTTTCAATTCCAAAAAACAGTACATTAACACTATAATTAAATACTTTTATAAATATTAGTTTGTTTCAAATTATATTGAAAAAATAGCTTCCCCTTTCAAAATATAGCACGCATCACATTTCATATTCAAAACATAGGGTCCTTTTGATATGAGAAACTAAACTAAACACAAAATCTAAACTATACTGGTCTATGTTAAAAATAAATAAGTTAACAAATCAAGGTAAAATTAATGGAAATTTAATGTAAAAAATAATACATAAAAGTAATCATGGGTGATCCTAGACATCCCTATAAGACCCTTCAACATACACAGTTTAGAACCACCTACATGTGTATGTTGAAGCCCATAAGTCAATAACCACAAGATACCCTTAACTGAATAATCTAGAGGTACATCCCACTTGGCCTATCTATGATCGAGGTGGTACGAACCCATATAATCAGGGTTAGTCTGCAACTGTCACTTGATCCCCTAAAATACACCCAGGAACCTATGGTAATGGAATACTGTTTAAGTGGGAGGTCCTCGCACGAATGAAACACCATACCTCTTACCACCGTACTTATCTACCCCAAGCACAGACATCCCCTATATGATAACCCATCAAGGTAAATCCTAGATATGGGTTCCCACTATATGAATATACATATATACATCACTTCATTGAAATTTATAACATGTCCATCATATCATATAAATATAATCACTATTTTAAAAAACACATTGAATTGCCAATTAGGTATTGAAACTATTTAGAAACCTACATTCTTTTATAAAATACCAAACACCCTAATTTGATTGAAATTCCAAACAGGCCCTATGGGTCTCCAAAACCAAAAACATTTACGAACCATTTCTAAAACTCAATGTAAAACATATCTTATACTTAGATGGTTCCAAAAGGGCATTTAAGACAAACATTCACCAAAAATAATATAAGTTCCAAATGGTCATACCATTTGAGATTTCATTTTAAACCACTTTTCTAAATCATCCAATAGAATCAACATTATTTAAAAATAAAAGATTAATTTAAGGGACAAAGGATTAAGGAAAAACACAAGTTTAACGTTCAATATTTATTTCTGACTGCATCCATGTGTGCTCCTAGTGCACTGATGGACGTTCCAACATCCAATGCCAAAGCCAAAATATCAATGAAAACATTTAAAATAATTTTTAAGAACACAATTGGTCATAAAACCAAATCAATATCCCAGGCGGTTCCACATCCACTAATAAATTTTTAAAACCCCAAAATAGCATTTCCAAAACCTTTTAAAATCTCAATTAAACATCAAATTCACCATTCCTATAAAACCAACATAAAACCATTCCTAAAACAAATCAAAACTTTTTAATTAATGGAAAATTTCCAATTAAGATCAAATTAATTCCAAAACCCATGCATTTTTTCAAAACAAGAATATATAAACAAGAAAATCACATGTTGGAAACATAGATAATTTATTAAAAAAATGGGAAACCATTTATATTAATCATAACCAGATTTCACAGATTATAAATATGATACATAAATATAAAACATATATTAAAAAAATAATGAAATTAATTAATTCAATGTAAAGGTTTAGGTATAGGGATCCTTACCAATTACAAATCAAAATATTGATATAAAAATTAACTAAGATCAAACATTATTGCATGTGTTAAATTTATTTTTTAAAGGAACAAATCCCTAATTTAATAAAACACCTCACATACACCACTATAAAGAATATAGTTATAAACCCTTCAATAAACACATACACCAATTTTTCTAACATAAATGCTCCACAAAAACCTAATTAAATACACAGAAATTATGTGAATAAAATTTTCATATTAATTAAAAATAAAAAAATCATTGGAGTGAATCCGAAAAGAAAACAACAGAATCACCTGCCTCATTGGGGTGCGAATGCAATGGGGATCCATTGGAAGGAGAAACATGCCCCCTTGGACAGACCATATACCATAAAAATAATAGAAAAGTCAAATTTTGGTTTACATGAAACTGTATGCTTTAGTTGAACCAAAAAGGGTTATGTGAATGAGGTAAACACCAGAATTTGTGAAGATGTAGAAGAAGGATTACATTGAAGAGATGACAACAAAACCAGTAGAGATTCGGTGAAATATCTGGACAGATTGCAGCTCACAAGGGGGCGTGTGAGGGGGTCATGCCAGAGAGGAGGATGGTGCCCGAGGGGGTCATTCCGCAGAGAAGGAGGGTGTTGTAGGGGGTCACACCAGAGAGTATGAGGGTGCCGGAGGGGGTCACACATTGTAAGGGAGAGGGAGGGGAGGGTAGCACCATAAGGGAGAGTGTAGGGGAATTAGGCTTCAATAAAAATTAATAATAAGTATAATAATACTAACTTTAATAATAAAAATAATATAATTATTATTTTTTATATTAATATCAATAACCATTTTAATAATAATAACAATAACAAAATTATTATTATTAATAATAAAAATAATAATCTTAACAAAAAAACATTGTTATTATTATTCAGAAATTTACTTTTATATTTTATATTAAACTCATTTTACATTATATCATTTTTAATCAATTTTTAATTTTTAATTTCATTCTATTTATTTATTTTAAATGAAGAGTAGGGAACACGGTCTGCCAGGTCGTGTGACAACTGTGCAATGGCCAAATAACCCTTGAAAATTTCACTAGGGACTACACCCAAACCCCAATTGGAAAGATCAATGGCCAAGAATGAATAAAATAATGGTGTTTCCAATGTCTGGGTGTGAGAATTTTCCACACCATTGAAAATTTCATCCCCTTGAAACTCAACGAGTCAAAAGGTAGCCATGCTTTGGCCCATGTCGGAATAGAATTGAGAGAGAAATCAAGAACCACATGTTGAATATTAACATCACAAGTCACAGCTGACCGATCATGAAGAAAGCATTGAATAAAATAAAGGGAGAACACAAGATGGTTATACTCACCACAATAACTCAACTAGCACATAAACATTGAATCCCAAACACTCCACCTTGAGGAGGGGTCCAATACAGGAACACCGAACCGATCCAAAATAACCTCCATAGCATGAGCGAAACAACTCCACCACCTCAGCCAAGATCAATTGAACCACCAACCTAAACTCCCTCATATTCTCTCGGATATCCAATCCACACCACCCAAATATAAATAAAAATATAACTAAAAGAAAACTTGACACAACAGGGTAATAGAATAAGGAAATACCTTATAACAACACCGCCCAAACTACAAATTTTTTACAAAAATATAAAACTTCGAACACAAACAAATCCAACATCCTTAGAATGAGCGATAAAATAACTCCACTGGAACCGAGAACTCTCAACCTATGAAAGAAACCACCAACACTAGGGAAAATCCACGAGTGGAACTTGACTCAAATAGAAAATCAGAAACACCACCGCTAAATTCCACAAAACACAAAAATAACCAAACGAGCACTTCTAAACTGAGATCAACCCACAATAGGGTTAAAAATACTCAATGGAAAAATTGATTTAGAAAACTAGATTAAAATAAGAAAAACTTCTTAGATTACAATAGAGCATAACCCTCATGATCTCCCAAATAAACGATAAACATAGTATAATGAAAAACATCAATAGTAGAAAATCAATAATGATAGACATTTAAATGTTCCAATCCCATCATGGAACATTATACTAGACTATAGTTTCTCACCATTTTTGACACATTACTATGTGCGAACATCACCCTGAGACCTATGGTTGGGTCCCAGATGGCTGATACATCTTATTCCTCACAGTCTGGCACTAGAATCCTACGATCAAACTCCTTCTTCGAGCTACCCACCATTAAAAACATCTCTATATGACCCAAATGAGAAAAACGATGGCATACCTTCAGAGGGATGTGGAATGTTGACTTCGAACCCTCGAACCTTTGACATTGATGAAACACCACTGAATACCCTGATGAACTAGACTCCAGAATCAACAATGAAGTTTCCTTAAAGACAGGTTCCTCCAGCATGCACTCTTTCAATATAGGGAACAGTTAAGAATGATAGGAAACACCAAATTTTCACCCACATACACATTGAAAACTCACTAATAGAAGTGGTCAGCATTGACCTTTATCATATGATAAAAATTTTTAACACACATGATATCTTCCATCTTCTCAGTATCCACCTCCTCGTGTATAAATAATCGGATAAAAACAGACATAAACACATCCCACATAATCAAATCATACAATGATGGTAGGTAAAAAAGATCCCAAACATCCAAATATGGACCGTCAAATAGACTTAATATAGTGTGCACTCTGATAGATTTGGGAGTTCACAACTCCCTAATGAATCCCTCATCCTATTCAAGCTACATAAATTCCTCTAATGGAACTTGATCAACATAAAGAATGGGCAACGTCCGAGAAGGTCCAAAAACTGGGCATGACACAATGCAAACATAGGAGATATTTCTATGCAACATTATCTGAACAACATAAAAGAACATCATAAAACCTACATAACATAGAAGTAAAATAAAAAAACACCCTATGATAAAATAATGAGCTCCAAACCAAACAAATAAAAACACTACCAAAAACATTTCTTTCAAAATCCACCCTTTTTATTTAAATTTCATAATTGTGTTCTTCTAAAGAAATTTCTCTGAAATCAAAAAACCAAATTTTAAATCAAATTTCAATTTAAAAACCATTTCTATTTTCAATATCACATTATTTTAAGGATATTTTCCTAACACAAAACCATTTTTTACCAAATAAAATACACTCCTCAAATAAAAACCAACATTACAAAACATTTAAACTTTAAAAAATCTTATGTAGGTTCATATGAACAATCAAATGATTGCCCATATTTTTTCATAGACAAATGACAGGACACATATCATAAACACATACCCCCACTTGTGAAAAAAATCATAAATAACTGCATATGACACAACCAGCCATTAAATTTCCAATTCCAAACAAGAACCAAATTTTATAAACAAAATGGCTTTAAATTTAAAAACCCCCTTACCAATTTAAATCTGTTTGAAGAAGAATTTCCATTTCAATCCCATTTTCATATTCAAAATAGAACTTACGTCAACCAAAACAACGACAAATCACAATATACACAAAACTACCAGAGCGAGGTTCTAGTGTCTTTGAACAACTCAGTGACATAGTAGTGGGCCATGACTCTGGTAAGAAATAACACTATGTGGAACATAAATCAAGTACATGGATATCATATGGGTCACCAATCCATGATAAATCACAACATAACACAATATTTCTTCCATTTTCATCCCACAATCCAAAATAATGGTAGAAAACACAATTCCCAGACTACCCCTGGTAACTCGAGGATCAACATGAACAAGGGTTCATGACGCCCTTATCGTAACTACATCCTGAGTCTCAATAGTCGTAATATAAAACTACTTAACACACCAAATAAAAGGGGCCACCACTAGTGCCATTTTTTAATGAACCGACCCTAGTTGACCCTAAACTGGTCACCTGATATAGCTCGCGACATGGCTTGAAGGGAATTTACGATCCCTATGGGCTGAAAACTAGTGTTGGGAAACAATGTAAAATAGTTGGGGAAGATTTTGGACCATAAAGAAAATAAAAATAAATAAATATAAACAAAACAATTTAAAAAAGCAATAATAGAGTAAATAATATAAAGTCTCATGGTTATACATACCTCCAAGTGACCTTATGGGTCATCACCTGACATAAAACCACACTCGTTTTAAGAGTGATAAAAAACAACAACCTGAAACTAAAAATATAATGTATGGGTGAGCATTGAAATTGTCATTAGGAATGCCAAATACAATCCATGTAACGAAACTATTTTCTTTTCTGAAAATATTCTGTTAATGCTAGTTTGATATACATTTATAAAAATATATTTTTTTAAATTTTAATAAACATGCATAGCTTCCCGTTTCAAAATCCATCAAACACCATAATTAATTTTCAAAACAATCTTTTCTTTTTTACAAAAAACTAAACGAAACACCTAATCAAAATAATACAGGGTTGTACTGGAAATAAATAAGTAAATATGTAAGTATACAATGTATGATGAAACTAAAGAAAAAAATTAAATAGGAAGATATAAAATTAACCATTGGTGATCTTAGATATCCCTAAATGGCCCCTAGATAAACTCAATTCAGAACCACCTATCGGCGTTTGGTGAAGACTCTAAGATAATAATAATTGGTCACCCTAAACTGACTTTTCCAGTGGCTCATCCCACCTGGCCTATCTATGATACAGGGGATACCAACCCATCTAATCAATAATGGTCAATAACTATCACTTGATCCCCTAAAATATACATATTAACTGATGTAAATAGTAAACTAAGTATATGGGGTGGGGGGTCACATGCGTGACTGACCTTACCTTCCACCACTACACTTTCCTACCACAAACACTGACATCCCCTATATGATAGACCATAAAATTAAATCCTATATCTGGGTTCCCACTATATAAATATACATATATACATAACTTCATTGAAATTTCCAACTGGTCCATCAAATCACATAAATATCATTACCATTTTGTTAAAAAATGGAATTGCCAACTGGGAATTCATACTATTTAGAAACCGAATTTATTTTAAACAATTCCAAACATCCATTTTTTTCTTAAACATCAAAATGGGACTTATGGGTTTACAAAACCGAAATCATTGACGAACCATTTCCAAAACCCATGGTAAATCATATCCTAAAATAGGAAGGTTCCAAATGTTCCCTTAAGGAAAACATTCATCAAAGATACTCCAAGTACAAAAAGGGAATACCATTTGACATTTCATTTTAACCCACTTTTAGAAATCATCCAATAGAAAAACATTATTTGAAAATCAAAGAGCCATTTAAGTGACCACAAATTATGAAAAAACACCACTTTTGGTCCTTTAAATGGATCTTTGATTTTTAAATAATGATGGTTCTCTTAGATGATATCTAAAAGTGGTTTAAAATAAAATAATAAATTGTAATCCCATTTATAACATATAGTATATTTGTGGAATGTTTGGCTTATTGGCCAGTTTCTCACCTTCTATGTTTAGGATATGTTCTACCATTGGTTTTAGAAATGATTTGTAAATCTATTTAGTTTTGGAAACCCTTAAGGAACATTTTTCATTTCCTGAATAAAATGGGTGTTTGTAATTGATTAAAAGTAATTCAGTTTCTAAAAGTTAGAGTGCCTAGTTGGAAATTCAAAATGGTTTATAAAATGGTGATTATATTTATATTATATGACAACCCAGTTGGATCTTCTGATGAAGTGATGTATATATGTATATGTATAGAGTGGGAACTGCTCTCTAAGATTTCCTATTATGTGTTATCATATAACTGACTTCCATATCTTGGGTAGGCACGATTGGCGGCGATAGGAAAT
Organism: Viscum album; assembly: GCA_963277665.1. Taxonomy (NCBI): domain Eukaryota; kingdom Viridiplantae; phylum Streptophyta; class Magnoliopsida; order Santalales; family Viscaceae; genus Viscum; species Viscum album. Next base: position 1,345,742,813 of record OY728147.1, read on the forward strand.
GTGAGTCATACCTGTGAGGGACATCCACTTACATAGTTTTTTAATACAAAGGGAGCATGGGCATCTTTTAGGGGATAGAGTGACAGTTTCTAACCAAACTCGATTAGATGGGTTGGTTCCCCCTGAATTGTAGACAGGTTAAGTGTTATGTGCCACTAGATTTTCTAGTTTATTGAAACAAGTTATTCGTTGATTTCAGGGCTTCACCATAATTTGGAAGGTGGTTCCGAAATGAGAACATCTGGTGGTCTTCTAGGGATGTTTATGATCACCCATGGTTACGTTAATATATACTTTTTAACTTTCTATTGCCTTTAGTCTCAGCATACTCTATTCACTTACTTATTTACTTATTTATTTTCATCACAACTCTATGTTGATTTGATTATAAGTTTTTTTAGTTTTTTGTATTAAAATGATAGCCTTTTTGAAAATTAAATTATGTGTTTGTTGGATCTTGTAACATGAAGATATATTTGATTCATAAAATGTGAAAAAATTATTTTTAAATGTATTTAAAACTAGTATTAACGGAATTTTATTAGGAATGGAAAATACATGTATTCTGTGGTTTATCTTATGCATCCATTATGAGCATTTCTGTGCTCAGGAATACTTTTTATTTTCAGTTTGAGGACCTCCCTGTTACATATATCTCTTGGATCAAGCTCTATTCAATGTTTGGTGGTGACCATGAGGTCACATGGAGGTATGTGGGGTAATTTTTTTATTAACAATTCAAGTGATTATTTTTATAGTTAAATTTTATTTTCATATATATTTTTTATTATTTTTTCTTGGGCCAAAATCATTCTGGTGGGTTTGTCTTGATTCTTGCCACAAGTTTCTAGCCCTTGAGGATCGAGAAAGCCCTTTCGGCCATGTCGTGGGCTGGCTCAAGTGACTTATTCAGGGTTGACCTGGTCTAGTTCATGAAATAAGCATTTATATTATATTCGTTTTACAATGAACATTATGATTATTATATGTTAAGGATTATGGTAAATAATAATTGGAAAATATAGAAGAATCGTTGGCCTTAATTGGTAGGATCGTACACTATGATACCTAATTATCAGTGATTCTGAGGGAGATTGTGTCACTGGGATTTTTCTATGACTAATATCATGATGATATTCAATAACTAAAACATTAACACAAACTTTTATAAGAAAATTTCATGCTTATAAATATCATTTCCCAAATCTTGATCATCATAACACACCCAAGAATGCAACACCATTGCACAACATACCCTTAGGGTGTATGCAAGTGTAATAAGGGGTTATATATCTCGACCAATGTAGTATAAATTTATATATTTAATTTTTCATAAAATGATTATTATATTTATCACTTTTAATTGTTACTCTATAGTAGATTTATATATTAGTTGATAAAAATTAATATTTTAATATAAAGAAACCAAAATTGTGTTGTGGAAAAATATGTGGTTTAAATTAAAACAATATGTTTGTTAAATTAAAGAATTTTGAAATAAATTTTATTTTCATATAATATTATAATTAAATCATATTTATTTATATAAAAATGAAAATATAATATTATGTAGTCTAATATAATCATTTTATGGGATAGAAAACTGTTATTGTTGTAAAACCCAGTATTTTTCAATAAGTAACACTTTTGATTTAAATGTATAATTTTTCATATTTTTATAATTATTTTTATAAAATAGTTTCATTTTTGAGATTTTAATTTTAAAACTATTAAGTAGTGAATTTTTCATAATTTTCATTGATAGTCATACTTTTTGGTATAAATTTAATATAATATAAATATAATTTTTCTATAATGATATCATACTAGCCCAAAAGTGATGTGATAAAAAATATAAAATACATCCACAACAAAATATAGACATCCCATTTAAAATATATTGTATTTAATTTATTTAAAAAATTTAATAAACTTTTAATGAATCCACCAGAACCTATATGATATTTTGAGGTTTTAAAATAAATTATTTATAAACATGACACGATTCCACATCACCGATGGTATTATTTTAATATGATTGGTTATTGGCCTTATAAAATATATGAAACCAATAATCACGGTCAAAATCTATGCGAAAACCCAAAGGAAGGTTTTTGGAATAGATTATTTTAGCATATAGATTCCAAGACCTATGTTTTGAAATTAATAAATAATTCCCCTCTCATTTTCTATAAATATTCACCCATCCACCTACAACTCTTTACTCAAAACCCATTCATTATAAAGGTCCTCTCTTTATCCCTCAATATATACAACTTACGGTGTTCTTGTGCTATTAATAATCTCCTCCAAAACATTTAGAAGCACCCCTTCAAAGTAAGGAGATTCTATCCCCTTCCCCTTTATTTAATAAATTTATATGTATTATGCCATTGGATTTCAAATTTTTCACTTTGGAATGTTTTTTCACAAACCTCTTACAATAATTATTATTTTCAGGTAATTGAATACCACCATTAACTCTCATTTTTTTCATTATTCTTTATGTAGACCTGTCATACTACCAAAATTATAATACAATTTTCCATGATAAACATTTGTGTAGTGAATAACCATCCCCATTTCCACTCATGAGTATTCACATAGATATAATTATCCTTCATTGATTTTATAATTCAATGTATATAACCATAACACCATAATCATGAGATTAAATTTGATTAATGTAGTTCTTATGTTGTATGGTATCTGTTAACCACTAATGTATGTGAATGGCATCAATTTTCTAGGTGGTCCCAGAATTATATATCCATCCACAACATTGGGTAATGTTTTTATGTAATAAGGTAGCATGTATATATTATAGGAGGTTCTCCCAATCTTGATATTTTAGGATGTTATAGATTATATCCTTAACTTATGCTTATGATGTCATATTTTATATTTTCTTCTACATTCTTATGTTGCCTTGTTGTTATTAACTTATCTCATGCATTAATGCTCATGTTTATGATTATCACTTCATCTATATCATCATGATATTCCTAATAACTAACACATGTTACATTCATCATGTTATGAATTTATTATTCCTTTACTATGATTTATATCTCACACATTTCTTATGTTCGACCACATGATATCCTGTGTGGTCATAAGAGTGATGGAATTTAAAGAGAATGATGAGGAGTTATAAATAATTTTATTTGTGGTCGGTGGCTTACATAAGTGTTAAAGATTCCTAGTAATCCAACATCATACCTGAGTTCAAATCCAGATGGGAGAGAATATCCAAATGAAGTGTAGTTGTAGTGTAGTTGGTATTGTAAAATTTTAGTAGTGTGGGTACTATAGGATGCCCTATAGTGGGGTACTATTGTCGTAGTACTGTTCATTTTAAATGGGATTTTGAACAAATAAAATAGGTCTTCAAGCCATAATTGAGGGTTGGATAGGCGACCTCCAGCAGCAAGATCAGACATATGAAATATTTTGGGTTGATGAATGTGTTAATGGGTCCTTTAACCATGGAATTAGTCTAAGTAGTCAATTCCCTACAGGCCATGTAATGGGTTTCTCTATACCTATAATGAAATAGTTTCATTTGTATTATAATAAAAAGAGGAATTGGCCCCAAATTTTTAAAACAATTATAATAATGTTGTCATATCTCTGTTTCAATTTATTATTTTATGTATATAATTAACCAAATAGTATTGATGATATATGTTTTCATAGTTGGTATCCAATAATGTTTTTGATATTTTTTGTAATTATGATTACAAGGCCTTAGTGATAGCCTTAAAGATAATCCTAAAAAGTTGACAACCTACCAGATTTTGATAAAATAATATAATTTGTCATTTTAAATAAAAAAATACTCTATTGGATATTAAATGTGAATTTGGATCTAATATAGTTTTTCCTAGAGTTAGTAACACGAAAATGTGTGCATTTAGTATTAACTCAATCTTCACCTGGTTAAAAATAATTAGTTCTTGTTTGATACATATTTTGATACTCATGGGGTGTATAATTTATTAAATTCATATGATCATTAAAAACTATAATATTTTATAACATTGGAAATAAAATTTTATATTATGAAATAGACTACAGATAACATAGATTAAAACAAGTAAATTCATTGGTTATGGAATCTATGTCATTTATGAGTTGTCCTTTCAATGTTTATAGTTTTCATTTTATCTGTTTAATATTTTGAAAATTCTCAAACCGAGGTCTATTTTGGATGAAGTAAATTATTTTAACTAGTATCATACTTCATTGTCCATATTTGTTACTTGAAATTAAAATGAAACCATGTGATACTCCCTTTAAAAAAATTTCATTGAATTTTGGTTATGGATTGGATTTCATTATTTAAACGTGACATAAATTTCAGCTTGAAGGAAATCAACCTCTATATCAAAAATAACAATTTTATTCCATACAAGTGAATGGTGCATAGTGAATCCCATCTCAAATAATGATCCCATGAATGAATATTATTTTCTTATGATAAAATGTATCTAGATCAAATGAATGAGACTAAAGAAAAGATCAGCCTTGATGATATATCCATTTTAAGGGAATATGCGGATGTGCATCCTAAATAATTTCTTGGTCTTCCTCCAAACCAAAAGGATGAGTTACATATAAAACACATACTAGATGGTATTCCAATATAAAAGACTCTAATAAAATGGCCACGTTGAAAATTTAGGAGCTAAATAAGAAACTACAAGTGAATATGGATAAAGGGTTTTTATGCCGAAGTGCTTCTCCAAGGGGTGAACCAGTCATTTTCATTAAGATGAAAGATAGTTCAATGAACCTCTTCATTTATTATCATGATATCAAAGATATCATGATAACGAATAAGTATTATTTACTCATACTGATAAAATTTTTGTCTTGTTATGTAGAGTCCAGTACCTCTCTAAGGTGGATCATCATTCATGATATTATCAAATAAATGTGAATTTAGAGGAAATATCCAAGACTACATTTCATTCAATATATGAGTACTAAAAGTTAATAGTAATGTCAGTATTACTCACTAATGTTCTAGAAATCATTATGTATTAATGAATTTCATCTTTAGGAATTACAATAATAAATTATATATAGTCATTATAGAAAATAGTCTTATCTACTACAAAATCAAGGAGGAACATTAGGAGCATATGAATGTTTTTTAGAGTAACATAAAAAGTAAATATTATATGAAAATGTAAGAGAATTTGAGTGTAGCATGGGGAAAGAAAAATTCATGCAAAATGTTATAACAAACAAAGTAACATCCCATGTTTTTTCACTAGAAAAATTCCAAGGAAACAAAATTTGTAGATTGGTGGAGGGTCTATTATTTAAATAGGCCATAAAATTATTATTCCAAGTATTTGAACACCCAAACATGTTGTTTTTAGACTAGGATAAATGATAGATGGGTAACATGGATGTCCCATCATATTTTTGGATCGTCTGGCCCTAAAACATCAAACTTGGTGGAACATGACATAATTCAGGACTTGGATGAAATTGTGTAGCTAGTTCAGAAGGGGTGAGGGTCTCCCATGGTTTTATCTAACCATGCACACTATGCCACATGAATGTGTTACTAGCTGTAGTTTTTTGATAGATGTAAAATTCACAGTTTATGCATGGTTTCCCAGACTGTGTTCATGAACCACATGGCCCTCCTTCATGGGAAGAGGATCAAGGATGATTTTCTCACATATCCTCCATCCTTGAACCTCATTAAGGGGGTAAAATTTCCATTTTCCCCCTCCCACCTTATTTTATTTTCTTCTAATATTCTTCTTCTCTCAATCAAACATAGAATCCCCCCTAAGATGTCCTCCTTCTAGAATTATAATTATGAGGAGAAATATCTCATAAAATATTAGTACCATGCACCTTCATGTATGTTGGATATACAAAGTTGAGTCTTTGACTCCTCTTGTCTCTAATCTTGTTTCATTTTTTCAACTAAAATGATATTTTGGTGTGAGATAACTCACACAATTTTCATGGATTTTGTATTTTTCATTTGATTACAATCGAACCAGACTGAATCAAGGATCGATTTTGGATGTGAGGATTGTAATTGTTATATTGTAGGTGGTTTATAGCTTCTTCTTTGATGTTTAGCTAAATTATTTTGTGTCATGTGAAAATAATACCATGTGAAACATCTTAAATTGTGAATTCAATTTGTAAAACCTAACAGTCTAACTCTAGTATCCCTTTCAAATAAAATTATTATTGGTGGTCTTCATGGACCTAAAGTATTAACCACTATACAGGTGTATATTCTGTAAATTATCGTAGTTAATTAATTAATTTATTTATAATAAAACCCCTCATTGAGGTGTGCTAGATTATAAAATTTAATGAGTTGGTTGATTGTAATGTGAGAGGGTGTTTCTCCCCACAATATCAACTCTTAGTGACCGAACCACCACCTTTGGGATTTGATCATTATCTTATTAAATGAATTTTATGATTCATGTATGGTATTTCTATTATCATGAACTATTTAATAACTCTACCATGTATAGTGATATTTTCCTTGGGAATTCAACTTATCCATAGTACTTTAAACCAATGCATAGTATTCCTTAATAATTGAAAAGAATATTTAATGAATTAAATGGCGTTTTATGGCCATTGACTTTTTATTCTTCAAATTGAAATAGTATAGTGGTGTGTCCCTCTATAGTGTACTTTCCTTATGGAGTGGCATGATTATGTACAAGACCAATTTAATTTCTTTATTCTTGAATTATGAAGATACATTTCCTTTATTTTGTAATTGAAATTAAATGATTAAATTAAAGATGACGTACCTGATTGATAAGTTGGTCCCTATTTAAAGAATGCCATGGATAGGATCATAAGATATTAGAGATTATATCTAACATGGGTGATACTTGTGTCTCTTATTTACGGAATGTATGGATAGAATCATAGGATACCTAATTCATATATATATCAGGAATGATACTTGGTATTCCTTGGATGGGATCATGATGAATTTTTTATAATACCATATGAGTGATACTTGTTCTCTAGGAGAGACTCTGTGATTGGGATTAGTGTCTATATGGTTATATCAGGACTCGAGTGATACTTTGTCCCCTGTGATTGATACCTAGGACAATCATAGGGGGTTTTCTTCACACCTTATCAAGGGGGATACTTGGTATTCTATTTATGTATAAAATTGGATGGAATCTTATTATATTAGTTATTTATAGTTACTATAGAATGATATATTGGATTCCTTTTTAGGATTCCTTGGATGAGATCAGGGTCAATATTATAAAACCTCTAATTGTGAAAAAAAAAGATAATGACTATGGTTACATAGTTGTTATCCATGGACCAATTAAACATTCTAAATAATAAGCATGGAATCTATAATTTTAATTTCTACTTATTTAATGATGACATGTATCATATTTTTTTAGGATAAATTATATTTAGAGGCATTCTAGATTAGGCTGAATCATGTATGGTCATCTTGGTGTCCTTTAAGAAACTTATTCGACTTGCCTAATTTTATTATTTACTACTTCATCTACTAAACATGAACTCACATATACATTATATTCAATAAATGGATTATTCTTAGATACCAATGGTGGTGTCCTACAGAGTATATCTCACAAACTTATTAGGACACCATTGCACTAGGGTACAAGAGAATACCTCATTGGTTGACAGATTAGGATCCTTGGATGATGGCATGTGATTGGAATTGTACATGGGATCTTAATATCAAAGGAATGAGCTAGTACTAAGGATTCTCATGGAGTTAGACATTGGTAATTTGCTAATTTTTTAATACTGTAGTCCTAGTTTTATGTTTTATACATTAAATTATGTAGCATCATTTGGACATGCATGGATTGTTGTATTGACATAGTCCATGTCATTGAAACATTATATTTATTAACTTTTGATGCTACATATTTATTTATACTACTTATTCTAGTTTATATTATTATTCATATCTGATACACCACTATTATACTTTCATAATGAGGATATAGTCTCCCCACTATACCACCATCAGACCCTCGCTACTAGTCTACAACCTCTTGTGTATATGGAGGTGAATTTGAGGCCAAGTGGCATCGGTCTAGATACAATATCATAATCAGTTGGGATGAGATGTCAAAAAGTGGCATCAGAGGTTCATTAACATTTTATTACTATTTTGGGTTGGTAGATATGAGAATAGGAACATATCGGTGCTTCGTAAATATCCAGGATGGGGAGTGATCAACCCACATAGGGGGAAATTCATAGTCTCCAGGGATGTGATTGTTGTTATTGAAGTTTTTATTGTTATAGTTGATTTTATGTTCACTTTAAGTGATGGAAATAGTTTTTGATTCGTACATTTTTAAGTGGCTTATGGTATTTTACCCTTGTCTAGGTATAGAAAGGACATTGCATTACATGAATCACGATAGTCACATAAAAATTAAAATGATATAAATATTCAATGCCATAAATGTGACAACTAGGTCCCGGTGACAGCACAACCACCCCGCCTTAACATGGTTGTCGGCTCCTGGCCTACCAGGTACCACCAGTTGCCCCGCAGACATGTGGGGCCCACCCCCGGGTTCACCCACATGCCCGAATGGATCATCTGACTAATGACTATCCCCAGAGGCCAACACTTGTCCTTTCCAGTGTGATTTGTCCTCACTCACACACACCTAGTGAAACATCCCAAAAGGTCACCCATCCTAATCACTACCCCAGGCCAAGCACGCTTAACATTGGAGTTGTAATCAGACAGGCTCCCAAAAAGGAAGGTGCACCTTGTTAACATAAGTCCTATCATTTAGTCATTTAACCCCTTATCATTTGGGGATGTTATAATCACCCACCCTAGAGCACAACTCCCTCGTTGTGGACTCTACATCTCAACCCAGGCAGTACATCGCACTTAAGGATGGGTACCACCTCTAATACCAAATGTGACAACTGGGTCCCTGTGACAGCACACCCACCCCGCTATAACATGGGCGTTGGGTCCTGGCCTACCCGGTAACACCAATTGCCCCGTAGACATGTGGGGCCCACCCGAGGGTCCACCCACATGCCCGAATGGGTCATCTGACTAATGACTATTCCCACATGACAACACATGTCCTTTCCAGTGTGCTTTTTCCTCACTCACACACACTGAGAAAATTCCCAGAATTTCACCCATCCTGATCACTACACGAGGACAAGCACGCTTAACTATGTAGTTCTAATCAGAGAGGCTCCCGAAAAGGAAGGTGCACTTTGTTGACACGACCCGTCCTCGGGGCCCGTGCTGTGACTACCACAAGCCCTCCTTCTATAGGCCAGGGGCTGGAGACTAGAACCAAGGAGTAATTGCCGGTAAAAAGGGAAGGCATTGCCTTTGTAAAATAAACAAACACCACAGAGCAAGCAAGCAGAAGTAAACACTAAGTAAAAACTGGGCACAATAGTAAGTGCGGAAATGTAAGTGGGCAGAATACATACCCAAACTGGATGTAAATTACAGATGAAAAAGGGAGTACACCAACTGAAAAGTAAAGCTGTAACGTCGAGACGTCCACTATAAGTACCCACCATTCAGGTGGGACTTCTAGTGGATGGCTCGACGTTGTGGCTTTACTTTTCTGTTGTTTTACTCCATTTTTCAGTTGTACATTACTTCCAGTTTGGGTTTTTATTCTGGCCCCCTTACTTTTACGCACTTACTATTGTCCCCAGTTTTTACTTAGTGTTTACTTCTGATTGCTTGCTCTGTGGTGACTGTTTACTTTACAAAGGCAATGCCTTCCCTTTTTACCGGAAATTATGCCTTGGTGCTAGTCGCCAATCCCTGGCCTATGGAAGGCGGGATTGGGGTAGTCACGGCACGGGCCCCGAGGGATGGGTGTTGAAAAATTGGTATCAGAGGTGGTACCCAGCCGTAAGTGCGATGCACTGCCTGGGATGAGATATAGGGTCCACAAAGAGGGAGTTGTGCTCTAAAGGGTGGGGGTGATTGTAACATCCCCAAATGATAAAGGGTTAAATGACTAAATGATATGACTCATGTCAACAAGGTGCACCTTCCTTTTCGGGAGCCTATCTGATTAGAACTCCACAATTAAGCGTGTTTGGCAAGGAGTAGTGATCAGGATGGGTGAACTTCTAGGAAGTTTCCCAGGGTGTGTGTGAGTGAGGACAAAGCACACTGGAAAGTACATGTGTTGGCCTATGGGGATAGTCATTAGTCAGATGACCCATTCGGGCACGTGGGTGGGGCCCACGTCTCTGCATGGAAACTGGTGGGCGGGGCCCAGTTGTTACATTTGACATATACCTAAGTTATCAGGATATAACCAGGAGCTGCGGTATCTGTACCTACCCTTATGGTAGGATCTGAGGTGGATGACCCATGAGCTGCTTCTTTTCTTCCAGCTGCTTGTCTTTTCTGTTGTACTTTACCTTCAGTGGTAGTTGTACCTATCTGTTGGGCCTGTATTCTGGCCCCTTGTACTTTCAGAACTTTTGTTACTACTGTAATTCGTGTTTTCTTCTACTTATACTCTTATGGTGTTTTTGATTACGTTTATAAAGTTAATTCCTTCCCAGTTATGCGGATTTACGCCTTTGGTGCTAGTCGCCAGCCCCTGGCCTATGGTAGGCGGGCTTGGGGTAGTCACGGCAGGGGCCCTGAGGATGGGTCATGACAAATGAACCAGGAGCTGTGCTATCTGTACCTACCCTTCAGGTAGGATCCGAGGTGGATGACCCAGGAGATATTTCTTTTCTTCCAGCTGCTTGTCTTTTCCGTTGTACTTTACTTTCAGTTATAGTTGTACCTATCTATTGGGCTTGTATTCTGGCCCCTTGTACTTTCAGCACTTTTTTTATGTCTGTACTTCATGTTTTATTCCTCTTGTACTCTGGTTGTGTTTTTTTTATGATTATAAATGCAACGCCTTCCCAGTAAAGGGGATTTACACATTTGGTGCTAGTCGTCAGCCCCTGGCCTATGGAAGGCGGGCTTGGGGTAGTTACGACACGGGCCCCTGGGGATGGGTCATGACAAATTAGTATCAGAGGTGGTACCCAGCCTTAAGTACGATGCACTGCCTGAGTTGAGATGTAGGGTCCACAACGAGGGAGTTGTGCTCTAAAGGGGGTGGGGGTGATTGTAAAATCCCCAAATGATAAAGGGTTAAATTACTAAATGATATGACTCATGTCAACAAGGTGCACCTTCCTTTTCGATAGCATGTCTGATTGAACTCCACAGTTAAGCATGCTTGGCCTGGAGTAGTGATCAGGATGAGTGACCTTCTGAGAAGTTTCACAGGGTGTGTGTGAGTGAGGACAAAGCACACTGGAAAGGACATGAGTTGGCCTGTGGGGATATTCATTAGTCAGATGACCCGTTCGGGCATGTGGGTAGACCCTGGGTTGGGCCCCACATGTCTTTGGGGAAACTGGTGCTACCTGGTAGTCCAAGACCCGACGACCATGTCAAGGCGGGTGGTTGTGCTGTCACCGGGACCCAGTTGTCACAATTGGTATCAGAGGAGTTCGGTTCTACCGAAAATCTTGTAACTCTGATATTTATTTCCTGTGAAGCTATAATGATAAGGGTATCGAGTGTGGTTTTCAGTTTAGGGAGTCCAGTGTTTGTACAGGCGGCCGATGTATCCATACACCAGGACCCTGAGAACTGATTTCCGACTTTTTGCATGAAAACAATGATTTCGTGTGTGTTTCAAGAAGTTTTAAAAGTCTGCTCAAACCAGGTCAGCTCACCAGGTATAAATCGTTTGACCGTGTAATGATTGTTTCTTTCAGGATGCTTCCCCGTGGATGACTAGCTAGAGTCCCGAGAGTTGTACGTACTGACAGCCCTTCGAGCGATGTTGCCTCAGTACAGGGCCCTATCCCAGTTGAGGCACCATCGGAGGAACCATCGGTACTACTACCCGTTGGGCCACCGATGCCACGAGCCCCAGCAGCAGAGGTTGCACGTCGCTAGAGCGCACTGCACGATTTCCAGCGCCAGAGGCCACCAAGGTTCAGGGGAGAGACGGACCCACAGGCAGCTGAGGATTGGCTGGAGGCTGTGGTGAGAGTCTTCAGGATAGTTGGGACACAAGTAGACTTCATGGTGATCCTTGCTGCCAGCCTTTTTCAGGCAGCAACAGGCAGATGGTGGAGCCTAATGCTCCAGATGCATGACATGGCGACACTTCTGTGGGAAGAGTTCGAGAGCCTATTCTGGGAAGAGTTTTTACTAGCAACCCTTCGAGCGGTGCGTATACAGGAGCTACTACATCTATAGCAGGGTAGCATGACTGTGGTATAGTACTCAGTGAGGTTCACAGACCTCTCGTTCTGCTCCACAGATATGGTACGGGACCCGTTCTTTAGGGCCTAAACCTTCGAGCAAGGGCTCAGGTGAGATATTAGAGCTTCTGTTGTTTCTCACAGCATCCCGATGCAGACAGGGGTGTTGTAGAGTGCCCTCTTAGTGGAGAGTTTCCTTACTGAGTAGTCTCCAGCATCAGAACCCACCACTAGCCGGCATGCGGCAGAGTCTTCAGTAGCAGGCAATAGGCAGATGACAGAGAGGACCAAAAGTACCAGACCTATAGGTGGTTGACCGCATGACTCAGGGTCGGTAGTGCAAGGCACCAAGGGGAATGATAGAGCCAGACCTGCCATGCAGTGTTACTCCTACGACGGGATTGTTCAAATGGCATGTAACTGTCCGAACCGCCATGCAGATGACCAGCAGTTAAATGAAGAACCTCCCCGGCAGAGGAAGAGGTTCGATCGAGGCGGACCGCTAGGAGCAGAAGGCCGAGGGAGGGGAGCTGGTCATGCAGCTAGAGGTGGACGACGCTTCGAGGTGTTTCCACCACCACCACCAGGAGGTCCACCCCGACCGCAGGGAATAGGTGGACATGGGAGAGCTCAGATTCAGGCTGCAGAAGTGTACGACTACAGAGCTCTGGAAGCAAGTGGTCTGGAGCAGAACTAGTGGTTTCCTTTTGTTCTTCGTACTTATAGTTCCATGTTGGTGTTACATTTGTGTCCTTGTAGTATGAGTCGAAATAATAAAAAGTCACTTACCTTTGTGACATTTTCTTCATTCTTTTTTGGGTACTAAGAGGTTTCGGTTTAAACTGTTGACTGGACCATCACTTTCGAGATTCCTACGGGAGGAGACCTAGTTACCTCACGCTGATACCGACAGTGTGACTCGACCCTTAGAGGCGAGAGTGATGGTTGGATCTCTTGGTAGTAACGTCGAGGCCTTACAACGTCATCCATGGCATGAATATATCATTCATGTCTGGATTGACTATATTAGGGATAGAACGTGGTTCATCCAGGGGATGAGACCGGGTTTCCCTTTTTGGAAAAGAAGAAATATTAGCAGCTCTTGTGGGACAAGAGATGGTCCAGGCCATGACAGAGAAGGTCCAGGTCATCCAAGAGCCGTTGAGGACTGCTCAGAGCCGACAAAAGCCTTATGATGACAAGAGGCAGAGACCACAAGAGTTCGAGGATGGTGACCACGTTTCCTTACGAGTGTCACCTCGATGTGGAATTACAGAGATTTGGCTGAGGGAGCAAGTTATCTCTGCGCTTCATCAGACCCTTCAAGGTCCTCTGCAGGGTAGGCGAGGTGGTTTACCGCCTGACCATTCAACCGATGTTTCACCAGGTGCATGAAATCATCCATGTACCTTGGCTGAGTAGGTACGTGCATGATCCTTCACACATCATCGACCTTAGGGAGTTGGATGTCGATGACAGTGTGACATGCGCGGAGATTCCAGTGGATATCGAGGATTCACAGGTGCAGGTCCTAGGTGAATGATCGATTCCTCAGATGCACTTTCACTGGAAGCACATGAACCTCCAGGGGAGCACCTGGGAGCGGAAGGCTTAGATGCGTGCTCAGTACCTCTTTTGTATCCCTAGTTTGTGTTAAAGCTTTACAGGGATGTAAATCCCTGAGGAGGGAGTATTGTAATGACCCAGAAATTTAAAGGAAATTTTTTCTTAATTTTTTTTGGGATTTTACAAGAACGTAGTTTCTAACGGCACCTGATTCTAAGGCCAGGTGTGCCCAGAATCATTTTCCGAAGTTTAGCTCGGGTGCGTTCAGTGAACGAATGAGCAGGTTTTCCTAACATTTGAACCATTTCTCAGAATTAAAATCTGAGGACACCGATGGAATCGCAGCGTAGATAATTTATTAGAAAAACCTTTTCCGGAGTTGCGTTTGCTTGGTTGGGGTTTAAATTTTTGGGTTATGTAAAGGAATAAAATAAAAGTGGTGCAACCAATTTTATTTTATTTATAGTTGTTTAACCTAAGCTAAGTGGTAGAAGTGCGACACACTATATCCTACTCCACTAGGTAGGATATTTGGGGGGTGGGTCCCACACAAGCCCCACCTTTTCAACTTCCACGAAGCCATCACATTTAATTAGTTAACACACCCGCACCCCCTTTAAATATAAGTCAACTCTTGCGTTTAAACTGAATATGAAATGCCTCTTTTAATTGGGCGGTTTAAATGTTTCAATTTAATCAATTAATTGACTGATTCAATTTTGAATTTCATAGTCGTTTGGCTTGTGTGTTAATAAAATAAGACATGTCTTATTTTATTAAGTGGTTCGTTGTGCGTGAAGGCTTGGAAGAAATTACTCAAGGTCTTGAAGTTCTTCTTCCTCGACAAAGAACATGAAGAACGCCGACCTCTGACGAAGGTCGACATGAAATCTGGAGCTTTAGAGATCGATGACGCGACGCCGATGAATCTTTTCTCCGTGACGTGAAGATTCCCCTTCCGCGACACCTTCTTTTGCGATGTGCAATTCTACGACGAACCCCCATTCAGATTTTTCTTCGAGGTAGTGGATTTATTGTTTTTATTCATGAATTCTTCCGTCTTTCTTCCTTGTTTCAATTGGACCGCTTGCTATCAATTAATCGGAGGGGGTCGGACCGCACAAACACGGCTGACCCTCCTCCATTGATTATGTTGATTAACCATGATGTGGTTTGGAACGGAGATGGCATGTTGTCGCCGCACCGCGCGGAATCAGGAGGCAAGGATGTGCGGCGTCGGTACGCCGCACCGTTGAAGTCGAACAAGGTCGCGGCGCCATCGCGTCGCGCCGGAGAATCATGTAAACACTGTGGCCAGATCGAGGCCACGGCGGAGGGGCGCGGTGTCGTCACGCGGCACCGGATGGATCAAGGCCGCGACGGAGCACGGAGCGGCGGCTGGTTTCCGGCCACCGGCGTCGGAGCAGGGGGGACGGGACCAGCCGGTCCTGTGGCGGCAGCAGCCAGCAGGCTAGAGCGGGCCGGCCAGTCAGAAGAGAAGTCGGGGGTTCGTAACCCCCGGCTTGTCGGACAGCAGCGCCCCCCCACATGGGGGCAGCGCCCCCGCCCCCCCCCCCCCCCCCTCAACCGCTCAGCCGTTGCGGCCGAGCCACCTGGCCGCGCCAGCCGGGCCGGGCCGCGCCCAAGCGGGCCGGACCCGGACCTGGGTCAGGTCACCCAGTTCGGGCAGACCCAAGGGGTCTCGGGCCGGGTCGGTCAGGGCCCGAAACCCCCACTTCCGGACCACTTTCGGTGTTTTCCCATAACATGGACTACAAACCTACAATCGACGCACCGTCCGCTGTGATGCGATACTTGGATCGAGCCGGTAATTTCGGTTTATTACACTCAAGGATTCGGAAAACTTTTGGATCGGCCTGGTTGGTTCAAATATGAAACCAATAGGGCCTTCAGAGATGAAACGTTTATATCTCAAGCTATGGACATACGATTGACGTGTCGTCAAATTTGTTGGATTCTTATTGATGATACGAAACTTTTTACACGCTTCGCCTGAGTTTTGGATGCAGTTGGATAGTGGCCGGTTTGGATTGTACCCGAAATCCAACCGGGCCCCTGGAACGGAAAAACTGATAACTTTCAGACTGGATGTCTATTTGAAGAACCGTCAGCAGCGTTGGTGATCTTTTTAAGAAATGTTCCCTATGATTTGACCCTATGAGATTTCAGGGTATAGTTGAGGTACGGCTGGGTTGGTTTGCACACGAAACCAACAAGGTCCCTAGGACGAAAAGGCTAATAACTCACAGACTGGGCGTCTGTTTGACGCGTCGTCTATTGAGTTGAGACCCCTCTGACGAGGTGGTCCTTTGAGATACATCTTCAAGGGACTTTGTGATACTTGGAGTATCAACTTGTATCTTGTGGAGTGGACCCTCCTGGAGATGAGCGTACAGAGTACGGAGACCGTGTAGCTAGATGAGACTTGATGATTGTTTGTCCGATTCGATTCGGTGTGAATAGCATAGCCCAATGGGGAGCCCTACATTGTGAGGTAGGAGACCCAAGGCGGAGGACCACTACTTTGTGAGGTGGCATACCTGTGGTACTCGATTGGAGGAGTACCTTTGTAGGCTATGAGTGGGAGCACTACTGTGTGATGTAGCAGACCCATGGCGGAGGAGCACTACTGTGTGAGGTGGCAGACCCGCGGTACTCGATAGGAGAAGTAGCTCAGTAGTCTTAGGTTAGTGAGCAGTACCTCGGAGTCATGAAATGATCACTATACATTCCAGAGACTGAGCTCTTCAGCAGTTACGGTTATGATAATGAAAATCCTGGTTTAAGCTGAGTCCATGACGTCTGTGTTTCCTCATGATTGAGATGGGTTACTTGATATCTTAGGTTTAAGTATGGGCTTATAACTAAGTAAGGGTTATCTGTTGAGATCCTTATTTTTGGTTATCCTTGTTAGATTTAGTGAGACCTTGAGAGTCGTGGGGTCCCTACTGAGTATCGTATACTTAGCCCTGCACGGGCTATGCCCGCACCTCATTGTGTTGGTTGCAGACTTCGGGAAACGCTAACAGAGGCCGAGTGTTCGAGGACTGGACGGTACCCAGTGGTGGACGTCACGGTGAGACGATACTCGGAGATGGTTGATGGGCAAGAGCATTTTGGAGGCTATCTATACATACCCTTCGGGTAGGATCTGTGGTGGATGAACCAGGAGCTACGCTATCTGTACCTACCCATTAGGTAGGATCTGAGGTGGACGACCCAAGAGCTGCTTCTTTTCTTCTAGCTGCTTGTCTTTTCTGTTGTACTTTACATTCAGTTGTAGTTGTACCTATCTGTTGGGATTTTATTCTGGTCCCTTGTACTTTCAGCACTTCTTTTACTGCTATACTTCGTGTTTTCTTCCGCTTGTACTCTGGTTGTGTTTTTGTTTACGTTTATAAAGGCAACACATTCCCAATTATCGGGATTTACGCCTTTGGTTCTAGTTGCCAGCCCCTGGCCTATGGAAGGCATGCTTGGGGTAGTTACAACACACGCCCCGGGGGATGGGTCGTGACAATATAGGATTCACTTATAACATATTTTGAGATTTATTGACATTCCTTGTGTCTTTATTATCATGTTTTTATATATCATTTTACGTAATTTTGTAATATGATTGTTTTTATACATGTTTAGGTATTTCATTTGGATTAATATTATGTAATATGATGTGTTATTTGCCCAGTATTTTTACATGTATAGTATGAATTAGTGGTTTTAGTGTTCTGGTTATCATGTTTATTTGTGTTCCATGTTTGGGTTTTTCCCTACATACATATTAGATATCAATGTAAATTCATCACATTTTTGTTCTTATTATTGGAACCAAGGCTTCATGAAGTGTGTTTCACGAGGACATGATGATTTTGATGGTGTTTTTTACGATTAAGATACTTTCTTTGTGAGTGGTGCTTTGTGGTGGTGCATTCTGGCAGTTTTAAGGGATCTGATGGAGAGAACTGTAGTTATGATGATCATTGTGTAGATAGAGATACACCACAAAGATGATTTTGGTTGATCTATATTTTCCACCTAAATAAGTTGAACTCCAAATTCGACCGTTCCTATAAATAAGAGGCCACCCATCCTCATTACAGAAGATTTTAAGAGAGAAAATAAAAGTTCACTTTGACATCATGATGAAAGGGGTTCTCCATGAAGCATATTGTTCTATTTGATCTTGAGATTCAAAAACAAAATTTTAAAGTCTTGAATTATTCCAATTCTTCTATGTCATTTGATATTCATGATGATGGTGTATTCCTCATTGGTTATGTGAGCTTTGTGAAGTACCCTTCTTTACGAGGTAGAGATATCTATGAAGGGTTATGATCTATGAGGATTAGAGCTCTATGATAGGTTGTGCTTTGAAAGGTGGTGTTATTTGTGAAGGGTTGTTCATTGCGGAGGGGATTTGTGATGGGATGTTTTTGAGTATCAGGGTTGATTGGTCAGGGATTTCAATGATAATCTACATAGGTTTTTTTTGCAAGTAGTGTCTCATGCTGGAAAAAGACAAAGACTAAACTTCCAATCTATTAAGGTGACATTCAATTCGATAAACTGAGTCAGGATTCTGTCAAAGTTGTGAGCTAGGGGAGTTTATGGAGTCGTTCTGAGGGAAGAAGTGATATATCCATGGTTTTTAAGGTATGGGTGCCTGACATAGAGTTACTATGAAAAAACTCTTGTACTCCACAACTGGTGAAGATTAGTGGATTTAGGTACGACCGACGCACTGTCAGTGTGTGCTACATGGGTGTGGCCCTAAGTGGTGAACAATGTAAAAGTTTTGTGTCATATCCTTGCTTTCAATTGAGTGATATATTTATCAAGTTCCTACAAACGTGGGAATAATATCCACAACATTAAAAAGAAAAATATGACACCCTAATTTACCCATCACATCTCTGGGTGTTCTGGGTTCTTTCAAGTTGTGTCGGAGATACGTTGCTCATGTTTTATATATCTTATACAGTCATGTAGAATTAATCCAATATCAATGGATTCCACCTCTTCTATGGAATTAATTTTCAGATTTGGATGAACAGAATGAGATCTCTTTAATGATATCATAGAATGGAAGTCATATTTTCTACTATAAAAGGAATACATGTTATGGATCCAACAGGGTTGGTGATGACTAGTGTAAAAAGAAAAATTCATGATGACGATACTAAAGCGCATGATCCTCTAACCGCATCCATTTCTGATCAGATCTATTAAAAGGTGATGAGTTGCGCCTCAGCAAAGTCTATGTGGGTGAAAATTGAAAATATTTATGAAGGTGATAGAAAAGTAAAGGAGGTGAATCTACTATTCACTCACAATAGGTTTGGTGATCTGAAGATGCATCCAAATGATAATGCAGACTCCTTCTTCAATTGAATTACTAATGTGGTAGGATCAATTTGAGGTCTATGTTAGAAAATCAAATACCTTGATATTGTGGAGAAAATATTGACAATACATCCACCGCTATATAATGAAAAGCAATCATCCCCTGAGGAAATAGATCATTCCAAAAATTCTATAGATGATCAAGTGAGTATCCTGGTGGCATATGAAATGAGAGTCAAACCAGAAGTTGTTATGACTCGTGTGAGCAATGAAATGGAGTTCAAAGCAATGGAAAAACAAATAATTGTAGAGGATAGTAGTGGTGAAGATGATAAGGAAAAAAATTATTTCTATAATTTCCAAGAAGGTCGAGAAGGTAAAATTGAAAGTTAAAGAGAATATACCTCTATCTTTGTTTTTTTGTGGAAACATTGGGAACATTTCTTCTAAGTGCTCACGAAAGTTCACAGACAAAGAAGGAGAAGATGAAAACATTGAGAAGACTCAGAAAAAGGTTTTCTTAAGAAGGGTGAATTCAAATCTAGAAACAAAGTACATATAAATATATTGGTCTATAAAGATGAAGATGGTGATAATGAAATCTGTAATGAAGGAGAACCAAAATTTAAAACTAGACACCATACTTCAACGATGGCTACAATTTAAATGTCAAATACATCAATAAATAAATCTAGAGATAACCAGTTGAAAACTAATTATGATCCTAAAATACATTATGAATAATATTTTGTTTGAATTTAGAATAATTGTATGATATGTAATAAGTGGAAATAAATTGTCAAAGAATCATTAGAATATGTTGATCATCATGGAGATAAAATTGAATGAATAGAAGAACTGTTGAAAGTATAGTCATCAATCCGTAAAAAGACACATTATGTATTTGAACTAAATCTCAAAATCAATGAATAGGAAAATGTCATGAATGACCTTACCTCGAAACTAGAAGAGATATCCAAATCTATTTGGGTTCAGGAAGTATAAGTTGTTACTCTTAGTATTATGGTCAAAAGTGAATCAATTTCAAAATATGCAAAAAATAAAATACATTTTCATAGGTTCTCGTATTCTATGATATTTGAGGGAGAAAAATGAGGGTCTGATGGATTTGACATGATTTTGACAGACCAAAGACCCACATGCCATGGAAATTGTGGAATATATTGTGATGTCGAAACATCAAATGTTGTAAATAAAGTGAACTAGAATAAAGGCATGGTGAAAGCAGATCATGTTGAAAAATCATTCGAAGAATAGAAAAAGAGACCCTTAAATCAAACTGAAAGGAGAACAGAAGACTATCCTCGAGCATCCAGAAATAACATTAAGTGAATCATTTTTCCCAAGGAAGAAGGCATGAGGAAAAATAGAAGTGATAAGACATTTCCTCTCATGAAGTGTCAGTTCTGTGGATATCTAGGTCATACTGTGTCATATTGCGAAGAGGCATGAAGCTATCGAAATGGGGGGGGGGTCTAGTAGTTCAATAAAGGAGAACAAGTTTATATCCTACTATTTATAGAAGAAACAATTTCTATGGACATTCTATTCTTTTTTTTAACATGGGACATAAATTAATTTATTATAGGAATAGGTGTGACATGGAAACATCATAATGAATTCCTAGAAATGTCAAACCTCATCAACAATATTGGGTTTTTCTTTCAAATAAGTTTTCTCCTCCAGAAGAAGATTATTACTATGAAGAACCTATATACTTGGAAGAGTGAATTGAAGGTCCATCTATTTACTACACTCAATCCAGTGTCTCATTGAATGAATAGAAGAAAATCGATAAATCCAAACATGGGGAGGTAGACCTCAATGGTACAAAAAGTATCAACATCTGGATTATGTACAGTGGTATTTCATCTCAAATGATAGGTAATAATGAAATTTTAATGAATGTCAATATGGGGTTTAATGGAATAATATAGGTTGGTAATGATGGAGCTCTGAAAATCAATGGAAGTGGAAGTACTGAACTAGATAACAGAGAGCTAATGAAAATTGATGTCATTTATGTGGATGGTCTATGTCATAATCTCCTTAGTGTGGGTCAACTATGTGACTCAAGAATTATAGTTACTTTTAATCTATAATGTTGCACTACTAATAGAACGAAATAAAATTCACATATGAATGGATACAGAATAGAAAAAACTTATATCACGTTGATAGTAAAGAAAAAATTTGCTACATGACTGTTGAGGAAGAAAATAACCTATGGCATCGTAGATTTGGGCACATCAATAAATATGACATGGAAAATGTATAAAACTAAATATTGTCATAGATATTCCCTACCTGATGTGAAAACGTGTATGTCTTTTGATTCTTACATTCGGGGAAGCCGGTCTACAGTTCATATCATCCAAATAAGAAAATGGCATCTTTTATTCATGATCTCATTAATAAAAATATATGTGGCCTGATAAATGATTCCAGAAATCATATAAAATGGTACACCATTCTTTCCATAGATGCTTATAGTATAATGGAATTTTTATTGGTTATACACAGGAAACGAAAAGTGCTTGACTAAATGAAAAAATATCATCGAATTGCCGAGAATGATACTAGACAAACTGTAAAAGTGATCTGATCTGACAATGGAAGAAAATACACTTCTATTTAATTTTAAAATTACTTGGATAAAAATGGGATACATCGTGAGTTAGCTGTTGTGAGAACTGCATAGCAAAATGGAGTTGTTGAGTACAAGAATCGACAGGCGAACAACATGGAAAGAACAATGTAGATTGAGAGTCGTATTCCTCAACCATACAAGAAATAGGTTTTTCAAGATCCAGTGCATATTAAAAATTGAATATGGCTTTATATTTGTGAGAAAATGACACCATATGAATTTTGGAATTGAAGGAAGCCCTCTATAAAAATCAGTCTTGTTTTTGGAAATAAATGCTTCTTCAGAAACAATGAATGAAATCAAACGAAGTATGGTGACAATGTAGAAAAAAGAATATTCCTTGGATACTCAATGAATTGAAAACCTACTAGTGTTTCCAAAAGCTATTAGGAAGGATTGTAGAAGGTAGTTATTTAAAGATCATTGAATATAAAACCACAAATGATTCATGAATTTCATATGATGATGTGACATTAGATGATGAAGAAAGTAAACAAGGAGAAAATTACAATATAGAAATATGGGAAGGTGTACAAAACTCTTAAGAGTCACATCATGATTTTGACTCAAAAGAAGAATCTGACATGGAATGCTTGGTTATAGAGAATTAAATTCAATCTAAAAGGTTGAATCGAAGAGCATAAATTGATCAATATAATATAATTAGGTATTAGACTACACCCACACAAACAAGGGGAATGAGGAATAATACACAATCCGCATTACTGTCAGTTGTGGAACAATCCTCATTTAATGAATCTAAAACGGATGAGTCATGGGGGAAATCCATGAATGAATATTTACATCAGATTGATAATAATCAGACATAATACTTAGTCAAGAGACCCAAAGGTAACAATGTGATTGGTACAAAGTGTTTTTCAAAAAAAAAATTTTAAGATCATGGAAATGTGGTAGAAAACTTGTGGGATGCGTTTGTAAAGGATACTAAGAAATTGAACATGTTTATGTTGAAGAGACTTTTTCTCTAGTAGAATGACTTGAGAGAATCAGGTTATTTCTCTCCCTGGAATTCAAAATTGGTTAAATTTTTTATCAAATAGTCAATATGACAACATTCCAAAATGGAGTTTTGGAAGAAGAAGTCCACATCGAACAACATGTGGGGTTCCTTGCTTGGAAATGAGGAAATGAAGGTTTTCAAATTAAGGAAGTATTTCAATGTCATGAAATAGGCAACATGAGTGTTGTAATCTATGTTGGACTCTTATCTATAAAATCTTGAGTTTAAAAGAGGAAGAGTGGATCACAATTTATATGTGAAGAATTATAAAAAGTATCAATTCATGGTATTGGTATACGTGGATGATATTATTTTTGGTGGAAGAAGGCATGGATCAATGGATAAATTTTAAAATCACATTAAAAAAGAATTTTAATTTTTCATGATTGGTTAACTCACATAAATTTTAGTGTTTAGCTGATTCAAGAAAATGTATTACACATTCATTTCAGAAGAAAAATATTCAAGATAGCTGATTAAAAATTCAATTTGCATGTTTCCTAACCAATGGCTTCTCTGATTTCAGTTGGAATAAAACTGAGAATGAATGAGGATGGGATTTCTATAGATCCCTCAATGTATAAGATAATCCTAGGAAGCCTGTTGTACCTGAAGATGACAAAACAAGATATTTTTTTTGGAAGATGCTTAACGGCCCACTTTCCAAGTAATTTAAAGGATGAAAAATTGTGGCTGTGAAATGAACCATGAGGTATATTCAAGGTACTCATAATTACAGATTATACTTTTCTGAAGGAAGTTATATTGAACAATAATAATTTTATTATGATGACTAGGCAAGAGATGTAGTTGAAAGAATGTCCACTAGTGGTGGGGCATTCTATATTGGGAAGAAATTTTTTGGATGGTTGAGCAAGAAATATGATAGTACATTGTTTAGTAATGATGATGCTAACTATATCTCCACTACCATGGTATACACTTAGATAATATGGATCAAGGAGAAACTGATTAACATAGGTGATGAGGTGAAACAACCAATGTTTATTTAATAAGATAGTAAGAGATAAAGTGATTTTAATAAGAATCATGTTCATCATTATCCTACAAAACATAGTGAAATTAGATATCACTTAATTAGAGAAAAAATTGAAAAAGGAACGATCAAAACAGACCATGTGGGATCTAATGAGAAAGTGGATGACATTATTACTAAGCCACTGTCAGTGGTTGTGTTTGAGAAACATTAGTTGAACTGTAGCATTCGGCCACCTCCTAGTGCATAATGAGGCCACTCCCCCTCCACCTCCCCAATTGTTTAAACTATGTTAATCTATTTTTGAAAGTGATGATGGTTTATTTAAGAAATATGATCCAGGGGTAGAATATTCTAATATCCACATTGTACAAATATCGGTCTTTGTGTTTATTTCCTCTGGGGGAGAAATGGATAAATTCATTACTAAATTCTTTATTGAAATCACATGGTCTCAAGATGGAGAATTTGAAGGTAGAAATGAAATTTAGGGGGTATGACTGTCTGAGATTTCCTTAGAACACATGATAACATGATTCATGTCTTACCTCTTGTTTTCTACATCAAGAATTTCTCAGGTAGCCATAGAGTGTTGGCTGAGTTGTTTCTTGTGTAATAGGTGATTATAGTGGTCGGTGCTCTATTGAATTCATCTGACGATTGACAACAAAACCAAAGGGGGAGATTTTTTGAACAAAGGCTGTTCTATGCTAAAAAAGGGGCAAGGTTTGTTCTTGTTGTCAATCATCTCATGGATGATTAGGGATATTGCAATGAAAATGATCATATAGTTCAATCTATAAGCAGTTTTGAAGGTGATGTCGTTTCCCAGTGTATTCCAAATTTTTGGGGTCTAAAATTTTGAGAATGTAAAGAATTATGAAAAGTGCATTTTATTGATGGTCTCATGAATATTTGGAAAATGTATTAGTTTTATAGATATGGGATTCATGATGTGTGTTTCAAAAATAGCTGAAGATTGTGATGTTGAGCTCTTTGATTAGGAGACATTCATTTCATGTGGTTCTTCGAGGTGGTGCATTATGGCAGTGTGAAGGGTTTTTACCGAGAGCATGGTGGTTATCAAGAGCGTTGTGAAAAGGAAGATATGACACGGAGAAATATATTCCAATCCAGATTTCACGCCAGAAGAATCAGATCTTTGCATTCCACTATTCCTATAAATAAGAGGCCACCTCTCTTCATTATGGATGACTTGAATATAGAAAATCCAAGATCGCTTTGAGTTCATGAGGAATGGTGTGCTCCATGAAGCATATTGTTCCATGTGAGCTAGAGATTCGTGAAGAGAATTTTAATGTCTTCAATGGTGAAAATGCTTCTATGTTATGTGAGATTAACAAAGATAGGGTGTTCCATATTGGCTTAGTAAGCTTCACGAAGTACGTTTCTCTACAATGAGTGATCACTGCAAAGGGTTGTGCTCTACGAGGCAGAGAGCGCCGCGATGGGTTGTGCTTTCAGAGGGGTTGTGATCTATGAAGGGTTGTTATTTGAGAAGGGGGTTTGTGAAGGGAATTTTGGAGTCTCAATTTTGAGTGGTCAGGGATTTCAATTGGCATTTAATCAGGTCTTTGATGTAAGTAGTTTCTCATACTTGACAAAGACAAAGAATTCAATGCCAATCTATTGAAATGGCCTTAATGTCAATAAAATGAGTTATAATTATATCATAGTAGTGAGATAGGAGATTTTACTAAAGTGTTCTGAGGGAAGAAGTGATCCATCACTGAATTGTTTTTAGGGAAGTGTGTCTGGCATAGAGTGACTATGACCAAACTCTTGTAAACCACAACTGGTGAAGATTAATGGATTTAGGTATGACTGACACACTATCGGCATATGCTCCTTGGGCGTTTCCCATTTTAGTGAACCATGTAAAAGTGTTGTGTCATGTCCATGTTATCATTTGACTGATAGATTTAACAAGTTTGTACCAACATGGGAACAAGTTCAATAATATTAAAAAAATGACACCCTGATTCACCCCTCCTATCTTAAGGTGTTCTGGGGTCCTTCAGTTATTTCCCCGGTTACTTTTATTTACTATTTTTTAATGAATGTTTCATTATAATATTAATATTCAATTGGTTATTAATGTTCTAGTATCAACCTAAATGGTGTTTTACCATGTAGGTGGATGGTGACACTTTAACTAACCAATCATTACATTCTTGAGCCTTAAACCATTAGTTTCTTGGGATGAAAAAATTTGGTTGTGATTAAATGGGAGCCAATTATCAATTTATAATGTCTGTGTTGTCTTTATAAATTGGAAAATGGAGACCCATATGATTTAACCCCTATTTATGAGCTATATATACCTTGATAAATTACTATGAAAATAAAATTTGATTACTTTTTTTAACTGAAATTTATGGGGTTGACATATAGAGGCTTTTGAAACTATTACATATCCATGATGATCCATAAGACAAAATTACTAATTGAAAACTAAAACCAAGTATGTCAATTGGGTCATGTCTCTTATCAGATAGATTTGACTTGACCCATGTAGGTTGGTCATGGTGCATGTGCTTATGAGATAAACCAAATAAGGTTGTTTTGATACCTTAATATTTAAATCAACTATTATAGTTTAAGGACCCATGTTGGATTTGATGGGACACTCATAGGTCACCTTTATCTTATTATTCCCCAGTACTTGGCCCTTGGGGGTATATGTATATGATATAGGTATGCTTATTTAATGTGTCCATTGCAGCTTATATAGACTCACTTATAGACGTATGGTGTCATATTACATAACTAGATCCCTCTTTAATTAATAAATTAAAAGTTATATACTTTTTAATAGAAATTCTATAATTAATGAGTTAATTAAAATGAAAATAACAAACAAATGGTGTTTTCCTCTATTGAATGGAATTTAAGTTTCATTTTACTATGCCAAGTTGTGAGAAATTTATTGATAAAAAATGTATAAAAGGAATTTATATGATAATTTCCTAGATTTTATGGGACATTAGTTAAATAATTAAGGTTTATAATGAAGTTTAATATAACATATTTATGTTGCCTTGTGGATTTAGAAAAATAAACTACAAAATCACATTTTCCTTATGACCGGTACTTGATGTTTGAATTGAATCATTAAATATTTTGGAACTAAATTTGAATTAATTTAATTAAATAATATAGAGCATTATGTGGTTTCATTAGATTAAGTGCTCATGTAAGGGTAGTTTATATGTTTCATTGATCTTTCCTTAAAAAATAACATATGTACTATTCATTGGCTTCCATGAACATTAGTATAATTCATTAAACCTAATTGATAGTTGAAATATCCCAGAGAAACCATTTTTTAGATGTGACATAGTCTTAAAAGATGAAATTTCTTATTTTAGTATGGGGTAGTTTGAGGTAGGTATCTCCCTTAAGAATATAAAAACCTTAGTGATGTCTTGATCTTCCTCATGAATGGTGTCATTCAGGTGGCATAGTCTCATGTAGGAATCTTAATTTCCAAATAGGACCCCTAGGTTTGAAAGGTGGTCATGAAATGTTTTGACCCACGTTATAGGTGGGATCATCATGTAATTCTATGTTTCAGTAGGATATGAATTCTGAGGGCATTGGAAACCACATTGTAGGTCATGTTACCCTTATAATTATTATTTTTCTTAGTAGTTGATGAATTGATGGAACGTCAATCAGATAATCGGTGTACATAGTAATTTCACTAAGGGTTTTTATATTTTATTGCACATTGATATTGGGATGCATGGGGATGATAATCCTATGGATAGTATCCATGATGTGTTGTTTTTTTGTGGAAATATAGAGGTAGTATGCGCTGATAAACATGGGACTCATTGGGATTCAAAAATGATATTGAGAACCATTTGAGTTTGGTAGGAATCATGAAATCATTAATTTGTTAGGCTACATTCTTGGGTCACCAATAGAGTCGAGTGAAAAGGATTCAAATGAAAATATAGACTCATACCAATGATCGGGATGAAATTCCATGCTAGATCAGTTTTTTTGACACATTAGATAGTTACTTTGTTTTTATTCTAATGGTGATGGAGCATGTGGATGGAAATCGGGAGGTGTGTCACACATACTCCAAAGTAAATCTGTTCAAGTTTAATTTGAATCAACTTATCTTCTATACATTTTTTGGTTAATTCTTAATATAAGCAATTTCTCTCCTCTAGGATCTAGTGTTAGTAGTCTGTGGAGCATGTTCTGTGGGATGGAATTTCATTCTTAGTAAATACAATTACACTAAAACTTATAAAGTGGGGAGCATCAAATCAAATATAGTTAAATGTTTCATTCCATGTTGATAGTGAATAACCAAATGGTCCAATTGGGAATGATTAGTCATGTTGTAAAATTCATTAAGGCTGGTAAGTCTTGTATTGAGTTGGTGCTTTCAAGGTATCATCATGATGGAATGGTTGGCAATGTATGATCCTTTGAAAGACACAATTAGTCATTCATAGGCACTAGTGGTCACTCTTGGGTAACCATGGGATGCCTCAGTGGTAAGGGCATTATAGCCGGGTAAAGAAAATGTGTCGGCAAGTTAAGTCAATCTATTCCAATGAAGACAACCTGAGAGGTTCGACTAACCATTCTATATGTGGTTTGAAATGGTTTTTTTGAAACTGTACTGAGCACTTAGTTTCAATGTAGTGGGAGAACCTCATATCCTATTTAAAGATCATTAAAATTCTCTTAATATAATCTTGTCTAGATGATTATCAAGTCTCATATCTTGAAATAGTCACATTTCACTAAGAGAGCATTGGTTATATGTTGCGCTAAATATAAAATGCAGTGAGATTGACAAATAGAATCCATCATAGTTATGCACTAGAATAATGGTTCTTATTAATTCATGGTTATTCATGATTAATACCTGGGTTCCTATATAGTAATTCATTGGAAGAACTCATGGACACCATCCAGTTCCTATTTTTAATGATGATAAGATCAACTGGTGTCTTGATATATAGACGTTTGGCTTGTACTATATTCTCACATGTGAACAATAGAATATGGAATATCTTGGATGAGCTCCTTAGTTCCAAATTCATGATTCTGAGGTAACCAAAACTATAGTCTGGCTTGGATGAGAGGTTTTGTGGTTGGATATTCATGTATGGTGGATCGTGTATATACTCATAGTCGTTCCAAGGCACCACTTCTTAAATGGATATTATTGTGGGAGGTGTCACTGAATATCAATTACAGGATTTAGGGGATGGGTTCAAGTACACATGACATTCCTTTAGTAACTAATCATGTTTCAAGTTGCCTTACACTGGCCATCTAAGCTAAGAATTTCATGAATAGTCAGTTAGGCGTGGCTTGAATATTTTTCATCTTGTTTCACTACTAGTTACATCCTGGTCAATCATAATTTAAATGCTACATTAAAATGAGGATTATATTATTTATTCAAATTTATTAGGGTTCCCAAGTTGATAAGATTATTCCAAGAGCATCATTAGAGTTATTAGGAAGTTCTTCAGTATATAATATTTTCTATTGAGATAATGTGACTCAGACATGGCCATTAGATGTTGGAACTATGGTTGTAATTTCCATGGGCCTGTAAATTCTAAGAGATGATGAGATGATCATTTATAAGGTTAGGCATGCTCAGGTAAATTTCATCTCAATGATTTAATTATAAATTTTATAATTGACTCCAGTTGTTATATCTTATTTACCATATGTGAAAGGGATACTTGGTGGTTCATTGGGAATTTTGAAACTCAATGCACCAATTTGAACAAAACATCATGACCCAAGTGGGTCAAATGATGAATATGATATTTCCATAAAGCGTCTCCGGGATGAGAATTTTTAAGACGGGGAGATTAAAACTTCTCGTGTATTTGGACCAGATAAAATTCCAATGAAACGTGAATTTCAGTTTGGTGGAAGGGTCATTCATTAAATAGAGTTACATAATGCGATTCCAAGGGTTATAAAACTATGCAGCTAGTCGAGATGGGCTAAGGGTGTCATAGGGATTGGTCTAACCTTGAACACTAGGCCACATGGTTGTGCACATAGCTATAGTTTTTTGATAAAGGTAAAATTTATGGTCTACACATGGGTTCACAAACCATGTGCATGAACTTTGTGGGCCTCCTTCCTGGTAATAGGCTTGAGCATGGTTGACGACCAGTTTGGAGGATTGTGGGACCAAACCATGCACCTTATTAAAATGGGTTAAATTATGTTTTCCCCCTCCAACCTTATTTTCATTTCTCCTACTCTTATTATCCACTTACCCATGTGATGTAGCCTCCCAAGATCCCCCTCTTTCTTCTCTTTCAAGTATGAAGAGATATCCCTTATACAACCCCCATTTTGACCACCGTCAATTGTTTTGGGTGGCCCTAAATGAGTTAAAAAATATTATTCCCACTAATCATTTTTTATTTTTTAATAAAAAATGATACTGTGGTTCGAGATAATTCTTCCTATTTTCAGGTTGATTGTTGGTTTCTTCTATTTCTCTTGAACTATCTAAAATCAGGCATCAATTTTTGTAATGTGGAACATCATTGGTATATGGTAGGTGGTATATATATTTTCTATTAAAGTATAGATTTTTTATTTAATACAGTATTGTTTTTAGTGTTAGTAGTTGCATGAAACAACTATTAAATGTGGAATTTAATTTTTATAACCTAATGTGCTAACTCTATAATCCCATTCATATTAGATTTTTATTGTTGGTGGTCATGGAACTGAAGTATTAACCACTTTATCAAAGTATTATCATTCAATTACCTAAATTAATTTATTAATTATTTTATAATAAAACCCCTCATTGAGGTGATTTATCTAATAAAATGTAATGAGTTGATTAACTAGAGTGTATAAGAGTGTAACCCTCCTCTATATTAAGTCCTAGTGACCAAATGTAAAGACCCGAAGCTTGACGTACATGGACATTACATTACATTTGCGGAATACTTAGTACATAACAAAAACACACACTAAAGGATCGTAATAGTTTAGTGTCTTTGGAAACTCGGAACGTAATCTTCTAATCGTGGTGAAAGTTCGTCAATATCTCCCATAAAGGTCATCCGTTTTTTTACCTAAAACCTTTCTTTATATCCTGGGGAAAAGAAAACATAAAAGGGTGAGCTCAAATGCTCAGCAAGGGCAATAAAGGAAATAAAAATCATATCATATCTTTTTGAAAATCATAACCTGCAAAAGAGATCATAAAATCTTAATAAATCATAGAAGTGAAAATGAGATCCCCATAATCATAACATGAAACTTGAAACTTTGTGGCATGAACACATAATCATGGAAAATCATTTCTTGTTAGTCATGACTCATTTCCAAGACTATCTTAGTGGACAAAGTCCCTTTCTGAATCGAGTAACCCTCGTTTCAGTCCTGTTTCACTGAACCGGTATAACCTACCGTTCCAGCCCTGTCTATCTCATGAGATATAAAATCTTTACCCAATGCATTGGAGGGAGATATAGGTCCCACCCATCTTATAATGAATCCTTTCTTATGTGTGCCACATAATCATAAATCATACATCATCGCATAACCCATGTAATAAAAATGGGATTCTTAAACAACATGACATCATAAAACAATTCATATAAGATAAAGGAATTCATAAAAATGTTTCCATCAAAACATAATCAAATCCATGTAATAATAGGGATAAAAACAGAACCCTTTTATTATCTTAGATGGAAAATAATTTTGATAAAACACTTGAACTTCATTCTTGAGGAAAACATTTTTCCTTTCATAACATGTCATAAAACATTAAAATAAAAGAAGTTGATTAAAAATAAACTTGAAAACTTATAAAGGAAGCTTCTTGGATATAATGTTTTTAAAAATCCATTCATGCCGTATAAGTTTAAAAAAAACATTCTTCGTACTTTTGTCGGAAAAGTCAAAAAGTACCTCGTACGAAAAACGACAAAAGATTCCTTTCATTTCTTTTACTAAAAACTCACCGAAGGGTAAAAATGGATTTAAACAATTGTAGGTGGATGGAAGTAATATTACATATTGATGAAACATGGATGTGGATGATAAAATACACCCCAGTAAATACTTACGAATAAACAATCTCGGATAAAAATGAGATTGTGATATTTCCCTTACCTTAGGTCCGACTTGCTTTGTACGTGTCTGAACCTCCTGTATATTGATTTACATAATGTTATTGACTTATTACAGAATCATATTCATTGTTATGATATCATATATGGTTCTCTTATGGCTTTATATTACCCGGTCTTTTGTAAATTCATGTTAAAGTAGCATTTTGGGTAAAATCGTCTTATTTGTCGTTCGTGTTTTTAACTTGTAATTATTAATATGATTACTTGGATCATGATTACTTATATCCAGAATTTAAAACATGATTTATATATAATATATATTCAGAATATACATATATATATAATATATTGTTAATGGAATGAAATACACCGTTCATGGAGACGGTAGTCCGTACGTACGCATGAACGCTGTTTTCGTTTCCTTATTGTCTTGAAATGGAAGTAAGTAGATGACATACATATGTATATATATACATAAATCCA
The DNA here is from genome assembly GCA_963277665.1 of Viscum album. NCBI lineage: Eukaryota > Viridiplantae > Streptophyta > Magnoliopsida > Santalales > Viscaceae > Viscum > Viscum album. Next base: position 1,345,775,377 of record OY728147.1, read on the forward strand.
GTAGCTTTATAATGTCATATATTTCATTATTATTTCTTATATATACATTATAATCATTCTTAAATGGTTAACATGGAGAATGAATCTCATCGCGTCGTGGAGACGGTAGTCCGTACGTACGCACGAGCGATGATATCATTTCTATAAATATTGAATTGAATTGGAGTGGATTATACAATATATCAGAATCAATATGATGTTGTAATAACTATGTATAGTTATTCTTTACACCATTATACCCATCCATGTAAGGTGGTGGTGGAAAATAGATTACACCACGGCGTGGAGACGGTATTCCGTACGTACGCACGCGCGGTGATTTCTTTTTCCGTAGGATGGATAGATGGTGAAATAGGGTTGTTTCATACTTATAATAACATATCAGTATATGAGTGATACTGATGTTATTACTTCATAATGAAACAACCTAAGAACAAGAAGTGGAAGAAGAAATAAAGATGAAAGAATTGGTAACGGTAATTACCTCTTCTTTGAAGTGCCTCTTTGAGACCTCCTCTTAGGGCAATAGAATTGGTCTTTGAGGAAGACCAGAACCTCTAGGATGTTGCTAGGGAAGTTGAGAAGGAATTTTGGCAGGGTTTGGCCGAGCTTGAGTGCTCAAATTGGTGTGAGGAGGAGGGGGAGGAGGTGTCCTTTTATAGGGGAGGAGAGGGGCACCTTAGGAATATCTCAAAATATTATTTTATATTAAAGTCAAAATCTGTTTATAATGGTTCCAAAGGGTCTTATTTCGAAGATAAGGTGGGGAGGGGTCGAAATCCTATCAACCAATAGAATTTAGACAAGTTTAGGATATTATTTTAACCTTATCAATTAGATTTAACTCTAAGTTAAATAATTTAACTTTTACCATGTCGTTTTGTTTTCTTTCACTATATGGTTAATAAACTTACTATAACATGCCAAAAGAACCCCAAATTGTTTATTATTAATATATATATCCTTATCTAGGTCATTTGGCTGAACCTTAGATTTTTAGGAATACAATGACAATTAATAATATAATATTTGATTTAAAAACTATTTTGTGTCAATTTTGACACTATTTGATATATGATTTTTGTGAAAGTCATAAAAGAATTAAATGTTCGAACCAAGTTTATTAAATCAACATTAATATATCATAGTAACCTAGAAAATTAGTGTAATTCATAAAAAATCTCAAATTACATTTATTTTTGTGTTTATAACATCAATTATGTCAATATTTCATTAATAAGATAATTACTGCATCATCGTTGTGTCATAAATAAATTAAATTATTTTATGTCTAAAAATTACAAATAAACTACCATCATGTAGGAAATCATTTTAGCTTTCTAATGAATATTTACAATCGAATTTATCTTATGTATAACCCCATATTAAAAATGATTTACTTATTAAACTTTGATTTTAACTATTTTAACCTTTCTTTAAATAAATTAATAATAAATGTCCTAATCTAATCCAAGTGGGCCTAAATGGTCATATTTTATTCCTAAGTTTGTTTTTGGTCGAATTACACTTGTCCAATAGAATTAGGACATGTGTTAGGGTAATAGTAATATCATATTTACCCTTAGTTACCCTATTTACTATTAACCGCGGTAAAAAAAGTAAAAAGTTACTATTCACCAAAAAATTATTTTCATCTCATTGAACCACATTCTAGTCCTTGATATTAACCGTGTCTCTCGGATTTTCGAAATTCCATTCACAGAAGCGGCAAAATTAAGTTTTATGAAAAATTCAGTTTTTTTAACTCCCACTTAGTAGTTTCACTATTCATCAAAAATTGATGTTTTTCAGAACAATGCCAAAATTTCATCCTAAGCTATATTTCATATTCCGAATTCAAAAATGAAATCTATTTTACCAAATTCATAACATATAAGTTGCATTAATTAATTTTATAATTAAATCCCGCTGTTAAAATAAATAACGTGTTTTTAGGAAACAATATATATCAAAAGATTGACACTTGATTATGTCTGGTTTAAATGTGAAATTACTACCAATGACCAACATTGTATTAAATTGTAAAAATATATTCTAAATATACTTTAAAACCACTCAAATTAATAATTTATCACTATTAATTATTTCTATTAAAAAAGTTGTTTTTAATTATAATTTAGTAATTTTTCACTATTCATCAGAATATGAAAGTTATCCGAAAAGTACCAAAATTTCACCTTAGGCTAAATTCGATACTCCGAATCCAAGAATGAAGTTCATTTTGAAAAATAAGATTTACAGAATTTTAAAAAGTGGTTATTACTATTCATAACGACTAGTTTTAATAATATTTTAATAGCACATCGTTGTTTAGTGAAACTCGGTATTGCTTATTACACACGCTATCGAGGAAGGTCGCGATTGCGTGTAATGCAAGGAAAGACAAGGATGCGTGTTGTGCAAGCTCCTTTTGGTGTAGCGTACAACACAAGACATTAATAAAATTAAAAAGAATATTTTTTTTTATAAAATCTTGGGTTGTTACATTCTACCCCCCTTAAAATGAATTTCGCCCTCGAAATTCGTCGGGGTTATAAATGGTTTACTATTCGAAAGTTTCTTTAATAGAAACCCACATCGTAAAAAGGAATATCAAAACCAATCTTTAAAAAAAAAAGTATGAAACGTAATGGTTACCCAAATAAACTAATCATTGGGTTTCCACATAGGTGAAAATATGGATATGGAAGAGAAATCTAACCATCATGTTCTGATGGAGAGGGTAGAGAACATGGCTATGGAAAAGCCAGTAATCACAAATCCATAGATTTGTGATGATATAAGGTACCATCTGATTCATCAGGTATAAGATCACTAGGAAAAAATTTTTGGTTTTCAAGATCATTTCCCCTAAAGTTGAAAATTTGAATTAGAATAAATACTTACTTTATTTTGGTACAATATCACTGTTGTTCGTGCCTTGAAAAATTTCCACTTCATCTCTTAAATAAATGAAGTTGAATTTGTTATTCGTGAAGTGTTAGCAGATCATGTGATAGAATGACGGGTCATTCCATCTGTCTCAAACAAAAGGTTAGCAAAAATTATATGCATAAATCGATCTATAGTGAGATTAATCATATATGGTTCCTAAAATGGACTTATACTTCATATATCATACTGCTTAATATAATAAAACTAGTTTCTACTAAACAGGGACTTCCTGTAGGCCAGTGGTAGGTGATAAAGGCCAGTCGTACTTCGGTTGTGGGTTCGATTCCCATAGCCTTGTCCGACGCGTTGGGCTGTCGCCCGTCCTGCAGGTTGTCCTTTTTCTAAAACTATATTACTATGACATCCCATCAATAATATCAAAATTTCTATCCTTAAACAATACTAACTTATGTCCAACATAATCCATTCCAATCTTTAGGCTTATTCATAATACTGCAGTCCACTCTCATAACATAGTGAAAACGATTACCAGAGATTTAATACCATCGTTGATCCCCATATATCATAAGATATGGTTTGTTGGTCACATTCCAAACATTCAAAGTCCTTAATCATGTATTCCTTTGAATACCTTAGTGAAAACATGAATGCAGTTTAAAGTTAACACTTTCCACATACCAAAATCCTCAAAATTCTATGTACTCAAACCATGATATCACTTAGTCCTTATATCAATCATGAGCTCATGAATACAATCAAACATCTCATTATCTTCTTATCCTTTCATTATGCGCTTATCATCTACTTTCCAAAAGTATCTGAATAACCTTTCATGGTTACTGGTAACATTAATCAGACAACAATGTAACAATCCTTACATGTCTCTTTATTCCATAGTACCATGAGATTACTTATACAACATTACACATGATAAACATGTAATCATTCCACTACATTCTTAAACCATTAACCGAGCTTCAACAATTCTTTCATCTCACATATCATTTGTAGTCTCTTCATCATCATCCACATAAATACTACCCATATGGCCATACTGATTCTCTTCATGAGTCTTTCCCTTAGGACATTGGTTTGCATAATGCCCATACACTCCACATTTAAAACACTTAACCATTTTTGATGTCATAGCAATACCATTATCCTCATCCATGGTGTTAACTGAACCTTTTCCTTTGCACTTACTTGCTTTGTGTCCTTCTTTTCCACACCCAAAGCATCTTCCAGTTCCTTTGAAACATTCTCCTTGATGCCTCTTCCCACATGAATTACATAGGGGAAATTGAACTTTCTTTCCTCTATGATCATCATGAAACTCCATCTTTCTCTTATTAGCCGAGTCAGGAAACTTACCAAATTTTACTTTATTGATCATATTATGAGATTGATGATTCGGCATAATAATTATGTTTGGACTTCCAAATCCCATTTCATTATGAAGAATATCATTCCATTGTCCATCATATCCTCCATTATCGTGAATCATCTTGTTTCCAGCCATTTTCTAAAACCCAAAAAGAATAGTGTGAGAGGCAAAAATCATGCTAGGGAAAACAACATAATAAAGGGGGAGTACCTTCAATATCTAACATCTTAGGTTTAATTCTATGATCGTTAGCGTAGTTCTAGTACTATAACTTATACGTCTACTTAACCTTAGGGACATCCCTAGACATACCGTAGAAATATCTCTAGGGATCTCACTAACGTTTTCGCATCCTAGTTTCCAAAGGTTGACTAAACCTTTCCTCTGATACCAACTGTAAAGACCCGAAGCTTGACGTACATGGACATTACATTACATTTGCGGAATACTTAGTACATAACAAAAACACACACTAAAGGATCGTAATAGTTTAGTGTCTTTGGAAACTCGGAACGTAATCTTCTAATCGTGGTGAAAGTTCTTCAATATCTCCCATAAAGGTCATCCGTTTTTTTTACCTAAAACCTTTCTTTATATCCTGAGGAAAAGAAAACATAAAAGGGTGAGCTCAAATGCTCAGCAAGGGTAATAAAGGAAATAAAAATCATATCATATCTTTTTGAAAATCATAACCTGCAAAAGAGATCATAAAATCTTAATAAATCATAGAAGTGAAAATGAGATCCCCATAATCATAACATGAAACTTGAAACTTTGTGGCATGCACACATAATCATGGAAAATCATTTCTTGATAGTCATGACTCATTGCCAAGACTATCTTAGTGGACAAAGTCCCTTTCTGAATCGAGTAACCCTCGTTTCAGTCCTGTTTCACTGAACCGGTATAACCTACCGTTCCAGCCCTGTCTATCTCATGAGATATAAAATCTTTACCCAATGCATTGGAGGGAGATATAGGTCCCACCCATCTTATAATTAATCTTTTCTTATGTGTGCCACATAATCATAAATCATACATCATCGCATAACCCATGTAGTAAAAATGGGATTCTTAAACAACATGACATCATAAAACAATTCATATAAGATAAAGGAATTCATAAAAATGTTTCCATCAAAACATAATCAAATCCATGTAATAATAGGGATAAAAACAGAACCCTTTTATTATCTTAGTTGGAAAATAATTTTGATAAAACACTTGAACTTCATTCTTGAGGAAAACATTTTTCCTTTCATAACATGTCATAAAACATTAAAATAAAAGAAGTTGATTAAAAATAAACTTGAAAACTTGTAATGGAAGCTTCTTGGATATAATGTTTTTAAAAATCCATTCATGCCGTATAAGTTTAAAAAAAACATTTTTCGTACTTTTGTCGGAAAAGTCAAAAAGTACCTCGTACGAAAAACGACAAAAGATTCCTTTCATTTCATTTACTAAAAACTCACCGAAGGGTAAAAATGGATTTAAACAATTGTAGGTGGATGGAAGTAATATTACATATTGATGAAACATGGATGTGGATGATAAAATACACCCCAGTAAATACTTACGAATAAACAATCTCGGATAAAAATGAGATTGTGATATTTCCCTTACCTTAGGTCCGACTTGCTTTGTACGTGTCTGAACCTCCTGTATAATGATTTACATAATGTTATTGACTTATTACCGAATAATATTCATTTTTATGATATCATATATGGTTCTCTTATGGCTTTATATTACCCGGTCTTTTGTAAATTCATGTTAAAGTAGCATTTTGGGTAAAATCGTCTTATTTGTCGTTCGTGTTTTTAACTTGTAATTATTAATATGATTACTTGGATCATGATTACTTATATCCAGAATGTAAAACATGATTTATATATAATATATATTCAGAATATACATATATATGTAATATATTGTTAATGGAATGAAATACACCGTTCATGGAGACGGTAGTCCGTACGTACGCATGAACGCTGTTTTCGTTTCCTTATTGTCTTGAAATGGAAGTAAGTAGATGACATACATATGTATATATATACATAAATCCAGTAGCTTTATAATGTCATATATTTCATTATTATTTCTTATATATACATTATAATCATTCTTAAATGGTTAACATGGAGAATGAATCTCATCGCGTCGTGGAGACGATACTCCGTACGTACGCACGAGCGATGATATCATTTCTATAAATATTGAATTGAATTGGAGTGGATTATACAATATATCATAATCAATATGATGTTGTAATAACTATGTATAGTTATTCTTTACACCATTATACCCATCCATGTAAGGTGGTGGTGGAAAATAGATTACACCACGGCGTGGAGACGGTATTCCGTACGTACGCACGCGCGGTGATTTCTTTTTCCATAGGATGGATAGATGGTGAAATAGGGTTGTTTCATACTTATAATAACATATCAGTATATGAGTGATACTGATGTTATTACTTCATAATGAAACAACCTAATAAGAATAAGTGGAAGAAGAAATAAAGATGAAAGAATTGGTAACGGTAATTACCTCTTCTTTGAAGTGCCTCTTTGAGACCTCCTCTTAGGGCACTAGAATTGGTCTTTGAGGAAGACCAGAACCTCTAGGATGTTTCTAGGAAAGTGGAGAAGGAATTTTGGCAGGGTTTGGCCGAGCTTGAGTGCTCAAATTGGTGTGAGGAGGAGGGGGAGGAGGTGTCCTTTTATAGGGGAGGAGAGGGGCACCATAGGAATATCTCAAAATATTATTTTATATTAAAGTCAAAATCTGTTTATAATGGTTCCAAAGGGTCTTATTTCTAAGATAAGGTGGGGAGGGGTCGAAATCCTATCAACCAATAGAATTTAGACAAGTTTAGGATATTATTTTAACCTTATCAATTAGATTTAACTCTAAGTTAAATAATTTAACTTTTACCATGTCTTTTTGTTTTCTTTCACTATATGGTTAATAAACTTACTATAACATGCCAAAATAACCCCAGATTGTTTATTATTAATATATATATCCTTATCTAGGTCATTTGGATGAACCTCAGATTTTTAGGAATACAATAACAATTAATAATATAATATTTTATTTAAAAACTATTTTGTGTCAATTTTGACACTATTTGATATATGATTTTTTTGAAAGTCATAACAGAATTAAATGTTCGAACCAAGTTGATTAAATCAACATTAATATATCATAGTAACCTATAAAATTAGTGGAATTCATAAAAAATCTCAAATTACATTTATTTTGGTGTTTATAACATCAATTATGTCAATATTTCATTAATAAGATAATTACTGCATCATCGTTGTGTCATAAATAAATTAAATTATTTTATGTCTAAAAATTACAAATAAACTACCATCATGTAGGAAATCTTTTTAGCTTTCTAATGAATATTTACAATCGAATTTATCTTATGTATAACCCCATATTAAAAATGATTTACTTATTAAACTTTGATTTTAACTATTTTAACCTTTCTTTAAATAAATTAATAATAAATGTCCTAATCTAATCCAAGTGGGCCTAAATGGTCATATTTTATTCCTAAGTTTGTTTTTGGTCGAATTACACTTGTCCAATAGAATTAGGACATGTGTTAGGGTAATAGTAATATCATATTTACCCTTAGTTACCCTATTTACTATTAACCGCGGTAAAAAAAGTAAAAAGTTACTATTCACCAAAAAATTATTTTCATCTCATTGAACCAGATTCTAGTCCTGGATATTAACCATGTCTCTCGGATTTTCGAAATTCCATTCACAGAAGTGGCAAAATTAAGTTTTATGAAAAATTCAGTTTTTTTAACTCCTACTTAGTAGTTTCACTATTCATCAAAAATTGATTTTTTTCAGAACAATGCCAAAATTTCATCCTAAGCTATATTTCATATTCCGAATTCAAAAATGAAATCTATTTTACCAAATTCATAACATAGAAGTTTCATTAATTAATTTTATAATTAAATCCCGCTGTTAAAATAAATAACGTGTTTTTAGGAAACAATATATATCAAAAGATTGACACTTGATTATGTCTGGTTTAAATGTGAAATTACAACCAATGACCAACATTGTATTAAATTGTAAAAATATATTCTAAATATACTTTAAAACCACTCAAATTAATAATTTATCACTATTAATTATTTCGATTAAAAAAGTTGTTTTTAATTATAATTTAGTAATTTTTCACTATTCATCAGAATATGAAAGTTATCCGAAAAGTACCAAAATTTCACCTTAGGCTAAATTCGATACTCCGAATCCAAGAATGAAGTTCATTTTGAAAAATAAGATTTACAGAATTTTAAAAAGTGGTTATTACTATTCATAACGGCTAGTTTTAATAATATTTTAATAGCACATCGTTGTTTAGTGAAACTCGGTATTGCGTATTACACACGCTATCGAGGAAGGTCGCGATTGCGTGTAATGCAAGGCAAGACAAGGATGCGTGTTGTGAAAGCTCCTTTTGGTGTAGCGTACAACACAAGACATTAATAAAATTAAAAAGAATATTTTTTTTATAAAATCTTGGCCTGTTACACCAAACCACATCATTAGGGGTTGGAAACATCTCTTATAAAATTAATATAACGAATAATATGTTTTATACCTTTTAGAATGACCTATTTAATACCAATTTCATTTATGATAATATCTTCAATCGGTAGTTCACCTGAATATAACACTTTAATCTAATACATAGTCTTCCCTAATAATTGAAATGATCATTTAATAAATTTAATGACATGTTATGTAAATGGACATATTACTATTCAAATTGAAATGGTAAATGTGGTTTTCCCTCTATAGTTACATTACTTATAGTGTGGTGTGCTTAAGGAAATGTACCACGTTATATCCATTATAGTAAATTATGATGATAGATGGAATTTTATTTTAATTAAACATAAATCAATAAATGATCCATGATTCACTTGAGAGATACTAGGGTCGCTATTTTAGATACTCTTTTAATGTATCATAGTATATAAAAGAATATATATACCATGGGTGATACTTTGGTCTCCAATTTATTTAATTCCAAGGAAAGGCTCATTGGTTAACTGATTTGTATATATACTGTGAATGTTACTTGGTAAGCCTTGTATGGGATCACCATGTGTTTTTCCTACCCCCATGTGAGTGATACATGTTCCCTTGGGAGACACCGTGGATGGTATCGATGGCCATATCATAATACCAATCCTCATGTGAAAATTAGTCCCCTATGTGTGATACTTGGGATGAACATATGGGGGTTTGTTCATTCCATGATGAGGGTTATAATTTTCATTCCATTTATGGATCTCCTTAGATGTACTGTAACAATATTGTTTATTTATAGTTCCCTTGGAGTTATACATGGGATTCCATTTCAAGTCTCCTTTGATATGTTTAGGTTCTATATTATTAAATTTTTAATGGTGAACAAAAAGTAAAAACTACGATTACATTGATTTTATCTAGGAATGCATTCACCATGAAAAAACAAAATCATGGGATCAGTCCGTTTTCTTAATTCTTATTTCCTGATGTCACCATAAATAATTTTTATAAGATCCCTAGCTTCAACCAAAGTACTTATGGACATCCAGGTGTCCTTTAGAAAATAGATCTGACTCTTCTACTTTTATTATTTCCCACATCATCTATTATACCTACAATCTATTGTTCTTTATAATCACTGACTAGACTATACTTAAAACCCATTAGTGGTGGCCTACTCTGTATATATCACACCCTTCTCGGGATTCCATTAAACTAGTGTATCACAGAAAACGTTGTTTATTTCAAGATTAGGATCCTTGGATGATGGCTAATATTGTGCATTGTACACATGAGCTTAGGATAACTTGACTGAGATAGTAATTAGGAAGATCATGGAGTTAGCCTTTGGTATTTTATTCATTTTTTCATATTATAGTACTTATTTTATGTTTTCTATATTGGATTATATGAAATTATTTGGAAATTCATGCATAGTTTTGTTTGGCATATGCCATGTTTTTTAGACATTACATTTATAGAATTATGTTACTTTTTCTTTATTTATACTTCTTCTGTTTTTGTTTTTGGTCATTTATATCTGATATTGCACTATGATACTCTGATAAGGTGGGTATAGTATCCCCACATATCATCATCCAACCCTCAGTGATGATCAGCAGCCTCTATCACATGGGGAGAAGTATTTGAGGGCTTGTAGAGATATGTTCAGCTATTGGTTTCATAGTCATTTGGGTAAGGATATTACAAAGAAATGGATATTTATGTACCCTTTAAAAATAGAGGCAATTGAATGATATTCTAGAATAAAATCTATTGTGGAGATCCATATTTTTATTTTATTAAAATGGTACTATTATTGATTTTTAAATAACCTCTCATGAATTTCAAGAACTCTAACCAAGCTAACATAGAAGGGAATAAAAAATTTATATACTGATAAATGTGAGGATAGATTAAAAGATCTAAAAAATTGGATAATAACTAAATTTGTTCCCAAACCACCCATTAGTGTGGATGGATTTTTTATCTATATAGATGAATAAAAAAAGGTATTGGGGTCTGTAATCATTCATGATAAGAAAGTGATAGTTTATGCCTCCCTCTAATTAATGGTCAATGTAAAAACACTACCCAATGCATGAGCTAGAATTGGACGTATTTATCTTAGTTATGATGATGTGGCAACATTCTCTATATGTGACTAATTTTAAATAGTATATGAATCATAAAATCATGATATATATTTTCCCACAAAAAGATCTCAATATATACCAATGTGGGTCATAGTGCTGATGATAGATTATGATTATTCAATCCACTACCATCCTGGGAAGGTGAAAAAAGTGGTTGGTGTTAGGAGTAGAAATAATCTTATAACCCTATCCATGATAAGTATTGAAAGGGAACCAATATTCTTGAACATTAAAAGGATGGGAATGTGAATAATAAATTGATCTTCATCCTACCTTGGACAAATAACCATCATCCATCTATTCTTGAGAGGATAACAGAGGCATAAAAATATTATAAGTATCAATAATTATTGGTAAAGAATATTTTTGAGTTAATCATTCCTAAATATAGAGTTAGAAGGATTGTAACTCGTAAATGTGTCCCATAAAAACCATAAATGAAGAGGTAACCTGTGGATTATTTTTATAGATTATCCTTCTCTATTAAACTAGGAATAAATAAGATATATTGATATCTGATGTAAAACTTTTGGTGAGGTAACATGATGAAGAATATTGTAGAATTTGTATTTCAATGATTGGTATTCCATTTAGTCAACTCCTAATCATATAAGTTTAAGGATATGACGCATAGATTTCCCATGCCAGTATAGAAATGGAAAAACAAAACCATGGGTTTCTTCATAGGAATCCCTATGAAATATAATGTAAATAACACAGTTTGGGTTGTATACTATCACATTATATGGTTAGTGAATTTAAATTATATCAAGGAATATTTTTCTCTTGAAAAGATCTCCACAATTTATATAATGTATGTGGTAATTCTATATGGAGTTCCACTCTCTCTTTTATATAATTAAGATATGATGTTTACCTTGAGGTTTTGGAGAATCCTTTAGTAAGAATTGGATATAGAGGTATGTTTTAGTACATATTATCACCCTAAAACTAATGGTCATTCTAAGAGTACTATTCATATTCTAGTTGATATGTTGTGATCATATTCCGTGGATTTAAAAAGATTTTCAGATCATCACCATCCACTAGTGGAGTTCTCATTTAAAAACAGCTTCTATTCTAGAATTCAAATGGGACATTATGAGTCTCTCTATTAGATGAGATGTAAAACTCTAATATGATGGAATGATGTTTGGGATTGGATGATTATGGAAAGTGATCGTATTCAAGAGATGAAATGGAAGGCTCAAAATATTCAAATTTATAAGAAATCCACAGAGATTCAATAGAAAATCTATATAAAAAATCATCGATGAGGCATGTAGTTTGAAGTTGGAGATAAGGAGTCACTTTTCATTCCAACATAGAATAAAGTCATGAGGATTTGTGAGAAGGTATATATTAATCCATGATATATTGGCCTCTTTGAGATTCTTGATCTCATTAGATTTGTGTCCTATTGAATAGAACTCCCACCTAACCTATATCATGGGCAAGATGTGTTCCATGTATCACACTTTAGAAAGTACATACTAGACCCCTCACATGTACTAAATATAGAGTCTATACCCTTGGAGGATGATCTTCAATATAAGACGCATCTTGTAAAGATCATTTATCTTGGAGATAAATTTATATGGAATAATAAAACTCACCGAGTCATGTTGTTGTGGAAGAACACAATTTTTGAGGAGGTGAAATTTAAACTGTATGAGGTGAGAAAACTGAAAAACCCTCATCTATTTTATATCATGAAATGAAATTTTGAGAGTGATATTTTTGAATATAGGAAGAATTTATTGACCTATACTTTTAGAATTGAAATTCAAATTTTGAATAAATAAATTCCATATTAATTAATGTAGTCATAGAAAACACATGGACTACTTCAGTTATTTTGGACTTTTGTCAAATATATACAGTGATATTTAAAAGAATATTAAGAATATTAACTATTAATAACATAGTATTTGAAATTGACCATTAATATTAGTCTATATTAATGGTTATAATAAAGTCTATTTGACACATTTGGAAGAAGAAATGGCCTTGAATAGTACAATTGTACCATATATAACCCAATAATTAGAAATTATGATGGATATGGGAGAAATGGGGTTTCCCTTGACCAACCCAACCCAAAATTCAATAACTAAAACAAAAATTAATCTTTTTATGGGATAATTTCAAGATTATATAGATCACATACAAATCAATTTTTTTTCAAACCACCCCAAGAACGTGTCAATATAAAACATCTTACTATACGGTGCATGCTATTGTAATAAGGGGTTTTGTATATAGACCATAGTTATTATTATTTTAATTTTTATTTTGTAATAATATAATTATTATATTTATCTCCTATAATTATTACAACATGTACAAAATTATATATTAGTTGATGAAAATTAAAATTTTGATATGAAAAACTAAAATTGAATTTTTGTAAAATATATTCTTTTAATTAAATCATTAATTTTGTTAAATTGAATAACGTTTAAATTAATTTATTTTAATATAATAATATTATTAAATAATATGTATTTGTAAACAAATGATAACCTAATTAAATTTATTCCAATATAATCCTTATAATGGTCCTAAAACAGTTGTTGTTATAAAATAATGTATTTTTCAATAATTGAGGATTCTGATTTAAAATGATCAATTCACATATTTAGTGATTTATTTTGATAAAATAAATAATAATTTTAACATTAAAAGAGTGAAATTATACAATGTTGTATTTTTCTATATTCTCTCAAACTGTTAATATTTTTTTCATAAATTAAATACGATATAAAAATATGATATTTATTATGAAATCATAATAACCTAGAAGTGGTGTAATAAATACTATTAATGGAAAATGTAAATAAATATATATTCAAAATTTTTAATTATTTTCATTTGATGTTATTTTAATAATTTAATAAACCTTTAACGAGACCTTCGAAACCTAAATTAAATTTTATGGTTTTAAAATCAATTACATGTGAACATGACTCACTGACACATCACTGTGGGTATTGTTATAATATATTAGGTTCATAGACATATAAAAAATTTAAAACATCTATTCTTTTTAATAAAAAATGGGGAAACCCCAATAGATAGTTTTTGATTTTTATTATTTTTTCATATAGAGTCTAAACCCTTAACATATAAATTAAAAAAAACCTATATTTTCCTATAAATACCCACCCAAACACCATGTTCCCTTAAATAAAAACCCATTAATCAAAAATTTCATATCCCAATACCTCTATAATTCCCTCCACAGTTGTCACCAATATCTTGACAATATCCTCTCATTGTTTTACAAGCACCTCTCAAGGAAAGGGGATTCTCTCCTCATCTTGATTCAAGAAAATTATTTATATTATTAAATTTTAATTCTAAAAGTTTATGTTGTAATGTGTTTTTAAACCCCCAAATTACTATCCTTATGATTTTAAAGTGATTATATCCAACCATTCAATATCCTTTATCCCTTATATGAATAATTGTGTACATTTGTTATGCTGATAAAATTATCCTATGATTTTCCAAACCCAAATATTTTGTAGTGAATACCAACCCCAATTTCTACTCAAGGGTATTCGCCAAGGTATAAAAACCCTTATTTAATTAATTAATTCCATTTATATAAAACATGAACCTTAATTAACGGATTATTAGTAATAAAATACATTCATATGATGTATAATCTACGTGCCACACTAATTCATTGACAAGATATGAATATGATTGGTCTATAATTATATAACCCTCCAATTTATTGGGCAATGCCTTTATATCATTATATAACATTTATGATGAATTAGAAGTTATCCTAATAATATATTTTTATGATGTCTAAGTGGATATAAATAAGTAATTCTTATGATGTAATGTTTTAGATTGTTTCCACATTCTTATGTTTCAATGATGTTAGGATTTTATATAATGATTCAATGTTCAGTTTTATGATTCTCACCTATTTTATGTAACCGTGATGTGCCTATTGACTATAATGTATTAATCTCATCATGTTATGATATTATTATTCCTTTACTAGAATTTATAGCTCACCACTTTCTTATAGACATCCCCAGGTTGTCCAAATCAGTTTTAGAGGAGTGATGGAATTTTAAGAGATTGTTAAGAAGTTTTAAATGGTGATTTTATATACATGTATCAATTTATTAAGTTTTATATCTAATTAACCGATGACAATAGTCATTTAAATCTTTTATCATATTATTATGTGTGTCTTTCGATAATAAATCATGAATTTATGTTTATTAAAAATATGGGTTCTCATTAATACCATTAAAATTTTGATGTAGCCATTATAGATTATATCCTCACATACATAAAAATAAAATAAGAACATGATTAGTATTTGAGTATTTTGATAAATGTATTAACAAAGTAAAGGCATTATACCATGTTATAAAATTTTGAATATTATCTAAAAAAATATCCTTCTTACTTCATGTAATCATAATGAGTTTATATCTATATATCCTATAAAAATATTTGTGATTAAGGAATATACCAAACTAAAATCTATAATATAGATACATATTTCCCTTTCATTACCTAGGTACTCTTAATGATTTGTGAGAAACATTCGATATTATTGATTTTATTAGAGTTTTGAAATAACAATTGGCACTCCTACCAAACTTGTCTCAAGTACATTATGTGTTTTACATATCCCTCTTGAGTAATTACATACCAAATACCTCACATGTAATGTATCAAAAGGTGGTATAGTTAGAGAAAGGTATTTTTATGAAGAGAATTCAGTGAATATCTTGAACCATAGACATAAAATTTTATTCAATAATAAAACTCACCGAGACAATGTTATTTTGTCAATCCATAATTAACATAAAGAATGATGAGAACCTGAAAAGGCTTTGAAGAATAAATACCCTCAATTACTGCCACCTTAGATTATTAAATGATATTTCAAGGGTGAAATTTCTTAAGGTGGAATATATTAAAAAGGAAAACTTTTATATATGAAATTACCCTTTTTAAATTAATTTAAATCATATTTAATATTATCGAGTTGTATTTTATAGAACATTTGTAATATAAAATATATAACTTTCCAAAATTTATTGCTTGGTAAAATAAATCATGTTTCCAAATGGCTGTTTTATTATTTTTATAATCAAAGTTAATAAAAAGACTATTATATTTTATAGGAAAATTAGACACCATAAAATAATATTTTCAATGATAAAAAATAATTGAATATGGATATAAATTAAAAATAATACTACAGACACTAATATAATCTCCATATTCTCAAATTCAACCATAAAGATCATTATTTACATAAATTATGTAAAAATGATGAAACAAGTCAATAATGTGTTAGAAATTATCATGTAATGTGTAAAACCTCATAGAAATGATGTAGTGAGTGATGAGGTAATATAATGGTGGAGTATATATATGGATTTGAGGTAAATATGACCATTGTTATCTGAACATTACATTATCTTTACCTAGTCATTGCAGTGTGACCTTTACGACCATTAGAATAGTAATAATACCCAATAGAATTTTAAAATACCAATTTAACATTAAATTATAAAATATAAAATTAAATAAATAAATTTTAAATATGTTATTTCTAAAACAATATAGATTATACTCTAAAAAATTGTAATTCTTTTAAGATATTAAATAATGTTATTTCATAAAAATTGTATTCTATGACATATATTAATATTTTTATTAATAAAATTATTTCTCATAAATAGGATTTTATTTTGATAAAATAATTTTTTTTGAAATCAACAAATCAAAATTTGTTTAAGGTTATATTTTGATAACATTATAATATATTTTATTTTTTATGAGTAGTTATAAATAATTTTTTGTTTTTGGTGTATTTTAGGACATTATAAATTTTAGATAATGTTTTAACATTTTATATAAAAAAATAAATGACAAAAAAAATTTATTTTATTAATATAATATGTTTTAATGAGTTAAAATTATTTTTTTAAACATATAAATTACTTTTTGAAGTCTAAAATGAAAATTAGGTGTTTAAAAAATATTTTGTGGGAAAATGATATTCATATGAACAAGGTAATATTATAAACTATAATTAACTTATATCATGTATAAAAGTAAAAAATCATTACTTAAATATACAAATCCATGTACTAAAATCATTTGTTATCCAATAGTTTTCATTTTTTACAACCTATATTTTCATGGATTATATATAGTAATTAGTAAATAATTCAACTCATTTTATATAAATACGAACCTCTCCACCCAAATTAATTCACTCACAATATCATTAGCATCTACCATCCTATATTAGTCTCACATTAATCCCATTGAAGAAGATGTAATGATCTCAAGTAATCACCCTCAATATGTAGAATGTGATATTTATTTTATGTGATTCATTCCCTCAACTTTTCTATTCAAACACTTTTTCTATAATATTCCATTGATTAAATTTTTTTATATTGTATTTATGAACATTCCGTTACTATCTAATTGATTATTAAATAATTAAATACTATATTTATCTCACACAAATCCATTCCACAATCTTTTGTGTATACGTTTTATGTGGCTTAAATTATCTCTTGATTTTCCATGACATTAATTTAGTGAATGACCAATCCAAATTTCATTCATGGGTATTCACCTAGATATAACTATACTTAATTGATTATACACACTTATTTATGTAACCCGTGTTTCTTAATTATTGGATTTAAATGATGATATATTTTTTAATGTTATATGGTCTATGTGGCACATATAAAGTTAGACATATGAATGGTGCACCCTAATAGCACTTCAGTACATTGGATAATGTTTTTATATCAGTAGATTCTATGTATGTTGCATGGGAGGTTACCCTAATCACACTATATTATTATGTATTAGTAGTCATATTTTACTTATTATTATGATTTCACATTTATGTTATTTCCCTATTATTATAATTTCTTGATCTTATGATATCATCCCCTAGTATGATGGTTCAATGATAAAGTATATGATTCTCACATTTTTATATTATCATGATATGCCTCTTGACTCGCATTTATTTCTTTTCATTATTATATACATTATTTTTACTTCATGGGGATATATATATCACAAATTTTATTATGTATTTCTTTGTGTTATATTGAGTATTATTAAGAGTTTAAACGAAACATGGAGCGCCTTATATATATTTGAAATAATGTTGCTGATTTTATTTTTATTTAATAGTTTATGTATCTAATATTATAAAGACACCGTGACACTATATTTATTGGTTGTGTTTTTGGATTCCCATGTAATAAAATGTGTAATGAAATTTTTATTCTTATATATCACACACTACTTATATCTGACCGAGTCGATGGGTATCTTCAAATTTTCATCATTCGGCTCTACCTTCTAGTATGTGAACATAAGATCTCTCAGACCCTATAGTTACTTATAATCCATTTTCATCAAAACTATTAGAATTAAATCACTCAATGTTCCACCATCCATTAGAATAATTTTTTCCTATAAAATTGTTTTCACATAAATGATTAGAACCTATCAATCTCCCATTTTTAGAATCATTTTCTAGGGTTCACTTTCATGTCTTGCATCATCTTTTTCAAACCTTTTCCATTCAAAAAACGTACATTACTGCTTTCATGGTCCCCCACCACAAAATTCCTGATATCCCTTAAGAAATATCAATATTTTTTCGATATATTACTCTTTTAAAAATTTTTACGTATTTGATTTCTTATTTTATACAGAACACCTATCTTAAACAGACCGTGATACACTATTCTTAAAAGAAAATTTTATCACATTACCATTAGATTTGTGGGTATGAATTTGTTTTGAAAAATTATAAAAAAATATATATATATATATTTACTTAATGAAACTTTTATTATTAATTCCTAGGAAATATTCACTCAATTTTTGATGATAAATATAATATCATTTTATGTTAAAATATAAGTTTTTCAATTTATTGTATTTTTCTATATATTGTGTACCTTAATCACAATGGAAATTTGATTTTGGTGAATTAACATTACTATTAATTCAACAAAATTTATAATCTTTAATAAATATATTATGAATTTTTTAGAAGTGAATATAAAATCATTTAAGGAAAATAGAGTTATTTTTCAAAAAACAATATTTATGTTCATAATGTATTTTAATATTATTAAATTAAATTATTCACTATTTTTAATGGTATTAATGTAATTTTTAGGACACATATTAAATCAAATATATTAACACTCATCTAATATTTTTTACTAGGAAAATAATTAGAATAAATTTATTTTTATGATTAGAAATACTTTTTGTCTAAAAATGGCTATTATGCATTTTTTGCATAGATATTAGAATTATTTTATACACTCTTTTAAATTTATTCTTGTAAAATTTATTCCATATTTTTAATAAACATAATTAATATTAATTAATAATTTCAAATTAAAAATTTTCCCTAATAAATATTTAACATGCTAATAAATTGTGTTTCTATAGTATGTGTTAAATGTATTAAATGTGGGGTTAACCCAAGAGAGAAAAGTTAAAATATTACACAAAAACTAAATTTATTTTTTAGGATTATTATATATCAACCTAAAACTTCTTATAATTAAATATTTTTAATAAAATTAGACAATTTCTCATGATAGTGATACTATTATATTTTAATATTATTAATATTTAAATGTTTTCAATAGCCTCGCTTATAAAATGGAACCTCATATTCTCAATTATCCACACCACATGAGCCATTTATCTCAACCATTATAGTCTTTTGGATATTTATTTTCTAGGTTTCCTATAAAAGAATCCTTTTGGTTCCTTTCCATAGAGGATACTCAAAGTAGAGGTATATATTCTTAATAATGTTTTTCAAATTTCTTCCTTCTTACACCTCATAATATGTTATATAACCATTTAACATGAAGTTATATATATATTTACTATAATAAGATTTTTTAATATTTATGGTATTTCCATTTTGTATCTAATTCTTATCATTTGGTAAAATGATAACTTAGTCCACACATATGTGTGGACTACCACCTTCCCAAATTGTTATGATTCATTTTTCATTTCCACTTTACATAGATGGTCATATGGATTTATTTAATTAATATATATGATATATATGATATTATTTGAGTTCTAAAAATTTTATTTATTATTTTTTTTACTTCCATTCCATCAATCAAAAAATGGAAACATCACTCATGCAGACATACGATCTACCATATCCACGAAGTGATGTAATTAATTTTTAATCAGCACATTACATGAGGGTCTATAAAAGTGTATATAGTGAATAAATATGATAATAATTACATGATTTATATTATATAGATTATTAAACTATGAAAAATTAATATTTATTGGAACCATGAAACCAAATCATGCATTGAAAAA
This sequence comes from Viscum album, assembly GCA_963277665.1. NCBI lineage: Eukaryota > Viridiplantae > Streptophyta > Magnoliopsida > Santalales > Viscaceae > Viscum > Viscum album. The sequence goes on from OY728147.1 coordinate 1,345,795,830, forward strand.
GGACTTGTTTTCACAAGAATGATCATTTTAATGAATAAATATTAATAAAATAGTTATTAAAAATTGTAAATTAATGGTATATAGTAATTTATTTTTGAATATGTTTTTTGATATATAATGAATAAATCTATATTTATGATATAGGTTTTGGGAATGTGTATGAAAAAAATACTGGACTTGAGGTAAAGGTTCTACATATCAATATTATTTTATTGATACATGTTTCATGTTGTGCACCTATTTTTGTGTATATGGTGTATATACTTCCCATTTGATATGTATATCATGAATATCATATCCTTTTGAGATTTTATATACTATATTTCTATTGATAGAAATTACTTTATTCTTATCCATTAAACCCCATAAATTTTCTTTCTATTTACTTACATCTAGAAATTTCATGTATAAGTATAATTTTAATCTCTTCGGTACTTTAAATGATTGAAAAAATGTATTTTTTGAAAAAACGAATGTTTTTATTTTTTTAGGCCAAGAATATTTCTTCTCCACGTTCATTTTAATCAGAATATTTTATATAAGTCTTTATCTATACATAAATTATTGAGAAATATTATTTTTATGACCTCTAACATTCATTACAGTTGATTAAAAGTGATATTTTTAAATTTTTTCTACACGTATCACATTTGAATTTTTTTATAAAAGTGTGAAAATAATGTTCTCTTTTACTTTATATGGCATGGATAGTATGACAACCCTGCTTTTTATTATAACTTAATCATGCTTTATTACATAAAACTTCACTTGATACAACAAATATAATCGAGAGGTTTAGTGTCTTTGGGGCTTAGTATCATTACATAAAAACTTTAAAGTTGAAATACAACATCTTTATAAAAAACTTCTTTTACATGACCACTACATTCCTTCGTAGTTAGCATTGCATGGGATAACCTGAGGACATGCATAAGAAAAGGGTGAGCTATAAAGCCCAGTAAGGGAGTACACAATGAATAACATGAGGAGTACAATACATGTTAGGCAATAGGAACATCAATAGACATTAGAGTAACATGAACATAAAGGCATAATAAAGCATGATAACCATAACATGGAAATGTGGCAACAACAATAAACATTGAATTAGCATGAGCCAAGGCTCATTGCACATGAAGCATGAGTAAACCCTCATTGCACTTGAAGCACGAGTAAACCCTTGTTGAACATGAATTAACATGATTCAACACTCATTTCACATGACGTTTCATGATACTATACTTTACCGAATGCATTGGAGTGCTATAAGGGCGCACCCTTCTTAAACATTTCATTTCATGTATAAATGTGCCACATGGATCATAAAACATGTATTCATAAAACATAATCATTTATTCAATGATAAAGGAATGTAGAAATTCATACATGAAACTTATATTCAATAAGTAAATGTGCATAAATTTGAATACCCTTGATGGAGAAATGGCCATGGTATTCACTACACAATGACATTGGCTTAGAAAATCGGTGCGATTTCGGCAGCGTAACGACGTGACATAAGAATTCATAAAAAAGGTTGATGAGAGAGAAATGGGATAATCATCAAATTTACATGTAATGGAAAGTAAGGAGGTCATATAGTTACATGTCCCAACAATTGAAATGAAATTTAGATTCATGATACAAAAGTATTGTTTGAATGTAAAAGAAGAGAGAGAAGTTCCTTTCGGAATTTCGGCATAGTAACGGGTGTACATGGGAGGCATTTAATGAGAGAGAAAAGGGTCTCCCATCATTCAAACAATAAGAGGGCAGTATGGGGGAGGTGAGAAACCATACCCCAACATTCATAATTGAAAATAAAAGGGCAATACAACTTAAAGAAAATTGACAAAAATGAGAAAGGAAGAAAAAAACCCTTACTTGGAAGTGTGCTTCCCAAGGCTAGAGAGAGGCTTGTGAGAGGCTTCCTGGGAGCTTGGAGAACCTTGGGAGGATTCTAGAGAGAGTAGGGCAGAGGTTGGACGAACTACAAGGGATTTTAGTGAGGAGGAAGTGGGAGATTGGGTGGGTTTATATAGGAAATGTGAGAGAATTCTTTATTATTTAGGTTTGGGACCCCTTATATTAAAATAATCCGAATCACAAACCATCCCATGGTATTTGCCCATGGTTTCTGGAAAAGGAAATAGGAAAATAATATTTTACAAGGCCATGGTCCGAACTTATTAAAAAATTCGGTTTGCTAATGTGGAGGTGAGTCACACTCCCATGGAAAGTAATTTAAAAAGGCAAAGTGTTGAATAAGTCTTGAGGGCTCCATTAATGCTTTGAAAAGTAAGTCAAATAAACCCAAAACCTCATTATTTTAATGATAAAACGCATATTGGCCGAACATAAGGATTATGTTATTTTATTACATCACCATTGGGTCATTATGATGTCATAAAACACATTATATATTTAAATGGTATTTAATTTTTACCCAATTATTTGACTCTCAGAAAATTATGAAAAAATCACCGTTGGATAATTTTGACGTCCTGATTCCAAAAATAATATTTATTTTATCTATATAATTTTCTAAATATGTGAATTTTCACTTTTAAATAAAAACCGACATTTATAAAAAAATTCATCGGTTGTGACAGAAATGGCTTTCAAACCTTAATAAAAAATTTAATTGCATTCATAAAATTATAAGATCATTTATACTTAATAAAAAAACTAATTTAATATTAATAATAATATTTTATTAAAATATTATTTAGTTAAAAAATCTTTAATTTAATAAAATATAATTATTAATTAAATAATAACTAAAAACACCATTTGTACTTTAAAAACTAATTACAATGTATCAAAAATGACTTGAAATTATATTCATTATTATATACAAAAATAATGTACATGAACATGGTGCTACTTATTTGTTACATAACCCCTTAAAATAGCCGCATAAGACCTAAGGGTAAGGTGTGCGATGGTGACAGACTCTTGGGGCGGCTCGGAGAACATCGCTCGAGTGGTAATTTCAATCAACTTCCACTTTTCCCGTAGACGATCACGTTTGTGCTTGACTTGATGAAGCTCAGCTTGGGCTTGGTCAAGGGAAAATCCCAAAGACGCCACCTCTTTTCCGAGCTTTGAGAAATGGGCTTCGTAAGGGGAAATTCTACTGGATGAGGTCATCACTTCCTTTGTCTGAGTATAAATGAGTTTCTTTAAATCCTTATATTTATACTACTCAGATGATCACTGTTCAACGACTATAGAAGTAACGGTCACAAATCTTAACGTAAAACTAAATAAGTTGACGTCTTATAAAAAACATTTCTCATAAAGAAACATTTAACTGTATCAAGAGGGATTTTCCATTAATGAAACTTTGGGTCGTTACAACATTCCCCCCTTAAGAAATTTCGCCCTCGAAATTTTCCTTTTCCCACACTAAAACAAATATGGGTAACTTAGCTTCATCATATCCTCCAACTCCCAAGTTGCTTCTTCAAACTTGTGGTTTCTCTACAACACCTTGACGAGGGGCATTGTCTTATTTCGTAGAACTTTTTCTCTACGATCTAAGATCTTCACTGGTTTCTCCTCATAAGAAAGATCATCTTCCAATTGTACCACCTCGGAAGAGAGTACATGTGAAGGGTCCGGTATGTACTTCCTTAAGAGGGATACATGAAAAAATCATGCACCTTGGCCATAGTAGGTGGAAGTGTTAGTCGATAGGCCACAACCCCAACATGATCAAGAATCTCGAAGGGGCCGATGTACCTTGGACTTAACTTCCCTTTCTTTCCAAACCTCATGACCTTCTTCCACGTAGATATGTGTAAAAACACCATGTATCCGACTTTAAAAACAAGGTCTCATCGACGATTATCTGCATAACTCTTCTATCGACTTTGGGCTACCTTGATATGCTGCTGAATGGTTTTCACCTTCTCCACCATTTCTTCGACCATTTCTGGTCCAAGCAACTTACGTTCACCGACCTCATCCCAACATGTCAGTGTTCTACACCTTTTCCCATACAGGGCTTCAGATGGTTCCATTTGGATGCTCGAGTGGAAACTATTATTATAAGAGAACTCAACTAGAGGAAGATGTTGATCCCATCCTCCTTTAAAGCCCATTGAGCACGCTCTCAACATATCCTCAAGTGTTTGGATAGTCCGATCGGATTGGCCATGTGTTTGAGGATGATAGGTCGTATTGAAGTTCAGTTCAGTATTCAGAGCATGTTGAAGACTCTTCCAAAACTTAGAGGTAAATCTTGGATCTCGGTCAGACACAATAGATAGTGTTACTCCATGCAACCGTACCACTTCCATGATATATATCTGTGCCAGTTGATCCGAAGAGAAATCCTCTCGAATATCAATGAAGTGTGCAGTCTTTGTAAGATGATCCACAACAACCCAGATTGCATTGTTGCCTTTGGATGTCCTTGGAAGTCCAGTGATGAAGTCCATGGTGATGTTCTCCCATTTCCATTCTGGTATGGGCAATGGTTGCATCATACCCTTAGACTTCTACCTCTCTGCCTTCACTTGCTAACACACCATGCACTTTGATGTATATTCAGCGATCTCCTTCTTCATATTTCCCCAACAAAAGTTTTCTCGGAGATCTCGATACATATTTGTGCTCCCTGGGTGAATAGATAAATTTGAACTATGTGCATCATCCAAAAGTTCCTTATTCATCTCCGAACTTTATGGAACACATAGTCTTTTCCCAAACCGCACAATTCCTTCTTCATTAACATTAAACTATGAGGATTTTCCCTTTTTTATAGCTTCCAATTTTTCTTGGATTCCTGCATCATCCTTTTGAGCATCCTTTATCCTTTCCCAAAGAGATGGTTGAGCAATCATTTGTGAAAGGATTGATGATGTTCCATTCATTATGATTCCCACATCCATCTTCATCAAGTCTAAGATGATTGGATCCTTCTCAATTCTCATCATTGATAGAATAGCTGGATCCTTTCTACTTATGGCATCCGCCACCCTGTTCGCTTTCCCAGGGTGGTAATGTATTGAATAGTCGTAATCCTTGATGAGCTCTATCCATCTTCTCTGGCGCATATTACGCTCTTTCTGTGTGAATATATATTTAAGACTCTTGTGGTCAGTATATATCTCATATTTCTCTCCATAGAGATAATGCCGCCAGATTTTCAAGGCAAAGATCACCACCGCCAACTCCAGATCATGCGTTGGATAGTTTCACTCAAGTATTTTCAACTGCCTTAAGGCATAGGATATCACTTTATCATTCTTCATCAGCACACATCCTAATCCCTTCTTTGAAGCATCACTGAATACCACAAAAAGCTCCCCACTTGTGGGTAAAGTGAGCACGGGTGCAGTGATAATCCTCCTTTTCAACTCCTTGAAGATTTCTTCGCATTCATCACTCCAAGAAAATTTTACTCCCTTTCGATTTAGCTTGGTAAGTGGGTTGGACAATCGTGAGAAATTTCTCACAAATCGTCGATAATATCCAGCTAACCCCAAGAAGCTACGGATATCCGTTACCGATGTTGGCCTTGGCCATCCCTCAATGGCATATGTTTTGGAGGGGTCCACGGATATCCCATTGCTTGTGATGATATGGCCCAAGAATGAGACCTCCTTCAACCAGAACTCACACTTGTTGTACATGGCATAGAGCTTCTCCTTACGCAAAGTCTCCAGTACAGTTCTTAAATGCTCCTCATGGTCCTCCTTGGTTTTGGAGTATATAAGAATATCATTTATAAAGACTACCACAAATTTGTCTAGGTAATCTCTAAATAATCTATTCATCAAGTCCATGAATATTTCTAGAGCATTGGTGAGTCCGAAAGGCATTACTGTGAATTCATAGTGCCCTTACCTTGTTCGAAAAGCAGTCTTGGGGATATCTTCCTTCTTCACCCTTACTTGATAATATCCCGACTGCAAGTCCACCTTGGAGAAGTATTGTGCTCCACGCATCTGATCAAACAACTCATCGATTCATGTGAGAGGATACTTGTTCTTTATCGTTATTTTGTTAAGTTCACGATAATCGATGCAAAGTCGCATTGACCCATCCTTCTTCTTGACGAAGAGGACTGGTGCACCACATGGTGATGCACTTGGGCGTATTATCCCTTTATCCAGATTCTCCTATATTTGTTTCTTCAGCTCTTCAAGCTCAACAACAGCCATTCTATATGGATTCTTGGATATTGGTAGTGCCCCAGGTATATGTTCAATTGAGAACTCAACATATCTTCTTGGAGGAAGACCAGGAAGTTCCTCGAGAAATACTTCGGTGAATTCCTTCACAATAGGCATTTTTCAAAGGTGGTTTCTTCCTTGGACTCAATCATCTGAGCCAGATATGCATGCTCATAAGGCATTAATATCCATGATTGAGATGATGGAGCTAAAGTAGATTCATCTTCCTCCTGACACTTGTAAAGAATCGTGGGTCGATTCTCCATATGGAGTGTGATTTCCCTCTCCCGACAATTTATGTTGTCTCTATATGAGGAAAGCCAATCCATGCCAAGAATTGCATCAAATTACACCAAAGGGAGTATGATGAGGTTCTCCGGGAAATTAAATCCACAGATTATAACAGGGGAGGAATTATACTCATGAGATGCAATGATTGACCCATTTTCTGTACTCACCGACATCTTTACTTCCATGATTTGTGGTGGTGCAGGGATTTTTCTAGTAATCTTTTGAGATATAAAATAATGCATAGAACATGAATAAAAAAGTGTGTTCGCTATTCTTGAATGAATAACTAGTGTACTGGTCACCAATTCGTTGTCGGGGTTCACTTCGGCAGAAGTGATGGAAAAAGTTCTTCCTTGCTATCTTGGATGTTTCTGGTTGCCTCCGATAACCCTTGGATTAGGGCACTGATATGCAAAATGACCTGGTTCATTGCTTTTGTAGCATTGAACAACACGTTGAGGTTAGAACGGAGCGTTCCTCTCCTCTGTCGCTGTCGCGGGTCCTTCTTGCTGACAGTTAACAGCTAGGTGCCCTTCTCCTCCACACTTGATGCATTTTCTTGTCCCCCTAAGGAAATTTCCAGGGTGTTTCTTTCCACACTTTTGGAAAGTGGGGTGCTAGAATTTCATAGCTCTGTTGGATTTATCCATCGGACCACCAGCATTGAAGTCCACCTTACGCTTCTTGTCCCCATGATACCCCTGTGATTCTCCGATCTCCATTTCAACCTTGAGGGCACATCAGACAATTTCCTCATAGCTGTCGAAGTCATGGATCGCTAATGTTTTCTGAAAGCTAGGATTCATCCCACCAAAGAAGCGGTCAACCTTGCATTCGTGGGTAACGACAAAGCCGGAAGCGTACCATGCAAGCCTTGTGAAGTTTGCCTCGTACGCTCCCACAGATTCTTCATCTTTCTGTTTGACGGAATGGAAGTCCCTTTCCATCTTAAGAAAGAGGGTGCGTGGAAAATATTTATCGAAATACATCTTCCAGAATTCATTCCATTCCAAACACTCGATCACTTCCTCAGGCTTCGTATTTTTTATCAACGTCCACCATTGATCAGCTTCACCCTCCATACGAGAAGCCTCCGGGAGAACCTTCTCTTTTTCAGAGCATTGGAGGATGGAGAATATCTTTTCAATGGAGTTGATTCATTGTTCAGCGATCGTGGGATCGGATGATCCACTAAAAGTAGGAGGCCTTTGTCTCATGAAGCTTTCAATAACGACTTGTTCTTTCTTAGGGGGGGTTGAACGTTCCTCTTGACCAGGGTTTCTATACAAAACACGAGTTAACTAAGAGAGAAGTGTGACAGAGTTCGTGATTCCTGCTCCCATTGGATTGGGCATCTCATAAGTACAATCATCACACTGATCTTCACAACGGTTGTTAGCCTGAGTTCTCCTATTACCGGCCATTGGCTGGAATAAAAGGAAAGTTATGGGTAACACATAATGGGTAATCCAAAGACAAAATTTGATGAATTATAAATAAACTTTAATCTCTTTATCTCATGAGTCTATAGGATTCAATCCAGGCTTTTCATGATCTTCCTTCTAACATATATTCTTAGGGGAATTTTTCCCTTAATAAGGGTTCATACTAAGATTGTGAATTTATCAAAACATATCCCTCGGGAGTGTCGTAACCAAGAGTGCAGCAAGGCCCATTGTCGTGCACCAGTTCCCGTCCGAGTCTAGCTCAAAGCGGTGTTTTCAGGTTTTACCCCTAGGATACATCTGTTCCAGAGCCGCCTCTACCTACTCGTATCCAGACAGGGATGTATTTGTTTGATAAACCACTTACTTAGTATTTACCAAAACATAGGGATGTTTTTATTATTCTTAGTCTTGTATATAAGGCTTTACTAGGGATCCCTAATCCCAAAAATAACTAAACCTATCCTCTGATACCAACTATGACAACCCTGCTTTTTATTACAACATAAGAATTCTTTATTACATAAAACATCACGTGATACAACAAAGAAGATCGAGAGGTTTAGTGTCTTTGGGGCTTAGGATCATTAAATAAAAACTTTAAACTTGAAATACAACATCTTTATTGAAAAATTACGTTACATGACCACTACATTCCTTCGTATATAGCATTGCATGGGATAACCTGAGGACATGCATAAGAAAAGGGTGAGCTATAAAGCCCAGTAAGGGAGTACACAATGAATAACATGAGGAGTACAATACATGTTAGGAAATAGGAACATCAATAGAGCATTAGATTACCATGAACATAAAGGCATGATAAAGCTTGATAACCATAACATGGAAATGTGGCAACAACACTTAACATTCAATTATCATGAGCCAAGGCTCATTGCACATAGATCATGAGTAAACCCTCATTGCACTTGAAGCACGAGTATACCCTCATTGCACTTGAATTAGCATTAGCCAACACTCAATGCACATGATGTATCATGATACTATACTTTACCCAATGCATTGGAGTGCTATAAGGGCACACCCTTCATAAACATTTCATTTCATGTATAAATGTGCCACATGGATCATAAAACATGGATTCATAAAACATAATCATTTATTCCACGATAATGGAATGTGGAAATTCATACATGAATCTTATAGTCAATAAGTAAATGTGCATAAAGGTGAATACCCTTGATGGAGAAATGGGCATGGTATTCACTACACAATGACATTGCCTTAGAAAATCTGTGCGATTTCGGCAGAGTAACGGCGTGACATAAGAATTCATAAAAAAAGGTTGATGAGAGAGAAAGGGGTTCCTCATCATATTTACATGTAATGGACAGTAAGGAGGTCATATTTATACATGTCCCAACAATTGAAATGAAATTTAGATTCATGATACAAAAGTATTGTTTTAATGTAAAAGAAGAGAGAGAAGTTCCTTTCAGAATTTTGGCAAAGTAACGAGTGTACATGGGAGGCATTTAATGAGAGAGAAAAGGGTCTCCCATCATTCAAAAAATAAGAGGGCAGTATGGGGGAGGTGAGAAACCATACCACAACATTAATAATTGAAATTAAAAGGGCAATACAACTTAAAGAAAATTGACAAAAATGAGAACGGAAGAAAAAAAACCTTACTTGGAAGTGTGCATCCAAAGGCTAGAGAGAGGCTTGTGAGAGGCTTCTTGGAAGCTTGGCGAACCTTGGGAGGATTCTATAGGGAGTAGGGAAGAGGTTGGACGAACTCCAAGGGATTTTAGTGAGGAGGAAGTGGGAGATTGGGTGGGTTTAAATAGGAAAGGTGAGAGAATTCTTTATTATTTAGGTTTGGGACCCCTTATATTAAAATAATCCAAACCACAAAACATCCAATGGTATTTGCCCATGGTTTCTGGAAATGGAAAGTGGAAAATAATATTTTACAAGGCCAAGGTCCGAACTTATTAAAAAATTAGGGTTTCTTATGTGGAGGTGAGTCACACTCCCATGGAAATTAATTTAAAAAGGCAAAGTGTTGAATAAGTCTTGAGGGCTCCATTAATGCTTTGAAAAGTAAGTCAAAAAAACCCAAAACCTCATTATTTTAATGATAAAACACATATTGGCCGAACATAAGGATTATGTTATTTTATTACATAACCATTGGGTCATTATGATGTCATAAAACACATTATATATTTAAATGGTATTTAATTTTTACCCAAAAATTTGACTGTCTCAGAAAATTATGAAAAATTCACCGTTGGATAATTTCGACGTCGTGATTCCAAAAATAATATTTATTTTATCTAAATAATTTTCTAAATATGTGAATTTTCACTTTTAAAATAAAAACCAACATTTATAAAAAAAATCACGGGTTTTGACATAAATGGCTTTCAAACCTTATTAAAAATTTTAATTGCATTCATAAAATTATAAGATCATTTATACTTAATAAAAAATTTAATTTTATATGAATAATAATATTTTATTGAAATATTATTTAATTCAAAAATAATTTAATTTAATAAAATATAATTCTTAATTAAATAATAACTAAAAACACCATTTGTACTTTAAAAACTAATTACAATGTATCAAAAATGACTAGAAATTATATTCATTATTATATAAAAAAGTAATGTACATGAACATGGTACTACTTATTTGTTACATAACCCCATAAAATAGACGCATAAGACCTAAGGGTAATGTGTGCGATGGTGATAGACTCTTGGGGCAGCTCGGATAACATCGCTCGAGTGGTAATTTCAATCAACTTCCACTTTTCCTGTAGATGATCACGTTCGAGCTTGACTTGATGAAGCTTATCTTGGGCTTGGTCAAGGGTAAATCCCAAAGACACCACCTCTTTTCCGAGCTCTGACAAATGGGCTTCGTAAGGGGCAATTCTACTGGATGAGGCCATCGCTTCCTTTGTCTGAGTAGAAATGGGTTCATTAAAGCCTTATATTTATACTACTCAGATGATCACTGTTCAACGGCTATAAAATTAACGGTCACAAATCATAACGTAAAACTAAAGAAGTATACATCTTATAAAAAACATTTTTCATAATGAAACATTTAACTGGATCAAGAGGGATTTTCCATTAATGAAACTTTGTGTCGTTACAGATAGTTTTCCCCACCATTATTAATAATATTTTATTAGAAAATTACTTCTCAAGATTATATTCTAATTTTCAATGAAAATAATTATTTCAATATTCTAGGAATTTTTTATTTTTAAATATACCAAATTAAAAGGTGATTTTTTCTATTTTAAATGAAATATTAAAATGATTTTTATAAATATTATTACTCTATGTTAACATCCATTAAGGATTATTATGCTTCACTGAGGATGTGATATTTTAATACCACCCACTTGCCTTCTCTGGATATCTTAGGATGATGATGTTTTAAGGATGATTCTATGAAAACTGTAACTTTCCAATGGGATAATGAAGTTATGATGATAACTAAATAAGGTAAATTTCTTTTCAAAGAGTTATTATATAATTTAATGATGAATGTTTTTATGATCTTGTGGATCACTTATATATGGTTTTAAATATATGATGGGTGATATGAGAATTATATATCTCTCTAACATATTGAATAATGATTGATATCTCATAATATAATTTGTAGTGGAATTCGATGTGAACTCAGTTAAGTATGAAAAACTGTCTACTATAGTTGTCTTAGGAGTGAACCATGAATAAGGAAATTATTGGATGGGGATTGAACCTAATACCCTATGGGACTTTTTAGACTATCATAGTCTTTTATGGGAAACTTGAATAAGGAAATTATTTTTTATAATTATGTGTAAGAAAAAAAATTATGTCATATGATTTGGTTATATTTTCCACGATCAAGATGGATTATTGATGACATTCATTCTTCTAACTAATTACTTTTGATATGAACCAGCATTATTCCATGAAACATGATTAATGATATTTGACTAATTAGGTATGACATTCATACTTTATGATTTTATTCTCATACCCTTATGATTATCTTATTCTCACTTAAAATACATGATTTATATCTCTGGTGTTTACCCTTACTGATCATCTTATCTCAAACATTCTTAGGTTTCTTTATAAATAGTTTATTAATAATGGTTTTAAAATGGTATGTCTAATGAGGGATATAAGTAAGAAGAGATTTATGGGATATGATAAAGATATTTCATGGAATAAGTTGATTATGAATTTAGTTTACAATAAAACACAACCATTATAGTTATGGGGTTTTTATCAAAATGATATTTATTGAATATTCATCTAAAATAATGTATGTTTTATATATTTAATTCTTGGGTCACCTCATAACTACCGTACAGAGTAATGGTTGAACTAGTGGGTGCCCTAGATCGAATTATTCAGTAAATTGGATTACCATATCAATCATACTGATAATTCTACATGATATCTTTTTAGAAATGTAGTATATAATTTTCTTTAATCACTATTTAATGGTAATGTACATAGATTAATTTCCATATCAAAAGGTTTTTTGCAATTTCCATGCAATAATGAGAAACTCTCAATACAATAACATTAATAGTAAACAATGTTCATATGGTCTAGATACATATTACTAACTGGATACAGTAGATGTTTAACAATCTAGTGTTTAGGGATTATAAGACATTTGACTTCGTCTCATGATTTTTACACTTGGTGGTATCTAGTAGTGAGATCATGAGGACCGCCCCACCAATAGGAATACCGCATGTTTTGGGTGTCATTGGATGTTCCTCTCTACGATCATGTGTAATGGTATTCTGACTAGAGATCATTTCTATTGTATGTAATTTGATCATATACTTGGATGCCAGATGAAAAAAACTGATATTCAAATCATGGTGAGGTAGTTTTTGTATGGCAATTCATTGGTGGAATGACATTGGTTGAATGGGGAAGAAATGATTTGTCTCTTCCATGTTAAGGAAGTTATATCTGTCGTGCCATGTTTATCAGGATGGTAGTACCTTGGTAAATCCATGACCATGGTAGTCCAAGGTAAATCCTTCAAGTTATGTCAACAAACAATAATGCAATATAAGGGTGATAAAATGGGTATGTGTCTTGTTTTATAAGATATTAATGGCAGTGATATTATATTACATAGTACATGTTTCTATTTTGGTTGTCATTATTGTAACAATACTTATCTCTTTATGCGCCATGATGGGTAGAAAGATCCCATTCTTGGCTTCTAAATAGTATTCACTGCTATCGAGATAAGGATCAAGAGGGTCACACACAAAAGTGCAATAAAAAATCTACCATATTCAATTGAACAGGAATATGGGACATGGTGGGCCCCAACACTGTGGTCTGGAATTTGTACAAGGACATACTATCACCCAAATAATAAATAAATTCATTTTATTCAATTTATGAATTATGTGAATTGAAATTATTTGTTAAATTTATTTATATTTTTTTATTTAAATACCAAAACTTATTAATTGAACAAATATTAATTGAATATAATCAAGGTTCAATTAATTTTTTTTGGAACGACGGGTCGAGTTTCTGACTCATTTATTATCACATAATATTTAAATATATTACAAAAATGTTATAATAGTATTTATGAAAAATTTCAGTATTTATAACATGTAATTTATAGTTTGTTAATTATTTGGTGGGTGGGATGAAATTACAGGTAATTCATAAACACTCTACATATAGTGGAAGAGAGGAATTCACTAGGGGCTATTCAATAGATTTCTCTCTTTGAGTCTCTCTCTCTTTCTCTCGTAATCTTGATTGGGAGGATCTTGATCCAGGTTCTCGGATCAAGCTATCTCTTAGGAATCATTTGCAAGGTGACGTGGTGATTTTCGAAACATAGAAGGACACTTCATAGCTCTGGGACATAACCTGAATTTTGACGATCGTCGCTCCAGTATATTTTTTAGGCGCATGTCGACGATCTAAGGGAATTCAGCATCATATTATTCAATCATAGATCACTAAAAATGAGAAGTTGTTTAGCGTAGATTCAGATCTAAAACAAGTATTGTTATTTTTTTGTGATTAAAACTTTTCATGTGAGATCCTTGGCTTAAACCGAGCATCAATTCACCGAGGTCGACAAGTTCACATCTTACGTCTGTGACAAATTTGAACATCCCATTTTTTGCAGATTTCATTATGCGTCTAGTACCTTCAATTGGTATCAAAGCTCTCATGTGGATTTTAAACCAAAAAAATATTAAATTTTCATTAAATATAATAAAGGGAATTATCACAGACTCGACGTCATAGAAGTATTTATAATCTGACCTTGAATATTAATGTTACATTCAGATGAAGTGATCAATATAGATTAAAAACATGTTTCACGAGTATTCAAATAAAGAACATAGACATATACATATATATATATATATTGAATTTTTTTATCTTAGTCAGTATTAATTTTATTTTTGTGGAATAATATTTTTGATGCGATATAGGTCACCAATGATTTTATTATAATAAACTATTTTTTATAATATTTTTATAATTATATTATTATTATTTTCACAAGATTCTATTCAATAGATGGAAAATTTTAATGTTTGGTGGAAAACATTTTAACAAAGGGGACTGATATGGTTATTGGGTCAAGGTGTAATTAAAATAGAAAAAGAAAAAGGTTGGCTTGATTATTGGTTAGGAACCTGTCTTGTGGACATATCAAGATAAATAAATAATATGACAGAAAACCATCAGCTCTTTCCCCTAGCGCAGCGCGGGCCACCCCTCGCCGGCCCTACTAGGTGTTCCACTAGTGCCGCTCCAATCTTGCAGCAACTACCTTCGCCACTGCCCTTAGAGAGCTCCAATCACTTGCCAGAGCTACACCATGAATCTCTCAAAGCCCTCCTCTTGAGCATATCTAGTCGGGCCTCCCTCGTTTGATGTCTCCCGGCAACCCATGGCATGTCACCCCTTTCTCTTGGTGCTCACATCCTCTACGCCATACCGCGTCCGAGCCACCACTACTTGCTCCCACCCCTTCTCTTCGGGCAGTACGAAACCAACTCTAGTCATGGTCAACCCTTCCTTGATCCAAACCTCCTCTCGAATCTATCGATCACTTTTCATAGCTGCCTTGATATCTGGAACCCACCACTCCTTTTGTTTGGTTGATTCAGGCCCCCATCGACCACCTGAATTCCATGGCCCATTGTTCCCTCTCCTCAGTGTCTGAAACCCCACCGCGGCCCTTCCTAGCTAGTGCCGACAACACCAGATCCACTGAGTGTCTCTTAAGGATGCCATATTGGGTCTCTACCATGAGGTAATACCTCTGGTGGGTCTGTTTGGACCACATATTCAATGAAACAGGTCCGGAAGGGTCTGCCCAACCATGAATGGGCTTGGGCAGATCTACCCAGCCTAGATCTCCCCTACCTAAGGACAAAATATTCGATAATGGTACTATTTTGGTTTGGCCCGACCCCCATAGGCCCGACCCATAGTTTTTGGTGGCGGGATAATTTTAATTTATTAAAAAATTTAATTAAATTAAATTAATTAATTTTACTTGTATATTAAATTAATTTAATTAATTTTAGATGTAAATTAACTTTCTTTAATTAATTTCAGTTGTAAATTAAATTAATTTAATATTATTTTTGGTATAAAATTATTGCAGAATATATTAATTTTATTTTTTGTTTAATGAAATTAATTAATTTAATTTTTATTTTAAAAATTAAGTTAAATAATCTATGCCAAAAAATGTAAATATTGAATTAGAAATATGAGTGAATTTTTATTTCCAATATAATTCCCTCGAGTATAATTTAATGAATGTTTAATTTTTAATCTGTATTTATTTTTAAATATGTGAGTCTATGCATATTAACTGGTCATGAGTGTTGACAGACCAATAGATGTTTGGTGTGTTTTTATTTATTTATTTAATAATTTCATGCAGTTTTCTAATAATAAATTAATAATTGGATATTTGTGTATTATATCTGAGTCAATATATTTATAAGGTCATATGAATCCACTATAGAGTTGTACATTTATATTCCTCAGTTCCCCTCACATATGAGTGAGTATTGTTCTATAATAACGAGATGGCCAGGGACGGACTTCGTTACCTGTTATGGACACGCACCAGACAGTAGCTTGATGCATTGGAAAAGAGGTGATGTATCTCGTGTCGCAAGCGATGTGACTCAAGGTATATAGACTAGGGTCTTGGATGATCCATTGTTCACTCTATAGATCAAACATTAGTATAGGCTCATAATCAGGTCGTCATTTTATTATTTCATCGTTTATTATTTTTCAGAATGTGTAGTTTAACGCACGAGCACATAGAATAATTATCAACAAGCATGCATAGATAAAATGAACATGGGACGTGATGAATTTCTCTATTTCATGCAAGTTTAGCTATGAGTGTGATCACGTAAGTACATTATATGAAGATATAAATTATTTCTTTCATCACATTAAAAACATTAATGCCCTCAATCAAATATTAAGTCGCCATAATCTTCGATCATTCAAATTTGGACAAAATCTATTGTTCGGGGTGATCGTCATGCTAAAGTTGATGGTTCTTCTAACTACCAGGAGTTCTTATGAGAGTGGTGGGTGGAATTAACTAAAATTACAGCAAATAAATAGCTAAATCTAGCTTGTTTTAATATTGGAGGCATGTTTTTAGTAAATCATGTAATGATTTAAAATGTGGGTAATTCACTCAATAGATCAAGGAAGAGTGAGTTCATGAGGTTGGCCTACCAAATTAAAACATTGAATCCACCAAGTAGTGGTGTAGACAAACTTGTAGACTATGAGGGGAGGTTCAAGGATCCATTCTACTAGAATACTCAAGCGACGGAGTATTCTGATTCTAGCAATAATGATAGAACACATACATTCTTTTCAAGTATGTTTTCTTCTTCTGACTATTTTTGAGGAAAATGGGAATTTCTAGAAATTACTGAAGTACACGTCGTGTACATTATGAGTACACTCCATGAACTGCTTTGCCACTGGAGGCCGTGTGCCGGCCATGTAATGGCCATGACACGACTGTGTGGTGGTGACATGGAGGCCGCCTTAAGTGGTGTACAGAAAAGGCGAGTACACGCCGTGTACGTCAAAAGTACACACCGTGTACTTTTTTTCCTTAAACATATTGGGGTCCCGTCTAATTTCCAAAAACATCTCATTCTAGCTATCGTTCGTCCAAGAGCTCCCACATAGCCACGATCTTCCTCCGAGCCACTGACCGAGCATCCGAACTCCGATTTGACCGTCGACGATTGCATTGGGATCTCCTCTATAAGCTCTCTCTTATTCTTGAGCTTTGTTACATGATTCCTCCTCTTTCTCAAGTAATCCTCTATCTAATGTTTAAGATTTTTATCATTGTAATTCTATGTCGATTCAAGAATTGATGTTCAATTATAATAATCTCCAAACACCAAGTTGGTTTGTGCCTTTCTGTTGAAATTCCTTGAGTTATATGTGCAATATTGATCAATACACTTAATTGCGGTATTGTAATTTACTATTTTACCCATGCGGTTTTCTAGCCATTATTGTATTCTTGTGTAGAGTTTAATTAGATTTGAATAGTGTTGGTTTTTATTCTTTTGATTTTTCCCATGCATGTTCTATTTACGACAGTTTAGTCCTATTTAGCCTGTTTGGATTTCTTGCATGTCTTCCCATTACTAGTGATTGATCGATGGAGTGGTGTATTCCGACATGCTTGATATGTTTTAGACCATTTAACCACGTTGTTCTGAGGTTTACTTTGGCCGTATTGCATTTCTATACTCGTTTGACTTGCACAAGTCCATGAGATCCGGGTGTAGTAGACTATAAGGGGAATTGACCGAGTGAACTTCCTTAGAAATTATTTTGAATTACATTCGTATACTATAAGGGTAATTGACTTAGTGAGCTTTCTCAGAGAGTCCTTTGAATTAATTTTAGGATATAAAGGGAATTGACTCTGTGAGCTTACTCAGAGAGTCCTTGACCACATAGACTATAATAGGAATTGACTGTGTGAGCTTCCTCATAGAGTCTTAAATAAATTTTGACTGTAAGGGGAATTGACCGTGTCAGCTTCCTCAGAGAGTCATTATATATTCTTGATCTCAACCAGATGGGATAGATTGCGTGGACTTCCCAGGGGGTTAACTGCATATTTAGCTGGTTACATTATATGTAGAGTTGTTTATTACTGAGTACTTTCTTGTTTACTACCTTTTGTACATCTACCTACCATATATTCACTGATAGTTAGGTACAAATTTTTGGGTGGTTTCCTACTTGGATTTAGTCTCACACCCATTTTGGTCATGCTTTTGGGCCCAAACAGATTACATTGTTGCAGGTATAGATAAAGCCAAGCACTCTTCTACTTTAGGGTCTTGATTTACTGTAGATCTTAACAGCATGAGACCAAGATCTGGCTTACAATGATGAGGATCTTTTTATCTATTTTTTTCGTACATTGTCTTAGTACTCTTTTTATTCAACCATTGTGATTAGTTTGGATTCTTTATTAGACATATGTACCATGCATCATTTAAATATGTGCTATAGTTTATTTCTTCCAGTCTTTTTCTGTTTACTATTGTTGGATATTTTCTAATTTTTATATTGTATATTTATTTTTCTTCTGCTTTGTTACTCTTCCAATGAGGGCATAGTTTCCCCACTATCACACCCAAGGCCCTTGATTCCAGTTGGAAGCCTCTGGTGTTTGGGGAAATGCACATGAGGCCATGTGACCAAACAGGTACAGGGCGCCTCTGGGTGGCTTCTGGAACCAGGACGTTACAATGTTGTATTAGAGGAATTATTTTTTTATTACTATTTTGATCCTATAGCTAGGGATAGGATGTAATAGGGACTTGGTAATAATATGTGCTTAGGAGTAGCTAACCCGTGTAAAAGTAAAAGACTATCTACCTTGTTTATTGCAGTTTTCTAGTTTTTCAATTTTACAATTGATTTGATTTCACCGTTGTGTGATTCACATGTTTTGTGCTATTACTGTTGATATTATTGAGTTTCTATTTCTGTCACAACCAGATGAGATGAGGGTATTCTATCTCCTTCATTATATAGGCACTTTCTAGAAATCACATGTCATGCATTCTTTCCATGCCATCTAGGATGCATTACTAATTTCATGTTGTTGTGACTGATGTTGTCTATAATATGCATGATATTGTGATAGATTCCTTTATAAAAACACCTTCTGTTTGACAGGGTATTGTATGTGTAAGGTTTTGTTTAAATTAAAGCCAAAAATTGGTTCTTGAGGTGTTGTGAGCCCTCATGGACCGGAATTTGGGGGATCATTGCCTTTTTTCATGTTATAATTTGTATAAGATGCAAATATTTGAACCACGGGGAGTATGGCCCATCACGGATTGGAATTTGGCACATTCAATGTTTGTTTTAGTGTTTTTCTGGGTTCTGGAGTAGTTTTTGAGGCTTATTGTTTGGAAAAATTGAGAATACACGCCGTGTAGTTTTGACTACAAGCCCTGTGTTCTTCTATTCGGGAAGAAACATTTTTTCATTTGTACATGCTATGTGCTGTATTTACACGACATGTTGTCTCTAACTCTTTCAAGGGCTATGTGGGAAAAGACACTGGATAGGGAAATTCTTTTGGGAACATGACATGTACCGGTAGGGAACATCGTGTGGTGTTTACCATGTATCCTCCCATGTGACTAACTACATAGACGTATAAATCGTTGGATATGCATGCCGTTTTGGGCTTGAAAACACCGTGTAGTATGATCATGGTACCTGGTCGGTCACTAACAACATGGGTCAGAGTTATCCTTTCTCATACACACCGTGTCTGCCTAGAACCCACCGTGTAGTGTCAGTTGTGTAGCCCACCGTGTAACTAACAGCACGGGCATGTGAATTCTTTCCTAGTACATATCGTGTACGTATTGAACATGAAGTCTAGTGTGAGTCGTCTATCAGACTATGTCTCTAACAACACAGGTCTATGAATCTCATCTAGAAAACATCATGTCTATCTAGAATACATTGTGTAGTCTTGTCTTAAAAGAGCCGTGTGGAATAACCTTGTAGAAGGCCTCGGGCAGGGATGAGAATTCAAGTACACGTCATGAGTTAGGACAACATACCGGGGGTTTGGAGTTTTACATCATCTAGGTTGTTAAATTTACACACCCCATTGAATGGATTAAGGGAACACGACATGTAATAATTGTACACACCGTGAAGTCATGTTTTTTAACACATGAATGCTCTCTTACTCATGTTCCCATCTTTCACTTCTAGTTTTTAGTCATTGATAATATTGATCTAAGTTGTGCGGTTGACCTTACAGTGTCATGACACCGAGAGGTCCTCTAGGTGTATGCTACTGGAAAGGCTGTGATCAGACACCGAACATCGCTGATCATGGACTTCTAGTTGATCCTCCAGTTGTGCCTGTCCTGGCACAAGCTGTTATACCTGATACATAAGTTGATTCTCAGTTCCGAGAGAGAATTATGAAGATGATGTAGAAATTTCAGGGAGCGCCACCTCCTGCCCAGTCGATGGTAGAATTGACAAGGTTTTTTCAGCAGTAGCATCCATCCACCTTCTCAAGGGATGTATGACCCTAGGATGTAGACTGATGGATAAAATCCACATTGATGATCTTTGAGCATCTGGAGATACCCCCAGAGAGGATGGTGAAACTCTCTACCTAAATGCTTGGAGACTCTGCCAAAATTTGGTGGGATGTGATCTCACAGGTGGGATCCAAGCATAATTTGGCTTTGGGATGAGTTCCATTGCATCTTCTACAATTAATTCTATCCAGAGACCTTGAGGGCTGATCGAGCACAAGATTTCATCAGTCTGGAGTAAGGTACTCTTTCTGTTATGGAGTATTCCTCTCGCTTCACCGAGCTTTAGTGCTTTAATCTATTTCTAGGGGGAGATGAATTGTTCCTTGCACTTAAGTTTGAGGATGGTCTCAGGCAGTGTATCTGATCCTAGGTGAACATCATTAGGTTGACATAAATATCCACTATAGTCAACCAGGTGGTGATTATATAGTGTAATCTAAGGGATTCTAGATATGTGACTGAGGGCGGTTTGGAATCCAGAGTTAGTATTCATTCTTCTGATATCATATAGCACTGCTAGGAGTTTACATGAGGAGATCGGTGTAGGCGGGATGCATCTTCTGGTAGCCAGGTGGTGTGCTACCAGTGCGGGAAGAACGGGAATACGAGGTCACATTTCCCGAGAGACCCAGTGGTGAGCTGATATTGTGGCATGATGGGCTACCTTTGGTGTTTCTCTCAGACCATCACACCGGCATCTGGAGACCGGGGGTTCTTCTATGACTCCTCGATCAGGAACTATTCCACCAGTTCCTCATCAGTCAAGGAACTATAGTTTTTACAGCCATTCGGGAAGATTTAGAGGTCATGGCCATGATAGCTAGTCATCATGTCTTTAGAGAAAAGTTGTTGGATCACCGTAGAGTGGTCAGGCAGGGTCACAAGGCCGCGACATAGGCCAGACATTTGTAGTGGAGTAGACCCAGCAGGAGCAGGATGCCAAACCCTATATAGTTCGAGGTACGATCTTAGTAGCACCAGTTTTAGCTTTTGATCTTTTCGATACAGGGGCTTCCGATATCCCTATATATGTTTCTTCTGTGGAGTTCCTTCAGCTCTACATCTTTTATACTTCTGTTTTCTTGACGCTAGACACTCCATTGTGGACTAGAACGGCGAGTGTACATCACTGTAAGGAGTTCCATCTAGTGGTAGGTGGGTGTCACTTTTTATGGGACCTCTCTGTCCTATAGATTACAGGCTATGATGTCATTCTCTGAATGGACTAGTTAGGTCCCTTCCACGAAGTCATCGACTTTTATCACCGTTGGGTGAGTTTCACATCACCAGAGGGCATATAGTTTCTTCATATGGGTGAATGGTATGTCAAGCTGAGCAGAGCGGGACCAGAGCACCATGGGTTGCGAAGAGTTACTGCCCAGATTTCCAGCTTATATCAGGATGACCATGGGACTTCACAAATAGACTTTCCTCCAGTGGTGGATCTCTTCAGAGATGTCATTATAGAGAAATTTTCTTGTTTTACTTTGGAGCGAGAGGAAGAATTTTGTATTGAGATGGTGCCAGGAGTGGAACCGGTGTCCATTCCTCTTTACAGGATGACTACACCAAATTTCCATGTTCTCAAGAAGTAGTTGGATGAGTTACAGGAAAAGGGTTTCATCACACCCAGAACATCTTCATGGGGTTCGCCTGTACTATTTGCAAAGAAGGCAGATGGTACCCTCAGGAATTGTGTGGATTATAGGAAGTTGAACCAGTTGACTGTCAAAAATCGATAGCCCTTTCCCAGGATTGATGATCTATTTGATCATCTTCGAGAAGCCCGGGTGTTCTGGGAGATTGACATGAGGTCTGGTACCCATCAATTGTGCGTTATACCATCTGATGTACCTCTTACAGCCTTCCAGAGCATGTATTATCTATATGAGAATATGGTTATACCGTTCGGTCTCATGAACACACCTGCAGTTTTCATGGCACTGATGATCTGAGTGTTTCAACAATACTTGGATTCTTTTGTGGTTTTCTTCATGGAAGATATCTTGTTGTACTCTCACACTCAACACAACTATGCCCTACATCTTGAGATCATTTTGAGTACACTAAGAGAGCATTGGTTATATGATATGCTCTCAAAATTCCACTTTTGGGTAGATCAGATTCACTTCTTGGGTCATGTTATCTCATAGACAAAATTATCAGTAGACCGAGATAAAGTTAGAGAAATAGTTTCCTAGGAGCATACGAAGAATGCCTTTGAGGTGTGGAGTTTTCTAGGTCTAGTTGGATAATACAAACATTTCATATAGGGATTTTCACTTAGCAGTGCCACTGATAGCCCAGACTAAGAATGGTGTGATGTTCTTGTGCTCAGATTCTTCTGAGTTATCCTTTCAAGAGCTGAAAGGGAGGTTTAATTAAGCATAGATACTAGTATTAATAGAGACGAGCATGAGATATACTATTTACTATGATTCTTCAGGTAGGGGGCTGGGAGCTGTGATTTTCTAGGGAGAAGGAGTCATTGTGTAATGATCTCGGTAGTTGATGCCAAATGAGAGGAATTACCTAACACGCAATCTTGAGTTGGCAGAAGTTGTTCATGCCATACGTAGTTGTAGAAATTCTCTTATATGAGAGAATATTGTGGTCTTCACCACCCACAACAGTCTCAAGTACCTCTTCACTCAGTCTGATCTGAATTTGAGGTAGTAAAGTTATGTTATGTACCTTCAGTCCTTTGGGATTGAGCATGTTTATACGCTAGGGAATGGCAATGTAGTGGATGATGCGCTGAGCAGGAGGACTCAGATACATGCAATTCAGGAGGCCAACAATTAGTGTTAGGATATGGCTATGTTCTCTGAGAAGAATTTGGAAGCACACAACATACATGGGTAGACATTCCTTTCTTCTATAGCTATCACCTCTACCTTTCCTGATTGAGTACGAATGAGGTAGATATCAGATTCTAAAGGACTAGTCCCACGGGAATGTGTGTTAGGAAATAAACCTATTCCTAGATGTACTATAGGCAAGGATAAGATCTTGCATTTCCAAGGGCGCGTATAGGATCCAGTAGACATACGTGAGGAGCTAATGCAGGACTTTCATTCCTCAGTTTGGACAGTTTATCCTGTCATCAGCATTATATATCATGATCTACACATCATTATTGGTGGCCATGAATGAAGAGATATATTTCTGATTTTATCATGAGGTGTTCCACCTGTCAGTAGATGAAGGTATAGAATTAGCCACCAGAATGTATTTTGCAGCAGATAACCATTCCCGAGTGGAAGTGGAATAATGATGTGACGGATTTTGTGACTGGTTTGCAGCGGTATCCTCGAGGGAATGATGTAGTTTGGATTTTCATTGACATACTCACGAAGGTTGATCACTTATTTCCAATCAAGGATACCTTCATTTTCGATGAGTTGGGACTATTGTACATCCGAGATATTGTACATATGAATTGAGTTCCACACTCCATTGTTTCAGAAAGGGATGCACGTTTTACTTCTCAGGTCTGGAAGGGTCATTAGAAGGATTTGGGCACGCATGCACTTTTGAGTAAGGATTACCACCCCCAGACAGATGGTCAGTCCGAGCATACGATTCAGGTGCTGGAGGACATGCTTCGAGCATGCATTCTGGATTTTGGAGGTTCTTGGGAGAAGCACATACCTCTTGTGGAGTTTTCATACAATAGTAGTTTTCAAGAAACTATTCATATGGACCCTTATGAGGATTTGTACGATAGGCCATGTCGATCATCCTTATGTTGGCTGGAGGTAGGAGAGGCAGCTATGCTGAAACATCTTCTTGTTCGTGTGACCATAGAGCAGATAAAGTTGATTCGGAAGGAGATGGATATGGAATAGTCTTGAAAGAAGTCTTATGCTGATTGACGAAGATGAACTCATGACTTTAATGTCGGAGATCAGGTTTTCCTGCGTGTCACACTGAGGTTGGGACACAGAAGGATTAGGAGATAGGGTAATCTTTCATCAAGGTACATCGGGTCTTTTGGGCTATTGGAGATAGTTGGGTCAGTTTCCTATCAGTTGCAGGTACCTCAAAGGTACTGGGTTATGCAAGACGTTTTTCACGTCTCTCATCTCCGTCGTTACTTTTCAGACATGTCTCATGTCTTTAAACCAGAGGAGGTTGAGTTAGAAGTGGATGTATCGTTTGAGGGACATCCTATCCGGATTGTTGACCGTAGTAAAAAAGGTTCTTTGTGGCTGGTATGTTCCTCTGGTATGAGTTCTATGGTTGCATGGGTGGGTACACGATGAATCATAGGAGAGGGAGGCCGATGTACGAGCACCGTGGCCAGATCTATTCTGGGTTTCTTTTTCTACACCGCACTAGGGAAATTCTGTGATGAATTTTTTTAAGGGGGGAAGTTTGTAAGAACCCGACCGTTCTTTTCAGGTATGTTTTCTTCTTATGGCCCTTTTTGAAGAAAATTGAAATTTCTGGAAATTTATGAAGTACAAGCCATGAACATTATGAGTACACACTATGTACTACGTTGCCGTAGAAGGCCATGTATGTGCCGTGCAATGTCCATGCACACGACTGTGTGGGGGTGACTTGGTGGCCACATAATGTGGAGCATGAAAACTGTGAGTACACGCTGTGTACGTCAAAATTTCATGTCGTGTACTTTCTTTTATTCATTAAACGTACCGTGATCACGTCTAATCATTGAAAACATATCCTTCTAGGTATCATCCGGTCGAGAGCTCCTATACGTCTGCGATCATACATAGAGCCCCCGACTGAGCATCTGAACTCCGATTAGACCACCAACAATTGTGTTTGGATCACCTCAGTAAGCTCCATCTTCTTCTTGAGCTTCATTTCCTGAGTCCTCCTATTTTTCAAGATATCCACTATTGAATATTTTAGACATATTTGTAGATATTCATCATTCGAAGGTGATTCAAGCCTCAAGGTTCACTTATAACAATCTACCAACACTTAGGTAGGTGGTTTGTACCTTTCTATTGAATGTCCTTGAGTTATATGTGTAATTTTGGTCAATACCCTTAATCAGGGTATTATGCGTTTACTGTTTTACACATGTGGATTTCCTTTAATGCTTGTATGCTTATGTAGGGGTTAATTGGATGTGAATAGAGTGGATATCTATGATTTGGATGTTTTTCCCATGCATGCTCTGTTTACGACCATTTGGTCTTGTTTAGCCTGTTTGGTTGTTTTTCCTGTCTTCCCATGCCTAGGGATTGTTGGGTGGACTGTTGTTTTCTAACATGCTTGATATATTGTAGACCTTTTAACCATGTAGTTCTGAGGTTAATTTTTGCAGTAATGTATTTCTATGCTCATTTGACTTACAAAGGGCCGTGGGAACCTACTATAGTAGACTATAAGAGGAATTGACTGAGTGAGCTTCCACAGAGAGTCTTTTGAGTTACTTTTGTAGACTATAAGGGGAATTGATTGAGTGATCTTCCTTAGAGAGTCTTTTGAATTACTTTTGAACTATATGGGTAATTGACCACGTGATCTTCCTCAGAGAGTCCTTGACCACTTAGACTATAAGAGAAATTGTCCATGTGAGCTTCTTGAGATAGTCTTAATGCACTTTTGACTATAAGTGGAATTGACTGTGTGAGCTTCCTAAGAGATTATTTATATATTCTTGAACTGTACTAGAGTGGATAGGTTGTGTGTACTTTCCAGAGGGTTGACATCTTTTTTAGAAACTAACTTGATATGTAGAGTTGTTTATTGTTTAGTACTTTCTTGTTTACTGACTTCTGTACTTATAGCTTCCATATATTCACTGACTGTTAGGCACAGATCATTGGGTGGTTTCCTACTAGGATTTAGTCTCACATCCTGTTTGGGTCATGCTTTTGGGCCCAAACATATTACATTGTTTCAGGTATAGATAATGGCAAGAGCCCTTCTACATCAGGTTTTTGATTGACTATGGGTATGGAGAGCATGAGACCAAGCTCTGGATTGCAATGTTGAGGAGGAGTTTATCTTTTTTCATTCGTACTTTTTCTTAGTACTATTTGTATTCAAGCATTGTGATTTGTTTGTCTTATTTCCTAGATATATGTACCATGCATTATTTATATATATTGTTCCAGTTTATTACTTTATGTCTTATATTGTTTACTATTGTTGGATATTTACTGTATCCGCTGTTGTATATTTATTTCTCATAAACTATGTTGCTCTGCCAATGAGGGAATAGTTTACCCACAATCACACCCAGGGCCCTCGCTACTAGTCGGCAACCTCTGGCGTTTGGGTAAATGCGCATGAGGCCATGTTACCAACTGGGTACGGGGAGCCTCTGGGTGGCCTCAGGAATTGGGATGTTACAACTAAGGGTTCCGATGATTTTATAAGCTTGGAGGATACATTTAATGATTTAATTATATAATGATTTCATTAATTAATAAAAATGTCTAAAAGGTAATCGTGATAAAAGTACTAATCTGTTAGAATTTATTTTTATTAAAAAATTGCATGTTATACCCCTACATAAAAAGCTGTGATAAATATGAGACAAAATAAATGTCTTAAATAGCATGAGTATCCAAGAATAGTATTGGTTCTTGCGTACAATACTATTCGAAACTCAGGGCGCTAGGGTCTCTATACGTGTAAAACTGCCTCAAGAAGCGAGGGTGAAATTACTTACATGAGACTAATGCACAAAGAATATGATGGTTATGTAATTATGATTTCATAAAAAAACTGTGTAAGTTATAGTTTCTACATCAGTACATGGATGATATGACATCATGTATCATCTCCGAGTGGTTTAAAAGGAGAAAATAAAACAATGATATGAATAGGAAATTGTTACATTGGATCTATGTAAATTAAAAGGAGGGTTATGATATTTCAAACGATCTCATTATAATATCATTTTCACCCCTTTACTCTAGTCTAATTTAGTGTTACAAAATGAACAAGAAATTAGTAAAATATTTATCACCTATTTATATATGGATCTCCAAGTAAATAAGAATATATAATACAGTTTCATCTTTAATTCTTATTATGAATAAATTGTAAGGAAAGGTGAAAAGTCCAATGGAAAGTAATTCCAAAAGCACATTTTCAATTTTATTCAATATAAGAGGTATTAATAAGTTGTTATTTATATTGGAAATTTTGAAATAATTCTATAGATGTTAAATCATAATAAACCGAATTAAAGAAGAATGTGCTCACTTCTTCTTCAGGTATATTAATCAATATAATGTTTTGATTTCCATTATTTGGTATTCTATACAATATTATTATCACATATGTGTATTGATATATAGTAAGCATCTAATTGTAGAAATAATACAAGAATTTAGTAGTAGTATCCATGTGGCTGAGAAACAGTGATACCTAGGTCAATCAAGAGATGCACACGACATCATTATTTTCAATTAAAATATTCATGTTGAACTATTATTCAGTATAATCAAAATGTTACTATCATATGTCCCTGGACTCAGAGATCCATTATTCCAAGTATTGGAATTAATTTTGTCTTTTAATACGCAACCAATAGTTCAGATATACTTGAATTGTAGGTAATTCCTGATGAATATAAAAATAGAATACTTATACCCAGTTGTGGAAATATAATTCATTTTTTAGTAAAACAAAAAGGGGAAAACATGTTTATACCTAGTATGTTATTTAGTCTTGGTACAACATGACACCTATGGTATAATTGAAATCTTT
Source organism: Viscum album (assembly GCA_963277665.1). Taxonomy (NCBI): domain Eukaryota; kingdom Viridiplantae; phylum Streptophyta; class Magnoliopsida; order Santalales; family Viscaceae; genus Viscum; species Viscum album. The sequence continues at coordinate 1,345,824,146 of OY728147.1, forward strand.
AGTTTTGATAAAGAATCCATTAATGGTATTCCACAAAACATTCAGGCATAATTTGGATTTAGGGCATGAACATGTCCAATTGTAAGAAAATTGTATATATGATTAATATGATTCCTTTAAGTAATTAAGGAATGGTAAACTAAATTATGATAAGTGCATGGTCAGAAAATATGAGTTTCTTCAATTTAGCATGCCAAATTATATCATGACCTAGCATTCATTGATCATGATTATGTAGTGTAGAGTAATTCCAAAATGTACCTTACCTTATTTACATCAACGAATTGAGGTTAATGAGGAGGATCATTTATGAGGTCTTACATGTTAACATTGAACACCAAAATGTAGTGTAGAGAAATTTACAAATTTATATTTTGTACATCAATTTTTTGATGTAAGTAGTATCAATGTTTCAGATTGAGAAACTTCCATTATTTTTCCTGAAGTGCATTGAAAATAATGGCATTATCCATGATGATATTCATACTAATATGATAAATGGATATCATATGACTTTTAGTTTGATTAAAATCCATTATGTCATAAAACCTGTGTTTAGATACAATGATTCTGACATGTTATAAAAGAATAAGCATTAAGAGTAAACTCATTATACATCTATTTTAATTATTCTAATGGGTTTTTAGGATATTGTAGAAATAACAATGATAGAAAAGGTGTTTTCATGTGATTGGATACATTTTTATGAAGGGTTCACATCTGTATTAGAGATAGTGGAAGCAATATTGAATTGGGTTTTGTCAATGATATAGATGTATAAATAGTTGTAAAATGAACTAGTTTTATAAGAGAATGTTGGAAAGAAATGTTCAAGATAAACACACTATGTAGGAATGGTAAAACCATGGTGTAGGTTTTTAAATTCACCACCATCGGTGATTTATTATTCATTGGGAATAATTCTTTCTATAAGTAAGTAGTATATGGAAATTAGTTGAGTTTGAAAAGAAGGGTTAAAATTAGATAATGAATTACATGTATCATAGTGAAAAGGAGCTTATACTTTTTAATATTGTGGTGGGTATTCAAGTGAAAAGATACATGGATGGTACAATCATAGTACCAATAAGGCTCCTTTGGTTACACAAATTAATTTTTCCTAAATCCATTAAATTATTACTTATCATAGCTAAATACAATGATCATTATATTGAGAATTAGATTTAAGGACCAACAATCATGGAGTGTGTCTATATGATGTGACCAGAAATGGATGGCCATGTCAAAAATTCTAATAATGGTGGTATGTTACGGAAATCATGTTTAGGATTGAATTAAGCAATTGGTTCAAAGAAAATTAATTTGGAAGGACTGATTTCAATGTGTATACAAATGGTTAGTGGGAGCGCCTGCGTATTCCATGTAAAATATGTTCGAAAACATATGTAAAATAGAGTGGTCTTCAAATTAGTTTTGGCCGGGATGAAATTTAATCTCCATTGATTGACTTAATGTAGCAATCTACATTTTAGCCAACAAGATATAATGATGTGTATCTAAATGATTCATGTGTTAGAGTTGGTGGCATATAACCAACAACATTGTACTTTATTCATTAATAAATCCCTTATCACATCTTGATTGTTCTTATATGTGACAATTCATGTTATAATATCATAGGGGAAGCTGTTTCACTAAAAGGTCATAGCGGATCCTAGCATTGATGAGTTCTCAGAAGTTCCATTAGACATTTCTTTAATATATGTTCAACGTCCGGAGGATTTATTTGAGGAACATAAAAAATACAATCCATTAGGGGCACAGAATTGTAAAAACGTTGTGGAACCTTCGTATGGTTTGCACCCTTTGTAATATATAGGAGGAAATTATGAGAACTAGACCCGCTAGTAAGAAATAAACATTTCATAGTGTTATTGGATGTTTCTATTTGAGAACATGTGTAAAGGTCCTTAGACATTAAGATTATTATTAACTGGTAGAACTACTTATGCACTTCAATGTATTGATGAAAACATTGACGATACACTATTCACATGTTGTAGGATATGTTGGGTGTGTCATGTGTAATACTGAATTAATAGATTATGTGAAAAATGATTGGTCATTATTGTTCCATAATGGAAGTATATATCACAAGCCCTTTGATGGAATTGATATAGCCTAAATAAATTAAGGGCCATGTTAAGTAATGGGTGGGATCAATTCTGGAACGTCAAAAAATGAATAATTGATCACATGGATTGATTTTACCACCACACAACCCTCTTGATATGAGATATCAAGATAATGGGATTACATTACACGGTTAGCGTTTTCAGGAAGTCACACGACATTGTGGAGTTAACTTAGTTCTCTATGGGTGTCTTGGTATGTTGCTAGATGATTGCCTTTGACATTAGACATGCTTCGCCTAATTCCACTAAGAAGGATTCCTAGTGGGTCACACATTAAGTGTGTCTTAGAATCAGAGTTAAATAATAATTTAACACATTTAATAATGATTATTCTGGGTTGTGGTATACTAATTATTCAAAGATTATTGATCACAATTATTTCGACACTAGTTATTTGAGAGAATATATGGTTGGTGAAATAATATATTTACTATCAAGTAATATAGTGATATTTATTGTATACATAAATAACCATTATTCAAGGTCTAATAAATGTTCTGAAGGAAATAAACAAAATAGAACAACAAAAGCACATGTCCTATATATTAATATACATGCCGTGTAATTTCTCTAAGGATTTGTGAGAAGTAATATTATTTATTTAATTAAATAATATTAGGTGTAATTCACTATGCACATGTCAGGTAATAATAATTGTTAACTGTTTTTATTAGATATGTGGTCTTACTAATAATTAAATTAAATGAATACGGATTTCTGGTAATTAATTCATTTTATTATTCTATGTAATTAAAATTGAAATTATATAATTTTTATTGGCCTAGAAATTTTTAGGGTTCATAATAATGGATCCAGTGAAATCACTCAAGCTAAGAGAGAATTCAGTTCTTCCAATAAATCTCTCAAGCTACAAGAGAGAACCTACTCCCACAAATCAAGGAGATCTCTTTTCAAGCAATTCACAAGGAGATCGAAGGCGGACATCGCAAGTGATGTCTCTTCCATTAGAGAACCTAGAGGGACCATCAGAGAGATCTAGATATACATGGAGCACATGTGGATCACTACTAAAGGATTATTTCACTTGGATTCTATGACGCAATAACGGATCACATCAGATCCTTACCAAAAACATCAATAGAGAGTGAATTCAATCAAGGTAAATCTTGTCTTTTAATTAATTTAATTAAAACCAACAAATTATGATCATCTCTATGGTTTCAGGACTTTATTCCTTTATTTCATTCTTTTTTCTTTTTCAATGATCTTATGTTTTATTATCATGATGGATCACGAATTTTTCATTGTTAATGGAAACATTATTGTTGGGTACTCCCACCAATGCACATCCTCTGGGCCCGGAACCTACAAGAGGTATCAGAGCGATCATATCATTGATTATAATTATTTAGTTTTTCATTAATGATTTATAGATTTAATAATATAGATGTTTCAATTCATGTTAATAGATCTATAAATCTGAATCTCTAGATCTATTCCTCCTCTTTGGTTTTTATTCTCCTTTAAAAAAATTTATTTTAATTTTTGATTAAAATAAAATAGGGGATCTCATCCAGATGTGCCGAAGATTCCTTGTCATACAACACCAGAAGACACGACCTATATTTAGAAGTACGTGTCGTATATTATAGGATCCATTCACCTGGACAGTTTACCAAACCAGGTTGTGTCATTGGATTCTATGTAAGTCTATAAGGCTCCATGTGTTTACCAGGAACAGGTGGCACATGGTTTCCAGATTACACATTGTGTGGTCCACTGAACATAGCATGTAGTCTCTCTGGGTTTGGGGTGGACCATCTACCCCATACACGGCTTTCCCGGCATGAAACCATGTAACGAATATACCACACAGTGTGTGTCCTAATGAACATGTCTTGTAGTCAAAATATTTCTGAATTACCTCTACACACCATGTCATCGGGTGTGTACTTTGGATGGACGGTGAACAAAATTACATTCCATGTATTCAAAAATACATGTTGTGTACTCATCGAAATTATGTAGATTCATAAAATTTTCTTATTCTCTAATTCAAACCCTTGATCATGTACCATAGTTCAGGCGTAAAGCTGAGGCACCATATGAGATATTTTTTATATATGTGTGTGTTTAATTTAACTTCTATGTAATGTTTATTTTAATAATTTGGTATTTATGAAAATGAATTAACCGTGTTTCCTCCATGGTACATGTTATATAGAGAGATAATTTTAAATAAATTTATTTTTTAAAAAATAATTATGGATGATAATGTCAAGGAAATTCAGAAAAATGGTGAATATTAAAGGATTGAATAATTAGAGATAATTAATTTATTTGAGAATGATTTATCTTATGTATGAATGATTAATGAATTGGTTTCTATTTTTTTATTTATACTTAATTATCATTGCATTTATGGATGATCATGAGCTAGACCATGACCTTTGAATGTGAGTGGTTTCTATTAATTAATTTATTTAAATTATATTTTTTTGGCATGTGAGCCTTCTCTTCATTAACATGAAGGGAATGCATACCCAAGGATTAATTTATGAAAGACCCCATTTTAACCCTCAACTGTGAGTGAGATAAAAACATATTTAATGGATGGAGCACCCAATCTAGTTGAGGAAACTCAAGTTAGGAGCCAAGGTGAAACCAATCCATGGAGATACAAAGGTAGACCGGTGGAAAGCTATAAAAATGAACCAAAATGATTCAATGTGTTTCTCCAATGGGTCTTGGAATAGTTTATCAACCACTATATAAATAACCAATATAACACTCTCATGATAATTCCTTTTATTTTAAATTTGTCAAGTGGCATGGTGTATTTATTGTGGTTGTGTTGTCACAATCACACAATTATTGATTTAAAAAAGCTTGAAAATGGGACTAAAATAATTATGTATTATGTGTAAATATTATCTTAGACATGGTTAATCACTTAATTATATTACAATTAATATTAAAATTAATGTAATCGAAGATAATAAAATATCAATTTACCTATAATGATAAAATCCCTCAAAGAAAATCTTATGTCGGTATAGCCTTATATAATCTTGGTTAGAATCAAATCATAGATCAAAGTGTTTGACCAACCCTAGTTGGGGTGCATTCATTTATAGGGGAATTATAATTCATGGTTTTGGGTTTAATTGAATTGGTTCACATCAATGGTTGACTGACACAACAGGACTTGGTATGACCAAGAGGCAAAGGGTGAGGAAATCCAAAATAAAAGGATTTCCGAATTGAGGAGTCCACTCAACGGATCAAGGAGATTTGAGTTAATGAAGTTGGCATTTCGAATGCCGACCTAAAAACCCTTCATGTTGCTTGACCATCCATAGTAGAGAAAATGCGATCATAAATATGGATCCTTTCCACTAGAATATTTTGATATCAAAATATTCCAAAGTCAGTGGTGAAGGCTATTGGATTTTGATAAAATAGTGGGAGACTAAGAAGTATTAAATTATGAATTTTTTGTAGTTTAATCATGATAAAGTACTAAACCATTTTTCATCATAATTTGTTGATTAAACATGAAAAATTACCTCAAATATATAATTATGAACACTACTCAAGAAGTAAAACCTTCTCACCTACACTAATTTCCAGGAATGGAAGAGGCGTTTATGTGTCATCCTGCACCACGAGAGGAAATTGTACATGTTGGATGAGCTTACTCCTGTTTCTCCAAGAAAATAGTAGAGTGATGAGGAACTATCTCTCTATATGAAAATTTGGGATTATTCCATAGATGTCTTATGTTTCATATATTCATCCATTCCTTATGAGCTTCTGAAGAAACACCAAAACATGGATGCATATAGCATGATGTTTCACCTTAATGATCCCTATCAAGAGATGGTGAGACAGGAAAGAAATGATATCTCCCATTATTTGTTTACAACTATGAATGGAAGTGTCTGCGCCAGCTGGGCCTCATTTAGTCAACCTTATTGGCAACATTGAATGCTTGGACATCTTAGGGATTCTGTTCCTGGATGAGTTGAGTATAGATGTAATCGTATCATCACTACCCAAGACCTTATCTACCTTTATATTCAATTGCATCATGTGAAAAAATGAGAAGAGTATATGGGAACTTCTAACCTTAAATCTCTAGGTAGATAGGGAAATGGGTCATGAAAAACCTGCATTCCTTGTGGTGAGTAAGAAAAGGAAGGACAAAGAAAAAGGTACATGGATACATAAATGATCTGAAGCCCATGAGCTCTTTCCCTCAATGTAGGGGAAGATCCAGAGGTAGGGCAAGGAATGGGGGGATGTATGTTATGAATTTAGAAAGTAAGGCCACTAGAAGAGTAACTACACCCTGAAGGATGTGGGTGCAAAAGGTTTTTCTCTATCAAATGTAATCTTCCCATTTCTACACATTTGGTATTTGATATAGCTTGTGGGGATCATATTTGTATTCAAATGTAGGAACTTTGTATATTTAGAATTATTGGAAGAGGAGAGTTGGATCTTCGATCTTCCAATGGTGCGAGGCTGGATTTGTTGGCCATTAACAATTACTAACACTCATTGGAAACTAGAATGAATTTGGTTTTATGTAACTATTATTATGTACCTAGTGTTATCAAGAACATAATTTCTGTATCTGTTTTGGATATGGATGGATTTATTTTCAAATTTGGAAATAAGGGATGTTTCTTTTTTAAAAACAACATATGTTATTGTGTGGCACAATTAAATAATTGTTTTTATGTATTAAATCAGGACAACCAAGTGTTGGCAATCGATAACAAAACAAATTCACATTAATCATAAAACAACCAGTTGTGGCATCAATATCTTGGTCATGTAAATAAGAATCACTTGAAAATTCTATTATAGGATGGTTATTTAGACTCTACAAGGATAAAATCACTTGATATATATCACACTTGTTTACAAGATAAAATAACAAAGACACCATTCGGTGGACGTGGTTATAGGGCCACAGAGCTTCTAGGATTGGTGCAAACATATTATTGTGGACCATTTCCAGAAGAAGATAGAGGTGGATATTATTAATTCATTACTTTTGCTGATGATTTGAGTAGATATGGCCATTTCTACATAATGAGGTATACGTCATAATCAATAGTTAAATTTAAGGAATTCAATAATGAAGTTGATAATTAGATTGGCAATAATATAAGAAATCTTTGATCAAATCGAGGTGTACAATATATGATCCAAGAGTTCTTCAATATTATATGAGAGTTTGGGATTATATCCCAGCTCACTCCTCATTATACACCACCGTGGAATGGTGTTAGTGAAAGGAGTAACCACACCTTGTTACACATGGTGAGTTCGATGACGAGTCATATAGATATTCCATTATCCTTTTGGGGATATACATTACAAACTACCACATACACATTAAACTGAGTACCAAGTACAGCAGAAAATGAAATTCCCTTTGTGTTATGGATTTGAATGAAACCAATTTTTTCACACACACGCGTATGTGGTTGCGAGGCATTTTTTAAGGGATTCTCAGGCAACAAACTAGCACCCTAAGGAATGATTTGTATCTTTCTATGATATCCAAAGATAATAAAGGTATATTAACTATATAACCCTTCAGATAAAAATGTTATTGTCACTAGACATGCCATCATTCTTGATAGGGAGCACATCCTCAAAAAGAATAGTGGGTGAAATATTTACTCTGATTAAGTTGATGCTCAAAAAATATAGGAGTTGGTATAGGAATAACTTCCACATGACCCCGTCATAGAGGGTCCAGAAAACAATTAATACGTAGGAGCTCAAGAGAGGTAAGGGGTCCAGAGATATTTGGTTTACGAGCCACCAAGGATGGTGAATCGTTTTTATTAGAAAATGATGAAACTTTATCCTACAAGGAAGAAGAAGAAATATTATAAAGAGTAAGATTGCTAGAATCTATGAATTCTGAGATGGATACCATGTATCAGAACTAAGTTTGGGATTCGGTCGATGAGCCAGTTGATATATGTCCAATTGGATGAAAGTGGTTATTCATGAGAAAACTGGACATGTAAGGCAATGTTAGCACATATAATGCAAGGCTATTGGCTAAAGAATACAGGAAACTTCGTGGAATTGACTGTGATGAAAACATCTCAACAGTTTCTATGTTTTAACCCATAAGAATCATACTTTCTATAGCATCTTACCATTTCTATGAGATTTGGAAAATGGATTTCAAAATAGAATTCCATAATGTAAACCTTAAAACATATGTCTATAAGACACACTGAGAAGGGTTTGTGATACCAAGTGAAGCCAAATAGTATTACAAGTTAAAAAAATTCAATTATAGAATAATTCCAGCTTCTAGATCATGGATCATTTGATTTGATGAAGAAATAATGGATTTTTTTTTCATTAATAATGAGTGTGATCCATGTGTTTATAATCATTTTAGTGGGACCGAGGTCATTATCCTAGTAGTATATGTTGAAAAAAAATTTCTTATTAAAAAATATGTACCAGTCTTACAGTTATCTTATGGTTGGTTGAAAAAGTGTTTCTCCATGATGGACTTGGGATAATAAGCCTATATTCTAGGGATCAGGATCATTCATGATAGATCCAAGAGGTTTCATAGACTAATTCAGGGAACATATATTAACCAGATACTAAGGTGATTTAGTATTGAAAAATCCAAGAGGGGATTGGTTATAGTGTCACATGGCCTACATCTTTCTAAGAACATGTGTCCTCAGACACAACCTGAGATTTATAGAATGAGTAAGATCCCATATGCTTCTACTATAAGAACAATCATGTATGAAAAATTACATAACGAGATTCATGTTTCCTATGCACTGATCATGGTAGAACAATATCAAGCAGATCTAGGAGAACATCATTGGACTGCAATTAAGACTATCCTTAAGTATATATTAAGAACTAAGGATATGTTCCCAGTGTATGGAGGAGATGGGGAGCTTGTCATCAGAGGGTATGAAGATTCTGGTTTTCAGACAGATCAGAACGATCTGGATTTGAAAACATGATATGTTTTCTATCTTAATGGAGGAGCTGTAAGCTGGAAGAGTTTAATAAAACTTTTTTTCACTGATTCTGCAGTGGGGTCCAAATATATTGCATGTCCTGATTCTGCAAAGGAAGCCATATGGATTCAGAACATTTTCTAGGAGCTTGATGTGTTGCCTTGTAGTAATGATCCGATCACATTGTTCTATGATAATACTGCAGTGGTGGCTCTTGAAAATGAACAATGTCACATCAAAAAACAAATAACATTCTATAGAAGTATCTCCCATTGATGTATTTATATCAAGTGGGTGTTGTTTCTGTGAGCAGAGTGACCAAAGAAGAGAACACGACAATCCCCATGAATAAAGGTTGATCTCAGCAGAAGCATGGATATCATGAGAGTTCTAGAGGGTTAAAGGATTCTAGTATTTGGATCTCATCCAGGAGGGATTTTTTGGGAGTTGGAGACCTATAAAAAACTACATTGTACATTATTCCTTAATAAATACCATATCATATATTTATTGTTCTTCTGCATGACAATGCATGTGTTAATTTTATAAGGATAGCGGTTGAACAAAAAGGTCAAAGAGGATCCCGCTTATGACAAGAACCTGGAAGTTCCATAACATTGTTCTAGAATATATGTTAAATGTTAATATAATGTTATTTTAGGGGAACAAATAATACATTCTATTAGGGGTGAGGATTCATAAAAAAAATGAGGCACCTTCTCATGGTGTGAACTGTTGGTAATATCAGGGATGATATTATGAGAACGAGACCCGCCTATAGGAAATCCACATTTCATAGTGTCATTGGATGCTCCTATCTATGGATGTGTGTATTGGTCCTTAGACATTGTGGTTATTATTAATGGGTATCAAAAGTTGTGCACTTAGATGTATTGATGAAAACTAGGATGAAATACTGTTCATAGTGAGGTGGGATGTGTTGGGTGCGTTATGAGTAATAATACATTAATATATAAATTGAGAAAGGATTTCTCCCTTATGTTCCATAAAGGAAGTAGATATCTCCTGAACTTTTATGGAATTTATATATCCAAAATAAATCCATTTCCATGGTATATAATGGGTGAGTTTAATTCCTGAAAGTCAAAAAAAATTGTGTACATGGGATTAATGCACTAGCATGAAAACCGCTTGATCTGAGATTTCGAGAAAAATGGATTACATTACATGGTAAGCATTTGTAGGAGGTGACACTTCATTGGGGCATTAAATTCATTCTCCATGGGTGCCTTGGCATGTTGCTAGATGTTATCCTTGGACTATAGGTAGGCTCCACCTACTGCCACTGGGAAAGAGGCCTAGAGTGTCACACACTAAGTGTGCCCAAGAATCTCAGTTAAATATTAATTTGACAAGTTGAATAATGATTATTCCTTATTGTGGTTTAATAATTATTCAAGGATGATAGATATCATTTATTTTGATAGTAGTTATTCAAGAGAATATATTGTTAGAGAAATAGTGTCTTTATTAGTATGTAATGTAGTTGTTTTTTATTTGATAAATAAATAACCATTATTAATGGTTTAATAAATGTGCTAGAGGAAATAAGGAAAATGAAAAAAAGTACACGCTGTTTAATTTTTCTAGGGATATATGAGAAATTATATTATTTATTTAATTAAATAATATTAGGTTTAATTTGTTGGACACAAGTCAAGTAATAATAATAGTCAACTATTATTATAAGACAGGTGGTATTTCTAAGAATTAAATGAAATGAGTAAATGATTTCGGGTAATAAATTAATTTTATTATTTTACGTAATTAAAATCACAATTATATAAATCCCATTATACTAGCCATTTTTGGGGTTGTTCAAATTGTATCTAGAGAAATCTCTCAAGCCAAGAGAGAGTTCTTTTCTTCCAATAACGCTCTCAAGATACTAGAGAGATCCTCCTCCACCGGATCAATGAGAGCACTTTTAAAGAATATCTCAAGGCTATCGAAGGTAGAAAACACAACTGAAGGATCTTTCATGATAGCACCTTGAGATCACTTCAACGACGTCCATAGATACCCAGATCATGTGTGGATCCCTGCTAATGGAATCCTACACTTGGATATTATGATACATTAACATAACACATTGGATCAAGACCGAAAACATCAACGAAGAGAGAATTATCTCAAAGTAATTTTCGTCTTTTAAATAAATTAATTATAACCAACATATGATGATCCTCTCTATGGTTTGGGCACTCCCTTACTTTCTTTCACTCTTCGTTATATTCCAATTATGTGGCATTTTATTATCATGACAGATCTCATATTGATCGTTGTTAACAGAAAAATTAATGTTGGGTACACCCACTAATGTGCTTTTGTTGTGCCATGAACCTAAAGAATGCACCTAGTTAATTGTATATATAGTGACATGGTATTGAGAAGTACAATCTAGAACAATTCCAGAGAGGATTTGTTGCCAATCCCACATTGTGTAATCACTCTAGGTTGACATGTCTAGGACATGGCACGAGAGTAACGTAGTATGTCAAAATCCATATGCTTAAGAAATGGATTAATAACAATTCCATGATATATACAAAAATAAATACTTCCAGGATATGCTTCCAAATAGTAAAATATCAATTATTTATAGGAATAACTACAGGTGATTCAGTTAGAACTATCAAATTGTACTTCAACAAGAACAAATGATTTGTTCTAGTTCGTGGAATTACACCAAGTATGTAAGAAGTATTATCATAATATAAATTATGATACTCTTACAAGCCATGATACCAAGTTATGATAGTGGAAAAGTGGGATATACTATAGGATAATATCTCTTGAGAAGTTTTAATCAAGGATATGAGGTTGTAAATAACAGAATAGCCACGTGGCGGAATCATGATGGGGACAATAGCAAAAGCTGTTACATAATAGAAACAAGATCTTTATCATGTTAGTTGCTAACAAGTTTGGTTATCAAGTTGGATCTAGTGCAAGTGGGAGTGTTGAAATAGTGGGTTCTCTATAACCAACTATTTAGTAATTTTGATTACCATATCATATATATACTTAGTTAATCATGATGTATTTTTACCATAATTGTAAAGACTTTTCTATGTCCACTATTTAATGGTAATGTCCATAGATTAATTTTCATATAAAAGGTTATAGAAATTCCCAAGATATAATGTTAACCTCTATATATTATGACATTAATCTTAGATTAAGGTCATATGGTCTATATACATATCACTAACAAGACACAGTAGATGTTTGACTATCAGGTGTTTAGGGATCATATGCATTCATAATTCATCTCATGGATTTCAAACATAGTGATATATAGTAGTTAGATCAGGAGGAAACACCCACCAATAGGAACCCACCATGTTTTGGGTTTCAATAGTGGTTCCTATGTACTATCATGTGTAATGGTCTCTAGACTTGAGATCATTTCGAATGTATGACATTTTATTGAATTATTTGATGCAAAATGAAAACCATGATATTGAAATTTTGGTGAGGTAGTTTGTGTTGGGTGCATAATTGGCGGCATGACAATGGTTGAAATGTCAAGAAATGATTTTCTTCTTCCATGTTAAGGAAGTTATATTTCTCATGCAATGTTGATCAGGATGGCAGTACCATGATAAGTCCATATCAATGGTAGTCCAAGGTAAATATATACAATTAGATCAAAAAAAAACTAACGAAATAAATAGTATATGACATCGGTGTGTGTCCTACATTATGAGATATTAAATGCAAAAAGATTATATCACATAGTACGTTTTCGTAGGTTAGTTGTTGCCACTGTGAAAATCCTTCTATCATTAGAGGGAATGATGGGTTTATAAATCCCGCTCATGGAATATGAATAATATTCATTACTGTAGAGATAAAGTCATAGTGGGTCACACACAAAAGCATAATCAACAATATTCCCTATTCAGTTTTACAAGTATATTGGACATGGTGCCCCCCACTAGTGTCCAAGATTTTTCCAATGAGATACAATGTCCAAAGTAATAAATAAATTCATATTATTCAAGTTTAAAATAATGTACATTGAATTTATTTATGAAACATATTTACATGTTTTTAGTAAATACATGAACATATTAATTGAAAAAAAAAAAATTTTTCATCTATTTAATGATTAAATAATTTTTGAGGGAATGAGGAGTTGAGTTTTTGGGTCATTTATAATCATGTAATATTTTAAAATATAACCAGAAAGTGATAATAGTATTTTTGAATCAGTTCAGTTTTCATAACTTTTCATTTATAGAGTGTTTATTATTTATAGGTTGGGAGGAAATTTTAGGCAATTCATAAAAAATCATTAAATAGATGAAGGGAGCAATTCTCTAGGGATTATTCATCATATTTCTCTCTCTTACTCTCTCTCTCTCACAATCTATAGAGAGAGGCTCTGGATCCCAAAGCATGATTCATCCTCTCTCTCAGGAATTTCCGGAAAGGTGATGTTGTGATCTTCAGAGTGTTTAAGGCGTCATCAGAACTCCATTGCATGCACCTAGATTTCGATTATTGGTGCTCCCACAGATTTTGGAAGCACTTTTGGATGATCTAGTGCAATTCCGATTTGAATTCATTGAGCAGATATCACCAATTATGAGTAGACGTTGTTCACGGATTTGGATGTCATCAAATTTTTGTGTATTTTTATTTTTTTCATAAAAATCATCATGTTATATCCTCATCTTAAACTGAGAAGCAATTTTCTGACGCCGATCAGTTCACATCATACGTCAGTGAAAAATTTTAGAATCCCATTTTTGGGGCTTCCATAGCATGCCTAATACCTTCAGTAACAACCCCACCTCAACACATTCAAGACTATGAATTTAATCAGCATATCTGCTAGATTCTAGGTGTATTCTATCATCCATAGATATAGTACTTAATCCTCTAAAAACTTCTAAATGATGTTATATTTCAATTAAATGTACTTTTCCCTATAATGAATCATATAATTTCAATCCAATTGAATCACACTTTTTGAGTCATAAAATATCATCAAATAATATTTGTTGGAGATCTTCCAACATCACCATCAACTATATCATCTCATTCATTGATTCTATTAATGAAATATACCTTGATTTTATTTTTAGAGTATAACTACCATTTGATGTTTTGATATCCATCATATAGTGATACCTAGTAAGGTGAAAATATATTTGGTGTTTCTCTTATGATTGTCAGAATATCCCCCAATGATAGAGTAAACAAACCCCTATAATGACTTGTCTGTTTTGAAGTAATATGGTTTGTGTTAGATCCAATAGATCATATGCCTACATTGTTCGGATAAGTGTGATTACATATAGAATTTTATTTTTACTATTTCTTATTTTCATGAAATAAACCACTATAGTTGGTTAGAAAATGACTACATCACAACAAAATTATTCTCTCATCCTTGCACAATGATGAAAAAAACAAATAGAATTAGTGATATACATAATGTTTTTCCATATTTTTATTCCTCCTTTGTATAGATGGTTTTATATGGATATATATTCTACACTACAATCCAATCACTAACATACAATGGGTGTGTAGGAATCACCTTTCACTTTCAAATTCATAGTACCCCCTTCAACCAATACACACCATCCCACTAGTCATACATAATATTTTTCTGGTAATAGTAAGTCATAAAAACATGATAATAATAGCTCAGGTTGATTTGGAATGAGATTATCATCTTTTCCATGAGCATACAGAATATTAAAGAAATCACACTATCTTTATATAATACTTGAGGTTTATCAAATTCTCAAATATCAATCTCAAAACTCATTCATTAGATACTCATTCTAAAAAATATATAGAATATATGTTCAATGCTTGATTCACCATAATCTCTTATTCTTGGACTAAATCCTTTTTCTCTCAACCTGTTTCTTTTGTTTACATCACACCTTTTCTTATGTCAAAATCACACAATATTCTCAAAATCAATATAATCAAACAGAACTCTATTTAAGAGCATTAAATGGATCCCATTGAATATAGTATCCATAAAATTAATACAATGAATAATTTAAGGGTTCCAACAAAATTCAAAATTATATAATTCCTATTTTTGGTTTCCTTTTCCATTTATTTCACTACCCAAAGAAAAACATCTGAATTAACTTTTCTCATTACATTTAATACAGTCAACTAAAATAACTTTTCATGAAGATATTGTAATGACCCGAAATTTTGAATAAATTTTGTTTCCTAATTTTTTGTGTTATTTTATTTTATACTCAACACAACTATTTCATTTAATAAATTGAGTATAATTAAAATGATACCATTGGGTTTCGACTGTTATATGACCGTTGGTCAATATGACCATTAGACACTAAATGTTGCAATTAATGTCTATAAATAAAAAGTGATCTTTGTTAATTAATATAGAAAGAAGATTTGATGGCGTCATCCAGTAGTCTCGGGTTGATCAAAGCCCATCTAACAGAACTTGGGAAGAAGGTAGCACCAAAGGGATTTTCTCTGGACCAACCCAAAGCCGAACTTCATCATGTGAAACGGGAATGGAATCGCCTTCGAGAGAAGTTCAAGCTGATAGAAATCACTACTCGTGCAATGTTGGTCAAGCCGCCCCAAGGTTCTATCACCATAGCACACCTTATACTTAGGTCCTATTTTGGGGTTATAAGGGGCTATGTAACGAAACTGTAACTGCCCTGTGTAATCCCTTGATTTAAATAAGAAATTGTGATTTCTTCCTATGGTGAAGTTTGCGAATTTTTAAATGTCCAGATAAATATAGAATACATATTATTGTCAATTTTTAGAAAAAAGATATTTTAAAAATATTTATGTAAACCTTATATAATTAATAATGTGTAATGATTTTCAAAAAATGGTCTTCTATAGTTATGTTCTGTATAAAATTTAAGGTCTAATAAGATCAACTTAATTTTTGATGAATAGAAAATTATGAATAGTGATTTTAACATTAAGATTAGTAATGTGAACAAATGGATTAGTAATCTCAATTAAAGAAAGTATTAATATAATCTAGGCGCCTTGATTAAGTAATGTGATTCAATATAATAGATAAATAACTATTTCAGAAATTATCGGTTATGTGATAGTTTTTTCAGGTGAACAATGTGTTTTATTTAAAAATTTCATTAAAACTACATAGAATTCTTTTTTAAAAAATGCAGTTCATTTTTGAAATCAGAGCATCGATATTTGGTAATGTTTAATTTTTGGGATTTTTCTGAGAAAGTTGAATTTTCAGTGAATAGTGAAAATACAGTTTTTGAGTTTCAGGTGTTTAATGACATCATTAAGGATTTAATAATTATGAAATAATTCTGGTATAATTATGAATAGTAAGATAAAGAATTAGGTTTCCCATGTGGCCAATACCATGGGCAATCCCATGGTTTTTCCAATACCACCGATGAGTTGTCCCTTGGCAATTAATGCTTTGTCCCCTCACTTCTCCAATAAATACAAAGCCTTTCCCTCATCCTTTTCATTTCCAAATCTTCCTCAACAAATTTCTGGTCTCAATACCTCTAATGGAGTCCTCCCAAGTTTCCCCCTAGCCCTCAAGGTCCCGACCTTCGAGTTTTAAGAGTTACGTTTTAAGGTAAGGGATCTTACCTCTCTCTTTCTTTTCATGTATTCTCCTTTATGTCATTTATTTTCAGCTCCATGTTCTTATTTTGGGGATTCAATTTTTTATTAATCCTACTTTCCTTTTCCTGTTCATTTGATTAGTTACCCCTCTTGCTCTCATCAATTCATTTTAATAATTTTTAAGTGGCGTCGTTAGGCTATCGAATTTTTGTAAGGGATTCTTTCACCCTTCTCATTTTCAAGTTCTATTTTTATGTCAAGTCTTTAAAGTAACTTTTTATTATGTTTGGGTATGATATCTATATCTATAATACTGTACATTTATGTTCATATGATTAGAGACCCTATTTGATCTCATCAATTCATTTAATGATGTTTTAAGTGACACCGTTAGGCTGTGGAATTTTCATAAGAGAAATCTTATTTTGGTCTTCCTTCTATGTTTTTAATTTCATATGGTATGTCTTTAAAATTTTATTACCATGTTTTTATAAACATTATATTCTGTCCATATACTATTTTATGGATCATTTATGAGAGGGTGACCCATGTCCCCTCTCTTTTCAAAGTCTTCTAAAACCCTATAACATAGTCGTTATGCAGCAGAATTTTCATCTCAAAATGTCTCTCTCTTTTTCTCAAATTATTTTATTTTATTAAGTGAATACTAACATCTCTTTATTATATAGGGGTATTCACATATATATCAAAATTTTCTATTTTAATTCTGGGATTTACATACATGGAATCCTCTTTCCTTTTTCGTGGGTTTAAAGTGACATAATGATCATGTCTTCAAAGTAGTTTTTAAAACGTTATGATTATGAAATGAAACCCAATTCACTTATTCCATATGGGTTATATATGAAATTTTTGATGATGATATATTTGGATAACATGATTATAATTAAAAATTAAGGGTGCTCCCTGATAGAGCTCAAATTCATTGGGTAAAGACATAATCTCTAGAGATGACCATTTTAACGATACCTTGGTGAATAACCTAGGCAATTTTTTAATGACACCTTTGGGATGGACCTTGGTGATACAAAAATTATTGTCTATCTTAAATTTTTTACCCACATATTCAAGTTATGAAACATGTTATTTGTATTATGATATTCCTCATGATATCTTTCTCAGGCCTTAAACTTATTTTTCATGACTTTTCTGATGTGTCTCAAGTTCACATGTAAAATGTTTCCCTTGTTTCTAATACTCGGCCTTCTGCTCGCCCATTTCCTTTGATTAATTATCCTAGGTTATGAGATACTATAATTAAATTTGGATGAACAAATGAATAAGCATGTGAATTGTTTATGAAGTAATTTTTTTATGTTGTCATGTATTTAGTTTTCGGTTTCCAAGATACTAAACCTTAAAGATCCTTGATTTTGTATAATGTAATGAATGTTTATGTGCTAAAGGCCAGATTTTATAGTTGGTATCAAAGGATGGTTTAGGCATTTATAGAAATTAGGATATGAAAACTTTTGTAAGAACCCTATAGAGAAGTTTAAATATAGGAAATCTACAAGGTATTTTGGTGAGTATTGAGTAAGTTGTTTATCAAGAAAACACATCCTTGTCAGGATACGAGCTGGTAGAGGTTACTTCGGCACAGATGTACATAGAGGAAAAACCCGAAAAAACCACTTTGATCTAGACTTGTCTGTAAACTATTACACGACAATGGGCCTTACTGCACTCTTGGTTACGACACTCTTGGGGGATATGTTTGGTTAATCACAAGATTTTTATCAATCATTATGAAGGAATTATACAAAAATGTAATTTCCTAAGCATGAAGTTTTAGGACATAAAATCCTTTTTAGTTAAAAGATTCATAAATCAAATAAGTTTCTCACAAAGGATTTATTCTTTTAGATAATGTCCCAAGAATCTAGGAATACGTTGACGTATTTCCTGATGAGTTACCCGGACCTCCCCCAGAAAGAGAGGTAGAGTTCTCCATTCAACTCATACCTGGATCTCATCTGACGTCAATGACCCCCTATAGGATGGAAAATGTGGAGCCAGATGAATTAAAGAAACAACTATGTGTTCTTTTGGAGAATTGGTTTATCCGACCAAGTGTGTCTCCATGGGGAGCAGTAGTTTTATTTGTGAAGTATAAGGATGGATCGATGCTTCAATGCATTGATTATAAAGACCTGAATGAGATCACAATGAAGAAGAAATACTCTCTTCCAAGAATTTATGACCTATTTGTCCAACTTAGTGGGGCTCAATTCTTCTCTAATAATGATCTTAGTTTTGGTTATCATCAATTGGGGGGTGAAGAATGTTGATATTCCGAAAAATTGCCTTCCAATCAAGATATGGGCATTATGAGTTTTTTGTTGTGCCCTTTGGACTGACAAATACACTTGTTTTTTATGGATAAAGAATAATTTGATTTGGGAAACTTATGTTTATCAAATAGATATTCATTATATAGAAAAATGGTTTGGTGATTAATTGATAAAGGTAATTTTGGACGATGTTTTATTTTTTGGAGTACTATATGCCTAAGGAAAATAAAATACTACAATATTTATATTGAGGAGGAATGGTTGATTTGTTTTATGTATTTATTGTGGACATATGGTGATTTAGGTTATTTATTGAAAATGATGAACCTGGCATATATAATATGTGAATAGGTTAATTACAATTTAGTATGATACTTTAATAGTATTTGATGTTATTTGGAGATTAATGTTAAGATTTATTCTGTAAGACTATGTGATTCAATCCTTTTGAGTTTTGGGTGCCAATCATAGTTTGGTTTTTTTTGAAGAATTCTAAGGATGATTGTTTATTGAATGGTCTTTTTGGAACTTTGGGTACTTATGTTGAATTTTGGATATTAATAGTCATATTTCTTTTTATAATGGATTATCCTTTTTGGGGATTATATGACGTCGTACTAACCATTTTAGTTTTAGTTGATGACTAAATACAAGTGAAATATATAGTTCTTCTTTTATGGATTATGTGATTCTCTATAATATGATTCTTGTGATTTTGATGAGGCCAAGTGTTTTTGAATGCTCGTTGTTTGGAAAAAAGATTAGTCTTAGTAGGAACTTTTTAAAGGATGAAACTCTACTTGATCGTAAGTATATTTTCTTAAGTTTTTATTCTTTGTAGTAAATGAATTACTCAAAATTATGAAAAGGAACGTAAAACAAAAATGTTTTTGGTTTACGTTTCCTACTTGGTAATCAAAGACCGTTCAACAGATCTTATGTATGTGATCTTCTTGTGGTTATTTTTCTAATAATCATGCCTTCTATCACTTTCCATCAGAACATGACCCTTTGTTTTCACTTCCATATCCATGTTTTCCTATATGGAATCTTAGTATGGGTTAACTCGGGGGACCTTTGTTCTTCCCTTTCATTTTATTAAAGTAATAGTTTTAGTGACTCATTTTTTGATGTTGGACATTCACTGAAATTTTGAAGCCCAAATTTTAAAATTTTGAGGACGCAATTTCATAAGGGGAGAAGAATGTAACGACCCGAAATTTTGAATAAAATTTGTTTCCTAATTTTTTGTGTTATTTTATTTTATACTCAACTAATATATTACATTTAATAAAATGAGTATAATTAAAAGGAGATTGTTGGGTTTTGACTATTATATGACTGTTGGTCAGTATGACCATTGGAAACTAAATGTTGTGATTATTTTCTATAAATTCAAGTGATCTTGGTTAATTAATATAGAAATAAGATTTGATGGCCTAATCCAGTAGTCTCGGGCCAATCGAAGCCCATCTGACGGAACATCGGAAAGAGGTAGTACCACTGGGATTTTCTCTGGACCAAACCCAAGCTGAACATCATCATGTGAAACTGGAACGGAATCGCCTTCGTGAGAAGTTCAAGATGATAGAAATCACCACGCAGGAAATGGTGGCAGAGGCACCCCAAAATTCAATCACCTTAGCACACCTTACACTTAGGTCTTATGTTGGGGTTATAAGAGGCTATGTAACGAGACCGTAACTCCCTTGTGTAATCCCTTGATTTAAATAAAAAAAATTGATTTCTTCTTAGGGTGATGTTTGCGAATTTTCAAATGTCCGGATAAATATAGTATGCATATTATTGTTGAATTTTAGAAAAATGATATTTTAAAAATATTTATGTGAACCTTAAATAATTAATAATGTGTAATTATTTTCAAAAAATGGTCTTCTACAGTTATTTTCAGAAAAAACTTTAGAGTCTAATAAGATCAACTTAATTTTGGATGAATTGTAAATTATGAATAGTGATTTTACGCTTATGATTAGTAATGTGACCAAATGGATTAGTAATATCACTTGAAAAAATTATTAATATAATTTAGGCACCTTGATTAAGTAATGTAATTCAATAAAATAGATAAATAACTTTTTAGGAATTATTGGTTTTGTATTAGTTTTTTCGGGTGAAAAGTGTATTTTATTTAAAAATTAAATTAAATATATTAAAAAAATTATTTTCATAAAATGGAGTTCATTTTTGTAATCAGTTCATCGATATTTGGTTAAGATGAATTTTTGGGATTTTTCTGAGAATGTTAAATTTTCAGTGAATAGTGAAAATACAGTTTTTGAGTTTCAGGTGTTTAATGACATCATTAACGATTTAATATTTATGCAATCATTCTGGTCGACTTATGAATGGTAAGATAAGGAATGAGGTGTCCTAAGTGGCCAATACCATTGGAAACCCCATGTAAATACCACTAACGAGGTGTCCCTTGGAAATTAATGCTTTGTCCCCTCACTTCTCCTATAAATACCAAGACTTTCCCTCATTCTTTTCATGTCAAAATCTTCCTCAACGAGGTTCTGGTCTCATTGCCTCTGAAGGAGTCCTCCCAAGGTTCCCCCAAGCCCTCATGGTCCTGATCATGGAGTTTTAAGAGTTACATTTTAAGGTAAGGGATCCTACCTCTCTCTTTCTTTTCATGTATTCTCCTTTATGTCATTTATTTTAAGCTCCAAGTTATTATGTTGGGGATGTTATTTTATATTAATCCTACTGTTATTTTCATGTTCATATTATGATAGTCCCCTTCTTGTTCTCATCAATTCATTTTAATAATGTTTAAGTGGCGCCGTTAGGCTGCTGAATTTTTGTAAGGGATTTTTTCACCCTTCTCAATTTCAAGTTTTATTTTCATGTCAAGTCATTGAAGTTCCTTTTTATTATGTTCAAGTATGATCTCTATATCCTTAATAATTTCCTTTTATTTTCATATGATTAGAGACCCTATTTTATCTAATCAATTCATTTTTTGATGTTTTAAGTGACGCCGTTAGGCTGCCGGATTTTTATAAGAGAAATCTTATTTTTTTCCTCCTATGTTTCTCATTTAATATGGTATGTGTTTCAAATTTTATTTCCATTTTCTTATATCCTTTATATATTGTCCCTATACTATTTTATGGATCATTTATGAGTGGTTAACCCATGTACCCTCTCTTTTCAACATCTTCTAAAACCCTATAACATAGCCGTTATGCTGCATAATTTTCTTCTCAAAATGTCTCTCTCTTTTTATCAAATTCATATATTTAATTAAGTGAATACTCAATTCTCTTTCATATATAGAGGGATTCACATATATATCAAAATGTTCTATTTTAATTCTGGTATTTACATACATGAAACCTTCTTTCCTTTTTTGTGGGTTTGAAGTGACATAAAGATCATGTCTTTAAAGTAGTTTTTAAAATGTTAAGATTACGAAATGATACCCATTTATTTTATGCTATATGGGTTGTTTATGATTTTTTTGATTATGATATATGTGGCTCACATGATAAAAAAGACAAATTAAGGGTGTGCCCTGATAGCTCTCCAATGCATTGGGTAAAGACTTAATATCTTGAGATTACCATTTTAATGATATCTTGGGGAACAACCTTGGTAATTTTTTAATGAAACATTGGGGATGGACCTTGGTGATATGGAAATTATTGTCTATGTTAAATATGGTAGCCACATATTCATGTTATGAAACACATTAATTTTATTATGATATGCCTCAGGATCACTTTTGTAACAACCCCATATTTTATGAAAAATATTCTCTTTAATTTACTAATGTCTTGTGTTGTACGCAACACAAAAAGGAGCTTGCACAACACGCATCCTTGACTTGCCTTGCATTACACGCAATCGCAACCTTCCTCGATAGAGTGTGTAGTACGTAATACTGAGTTTCACGAAACAACGATATGCTATTAAAATATTATTAAAACTAGCTGTTATGAATAGTAATAACCACTTTTTAAATTTTAGAAATTTTAGCCCTCAAAATGGACTTCATTCGGAGTATCGAATTTAGCCTAAGGTGAAATTTCGGTACTTTTCGGATAACTTTCATATTCTGATGAATAGTGAAAATTACTAAATTATAATTAAAAACAACTTTTTTAATAAAAATAATTAATAGTGATAAATTATTAATTTGAGTTTTTTAAAGTATATTTAGAATATATTTTTACAATTTAATACAATATTGGTCATTGGATATAATTTACAATTAAACCAGACATAATCAAGTGTCAATCTTTTGATAGATATTGTTTCTTAAAAACACGTTATTTGTTTTAACAGCGGGATTTAATTATAAAATTAATTAATGAAATTTATATGTTATGAATTTGGTAAAATAGACTTCATTTTTGAATTCGGAATCTGAAATATTGCTTAGGGTGAAATTTTGGCATTTTTCTGAAAACTTTCAATTTTTGATGAATAGGGAAACCACTAAGTGATAGGTTAAAAACTGAATTTTGCATAAAACTTAATTTTACCGCTTCTGTGAATGGAATTTCGAAAATCCGACAGACACGGTTAATATCAAGGACTAAAATGTGGATCAATGAGATGAAAATAATTTTTGGTGAATAGTAACTTTTTACTTTTTTTACCACGGTTAATAGTAAATATGATAACTAAGGGTAAATATGATATTACTATTACCCTAACACATGTCCTAATTCTATTGGATAAATTTAATTCGTCCAAAAAAAACCTTATGAATATAATATGACCATTTAGATCCACTTGGATTTGATTATGACATTTAATATTATTTTATTTAATAAATAGTTAAAATAGTTAAAATCAAAGTTTAATAACTAAAACATTTGTAATATGGGGTTATACATAAGATAAATTCGACTATAAATATTACATAGAAAGCTAAAACGATTTCCTACATAATGATATTTTATTTAGAATTTTTAGACTTTAAATAAATTAATTTATTTATGACACAACGATGATGCAGTAATTACCCTTTTAAGGAAATATTAACATAATTGATGTTATAAATGCTCAAATGAATGTAATTTGCGACTTTTAATGAATTCCACTAATTTTCTAGGTTACTATGATATAGTATAGTTGCTTTAATCAACTTTTTTAGAACATATAATTCTTTTATGACTTTCACAAAAATCATATATCAAATAGTGTCAAAATTAACACAAAATAGGTTTTAAATCAAATATTATATTATTAATTGTTATTTTATTCCTAAAAATCTAATGTTTGGACAAATGACTTAGATAAGGATATATATATATTAATAATAAACAATTTTGGGTTCGTTTGGCATGTTATAGAAAGTGTATTAACCATATAGTGAAAGAAAACAAAAAGACACGGTAAAAGTTAAATTATTTAACTTAGAGTTAAATCTAATTTATAAGGTTAAAATAATACCCTAAACTTGTCTAAATCCTATTGGATGATAGGATTTCGACCCATCCCCACTTTAGCTTCGAAATAAGACCCTTTGGAACCATTATAAACCGATTTTGACTTTAATATAAAATAATATTTTGAGATATTCCTAAGGTGCCCCTCTCCTCCCTTATAAAAGGGTACCTCCTCCCCCCCCCTCCTCACACCAATTTGAGCACTCAAGCTCAGCCAAACCCTGCCAAAATCCCTTATCCACTTCCCTATAATAATCCTATAGGTCCTGGTCTTCTTCAAAGACCAATCTTAGTTCCCTAAGTGGAGGATTCAAAGAGGCGTTCCAAAGAAGAGGTAATATCAATTACCGATCTTTTCAATTTCTTTGTTCTTCAACCTCTTCTTCTATAGTTGTTTGATGATAAAGTAATTACATCAGTATTAATTACATACTTATATGTTATTATAAATATGAAACAACTCTAATTCAACTTCTATCCATCCTACGGAAAAATGAAATCACCGAGCGTGCGTACGTACGGAATACCGTCTCCACGCCGTGGTGTAATATATTTTCCGTCACCACATTAATTGGATGGGTATAATGGATTAATTGGTAACTATATATGATTATTATAAAGTGATATTGATACTGAAATAGTATACATACACTTCAACACAATTCCACGACCATGGGAACGATATCATCGCTCGTGCGTACGTACGGACTACCGTCTCCACGACGCGATGAGATTCATTCTCAATGATTAACCATTCATGAATGATTATAAAGTATATATATTAAGTACTAATGAAATATATGACCTTATAATGATACTGTAATTATTTATATTTATATGTATGTCATCTACTTAATTCCATTCAATTCAATAAGGAAACGAAAACAGCGTTCATGCGTACGTACGGACTACTGTCTCCATGAACGGTGTATTTCTTTCCATTTACTGATTTATTATATATGTATATTCTGAATATATATTATATATAAATCATGTTTTATATTCTGGAATTAAGTAATCATGATCTAAGTAATCATATGAATAATTACAAGTTAAAAACACGAACGACAAATGAGACGATTCTACCCAAAACGCTACTTTAACATGAATTTACAAAAGAACGGGTAATATAAAGTCATAAGTGGACCATATATGATATAATAACAATGAATATGATTCTGTAATAAGTCAATAACCTGATTTAAATCATTATACAGGAGGTTCAGACACTTACAAAGCAAGTCGGACCTAAGGTAAGGGAAATATCACAATCTCATTTTTATCCGAGATTGTTTATACATTAGTATTTAGTGGGGTGTATTTTATCATCCACATCCATGTTTCCTCAATATGTAATATTATTTCCATCCACCTACAATTGTTTAAATACAATTTTACCCTTCGGCGAGTTTTTATTAAAGGATATGAAAGGAATCTTTTTTTGTTTTTTTTCATACGAGGTACTTTTTGACTTTCCGAAAAAAGTACGAGAAGAATGTTTTTTTTAACTTATACGGCACGAACGGATTTTTACGGTTTTATAAAGCCTTATTTTCATGAACCTTCCACCAAAATATTTCATGACTATTTTCAATAAAATCTCATTCATTTAAAATTGCATGATGTTTTGTGAAAAGAAATTGATTTTGAAGAAGAAAGGATATTTTCCTCAAGAATTCAATTCAAGTGTTTTATCAAAATTATTTTCCATCTAAGATAATAAAGGGTTCTGTTTCTATCCATATTTTTACATTGATTTGACTATGTTGTGATGGAATTATGTTTATGAATTCCTTTATCTTATATGAATGGTTTTATGATTTCATGTTGTTTAAGAATCCCATTTTTATTACATGGGTTATGCAATGATGTATGATTTATGATTTTGTGGGACACATAAGAAAGGTATCATTATGAGATGGGTGGTACCTATATCTCCCTCCAATGCATTGGGTAAAGATTTTATATCTCATGAGATAGATATGGCTGGAATGGTAGGTTATACCGGTTCAGTGAAATAGGACTTAAACGAGGGTTACTCGATTCAGAAAGGGACTTTGTCCGCTAAGATAGTCTTGGCAATGAGTCTTGACTAACAAGAAATGATTCTCTATGATTATGTGTGAATGCCACAAAGTTTCATGTTTTACGTTATGATTATTGTGATTACATTTCACTGCCATGATTTATCCCATGTTATGAAATTATGATCTCTTTTGCAGGTTAAGATTTCCAAAAGTTCTGTGCATGTGTATACGATGTGATTGATATTTCTTTTGTTAACCCTTACTGAGCATTTGAGCTCACCCTTTTATGTTTTCATTTCCCCAGGATATAATGAAAGGTTTTAGGTAAAAAAAGGGAAGATCTTTATGGGAGATATTGAAGATCTTTCACCACGATTAGAAGATTATGTTCCGAGTTTCCAAAGACACTAAACTATTACGATCATTGTGTGTGTGTTTTTGTTATGTACCAAGTATTCTGCAAAAGTAATGTAATGTCCATGTACGTCAAGCTTCGGGTCTCTACAGTTGGTATCAGAGGTGAAGGAGGTAGGAATGTATCCGATCCTTGGGAACTCTCATATGTGAGCGTTGGACGAAGCATGGCTCTCCGCCCAAGGGCTTCATGAGGAAATGGCGGCCACTGGGGATGGTGGTGTGTCCCACCCAGGGGGTGTAGCCGCCCATGGAGTGCCCTGATAGGTATCAATTGTAGTCCACTGGAAGTAATTCTAGACCTCTACAGTTGGTATCAGAGGAAAGGTTTAGTCAACCTTTGGAAACTAGGATGCGAAAACGTTTGTGAGATCCCTAGAGATATTTCTACAGTATGTCTAGGGATGTCCCTAAGGTTAAGTATACATATAGGTTATAGTACTAGAACTACGCTAAAGACCATAGAATTAAACCTAAGATGTTAGATATTGAAGGTACTCCCCCTTTATTATGTTGTTTTCCCTAGCATGATTTTTGCCTCTCACACTATTCTTTTTGGGTTTTAGACGATGGCTGGAACCCGAAGGAACCATGTTGATCAATGCAATGGACAATGCAATGATTGTCCTCCTGAACAAACAAATGTTATGGGTGATCGAGTGAAAAATCTTATTTCTATACTTACACAAGCTATTAATCATCCTGGACTTCCAAATGAGCAGAGAAGGGAACAATATTCTATTGAGTCCTTCATTAGGCAACGTCCACCTTCTTTCAGTGGGTCTTCTGATCCACATGTTGCTGAACAATGGATCAGTACCACTGAAAAGATATTTTCAGTTCTTCAATGTTCTGAACATGATAAAGTCATCTTAGCAGTATATCGTTTGGAAGGTGAAGCTGATCAATGGTAGAATCTTATCAAGAATACAAGGCAAAGAGATGAAATTGAGTCCATGGAATGGGACGAGTTCAAGAACTTATTTTTCAATAAGTACTTCCCTTGTATTCTTCGAACATAGATGGAGAAGGAGTTTCTTGAACTAAAGCAAAAGGATGATGAATGTTTTGGTATATACGAAGCGAATTTTACAAGACTTGCAAGGTATGCATCTGGCATTATCATCCAACCTGAAAGTAAAGTTGATTGATTTTTCAGTGGCATAAAACCAAGTTTTCGAAGGGAATTAGCTATAAGAGACTTCAGTAGCTATGAAGAAATTGTGCGTTGTGCTATCAAGGTAGAAATGGAAGTTGGTGTTACATATCCATCTCATGGTTATGACAAGAAATGAAAGATGGAGTTCAAGGAGAAATCTCAAAATAATGGTGAAAAGAAGATGAATGTTTCCTTATGCACAAAGTGTGGAAAGAAGCATGGTGGAGATTGTCTTAAAGGGACTAGAAAATGTTTTAAGTGTGGAAAAGAAGGTCATCGAGCAGCTGAGTGTCGAAGTAATGGAAAAATGGTTTCTAATGATGTGAATAAAGAAAACACTGCAGAGAACGCACCACCAACACTTCAATGCTTCAAGTGCAAGGAAATGGGGCATTATGCTAATAAATTCCCTAATCCAAGGGTTAGTGATGATCAAGATGAGAAACCACTGAAGGCAAAGGACAAAGGGAAGTCACATGCGATCACTATTGGAAATATTGAATATGACAACGATGTGGTGGAATGATTAAGTGGTTATGTATGGAATTCCAAAATAATGTTGTATCATTGAGTATTGCAATATTTATTGATGTGGTATTCAAAGTGATTGAGATATTTTTTGGAAATAAGATGATATGTGCATAACGAAGGGAAAACGAGAGAATGAAATGTTTAATAGTATTCATGAGCTCATGATTGATATAAGGACTAAGTGATATCATGGTTTGAGTATATAGAATTTTGAAGATTTTGGTATGTGGAAAGTGTAAACTTTAAACTGCATTCATGTTTTCACTAAGGTATTCAAGAGAATACATGATTAAGGACTTTGAATGTTTGGAATGTGACCAACAAAACATATCTTATGATATAAGGGGATCAACGATGGTATTAAATATCTGGTAATCGTTTTCACTATATTATGAGAGTGGAATGCAGTATTATGGATAAGCCTAAAGATTGAAATGGATTATGTTGGACATAAGTGAGTATTGTTTAAGGATAGAAGTTTTTTTCGATATTATTGATGGGATGTTATAGTAATGGAGTTTTAGAAAAAGGACAACCTGCAGGACGGGCGATAGCCCATCGCTTCGGACAAGGCTGTGGGAATCGAACCCACAACCGAAGTGCGACTGGCCTTTATCGCCTACCACTGGCCTACAGGAAGTCCCTGTTTAGTAGAAACTAGTTTTATTATATTAAGCAGTATGATATATGAAGTATAAGTCCATTTTAGGAACCATATGTGATTAATCTCACTATAGATCGACTTATGTATATAATTTTTGCTAACCTTTTGTTTGAGACAGATGGAATGACCCGTCATTCTATCACATGATCTGCTAACACTTCACGAATAACAAATTCAACTTCATTTATTTAAGAGATGAAGTGGAAATTGTTCAAGGCATGACCAACAGTGAGATTGTACCAAAATAAAGAAAGTATTTATTCTAATTCAAATTTTCAACTTTAGGGAAATGATCTTGAAAACCAAAAAATGTTGCCCTAGTGATCTTATACCTGATGAATCGGATGGTACCTTAGATCATCACAAATTTATTGATTTGTGATTGTTGGATTTTCCATAGCCATGTTCTCTACCACTCTCCATCAGAACATGATGGTTAGATTTTTCTTCCATATCCATATTTTCACCTATGTGGAAACCCAGTGATTAGTTTATTTGGGTAACCGTTAAGTTTCATACTTTTGTTTTAAAATATTGGTTTTGGTAGTCCTTTTTACGATGAGGGTTTCTATTAAAGAAACTTTCAAATAGTAAACCATTTATAACCCCGACGAATTTCGAGGGGGAAATTCATTTTAAGGGGGGTAGAATGTAACAGCCCAAGATTTTATGAAAAATATTCTTTTTAATTTCACTAATGTCTTGTGTTGTACGCAACACAAAAAGGAGCTTGCACAACACACATCCTTGACTTGCCTTGCATTACACGCAATCACAACCTTCCTCGATAGCGTGTGTAGTACGTAATACTGAGTTTCACGAAACAACGATATGCTATTAAAATATTATTAAAACTAGCCGTTATGAATAGTAATAACCACTTTTTAAATTTTAGAAATTTTAGCCCTCAAAATGGACTTCATTCGGAGTATCGAATTTAGCCTAAGGTGAAATTTCGGTACTTTTCGGATAACTTTCATATTCTGATGAATAGTGAAAATTACTAAATTATAATTAAAAACAACTTTTTTAATCAAAATAATTAATAGTGATAAATTATTAATTTTAGTTTTTTTAAAGTATATTTAGAATATATTTTTACAATTTAATACAATGTTGGTCATTGGATGTAATTTCACATTTAGACCAGACATAATCAAGTGTCAATCTTTTGATAGATATTATTTCTTAAAAACACGTTATTTGTTTTAACAGCGGGATTTAATTATAAAATTAATTAATGCAATTTCTATGTTATGAATTTGGTAAAATAGACTTCATTTTTGAATTTGGAATATGAAATATAGCTTAGGATGAAATTTTGGCATTTTTCTAAAAACTTTCAATTTTTGATGAATAGTGAAACCACTAAGTGGTAGGTTAAAAACTGAATTTTGCATAAAACGTAATTTTACCACTTCTGTGAATGGAATTTCGAAAATCCGACAGACACGGTTAATATCAAGGACTAAAATTTGGTTCAATGAGATGAAAATATTTTTTGGTGAATAGTAACTTTTTCCTTTTTTTACCACGGTTAATAGTAAATAGGGTAACTAAGGGTAAATATGATATTACTATTACCCTAACACAAGTCCTAATTCTATTGGATAAGTGTAATTCGACCAAAAAGAACCTTATGAATATAATATGACCATTTAGGTCCACTTGGATTAGATTATGACATTTAATATTATTTTATTTAATGAATAGTTAAAATAGTTAAAATCAAAGTTTAATAACTAAAACATTTTTAATATGGGGTTATACATAAGATAAATTCGACTATAAATATTCCATAGAAATCTAAAAAGATTTCCTACATAATTATATTATATTTATAATTTTTAGACTTTAAATAAATTAATTTATTTATGACACAACGATGATGCAGTAATTACCCTTTTAAGGAAATAATAACATAATGGATGTTATAAATGCTCAAATGAATGTAATTTGATACTTTTAATGAATTCCACTAATTTTCTAGGTTACTATGATATATTAGTGTTGATTTAATCAACTTGGTTCAAACATATAATTCTGTTATGACTTTCACAAAAATCATATATCAAATAGTGTCAAAATTAACACAAAATAGGTTTTAAATCAAATATTATATTATTAATTGTTATTTTATTCCTAAAAATCTAATGTTCGGCCAAATGACTTAGATAAGGATATATATATTAATAATAAACAATTTGGGGTTTGTTTGGCATGTTATAGTCAGTGTATTAACCATATAGTGAAAGAAAACAAAAAGACACGGTAAAAGTTAAATTATTTAACTTAGAGTTAAATCTAATTGATAAGGTTAAAATAATACCCTAAATTTGTCTAAATCCTATTGGATGATATGATTTTGACCCATCCCCACTTTAGCTTCGAAATAAGACCCTTTGGAACCATTATAAACCGATTTTGACTTTAATATAAAGTAATATTTTGAGATATTCCTAAGGTGCCCCTCTCCTCCCTTATAAAAGGGTACCTCCTCCCCCTCCTCCTCACACCAATTTGAGCACTCAAGCTCGGCCAAACCCTGCCGAAATCCCTTATCCACTTCCCTAGAATAATCCTATAGGTCCTGGTCTTCTTCAAAGACCAATCTTAGTTCCCTAAGTGGAGGATTCAAAGAGGCGTTCCAAAGAAGAGGTAATATCCATTACCGATCTTTTCAATTTCTTTCTTCTTCAACTTCTTCTTCTATAGTTGTTTCATGGTAAAGTAATAACATAAGTATTAATTACATACTTATATGTTATTATAAATATGAAACAACTCTAATTCACCTTCTATCCATCCTACGGAAAAATGAAATCACCGCACGTGCGTACGTACGGAATACCGTCTCCACGCCGTGGTGTAATATATTTTCCATCACCACCTTAATTGGATGGGTATAATGGATTAATTGGTAACTATATATGATTATTATAAAGTGATATTGATACTGAAATAGTATACATACCCTTCAACACAATTCCACGACCATGGGAACGATATCATCGCTCGTGCGTACGTACGGACTACCGTCTCCACGACGCGATGAGATTCATTCTCAATGATTAACCATTCATGAATTATTATAAAGTATATATAATAAGTAATAATGAAATATATGACCTTATAATGATACTGGAATTATTTATATTTATATGTATGTCATCTACTTAATTCCATTCAATTCAATAAGGAAACGAAAACAGCGTTCATGCGTACGTACGGACTACCGTCTCCATGAACGGTGTATTTCTATCCATTTACTGATTTATTATATATGTATATTCTGAATATATATTATATATAAATCATGTTTTATATTCTGGAATTATGTAATCATGATCTAAGTAATCATTTGAATAATTACAAGTTAAAAACACAAACGACAAATGAGATGATTCTACCCAAAACGCTACTTTAACATGAATTTACAAAAGAACGGGTAATATAAAGTCATAAGTGGACCATATATGATATAATAACAATGAATATGATTCTTGAATAAGTCAATAACATGATTTAAATCATTATACAGGAGGTTTGGACACTTACAAAGCAAGTCGGACCTAAGGTAAGGGAAATATCACAATCTCATTTTTATCCGAGATTGTTTATACATTAGTATTTACTGGGGTG
Organism: Viscum album; assembly: GCA_963277665.1. Taxonomy (NCBI): domain Eukaryota; kingdom Viridiplantae; phylum Streptophyta; class Magnoliopsida; order Santalales; family Viscaceae; genus Viscum; species Viscum album. Next base: position 1,345,857,098 of record OY728147.1, read on the forward strand.
TATTTTATCATCCACATCCATGTTTCCTCAATACGTAATATTATTTCCATCCACCTACAATTGTTTAAATACAATTTTACCCTTCGATGAGTTTTTATTAAAGGATACGAAAGGAATATTTTTTCGTTTTTTTTCATACGAGGTACTTTTTGACTTTCCGAAAAAAGTACGAGAAGAATGTTTTTTTAACTTATACGACACGAACGGATTTTTACGGTTTTATAAAGCCTTATTTTCAGGAACCTTCCTCCAAAATATTTCATGAATATTTTCAATAAAATCTCATTCTTTTAAAATTGCATGATGTTTTGTGAAAAGAAATTGATTTTGAAGAAGAAAGGATATTTTCCTCAAGAATTCAATTCAAGTGTTTTATCAAAATTATTTTCCATATAAGATAATAAAGGGTTCTGTTTCTATCCATATTTTTACATTGATTTGACTATGTTGTGATGGAATTATGTTTATAAATTCCTTTATCTTATATGAATGGTTTTATGATGTCATGTTGTTTAAGAATCCCATTTTTATTACATGGGTTATGCAATGATGTATGATTTATGATTTTGTGGCACACATAAGAATGGTATCATTATGAGATGGGTGGGACCTATATCTCCCTCCAATTCATTGGGTAAAGATTTTATATCTAATGAGATAGACATGACTGGAATGGTAGGTTATACCGGTTCAGTGAAACAGGACTGAAACGAGGGTTACTCGATTCAGAAAGGGACTTTGTCCACTAAGATAGTCTTGGCAATGAGTCTTGACTACCAAGAAATGATTCTCTATGATTATGTGTGAATGCCACAAAGTTTCATGTTTTTTATTATGATTATTGTGATTACATTTCACTGCCATGATTTATCCCATGTTATGAAATTATGATCTCTTTTGCAGGTTAAGATTTCCAAAAGTTATGTGCATGTGTATACGATGTGATTGATATTTCTTTTGTTAACCCTTACTGAGCATTTGAGCTCACCCTTTTCTGTTTTCATTTCCCCAGGATATAAAGAACGGTTTTAGGTAAAAAAAGGGAAGATCTGTATGGGAGATATTGAAGATCTTTCACCACGATTAGAAGATTATGTTCCGAGTTTCCAAAGACACTAAACTATAACGATCCTTGTGTGTGTTTTTTTGTTATGTACCAAGTATTCCGCAAAAGTAATGTAATGTCCATGTACGTCAAGCTTCGGGTCTCTACAACTTTCTCATTCCTTATTGTTATTTATGATAAATTTATTGAAGTATCTCAAGTTGACATGCAAAATATTTCCCTTGTTTCCCTTACTAGGCCATCTACTCACCATTTTCCTTTTATGTATGCTCTCATGTTATGATATTCTATAATTAAAAAATGTAGAACAAATGAAGAAGCCTTTCAAGTGTTTAAGAATATTTTTTTATGTTGTCATGTATTATGTTCCTGGTTTCCTAGACACTATACCTTAAAGATCCTTGGTTTTGTATAATGTAATGAAAGTTTATGTGATAAAAAAGAGGGACGTTATAGATATATTGTGTAGATGATTTTATTCTTCTATAGGATACCATATCACTAGACGAAAAGCTCATCTAGCAGCATAAAATATATTTCTAATCATTTATTTTAAAAATAATATCAATAACTAAAATTTAATCCTTTGTTGATTAAATGGTGATTTAGTATCTTAATTCCATCACAAAATAAAGCAAATACACATTCCTAATATAATATATGGAGCTTCTTCTTGAAAAACTTCAAATTTGAGAATAAAAATGTTTTTTAGACATTCCAGATCATATTAACAAACATATAATAATAATAATCACCATTTTAAAATTTTAATTTGATTCATATTGAATCACATTTAAGATTTGATGTTTTTTTCATTAAATATTGGTTCTTTAATATTTTAGTTTCTTTCATGAAAAATTTGATTTCTAGGAACTCAATTTTTAACCTAATAGAATATTTTAATATTTTTAATTCTTAATGATTTATGCTAGAAACTAGAAGACTTTTACCCAATGAAGGATAATGATGAACTACATATTATATCTCAAAATTTTATGTTTCATGCTTCTATGGTTTACACTCAGAGACATGAATACATAGGATCAATGATAAAGACTTACACTTAGAGACATAAATTATTATGATCATTTGCAATGTATTATACTCAATAACTTCAGGACTTTTGATCAGTTTCAATGTATTATTATTAGGGATATAGACGTAATATCATATATTAAATCCTTATAATCTGCATAGAATCATTATGGTTGGTACTTTTTCAATTTTCATAGTTTTCCCATATTTCTAGAATGAAATAAAAACATCTCTAGATTACATAAATCCCTTTACAACCATCTAAAAATCATCTCAAACCCCTTGAATAATACTCAATCAAGGATGAAAATAAATAAAAACAACCAAAAAACATCATAAAATGGCCATAGAGAACTTTAATATCCTCTTATTGGATTTGTTAGAAATTCAATAAAACTCTTTCTAAGAAACTCATATTTGTATCAGAATTTCAATTCATAGATAAACATAAAAAAAATTGTTTCCCATATGAGAAATGATTCCCACTATACTACTAGATAAGGTCATGTTTTTTTGATAATTTTATCCCACATTGACCATAAAGTGTGAATTAGTGACATAAATGAACTCCCCAAACTACATGAATCCATTTATTACATTCAAACATATTCCCCAAATTTAAATATCCATATCACTATATGAATGATAACTGAACTCTCCCAAAGCATTTTTGCTTTTCCCCCTTTGTTAAAATATATTTTTTACGCTGCTTCTCCCCTTTTTTTAACATAATAAAAAGGCTTGTAGGTTTGTTTTTTTTTCAGAATCACAAGTAGGAGGGGAATATTGGACATTAATATTCATCCATAGCTATTCAAATCTATCCCTCGGAATTTCCATTGAAAAAATTTCAGGAAAACGATTCTTTGGGAAAGGATAATCAATAATTATTTCACTACTTTCCATATGTTCTTTAATGAAATAATACTTGATGTTGATATATTTTTTTCTTATAATTTTCATATGATTCTTTGAGAGATTTATGGAATAAATATTTTCACATGAGTGTTGTAATAGATTCTCAAAAATTGATATAAAGTTGGTCAGATGCATTTTCATTCAATGTATTTGTTTGCATGCATGTGGAGATATGATGTACTCGGCCTCATATATACATAGATATAATAAATGTTTCTTCTTGATGTGTCAGCTTAGAAAAATCTCACCCAGTAGAAATGTTTCAATTTATATGGTCTTTTTATCAAGGAAATTTATTTCCAAATCAAGATTAGTGTACCCATACAACTATAAATATAATCTACTTCTATATAATAAGACACTAATGCATGTTCCCCTGAGATATCACAAAATCCTCGTATCTTCCAGTATATGGAATTATTTTGGATCATTGTGGAATTGATCATATATAGTCACCAAAAATACAATTTCTAGTCATGATGTAGGGAGACATAAAAAGATTCTAATAATTTTTAATAATTTATTTTTATTCACACCCTTTCTATTATAATATTTAGTTAACTTTGTTCCAATGATAATGGTATTGGAAACCTAATTGGAATATTTTATTCCAAAATTTATCGATGGTTATCTGGAATATTTCTCTTGAGATGTAAATATATAATTATTTCCTTTTAAAATTTATAGTCTTAGAAAAAAAAATCATCTCTTCGAGTATAGATATCTCAAAATTATGATTCATTTGGTTTGATAATTTGTTATAAGTTAGTATTGATCAATTTCAAATATTATTTTATCAACATACATCTTAAATAATTTACACACCATTATTCCATATAAATCAAGGAAGAACCCATCAGACTACTAAATGAGAACTTCTTCATCAAGATATCAAACGTGGAAAAATACATTACATCCATTTGGTAAACTCTATAATTTCATCCGTCTAACACTACTAGAAACATATTGATATATTCTATAATTTCAATTGGAGAAAATTTTTCATCATAAAGATTTTGTCCATTTGAATTTATCCCTTAAAAATAATCCTCCATTTGATCCGTAACACCATTCCTTTCTCATTGTGTTTGTTTCTAAAAACCCACTTTGTGTTAATATTATTCATGTTTTGTGGCCTCAACAGAAGATTCCATATAGATTTCATCAATATTCAATCACTATATTCATTTATTTTAGTAATACAGTCATCATACGCAATTACCTTAGCAACTATATGAGGCCTAATATGTGAAATAATTATATTTTTTCCTCTAATACCCTCCATATTTTGGTCCGAAAAAGTTAATCCTATTGGAAAATAATATTCTTAGATTTTAAATGTTTACTCATACATGGATTCCTATAACCGTAATTCTTAGTTCCTATATCATCACTAGTAACACTAGAGTCAATATAAACCCCAATAATATCTTATATAGTTTCCTCACAAATATGCTTTTTAGAATTTTTTAAGTTTGTATCCTTATCTAATTCATCATCAGTATTAATAGGCATATCTGTTTTGGGATAATTTTCAATTATTTTTCCATATTAACATTACATAACATTATGTAAGTTTCTTATCCAACACTAGTGATTATATCTATTTTAAAGGTACCCCATAAACGTTCCTTCTTCAACCATTCATTCAAACTTCCCCATATATTTGTCTTTTATTTTCATGTATTGGGGGATTTTAAATATGTTAAGGTATTTTAGGACTATTTTGTTATTATTACACATCTCATATAGGATGTTATATGTTTCAAGTCATAACATGAACCTTATTTGAATATGCACAACAGTATATGCTTCGTCTCTCCAAAAAATATTGGAAGCTTTCAGCTAGCATGGTTCGACTCATTTCTGTAATTCTTTTATTCTTTCTTTCAATAACACCATTCTTATTGAGGAGTCTATAGTATTATCAATTGATGGTTAATTGTATTTTTTCTCAATAGATATGAAAATCATATCTTGGTAATTATTTTCAACTCTCTGACTTAATCCTTTTAATATTGAACCCATGATCCTTCTCTGCCTATCACAAAATGATTTTGAAATTTTTGAGTGATTTAGAATTGTGTCTCATGAATAAAAAATTACTAATATAGGTGAAATAATCTATTAATTTAATGAAAAAAATACATCCCTTGGTGGGTTGTTTCCTCAATGAACCAAATTAATGTGATTGTATTAGTTCCAAATATTTGGTGGAATTTATATACCACTTCTTTATTGTGTTTGGATTTATATTCCCCATTTTAAACATTTCTCAAAACAAAATTTCATTCTCCTTTGATATTAGGATGGTCCCAAAAAACATCATATTTATATATCATTCTCATGATTCTATGTATGTGTTTACTAAGACTCATATTCTAATATTCGTTTTCATATATTTCACTCTTGTATCATGAGTTGGGTTACTCAATAATCTAGAACAAGTTTACACTTATTATTTCAGTTGTTGTAATAATTCCTCCATCCTTGGAGTCTCTAAGAATACATGAGTTATGTTAAAATAAAAAATACTTTCTCTTGTCACACCATTTGATAACACTAATAAAATCATGTTTCATACCATCCAAAAAACACATCTTTGTCCGTGAATGCTTTAATATCAATCTTAGTAATACCAATAACTTTCATCTTTTGTGAGCAATCATTTCCCAAATTAATTTATCCACCATCATGTTGCTCAATTGAATTTATTATTTTATTTTCCCAAGAGATATGTGAAGATAACCCAATGCCAAGTATTGAAGGTCTTCTAATATTACTTGTATTTATGTCCAAATATTTTATTATCGCCTTCTTGCTTTGATATTCGTAACTCCTTTTCTCTTTTATTTGGAGTAGATCTATCCAAACATATTTTCATGATTGTTTTTGGAATTTCATATATTCTCACATCTACCACAGATTTCACTAAAAAATTAAAATCTATTCTCAGAATATATATATTATGTAACTTTCCCCGGTAATTTCTTCAATAGTAACTTACTTATTTTTATCTCATAACTACATCGCCTTTCCTATTAATTCCTTACAGGTAGATACAATTTTTTCCAAAATGTTTAGGATTTATTTATATAAATCCAATAGCACATGAATTTTCCATTGAATACAAATATTTTTTATAACTGTATGCATTATCTGAAATTCCCATCTAATTGTTTTTATTTATTTCCTTTAATTCATTTAAATTTTCGGTTAATTCAAATGGATTTATTTATTTTTAAATATCAATTATTTCATATTTATAAAAGAGTATTTCACATAAACTTCTCTATCCCAATATTGTTTATATTTTATAATTGAAACCCATAATTTTATATAAAACATATTGAACCTGTAGATAATATTTAGGTGCTATTTTAACTTGAAATAGTGTACTGGAGTTCTCCTAAATTATAGATTTTTCAGAATTATGTTAAAAATATTTCGTCTATTCCAATGATTATTTTTTCTCTATTTTAGAAGAAATATATTTTCATTCCAACATGCTTAGATCCTATTACCTGAAAACTAGTTTAATTTATTGATATTTTAGTATTTATTAATTCTCAGTAACATTTAACTTTTACTTCTTGGGTTCCTCATTATGTTTAGTTTCTTTCTATAGAAATTTTTTAGTTCCTTCAATCTTCTTCCCAAATACATTATTCGGGTAATTAACTTCAATGTTGAACTTTTTATTTTTCTCATGTCAGGATTCCAACTCAGATCTAAGTATGTGTTCCATATATTTTTATCCACCACCTTCTTCTTTACTATTAGAGTTGTTTTTTTCATTTTAAACATGTTCTATAAAGTGTGTGAACATTATCTTCCATTTATCCATGGATTTATGATTGTAAAAATTTTATTCATCCTCTTATATTATTATTAATAATTTTACCCTACTTTTCTAAATCGTATTCTTGAACTAACCTTATTTGTTTTCATTATTTGTATTCTTCCACCACTTATTCTTCTTGGTATATTCATCATTCTCATAATCCTCATATCCCTAATTTTTTATGGAAAATTAATATAAAAATAAATAATTTGATGATAATTGATGCATTTCAAGGGTATTTTACTCTTGTACATTACCTTACCTTTTTGAATTTTATATATATAAGGGAAATTATTCTATTTTATTATTCATTTATAATTCCATAACCTGAATCACAAAGTCCGAACTAATGTTATTCATGACTTCATGTGCATCTCTATATATTAAAGAGGCTTCTGACTAGTGGAGATGGATTTCATAGTGTTGTTGGGAGAATAAACCCTTGCAAACAATTTACATACATTATGATCACAAAAAATATAAATAGAAATATATAACATTATATAGAAGGATAAAATAATATAATCAAGCTATAAAATAATGGCATACGAGTCATACAAAATAAACCAAAAGACTCCCATTTTCATAATTCAACCAATGTATGATAAACATGAAAATAAGCTAAATCACTATAGTAATCGTCTTTATTTTATCCCATAAATTCTACTATCGTCCAAGTCTCACCTACTCCACTCCCCAGTGTAGAGACATCAGTTGTAGATAGATCCCTTACCATGATATCTGCATGCACATTGATATTCCTATGTCAGGTGTGAGTATAAACATATAACACATCACCAATGAATCCTTAAAAAATCAACTCATATATAGAAATTTGTACAATGAAAATAAATTAAATTCATAAATACCCAATCACATGTTGATTCATCATACACTAACCAAGCTATCATGAATCCAAACATTACCTACATCGGCACTATATTAGAATGAAGTTCAAAAGTAAATATTGAATGAATTAGATCATTCTAGGTGATATAAATGTATTATTGAAATTTTAATCCAAATACAATGTATATTTGGTCTAACATTAACAAAAAATTTCATGCCAACCATTAACAGAAAGTCTTTCTGTCTACATATTGATAAAATTCATGGATCTAGGGTAATCCACAAAACCAAATGACAAATCAATATCCAAATTTGTGGAATAAAGATTTATAAATATTGACCCAATATTCATAATATAATACCCCAATATTCTAAAAATATGACTATTCTTGATATCATATAAGACATGCGACATTAATCCAAAATGAACAACGAAATATTATTATTTAAATATCACTATTATAACCAAGCCATTAAATTTGTGGGTATGAATAGGATTAAAATTTTAATAGAATATTTATAAAGGTACTAAATAATATAAATATATTGGTAAATACTTATTAGATAATCACCCAAATTTTAATTATGATGCTTTACTCTTCAGAAAATGCATTTTCATCAATAATGATTTTTTATTTTATTTTTGTGGGAAAATATTATAAATAATTTCTTGAAAATTTGTAAAATGTAATTGATAAAATGAAATTATTTTTTTAAATAAACATATAAAAAATAACATAGGGTGATATTTTTTATCTTTCAGAAATGATCAATTTTTTAGTGAATATTGAAAAATACAGATTTTCCAAATACTCTCATTTTTTATTAAATCTAATGACATAGGAATCTTATTATATTATATATCTGGTATTTAATATTCATAAAATACATTTTATCTAGAATAATATAATTAATTTTATTTTAATTGGTAATTTTCAAGAATGTTTTATAAATATATTTTTATGCGTAAAAATACCATTTTTTGCAAACTGCTTTTAAGTTTACAAAGTTTATCAATTTCAATTTATTAGAATAAACCCATGTAAGTATACTTTTAAGTCAAATATTTATGATATATATATGTGTGTGTGTGTGTGAAATTAAATTCATATAATGATCAAATATAGTTATAGAGTTAATAGAAGATCATCTATTGCCTGAAAAATACAGTATCCTAGAAGAAGCACTTTTTATCGCATTTGCTTGTTCACATATAAATTACATTCTAAAAACTTTGTCAATTAAATTTTATGAAATGGATTAAATATTTTTTAATTATAATAATTTATATTATATGTTATTTTAAATTTATTTTTTATAATAAATAGTAAAGATACAAAAAATTAAATAATGCGGTTAATGTTAAAACTGAGGTTTGAACGTTACATATGCTTAAGTTAAAATTAAATTTTCACAAAAAATTATTTTTATTTGATAAATTAAATTCAAAATTTATATCACTGGGTAGATATTATATAATAAGGATCAATTTATTTTTATATATAAAGGATATATTACTTACGAAAAAACTAGTTTCCATGGTAAAAACTAAAATAGTAAAAGTGAATAACCATAAAGGTAAAGGGAATAAAATGTTTAAAACATGTTTATAAGTAATTGTATAGGTATTTCTTGAACTTTTATTCCTTAAAATATATTATTTATCAATCTTTAAGGAATTTGGCTTGAGAGTGACTTTCCATTTATAAATAGTTTTGGGAATTTACAAAAATGTAACTCTTTTTCACTTATAAAATTCAAAGTCCTATCTTATTTTATTCAAACATAAAAAGAATTTTGAACACAGAATATATGAAACAATAACTGCCCTACTTCCCCTTGTATGTCCAAGATTCCTTGGTTATTATAAATCCCTCATAGGAATACCTTTGATGTAAATATAAAGAGGTTGTCTGAAAAAGAGGTAGTGTTCTTAACAAAGTGATTTGTTTTATTTTTTCTTACAACTCATTAAAATATTATTCATACATTATGATATAATAATATAAATTTATCTCAAATAGTTATATTTTATTATGTTATTAACATAACCTACATTTATCTCCACTTCCAGTATATTGGAAATGAAACCACTGATCAAGTGAACAACGTACTACCACCTTGCGAACCGATGAAATTTTTCTCCCATCATCCCTATTATAGATATTTATGATGATGGATTTATTGTATATATATGATATTAATGAAATATTTATTATTATTTAAAATTAATATATAATTTATGTTCATACATTTCCATTTATTGAAATATGATAACGTCTTTTGTGCGTACATGCATATTACCACCTCCTGGTACCGATGTAATACATTTTTCATCACCATTTCACATGGATGGTAAATTTATGTGTATTTTATTAAATAATATAATATATATAAAATAATTTTAGTTTTATAAATATAAAATAACACTTACCTTATATACATATTTAACTATTAAAAATGAAAATGTTACTCATGCGTGCAAATGATCAATCATCTCCATGATTGTAATGTAGTACATTTTTGTTACCATATTTCATGGTGGGTATTAAAATTAATATTTATGCATAAAAATGATAATTATTTAATGGTTAATATTTTATGTGTGGTTTATTAATGTTATTATTGACCGTAGTCAGACAACCAAAATCATTTTTGACATATAAGTTGAATATCATCAAAGCGTCTGGTGAGAACATAAGAGATTGTCTATAACATTGTAATAGAAAAAATAAAAGTAATAATAAACATGAAAAATATAATTATTTAAAATATAATTAATTTTTTTTTATTATTTTGTATGATAAATACTGGATGTGATGATTCGTATTCAATTGAAATTACTTTCTTTTTAAAAATACCCTTTTAAAGTTTCCCTTCCAACTCATTTTCATCCACATGTATGTTCTTATAAACCATTAAATAAAAAATTTATTTATGTTAAAAATGATGATAAAGATAATTAATGACTATATTTTACTTTATTTGAAATATTTTTAAAATGTAATATTTTTTATGTATTTACTCAAGGGACACATCACTTTAAAGAACATAGATTTTTCTATTTTGATGATTATTTTATAAGTATATCTATTCCATTTCCATATTCATAAAATTAATTTGTTGATGTATTTATATAAAAATAAATGAATTATAAAATGAATTTCAATTTTTTTTTAATTTCATTCAATGTTTTTCAAATTGAATATTTTTATATATTTTATATTGAAGGTTTTGACTTTCTTTTCAAAAGACAAATAGAATATTCTATTTTTATGTATGCAGAATCCATGGATTTTACCACAAATGAAAATATTATTTTATATTGTTATTTATATATTATATTCCTTTTTTATTCAAATAATAATCATATTAACATTTTTTATTGGTATTTTAAAAAATATATTTATGTGGGATAAATTTTTTGTTATCTGAAAATATTTTTTTTATGGGTGTATAGGATCTCTCAAAACCACCTTTTTCATTAGGTTATAATCAATATATGTTTAAGATAAAAATAATTTATTAATATGTGTAAAATTATTACATCATTATAGTTGGTTTCAAATTAAGTTCTATTTTTTTGGTATTATAATTAGATAAATTTATTAAAAACCTTGGGAGAAGTCTAATAATAGGATAACATCTAATGTTTGGATAAGGAAGATGTTATGTAGTTTTCCAAGAAATCTATCCCTTTCTAGATATTACAAGTGGATGTGGTTTTTTTATATCATATTTACCTATGGGTAATAACCCACAAAAGTGTTTTTTAGAATAACTCATCCATCATTCGGGTACATGATGAGTGTTCCCTTACTATTCAACTGGTTTGACACTACCTGGGGATATGCTTGTGTTAATTCACAAATTCTCTTTGAACAATCATGATTAATTAGAGAATAGAACCTATTGAAATATATGACATTCCATAGAGATATGGGATAAACTAAATGTGTATTGGGTTGATAAATATGGGGTTGATCATATGTTTAGAGGTATAAATACACATTTTATGTTTTATGTGATTAGAGTTTAAGATGAATAAATATATTTTTGGGAGAGATTTATGGGAATAAAGACCTTTGGTTTTGTATATGTTTTCATGGAATGGTTATTTTATAAATAATGATTTTATATATTTTTTTCATAAGTTTAATGTAATTGATACCTATTAGGGGTAATGTCATAGTTGATGTTATCATAATAATAGTAAATTAATATTAAATTAATTTTCTGAAAAAAACAAGATTTATATAAGATATTAGTGGTTAATAAATATTTTTTGATTAATGATGTTTTTAGGACGATCATCATATATTTTTAAAATTTTAAAAGAAATATATATTGATATAGTTTAAAAATAGGACAACTCACATATCGAGAGACAACTTGTCACATCAAGTAAGGTCATGGGGCTTGAAGGCACAAAAAAATGGTTTTAGGGTTGTATAGCCTACCAATGTCATATTTAATATTACATTTATTTTACTTAAATGATTTTATAGATAAAAATTAATTTAATTTTTGGAAGCATATTTTGGGATCAAATATTTTTGATTTTTTAGGATTTTGATGATATTAATAATATTTTGCAAGATGTTTATATGGAACTAGTGCAAATATATATTTTTCCATTGGGTTTTTAACACATTAGCATTAGTATTTAACCAATGTATTTTTTGGTGATGATATAAATAATAGTTTCAGAATCACATTTAATAAAATTGTCATCTAAACATTAAGTAAAATGTAAATTTATGGTGTTCAATATGTTATTTTTTTATTAATTTATGTTAAAAATACTTTCCCATGTCAGTTTTAATGTATAACTAATGTAAAAATGATTTAATGGATATTTTTACATTAGTTTTTAGTAAATAAAACATCAATAGTGTAATTATTTTAACATGGTAAAAACTCTTACGTTTTTTCACATTTGTTTTCATAAAAACCAATGTTTGAAAACACATTCAATGTCCGTAATTAAGTAAATCTGACATTGAAATTCCAACCCTAAAAGTCACATGTGACATTCAACATCAGTTTTATATAATAACCAATATTTAAAAACACTTTCATCAGTTATTACATAAAACTAAAATTGAAAATACACCTATAAAAATTACTAATACATTCAACATCTATTTTATATAATAAATAATAATGATTGTATCATTGATTACTTTTATCTTTGGTTAAAAATAGATCTTCTAAGTATAATTTTTTTTTCTAAATAGAAATGATCGCATTCCCAAAAATCTAAAAACCATAAAAACATTATATAGAAAAGATACAAGGAATAAATGTTAGAGTACATACCTATAAAAATATACATAATTTAAAAACTAAAAGCATAATTATATTGTCTTCATAATTATTTACACTTAAATTAAAATCTTATCATTAACAAAATATAAGAAATTGGTTTAATAAATATAATCATGCTATAAAAATTGGGAAAATGCAATAATTTTATTCTTTATTTTACTTGTAAAGATATTAACATAATTTAAACAATTATATATTCATTCTTGTATCAAATAAACACATATCTATGCAATTATTTATAAATCACAGAACTTATTTATTAAATAGGATAACTAAAATTGAGTCATTGGGATTAGTCACGTGAAGTTGTACTCAATATTTTTTTTATTTTAAACATATGTTAGACCAAAATATATCTAAAGTAATCATTACAACAATATAAAATTAAATTATAAATTAAAAATAGTCATGTAAAAGAAATGAAAAACTTATAGTTTATGTAGACGATGAATTACAATTATGACACTAAATATTTAGATCAGAATTGCCAACTTTATTCATGAATAGGTATATTAAAGTTTATATTTTTTAACAATAGTTAAACACACTATATTCTAGAATGTAGTATGAGTAGTTATTTTTCTACTACATTAAATAAAAAAATAATAATGAAATTATATAATATTTCACATGAAAATTTAGAGAAAAAAAACATGTTACTTGTTTAAAATTTTTGATATCATGTATTTTTTATAACTATATTAATGTAGTAGAAGTAGTATATGGTGTGTTTATAGGTCAAATATGTTTTGAATAATTGATAGATTTTCACCTGATAATTGATAAATAAGGAACATTATCCATAAATAAACTTTTATGAGGACATACCTACATAATGTACCACAACCTGTATGACAACATTAGACATTACATGTCTTCATAATTGTACATGGATCTATAATATTTCAAAATGTAATAATTGGAAATGATAGACATATGTGTAAATGTTTTTCCTATAAACACAATAAAATAAAGTATAAATTGATTACATTTCTATGTAAACAATTATATTAGAGTTACATTTTTTGAATACATACCTAATTCATTAGAGGAACAGAACTATTCATTATCATTTTCATTATAATTAATTATACTATAATAGAAATGGATAAGAAATATTATTCATTTAATTGAAAGCCTGATTATTTTGTACTATTATGAAATCTATGAATGTTAAATAATTACCACCTCCTTCAAATTAATAAAACACTTTTCATAATATAATTAGGATGTTCGGATTCGTGAAAAATATCCTTTGTATTCCGGGAACCTAGATTGACTAATATGATGAAATTAAGTGAGCTTATACATGGAAGGCTAAAAAAATACCTTCATTTTTAAACAATCTAGATTTTTATATCAAATAATTAGGTAGAGTGTTTTACCAATTACACCCATATTAATGCCTCATTTGTATAAGAAGTGTTTTTTATACATGAAATAGAATTATATAAATAGATAATTTATATCGACTACTATTCACCACTATAAATCAATGTAATCTTCATGTACTATTCACATTGGAGCACTCAAACTAGCCTGCATAAGTGGCATCTTAATCATGAAATTCATGTAGAAATTTTTTCTTTAATAAAATGATTTATTGTTATATGAAACAAGAATCCATATTGTAATGTAATTAATATCCAATATTAGAAAATACAATAAATATAAGGATACTACATAACAATAATGTGTATACAGTGCCCAAAAAATGTTAATATAAACCATATATCACATGTCAGATGCTTTATAAAAAGTAACAATCAAATAATTACATAATCTGTTAGAATGAAAAATTGTTAATCAAATTTAAATTTATAATTTTATTTTTCAATTAATACATATATATGTATTTTATTTTTCTGGACACATTTCAAGCTATAACATATGTTAGATCAGAATATTATTTCTGAACTAATATATAAATATATATAAATATATATCAAAAAAAATATGTGACCTTCATTGTAATATCTGTTGATGAAAATATAGAAATTTTCAAAACAAATATTATTCCTGAAATAATATTTTGATCAACACATATAGTTCACATTAATAAAAATTAGTTATGTATACTACATATTAGTTCTGAACTAAAATAAACTCAATTGTTAAGTACAATTTATTTAGAACTAATATAAAATGTTATTTTTAATATAAGAAATAAAATATTATTTATGGTAAGTGTATTGATCATTATATATATATATATATTTTTTCTTTATTCAAAAATTTTCTCTAATATTTTTATGAAAATAATTGTCAAATAGAAAATTAAAAAGAAAAATCATATATTCACATAAATAAAAACAATAAATTTGATGAAAATTTTCTAAAATCCAAATAAATGAAATAGAGATGAAGTCCATATTATTTATAACCCCTCATGTCCTAATTCCCAGAAATAAAAATAAGAAATGTTAACAATACATTTGTTAGAGAAGATTCCAATGAAAATAAAAAGGTAAAATGTTTTTTTCATACATATTAAAAAAATAAAAGGAATATTAATTATAAATTTTTGTGATTCACCCTTTCCAAGTACTTTTAATAAATACCCCACAACACACAGAATTGTGTTTCATTTGTTTCCTATGTATGAAATATAGTAAGTCATGTGAAATATAATTTATTTAATGAAAAAAATGGAAACATAATTTTACATACATGGGAAACAACTGAAACACAAAAATGCTGAGCTAATAAAAATAACAAGACCCTTGATATCTTTTTTTAATATTATCAATGGATAGTCTCTTAAACACATATCATTTTAAATATGAATTTCATAAATATTATCCATAGAATAAGAAACCCAGGATAATATTTTTAACCCGTCAAAAATATTATAAATATCGAATGTTATTGGTTCCTAAACCCGGTATTTATTTTTTACTATTTTTTTATATTATATACTCATATATAAATTAAATTTCAGGAAACATTAAATATTTTTCATCAAATGTAAATAATATTTAAAAATTAATTCATACCTCATATATTAGATAATAAATAACTATTTTTGGATAAAGTAAAAAATGAACGATACAATCTCCAAATACAGTAACTTCCTTAGTAGGAAATTGAAGTAGAATAGTTGAATCAATAATATCATGTACTGATATTCTTTCCTGATCCAAATACATAGGATAGTGCTGTGTAGAATCCCTAAAGGTTTGTAAAACACCAAACACTACAATATGTACATGAGAATCTCCAACATACAACTCACTAAACATGGTCAGCTCTACGCAAGGATGTGGAGGATTTGGGTATATGGGTTGTGCAAGCTATGCAGGCTACACAAGCATCGTATGTTGCATAGGCTATGTATGTTGTGTTGACTACAGAAATTTTGTGTGTTGTTACTGTCTTATAAATTGTTGAAACATATACTGAACAACTAATTGAATGTTATCATCCATATAATATTTTAGTTATTTCAGTATAACAGTTAGGGAATATATTTTTGTGTCCCTTGATTTCTTACTTTGATGACTAAAAATCATCCTGACACTAACACCCAACACATATCCTCTTATGCAAATGGGGTGTTCTATATTTCCTAAAGTAGTATTTAGTATGTCTTTCCAACCCCCATGGAAAAAATTTATATGCATTTCTTTCTCCTAAATTTCATCCTGAAATTAAAAATTAAAATATTATATTAGGGTTTTTAATTTATAGAATAAAGAAATTCAATAACCATAAAAATTATTTTTTACAATTTTTCCAACTACTAGATTAGATTACTCTATAAGATACTTTTCATGTCTTTTTCTTCTAAATCGTTTCCATTTTTTATAGAGAGTGGATGGATATGGAGGACCAAACTAGACCACTTTCGAACCACAAGTAGATTGAGATATTACGACATCAAACATTTCTGTAATCATTTTGTCCTCCAATAAATGATACCCTCCATGTGAAAAAGTATAATGGTATACATTCTGCAACTAGATCTCTTGATGAGAACTTTTGGGAGCTAGTTACATAAAAAACTAATAAGTTATCATGTAATATACAATGAATTTCACAATATAAAAGATATATTATACCATAAATTCATTATCATGTCGGCTATCAAAAAATTTATTCCATGTAACTACATCTAAAAAACCATATCTGAGGCATGGTTTTTAATTATGTAACTTCCAAAAACAAATTTAATTATTTTTAAATATCTCTTTTGAACAGTATATGAATATAAAAATATTTTCTTAAAATGATTCGTATATTCGAAACTAAATGTCATCTATAATTTAATAAATTAAATATTATTCATATAAAATATATAATATTTAAAAATTGAGATAACAATAAATCAATTGAGAAATTTTACCAATATTTACTCCTATATCTTCTCTTTCAAAATCTTATCAATAGACATCGAATCCTAATATAAAATATTCATCCTCTAACAGCTCTAAGTGCTGATATAACTAGTAAATTTTGTTGCATTTCGGTAAGTTGGGTTATTATTATCATCATAATTAATATGAAATCTATGGTATTGATGTGAATCTGAAAAGTTTGTGAAATTTGTAATCCCATGATTACCATCTCTAGAAATCAATTTCTATATAGAATAAGGATATGAAACTTAGGTGGGAGGTGCTTCATTAAACCTATAATTATTTTTCAAAAATTAAATGTATAATTTCATTAAATAATTATATTACTATATATTTAAAAAATATGAAAAAAGGACATATACAATAGTAAATATTTTTATACCATTGTATATTTCATTAAAGTAGAAAATTGTAGGAAAATTATGTGTACCTACATATTACTAGAAAAGTGCATATTTAAAAACAATGATTACAAAAATACTTAACAAAAAAGGTGTTTCAAAGATGTGTATGTTTCAAAAAAGGATTCAATTCTTCTTAACCCAAATGTATTCAGATTAAACTATGAAATTAAATCATTAATTCTAAAATCATAGAATCAATTTTAAATTTAAATATCTGAGCTACAAAAAATGGTTTTCAAATGGGTAAATTTAAAAGAAAACATAATGATGTAGGTCGAGTTTTTCAATAAAAACATTTTTATAGTAACTATAAAATATAAAATTTCACAAAACCTTCATATAAATAATCAATATTTATATGTAAAATTAAACATAAATCAATTACGAAAAAATATTTTTTTACACTAAATTTTTTAAAAAAACAAATATTTTCCTGGATAATTAAGAGAATAATTTAATTTTTCCCAATATCCCATTTACATGATTATTTCATAAGACATAGACTATATCAGCAATATAGTCATTGTTATCATCTGTAAATTGCATAATAGGCATATAAGCCTCATATAAATTCATAACATCATTGTCATCCTTTTCACCCAAATGAATTATTTTACTTTTCAATACAATGGAGCACTGAAAATTTGATGATCAATGACATAAAATATTTTCTTTTCATGTGTCACCATGATAAACGGTTCCACTTTGAAACTAAATATTTTCAAATCAACCAGTGTAAAACCACACTCATCATGTTTCAAACCACTGTTACTATCAACCCAGTTACAATTATAAACTATAATCAGAAATTTTTCATATTCAATTTTTCATATTTCCTCAAGAACAACAAAATTTTTCATTGATGGTAAAATTTGGTTTCTATCTTTTTCACTCAAAAAATGAATTACTATTGTAATGATCATTACCCCCACTATTTTGAATGGTACTCTTGTTATCCCTTTTTTTGTAAAATGTTTACCCATTAATTTCAATACCAAACCAGGTGATCACATTAAGAGATGGACCCCTTCCAACAATTGAAATGTTTTCAATGTAGATATATCTATGATAAATTTCTCTTTAAAGCATCTAAAAAAATAAATTTTTATTCTCAATATTTAAAAAATATTCATTTATTTCTATATATTATTCCTTTAATTCAGCAATGTGTGATGATATATACGGTTGAACCTCATCTGTGTTGTCCAAAATGTATAAATGTGCCTTCATCGCTTCATCACATCGAATAAAATTTATCCTTAAGCCTAAAATCCATCTACCTTCAATTTCAAATTTTATATGATGAGATACAGGAATGCCAATATGACCTAATCCATACAAAAAGTCAGTACAAAACTCAATAACCTATTTTAATTAATATTTTTAAACAATATAGGTCTCCAATCGATAATTATTTTTAACACGTCCCTTTAATATTTTAAAATATCATTCAAGATGATACATCCAAAGTAAATTATTATACCCCCATATTCTAATATCACAAAACATATGATTCTCTATTATAATTTTAATATTAAAAACATAGGTGGGAAATAAAATTCTTGTTTAAAAATTATAATAAATGTTTCATTCTCTAACAAATCTAAATTTTTTGATAAATTTTTTTACTATAAATGGATTTGAAAAAATTACATAACCTGATGATATTTTTTCTAACATGTTTCAAAAACATTCCACTTAGTATGGTTGATAGCGGTTGTTCCATCAATACATGATAGTAATGATATTTCATTCCAATTTATTTACAATCTTTCAATAAAACCAAATTATTCACATTTTTATAATATCCATTGTTTAATTTAATATCATGTTGACACAGAAAAAATCACCATCTCACTCTCAGATGATGTGTGATAAGACAGAGGTAAATATTCTCTATTTCCTTTCATAGTGAGAGAAAAGTCAAAACATATTCTCATTCATATCAAGTTCATTCTAGCATACAATTTATCATTGGTATTTCCTTTAAAGTCGAGAAACTTTCAAATAAAAGTTTCACATATGTTTTTTCCAACATTCATGGAGTCAATGATATGTTATATCTCTAAAAGTATCGAATACGGTAGTTCAAAAAATAGAGGCTATCTCTTCTAGATATTTTTTTGATATACAGAAATACATTTCTTTCCTATTATTAAATGACTATTTTTTCACCTAGTTTTAATATTCTTTAACTGAATATGGTTGTAGTAGAATATTTTATTCTTATAAATAATTAAATACCTTTTTCAATCTATGATAAGGATGACAAATTCATAAAAATATTTGATCTTTCATGTGCATTGTGTTTCATCAATTAAGAAATTCATAATATTAAGTCACTTCTTAACCAATTGGGCATGATTTATGCCTCATAACACTATATCCAAATATCCTTCCATATGAATGAAAGTAATTTATAGTGAAAATCACCAACAAACTAAAAGAAAAATACACTTTTTTGTATCCATCAAAAACAATAACACATATCTCCCATAGAAGATTCAAATCATCAATAAATGGTGAAATATACAAATCAATATCATTTTGTTGAATTTTATCTCTATAAATCATCAAGCTCATCATAAAATATTTTTTCATTATAAATATACGTTGAGATGATTTTTAGACTACCAAAAAAACAATCCATGATCAATTTTATTTACTTTGGCTCCCATATGGATATTCATTACATTTTTACAGAGTCCCATTATGATATTTCTATCATTACCTTAGAAATCAGGAATTTTTCTTATCAAATCAATTTGAATATGGTGAATCAATTGGGTGACATATGTTACAATAATAGATGTTCTCATCTATATCCATAATAACTTTTGGTATCAATTTTATTTTCAAAGAGATGCTTCAAATGGGGAATTATTGGGAAGTACCAAATTGCTTTAGTAGTAGCTTTGATTCCTGTACCAGAGATTGAATCAGAGTTGAATTATAGAAATTATTGGATGGAATAATTAGAAGAAATTATTGGATGATACAAAAATTATTTAGTATGAGGTAATATTATAGTACCAAAGAATTAATCAGAGTTTAATTTTTCATCCAACTTATAACATGATATACCACATTTAAGAAATTTTGATTAATATTCATATTCCTTCATATAAAACACAAAAATCATTTGCGAAAACATGAATACTTTTATAACCTAATACCTTTGGAAATATTATTTTCTATGTCACATTATTTTAATCTAGAATATTACTTCATAATGTAAGTAGTTCTTTTATAATTTCAAAAAAACATAAAGAAACATATATCACTCTTCCCATTTCATTCTTTCACGTTAACTACTCTCAGAACTACTGATAATAGTGTATATTTTGTGCAATCCGGGAAAAATGGTCTAATAGAATCTCTAGAAAATAATTCAGTAGTGGATGCTTTTTGATGGTTTCAATGGCTAAATTGGGAATTAATTCTTCAATATGACCTTTTGTCTCATTCTAAATATTTTCCTCAATATTAGAATTCGAATTTTACATTTTTTTAACATGGAAAATCTAACAACTGTATTTACAGATAAAACTATACTATTTGATTTGATCCTTGATTTTTCAAGAATATTACTTTATCATATTAAAAGGATTCACACATGGATTTGAAATAAAATCTATGTTTTCAATATTTTGGACTGAAAACATCAATAAATCATCAACTCCTTTTTCATATTCATCCGTGGTTCTTCATAAATTTATCCAATTATGATTCATTAAATATATAAGATCACAAAATTAAAGATGAATATATTATAACATATAATCAATTAAAATTATTTGTAAATAGATACATTTTAATCATAATAACATATAATCAAAATGATTCCAGATCAAGTGGAAAATACCTATGATTATTAAGAATCCAATCAAAATAAATTACAAGAGGAATTTATTTTATTTAAATAATTTAATATAAAATATGTTTGATGATCTTAGTAAAGAAATATGGATACTTTATCGTGTTTATATATAATTTTTTAAACAACTATCACACAAAACCCACTTCCTTTTTTCATAGATACTTCAAGAAAGTCATTAATATTCCTCTTTGGTTAACATAGAACAAATAACATCAAACATAAATTCAAAATTTTTATTATCATCAATAAGGGAATATTTTATAGGGTAAAAAACTTGGGTCAAATGAATCATTGACTACAATAATGAAAATAAAAAGAAGTCATTAATTGAATGTCACAAACATAATATGGAAATATGGGAGAGAACTCGATTAAACATTCATTTTCACCATAACATAATATATCATCATTACAAAATGATTATTATTATATATTAATCCCATAATTCTATAAAATTTATTTTTTTAGAATAATCATTAGAAAAACGATTGTCATATTTCAATATTCACCAATTTAAAGATGCAATTCAAATAAGAATTTGAAATACAAAAAATTATTTAATATACATAAATTTTGTGATTACTTATTATTTAATTACGATGAAACTTGTGTAAGGTGATTCTAATAATTCCCAAACGTAACATAATGTTGTGAATATTAAAAATGAGAGTGGTTATCATTATCATCCAATATTTATTTTATTTGAAATAAATAAACAAAATGTGAGGTGTTATGTTATAAAAATTTATTCAATTATAATAATTATAGTATGAAATATATGACTCTATATATTATTGATACTTGTCATCTTACTCAAAATATATATAATTTTGTTTGAACCAAAAATTAAACTAACCATCGATAATAATTTAAACATATATAAATATACATATAATTTTTTAGAAAACAAATTTGATAATTCCATCAAGTAAAAAAAAATAAAAAATAATTAAGATAAAAAGTTATAATTGAAAATAAGATGAATACAAAAAATGAAAGGATTATTTATATTTATAACTAATAGATACTGAATTTAGCTTCAAAATTCATAAATATAAGACAAAAAATTAGGAGTTTGATAATAAGAAAATGATCATGAATATAAATTTACTCCCTCAAAGGAATTGATAGGTTGGACACTATAATATTGAATAAAAATGTTGGAAAAAATTAATCATAAAAAGGAAAAAATTAAAACCTTCAAATGTGGTTATTAGTTGACTTACATAGGGTTTCCTGAAACTAAATATCTTCATGGATCGTGAAACAAATATAAAGGATAAAATATTTAGGATCAATGATCATGAAATGATGATTAAAATAAACTAAAATCAAATTCAAATATAATTGTTTAGTTGAAAGTTCCTTGGTTGACAGAAATAGGATTTTTTTAGAAAAAAATCTATGTTTGGATTGTGAAAAAATTTAAAAGGAGGGGAAATTTATGATCATTGATATTAAAAAAAGGATTAAAACTGATTAAAATAGAATAAAATTGAGATCAATTGAACAGTGGGTAAATAATGGTTCCTTCAAAGGTCATAATAAAATCACGATTTTAAGATATAGAATGAGGGGTTTGGGGTGGGATTTTAAAAGGGTTTCAATATCGGTTTTTGACAATATAGTTTTTGAAATGATTTTTTAAATTAATATTTGATGTTGGATATTTTTTTAATTTTAAAAATCATTCGAAAAGTAATCAATTTTAAAAATTATATTCTTTGTTTTTATAAATGGTTTTATATAATACTAACATTAAAGCTCAAAAACATGATATTTTAATTTCGGTTTCATTCAAAACTGGAATTAAAGGGTTTATTTATGATATTTTAGGCCGGGTTATAGGAAACTGATGTTTTTACATTGTCATTAAATATAATAATTATATGAGTGTGAGATGAGTTATATATAACCCTTAGGTATAACAAGTGGTTTAAGATGAAATATTTTTTGGTAAGAATATAATTAAATTTTTGAATGTTAAGGATATTTGGGATGAAGGGTTATAGAATGATTTTATATGATATTTGGATTTGGAGTTTAATATAAAGTTGTATTCATTTTTTGAATAATATTACCTTGGTCTAACAATTTTTTGTTTTGGGTAATATTTAAATATTGGATGAATATCATGATATCATTTTTTCGAATCATGGTTTCCATTAGAATTTTTTTTGTGCTTTAAGCATAAAAAATCATCTTTAATATGCATTGTTTGGAGAAAGAGATGATATTATGGTGGAAATTAATTAGTTAAATAAATTTTACAAATAAAGTAAGTATATTTCTTTAAGTCTTCACTACATATGCTTATGTAATTTTTCAACACTAAGAAATATCTCTTGAAAAAAAAAGATATATCCAATTACATTCATTTTTAATGAATCTATGGTATTTTCACACCTCTTTGGTGTACAATTTTTTAGTTGTTGACGTTACCATGATCATTCACTATCTTAATATAAATTTTCTCAATCACTCTCTATGTATATTTCATCATTATGTTTTTTCTTCATGTAGATATGTTTACTTCTAACAAATATTCTCATATTTCGAAACCTAGTTGTGTGATGAATTGGTATTTCCTTTTCCCTCTTTAAAAAATGAATTTTTAACCATTTTTTGGATGCAGGATTTCAAAAAAGGTATTTTCAAATGACAACCAATATATTACTGAGATCAAGTTCAAATTATAAAGATTCAATTTATTAAATGGGGTAGAATGCAACACCATAATGTTTTATAGAAGAGAAATTCTTTTAGTTTTATATGTAACAGACAACACAGATCTCAAATGGACCATAAAATATTATTAATTAAATATTATTTTTATAATGAACCAATTAAATTAGCAGGTTTAAATTGGATTAAAATATTTATGTGATATATATAAATTTCCAACACAATATAAATTAATAGGTATATTATTGAGAAATTAGCACTCAATTTTTAATGAAATCATTTTATTAATCAAATAATATTTTTTCTTTTAATATTATTTTTATTTATTTTTTAAAAAGATATTATTATTAATTTCTGAAACATTTAAAAAAAATAAATTTTTTTTTTTTTAAATCAACTTAAAAAAAATTAACTTTGGGTAAAAATTTGGGATAATTCAAAAATGATTCATTTTTATTTGCTAATTAACATTACAAATCTTTCAAATATTGTCATTTATTTTAATTAAATAATTTAATATAAAATTCCAAATATATTTTATATTTTTTATTAGAGATATATATTAATAGTTTGATTTATAATGATATAATTAATTATGTCAGTAATTTTCTTGATTTTATTATAAGTTGATTTTAATTCTAAAAACATGGTAGTCTACAAAAAGAATTTATTTTCATATTTTGTTCATTTTAATTAATTAAAATAACCCTTGGTAAGTAGATATATCTAATTCCTAAAAAATTCCTTATCTTGAAAACTTAATTTTTTTTTCTTGATTGTGAATTTAATATTAAATTAAATTATGAAAATTGTTTTAATTGAATTTTATAAAATGGATTGAATATTTAGAATTAGTATAATTTTTATAAGCTAATAAGATCTACTTTTTTTGTTATAATGAATAGTAATAAAATTTGTAATTAAATATTGCGATTAATGCTAAAATGGGGGTTTTAATAATACATGCACTTTTGTTCAAATTAATTTTCCATGCATATAGTATTTTTATTTGATAAATGGTATTTCATATTTATAATCAGTTGGTAAAATTATGTAAAAATAATCATTTTATTTTTATGTCTAAATTATAAATTACTTATGTAAAAAATAGTTACCATAGTGAACACAAAAATGCTATTTGTGCATAACCATATCTCAAAATGGAATTACACATTTATAACAAACATATTTTTAACAGTGGATGTGTGTCTTTACCTTATCTTCCCTCTACTCCATTATTTATCAAATTTAGAGGCAGATGGGTTTTAAATGGCTTCCCATTATTGAATATTTTTCGTAATTTACAAAAACTACCACTCCATCTTTCTTATAATAATCCACCTCCCCTCCCCTTTTTTTAAAATATAAAAATTATTTTTGGTTCTGGCAATACCCAACCAAATCATTTCATTACATACCCTTCCCACTTCCTAGAGTCCTTTTTTTGATTAGAATGCCCTCATATTGTAACAACCCATACTTCTCATACATCGATATCACATCTCAATGGATTAATATTCATTACATGATATAACTATCATTGCTAAAATTGTATGGTACCAATGCCTTTGGAAACATGGATATGTAAAAACAATTTCATATGTGAACTAAATCATCTCCCACTAAGATCGTGATAACTATAACCCTTCTTATACAAATTATATATAACACCTTTCTTCATATCCTGGGTAATGAAACCACAAGTAAGGGTAAAGAAGGTAGATATAAATATAACATGAGCATAAGTGTATGATAACATGAGTTTAACATTTGAAAGTATACCCACTACAAAAAAAGATCATAATATTGAGTCATCCATAATGATTTTTATTTTATAACACATAAATCATAATGGAAAAAAATAAAATGATCTATGCAACATAACATTATCATAATACATAGATTTTTGGGACACACATAAGAATAGAAAATCATATGTCACGGCTACCCACTAAAACTTTCCTAACATAATTGACTTAATAGAATCACTCATGAACCTACTTCTGGATTGGTATATACTATTGTGTACCCTATTTTGGGCTTGGGGTAACCTTCTATATACCGTCTTATTTCAATAATCAGATAACCTCTAGTGTACCATCTTTTTTTGGGCTTGGGATAACCACTTGTATACACTCTTATTTCTGGATTGTGATAACCTCTTTTATAACCTTTGATTTCATAGGACATTAATATTTACCCAAGAAATTTGAGGGAGATATAGGTGTCACCAATCAAAAAATAAACAAATTTTTTTACCACAAGATCAAGGAACATTAAGCATATTATAACCCATTAAAATGAAATGGTTTTTATAAAAATTTCATCATAGCAAAACATGTAGGAATAAAATATGTTTCAAAAACATTTCATCATAATCTAACGTGTGGAAATGAAATGGGATTCATAATCTTTTGTCATTATAACCATAAATAATACAAGGAATGAATTAGGATGGTATTATTAAATTATATACCTGGTAAATATTATGTATCATTAAAGGATGTCTGATTATATAGAAATTTATTTTGATAGATTATGTGGAAGATTTATTGAGAAATATATCCTTTACATATTTAAATCAGTTACATAAAATATAAAAAAATATAAAAAAATAAAGAAACCGATTTCATTGAAAATAAACAAGGCCACTTAAAAAGAAAACTTTAAACCATTGTGTGGTCATGGTGGTGATTAATACCATTCAAGTCATACACATTAAAGCAATGATTCCTTTTACATTTTCAGTAAAACTCAAATGTTCCTCATTTGAAAAGTGAAAAGAATATTTATTTTAAACCATTTTTCAAAAAATACAAATATGGGTAAAAATGAATTTAAACAATCATATAATTATTTTAAAAAAATTATTTAAATTTATTTTATAGAACATGGATATTGTGGAAAATAGGGTTTCGATTGGAGAGAGAAATAAAGTCATTTTTCAATAAAAAATTTATTTTAGAATCATGAGTACATAAAAAGAGTAAAATGAAAAGAAAAAAATGTAATTTCTATATATAAACAATGAATAATAAAATTAATGAGTTTTTTGTGAGGTATATCATAATATATCATCATTGTAAAATTAATCATAAATAAACTAATTAAGAAATGACATGTTATCATCAAACCCTTATCACTTTTGTAATTTTTCAATCATAATCCCTCAGAAAGAAAAAAACATAGATGGATATTTAAATCCCCATAAATTTCATAATAATAATCATAAAATACTTTTATGTGAATTTAATAAACAACAAAAAATAAATTGGTGGTGAATGTGTCTCATTGAAATAACAGTGAGACAAAAATACCTTATATTCATAGGGTCAAAACATTACATATATCCCAAAGAATAGAATTTGTGACAAAAATAAGTCACCACAACTCTCTACTTTCTTTGTATATGTTCGAACCTCTTATTCTTCCGAAATCCTCCTTAGGTTATCACCAAAATCCTTATTAGGATGGTTTTGATAATCAATATAAATCGACTAGGGTGTGGGGAGGGAAGTAAGGAATGTATTATTTGGGGCTTGGCTTAACAAAAAGGCTTTGGAACGGTTAATAAGAGATGAGAAGGGCCTCCATGTTTTAAATGGGGGAGAGGACACACATGGAATTTTTTAAAAGGAAAAGTTATATCCATGTTTTATGCATTAAAAATTATTCTAAATGGATTATTAGTTTACCTCAGATGAGATAAGTTCTAAATAATTCTATAAAATAATAATTATTCATGTTTTTAGGTTACTTTAACTATTATATTTTTAGTTTAACCACCCAATAGACCCATTTATTCCTTAACCATGGTAATCAATTTTATCTATTTTTAAAATTATATTTGATAGAAAATTATGTTGAACCAATTATATAATATTAATTATTACTATTATAAATATTTAATAATCTTTTAGAAATTGAATTCACATAAGTTGTAAAATTTAACATAAAATTAATCTCATATACATGATTAAAAAATGATTTTGAAATGGAAAATATTTTGAAGGTATTAAATTTATTTATAAAAAAATCAACATTAAATTGATTCAAATAAACTGAATTGGATTTAAAATAATATAATTGAACTAATTTATCTTTTAATATATTATAAAAAAAATGTGTAACATCGTAAAATCAATAAATAAATGGTGGGTTTTAATAAAAATTATTATATCTCACAATTTTTATTAAAATAAATTATTTTAAAAAATAACAAATATTAAAACTAAGATAATTTTAATAGGTTTATTAAAAACATAATGTTAATTTATTCAAATTCATTTTATTAAACTAAAAAAATTATTATTTATTCATGAAAGGTAATAAAAATGATTTTCTAAAAAATGTTTATTTTGGATACATATAAAAACTTGTTTAAAAATTATGTTTTAATTAATAAATATATTTTACTTATCTATGAATTTTATACATAATTTTAATAATATGGATATTCTAATTCATACTGCCAAGTTTAACAGTTTGGTTATAATGGTCCTGTTTAAATAATAATATTAATAATATATCATGGTTTGTTAAAACATGATGTTTCATGTAGTTCACGTTATCATAGAAATTAATTTTATTGGAACAAATATATATTTCATAAAATAATAGCGTGTAACAACTAGAAATGATTTTTCTTCAAACATAATGAGGTCTGGGGAAGAAATTCTATCATTCTCAAAAGATTGTTTTTGTTTTATCTCTTCTTCAACATCCTAAAAATATAACTCATCCAATATGATATAATAGAATTAGTATATTTTATATACTAATATTTTATTATATTAATATAATAAGCTAAAGACATATTCTTTTCCGTAAAATAGCAAATTAATCTATTGTTCATGTGTATACCAAATTATCACCTCGTGAACCGAGGCAATTTTCATTCCAGCATCACCTCTCACAATTATTTATGTTGATGAATTTAATTTATATTTATGATATTCATGAAATATTTATAATTTTTTAAAATTAATATATCATATATTTTCTTTCCTTTCAAATCATTGAATGATGATAATGGTTTCCATTAGTACGTGTGGATTACCGCATCCCTGAAGTAATGCGATTAATTTTTCAATGCATTGTTACATGGATTTTATATATAAGGATATATAAAGAAATTATATGATATTTATTATATAATTATAATTTATGGATGATAAAATAGTAATTAACTTCTTTTCAATAATGGTCATTGAAAATTTAAATGTTACACATACCTACAATAGACATATTGTCTCATTGATTGTAACATGGTTAATTTTTCATTACCATATTTCAGAGGTAGATTTAAAATTATAATTTAAATATAAAAATGATAATTATATCATCATCATTATTATAATAGATATGTTTTATTAATGATATCATTGACCATTTTCAACCTACGGATGTCATTTAGGACAAATATGTCAAATATTGTTGAACATATGATGAGAACTTAAGGAATTATATGATACATAGTAATAAATAAAATAAAATAAATAAATAAATTGAGGAGGGTTATTAATATATTAAATAATTAACAGGAGATTTTTATTTAGAAGAATAAATAATGTATATGGTGATTCATACTAAATCTAATGGTTTTTCTTATAAAAACATGTTTAATGTTTCCCTTCAATATTTTTTTTAATACATTGTTCTTCTAAATGATCCAAGAAATTTTTTATTTATTCTTAACTATATACTAAATGTCAATTCTGATAATATTTTACTTCCTTTCACTATTTTTGAAAATTATCTTTTTATGGTTTTGCATATGGTAAACATTATATTAAAAACCTCATTTTTATTGTTTTAATGGTTTATTTTTTAAAGATTTCTCTTCCATGAATATATTGTTAAAAAGCATTTTTATAAAATATTTATATAGGAATATATGAATTATAATTTTATGTTTTATTCAATTTTGAATTTCATTTAAAAAAATACCCTTTTTACGTATTTTATACAAAACATATTGACTTTCATTACAATTGACTATAGTATTGTTTTCATTCAATATATACAGCATTGATGAATTTTCAGACCACCATGAACACTATTTAATTTTTTTATTTCTTTATAATATTACTTGTTATCTATGAATAAAAACACTCATTCCCTTTTATGGTTATTTTCCAAAATGGTTTTTAGTGGAATAGATATATTAATGACTATATCTTTTTAGCTTCTCTATGTAAGGGATCTCTTTTAACCAGTGTTTTATTTGGGTTGTAATTAATGTTTGTTTATGTTAAAAGTCATGTTGTAATATTTAGAAAATCCTTTTGTCTCCATACAGATTTGGGGATATCCCCATCACTAAAATTCTTCTCATAATGTGAATTCACAACCTTTCAACCAAAACAAATGTAATCACCCTCTTAGGGGATGACTAGTGAGATAGTACAACATGGTACCTTGAAACCAGCTATAGATAATTCATAAATTAATCAAGACAAAAACCATAACAACTAATTAATATGCATTTCATGTCATGAATAAGTCACAAAGGATACTCACATACCCATATGTACATCACATCAACCAAATATCTCACAGGCCACACACAGACACCCACGGATGAATTTTATCAAGAATGAGTCTCACAAAACACAAACCCACCCACATGTGAATCATATCTATCAAGAGTCTCATGGTATAAAAATGCACCCGCATACATATCATATTAATCACGGGTCTCACAATCCAGACATTCAACCACATTCATGTCATATAATAAAATTAATATATAACAGACATAAAAATCTAAGGACTTCTTACCTCAAGAGCGTCAATGACCAACACCAAGAATGTCCATCTAGACTAATCTCTCACAACAATGATTCCTAGAACCATTTCTAATCGATATGATGAAGATTCTAGAATAAATATCCAATAAGTAGAACATGAAAATGAATTTAATTATATAAGGATTACACAAAAATATCCACTTCCACTAGTAAATCTAGAATAGATCAACGGTGGATGAAAATTCTATAGATTTCGATGCCTATCCATTGATAAATCTATAATACCATATTATATCACAATAAAATTTAGATATAAATCCATGATACTCAAAATCTATGATTCCTTCCTAGAAAAATGCAGGAGATCTAGAAGTAAATAATTAATGAAGGAAAATATATGTCATACCATGAATTCTCAGAGGATAATGCCTCTAGATCCATCCGATTTATAGTATGGAGGGTGAAGAATAACCAGGAATATCAATTAGAGCCTCTAATTTTTATTAATAGTTTTAGTGGGGAGAATAAAAAGATTCATATAGGTATAAAGTTAAAATCCCAATTTTTATTATTAATTCAGTTGTTGTCAATTTTTTGGTCACAAGATTTACCAAAACGTGTTCCAACTATGTAGGGCACACATCCTCATCAAGGAACCCACACAGTTTTTCCACATGGTTTGGTAAACCATGAAACAACAATTATTTTTCATATATTCCATGTTATAAAATTTCCAAGTGAATTTTGTAAGGTTATCTCTAATTGTGTGCCAATTGATTACCATTTACTACCCCCTTATAATAATCCATAAGGTTTTGTTGTTGAAGATCATAGGGTTTTCTCATATTGTGATCAAATCATTTACCCCACTAAAAATATTCTATAACCCAAAAAGACTATATATAAGATAAATAATACTCTATATAAGTATATGATAACTCCAAACCACTTAAAAAGGTCAAATTCAATGCCTATCATACTTGAAAATTCTAAGCCATTACAATCTCCACCTCTATGGAATTATAAACTTATAGAAGTGTCTATAGAGTTCATACTAAAAAAAATAAATCCATTGAGCTCATACATCCGATTAATACTCCTAAATCTCATCATAAACATTACCATGTTTCCAAAAAATTATAACTAGTGGTACCATATTCCCTCAAAACACTTTCTCACTTCGGTCCATGATCCAAATTTGATGTTTCTTGAATGATGCTTCTGGTTCCAACACAACATATTTTAGGATGATCACATGTGTAATATCATGTCCATGTATCTAATTATAAGAGACATGGAACATGTTATGCATACATTTATAACATGAAGGAATATCAAAACAATAGTCCACCTTTCAGATATGATCAATGATCTCAAACAGTCCAACAAATCGGGGCACCAATTTTCCCTTCCTTAAAAAATATTGATTCTCTAACTGATGTGACATATGAAAAAAAAACTTGATTCCCCGCATCAATTTCAAATAATGTTGATATCCTTCATTTGGCATAAAATATCTACATACTCTAAGTGGTAACCAACCTTTGACTAATCAACATGATCTAATCAGAGGTCCCCTATACCATACATTTCTTAACAATAGCTACCCCCACGTCTCTCATATTAACACAAGAGTGAATGACTTGGTTTCCCTTAAATCACCATGAATGGTGCCATATTAATTGAATATTGGTAATTTTTTCTGCACACAAACTCTACTAACGACATTTGATTATCCCATGCTCTATCAAAATCCAGGAATCATGGTTGAAGAATATCCTCCAAAATGTAGATCATCCTATGTAACTTGCAATCGGTCTATAGATGATACATTGTACAAAGCATTAGCTGATTCACTAACACTTTATTTATGCCATAAAAAATCATGACATAGAATGCGAATTCCGATCAAATATAATTCTCATAGGCACTCCATGCAGTCACACTATCTCTTGAACATAGAGTTTTCACAATTCATCTACAAAAAGAGAATCTTGGATCGAAAAGAAATGTACCACCATCATCAGCTAATAAACTACAACCCACACATCATATCAACACATTAATTTCATGATAATCCCTATAGGAAATTCCATCAAGTCCAATTCCACTTCTACATGGACATATAAAGAGGTTTACACAACCCATAAAGTCATTGATTCTCTACTTTAACCCTCTTGAACATAAGACCATGAGATACAAAACAAGTGATTTTCCTCTACAAACCAAGCCAAAAAAACTATAATCTGATGTGATGATTCATATTTCTCAATCATTTGATCACTATACACTAAATAATTAGAGTCCCTAGTTATCTCATCCCTCGTGAAAGGTGGAACCATAAATCTAACATCATTGTTGAACACATATTCTCTATATAAATACCATCTAGGAACTAGGTCATTCCACGCCAACCATTCTCAAATCATTAATCACATAGAATATAACTTTGGGATATATCTCACATAGTCATCCAAATTAGATATGATAACTACATGGGAACATGTCATTACCCTTCTATCTTTATATACATTGATAAACCATTCAACCAACTTTATCATCAACTTTCAGAATTTTATGAAAAGGGTATGGTCTATAAGACTATATAATATAACTATATTTCTTACAGACGCTTTTAAGGAACCATACAACATTATTTTATAATTTACAAGGTTTGACCTCACAAACTATTTATCAAAATACCCAGCAGCCTAGACCCAAGGTGCTATCTTCCAAGTCTTATATCACCAATATATTAACAGTATTCACTTGATCTGGTTGATCCTCGACTATCATTATAATACAATCACATTGACCACTAAATAACAAAATAATTCCATCCACAAAGCCAAATTTATCCACTATAATGGTAATGACCCATATTTTCTCTATGTTATGAATAATTTGTTTTTTAATTTAAATCCATGGTTTAATATTGGTAAAAATATACATTGGAATAAGGAAGGCACCATGAGATTCTGGGGCTTGTACAGAGCTGGATGTATCAGAAATGGGAATGTTAATTGGGCCACATGATTAGTAGAAACTATTAGAACAAACCACATGGTTAATCTTAACATTAGGGGGTGAAACCATGGTACAACAAGATCCACATATTTTTTCTAAAACCATACAACACTAGGTGTATGTCCCTGTGAAAAACTATAATCATTTGATATGGGGATTTTTCAAGGATTTTACATGGATTAGGAATCTATTCTCATTAACTGAGCAAGGATTATCCTTAAGTAGTGACTTGAGAACAATATAGTAAACTCTTCACCTTGATCATGCTCCCTTATATTTTGAGGTGAAATGACACATTTCCCCATCTTTAACTCATTAAAATAGTTTTCTTTTCCCATAAACCATTTAAAATGGTGGGCATCCCCTCATTATTTCACAACCTTTCTTCTCATTCAATACAGTATTTGAGATAAATCAAGCATCCTAAGACAAAATCAAGATTCATTTAAATCATTAGATCTATCTCGGTAAGGCCATTAATCCTCCCCCTTCATATTTCAGTTTACCTTCAGATCCATTGTTCGATTTAGGTTCAAGCTCTTTTTCCCTATTTTCAAGGCTTTGGACTATTTTCATGATTTTTCTAAACGGACTATAAATATGTGTTTGTCATCAAACAAGGAGTCATCAAATTCCCTATGTTATGTGGTCACACTGTTTTCCCAAGGATTATTTGTGTTTAGTAGCTTTTTTGTTGTTTCGCATGCCGAATATTGCGGACCATCACCTATTAATTGAGTTCTTCATATCAAACAGATCAACAAACCTAGATATATTCCAACTGATCCTTTTTTAGCATAAAATTGAATTTTGAATTCACTTATGGATACCCCTTGGGTGGCCCACCTCGAATTTTCTTCTTTAGTTAACTGCTCAAATAGTAAGAGCACCCCCAAGTATTATAATTTGAATATAACAATATTTTCCACGAATTATTTAATTTTTAAATGAACCCAAGCACCTCCTATGTGATTGGATTGACTTATAAAGAGAATTTTTTATGCAGGTAATTTTCCAAATCAATTTTGGAACCATCAAAATGCTTCTTAAACCTTAATAATTGAAATTTCATTCTTTTTTTAATTGAATTCCATGTTTTAGTGGATTAAATGAATTTAATCATATGGTTTATCTCATTCATTGTCATTTTATTTTCCATAAATGGATATAACATTTCAAATGGAATGAATTGTAAATTTTGGCCTGGCCATGCCTACTAATTCATACCTTATTAAATTCTTATTATGAATTTTAATTATTTATTGGAATAGAACAGACTAATGAGATATATGAGAGGTATTACCTCAAATATTATATTAAAAAATGATAACGCATTGATATAGGATATGATATGATTTTATGGATTCCATTGTTCATTATGGTATCACACACCCTTAAATCAGGTGTGGAGCATGACATATCCCACCATTGACACTAGTTGGATGGTGGTAATGACTTGCCACATCATTTGTTTGAGTGTTTTCATGATGAAAAACTCATCGTCTCATGTGACAAGCATGATATCACCCACTGAACATGAGATTTTGGGCATGTACCCCATTACCTGAGATTTTATGCTCATTTACACTTCTCATGGATGTCTGAGTTACTCGTCGGTCCAACAAGAGACTATTATTCTATGTATATGGACATTTATCTCTAAATATATTTTCTTCATATAGTTTGATGAAATATATTACTATATTATATATGTGTGTTATTATCATATATATAGTTACTGGTAAGACTTCCCATCCGGCAATTATCCAAACCAGGTAGAGCTTCGAGGTGAATTTTAATAACCTGAGCCGGTGGTTATTTATTAATTCAACATTGTTAATTTATTACTTATTCCTACACACAATTTAGTTATCAGAACTAAATCTAATACTTCTAGAAATAGTTGGTGGTGGAATACAGATATTTTATCTCACACCCTACTCAGGATACCTTAATTAGTCATGAATATTATTTGTCTACAGGTTCTGATTAGCTAAATCACCTTGCTTCATGTCTTTGATATGCTTAACTGTGATGGATCATAGGTGTTGAAAACCGAGAATTTTCTTCATATTCTATTGGAGAAATATTTTGTTATTCATGTAGTTTTTTTATAGAATGATTGTATCTTCATGCCCCATGTTCCCCTTCTTTATATCATCATGTCATTCATAAATGAATATGACACTACCTATTGTATTTTGATTATTATTTAGTTTTTCTGTAATTTATTCTTACTCTCATTTATTCATTATGTCATTTTATTCAAATGATTACATTGTTGTATGTTTATGATTATATATTATATGCCACTCTAATACGTGGGTATAGTCTCCCCATCGTACCACCTTTACACCCTCTCTTCTAGTTGGTATCCACTTTCTCATGGGGGGGCATTATTGAGGCCATGTGACCCAACGGCTCTGGGTAGGGGTTATGTGGATCTCATATTGAGATTATACAAAGTGTTATCTTATGAAATTTTACAACCTCTATCTATTTGGGTATTATATAGGAGAGTAGCATTTAATGGAATTTGTAAATGACCCTATTCCTGGATATAGCTAACCCATGTATAAGATAATCCCTAATTACATGGGATAGGATATTTTAGTTATTTAATTCACCTGTTATGGTTGATTTGAATTCACTATTTGTGGAAATACTTGTATGATGGTGTTAATAATATTGGGATTATTGAATTTTGTTTATTTTACCTCAGCTCAATTAAATTATTGTGTTTTATTAAACTCATCATAATAGGCACAATAGGACTAATATGCCACGCATTATTCCATGACTTGTCTATTTTCATCATGAATTTTCCTATTGAATATTGATAATGACTAGATAATGTTTTAATATGTGCTGAAATTTTTTTAAGTATTTGAAAACCTAATTGACACTTAAAGTATCTACATTAACCAAACAATGTTTTCCAAAATAGGATAAAGCAGAGACCTCAAGTAGTTAGTTTTGGAATGATGATCCATAGACCATTGGTCTCATGGGCTGGAATGTGTTTTGGTCTGGGTTAAAGGGACACCATATTATTTTAATAAGAAGTATGGGACTTTATGGATTGAAAATTTTGATCCATATTATTCGACCATTTATGGTGATTTAAATCATTAAACTAGAAAAAATCTAAAATGAGTATGACTATTAAAGTAAATTTTGTTATCATATTCATGTAAAACTGAGACCCATACATGAACCAAGCCTTGGTAGTGGGTAGGTAGGATTATCATGAGTTTTTATGTACTTATTGGTCTCTTCTAGCATCTAGACCTAGATTTTGGAGTAGTCAGAGAGGTGTGGTTCTTTATATTGAAAGTTTATGCACCTATCATAGTTTTATACTTGCAATCTTTTCAACTATTAAGATCATTTATGAAGCATAAATTTGGAATTGTAGTATCATTCCACCATGATATCCTCTAATCGTACACAATAAAGGCTATTAAGAACATGCACTAGACGTGGTGGGACATGGGCCACTAGTGAACCATCTTTCTATGCCACAAGTGAAAAAACTTATTGTTCCTAATATTGTCTCTAACACTCAGTTTAAAGGGGGATTTCTATTATGTTGTAGAATATTAAGGAGTTGTTTCACATACCCTATGTATGGATGATTTGAATCAGGAGTTCCAACAGCAGCAGCAACATCCCACATTTTAGGGGGATAGCGAAACACATTTTGACGAGTCTTGGCGTGAAGACATTCATTCCATATTCAAGCATCTGGAGACTCTTCTAGTGAGAGGGGTCAAACTTGTTGTGTACATGAAAAACAATTCAATCAAGTGATGCTCAGATGTTATCCCTCAAATCGATCAACAAAGTGATATGGTTTGGCGATATTTATAATCTATCTTTTATGACTATTTATTTCCCCAAACTCTGAGGGCTGATAGAACTAGAAAATTCATTAACCTGCAGTAGGGAGGAATGTATATTATGCTAAGAAGTTCTCTCTAACTCTAAAAAGTAATGAACTTATGATTGTTAGTCATTCCAATAATGGGATGGTACACACCTTCCGATATGTAATGCCCGGACCCCATTTACCAAGATTCGTTGCATTATTTTAATACGTTGGCATGATTACAAAAAATCAAGTCATGAATGAATGATCAGTTTAGCAGTCTTCGAAAATAGATTACATAAATGGATTCTACATTACACTTTCTAACATACAACACAAAAAAAATCATTCGAGAATTACATTCCTCCCTTAGATTAACCCTACATGTCAAACATAAATCACTTCTTGGGATCCTGGGAAAATAGAATAGAATAAAGGGGTTAGCTCATATGATCAGTAAAGGTAAATAATTTGGCATAAGCTATATAAAATCAAGGAATGATGTGTAATAAAAATAATAGCCTTTTTAAACATAATCTTGAGCATAATATGGAAAAAATACATCAAAAATCACCATATAAACAAGCGCATGGATATTCTACTAGTATAATAATCACATGTAATAACAAATTTCATAATGAGGGCATGACTAATGCCGGACATCATTACCACATAGTCAAGGCCTTGTTCCAAGTGTACAAATAAATGTTTTGTCAAGGCCTTCTACCATGACACTAGATTCTCTCATGAGACCTACTGATGCATCAATGAGCTATAGCGGGCTCCAACCGTCACTTACTAAGTTCATTTCATTCCTTATATGAAAAGTTGAAACATAACATAAACATTCGTATTAAAACAGTCATAGGAAATGTCAATACATTAACCATAAACCATTAATGGTATAATAATATAACATCCATAGTCAAACATATCATAACTCATTCAATACAATATGTAAGATTGTATTATAATAAATCAACCTCAATCAAAAATAATTTCCAGTAAAGGATGCTGACATAGTTGAAAATGATGAGTAAAACATTTTGAGAGAAATATACCTTTTGTAAAATAAATTAAAAGTTACACATTTATAAAGGAAGTAATTTAAAAGATATTTTTGAATAAATTTTTCCCATACCACTTTGAAACTTTTGAATAGAATTATCATTTAAAAACATTCATGCCCATATAAATAAATCCGTAAAATCATTTGGAAACACGAACATTAATTAAAAGGATTTAGAAAGATAAAAATTTAAAACATTTAAAATGATGACCTATTTAAAAAGACTCTCACATAAAACCTTAAAAGGTTCAATCTGAAAACATTTTTTTGAAATATGTTTATCGATGATAAATATGCCCCAGTAAATACTTAAACATAACCAACCTCAGATGATAATGAGATTGAGGAAATAACCCTTACCTCATTGTAATTAGTCGAGTCTTAAGAAAAATAGTCAACAAACACATAATGAATCACAGAATATCATTAATATAAATAAATTCATGATAATATATATCATATGGTAGTACACAATACACTACATGCAATAAAATAGTGGTGAACAATATAAATATCACGAAATTAATAGTGAGATAAGAAACCCCTTACCATGCACTTTCCTTTGGTCGATGGTATATATAACCACCTGTATGATGACCATTTTATGTTATTAGATTATAAAATGACCATATTAAAATTTATTATATCATATGTGATTCATTTAATACTTTATACTACCTATTTAATATTGAATTTCATGTTAAATTAACATTTCGAGTAATAATCGATTTCTTTATCGTATGTGTTCTAACTTGTTATTCTTGATCGTATCACATAGATAATGATTTTGATACTTCAAGAATATAAAAAATGATTTATATATAATATATATTCAGAATATAAATATTTATAAAAAATATATTTATAAAATGGAAACACCATTTATGGAGACAGAAGGTTGTACGTACCCATAAACGTCGTTTCCATTTTAATGTCGTATTGAACGGATGTAAGTGATTGAGATAAATGTAAATAAATTTATAAATATATATATATATATATATATGTATATATATCCAGTATAATTATTAAGTCATATATTAAATATTAATTAATAATATATATATTTATAATCATCGTTTAATGGTGAATGTGGAAATGAATCACATCGCGTCGTGGAGAAAGTAATCCGTACGTACGCACGAGAGACAATATAATTTTCTTAAAGGTATGGAATTGGATGGAATATTCATTTTAAAGAGACATTAGCATGATATTTTCATTATTTATATACATATTACTCATCAATATATCCACCAAAATAACATTGTGTTGAATAACAAATTACACCATGGCATGAAGACGGAAAGTCGTACGCACGCACGCATGATGACATTAACATTCATAGGATGTTTAGAATAATGAATATGGATGTTCCATATTTATAATAACATAAAAATGTATAGAAGATACTGGATTTATTAATTTAGAAAGAAAAAAACAAAGAAAGAGGAAGTGGAAGAAGAAAGGAACTTGAAAGGGGTGATGAAATATTTACCTCTTCATTGGGTTCTTCCTGATGATTTGATAAAAATGGCCCCATAAGTGGAATTTATGACTAAATTAAGGCTTCTATGATGAAGGTAGCATAGTTTAAGGGGTATTTCGGAAGAGTTTGGCTGAGACAAATGGGTTTGGAGGTGTGAATTTCAGATAAGGGGATGTGCCCTTTTATTAGAGGGGTGGGGGGCACCTTTGAAAAAACATAAAATAGTATTTTATAATAAATTCATTTTCGGTTTATAATGGATAAAAAATAAATTATTTAAAGGATAAGGTGGATATTGGTCAAAAAAACTTATCCAATATGTTTTATACATGTTTAGGTCACCATATTTACCTTAACTTTTAGATTTAACTTTTAGTTAAATAGTTTGACATTTACCATGTCTCTTTGTAATTTTATATTATATGGTTAATAAACATACTATAAAATTAAAATAGAACCCAAATTGGTTCATTTATTTCATATATTTTATTATATAAGCCTTTTGGCAAAACCCTTGATTTTCAAGAATAGAATACCAATTAATAATATAATATTTGTTTTAAAAATGCTTTTATGTCAATTTTGATACTATTTTGTATTTTGTTTTTCCTAATTCATAACAGCATTATTACATATAAAAAAATTCATTTAATCAACCATAATATGTCATATTAACCTATAAAATTAGTTTCATTCATAAATGTATAAAAATAAATTTATTTGGGTTTTTATAATATCAATTATTTTAAAATTTCTTTAATAAGGTAATTACTGCATCATCATTGCATCATAAATAAATTAAATCATTTAATGTATAAAAATTATGAATAAAATATCATAATTTAGGAAATATTTTTATCTTTATAATGAATATTTATAGTCTAATTTATCCTCTGTGTATCCCTATATTAAAAATGTTTTAGTTATGAAAACTTGAATTTAAAATTTTTGACTCTTCATTAAATTAAATATTAATAAATGTCCTAATCTAATCCAAGTAGACCTAAAGGATAATATTTTATTACTAAGGTCTATTTTTGGTCTAATTACACTTATACAATAGAATTAGGATGCGTTTAGGGTAAAAATAATATCATTTTTACCTTTAATTACCCTATTTAATTTTAACCATGGTAAATAAAAGTCAAAAGTTATTATTCACCAAAAAAAAATTCATATTATTGAACCTCATTTTAATTACTTATATCAACCGTGTCTCTCTGATTTTTTAAATTCAATTCACAGAAGTGGTAAAATTATGTTTTATTCAAATTTGCAAATGCTCCTAGGAGATGGATAAAAGACGATAAAAAGTTCCATAAAATTTTTATATATCTAAACTTATTATAAAATTACAATAATGAGTAAAATTGAACTTATATAGGTATAATGTATCCATTTTTACCTAAAATGAATTTAAATATAATAAATAATTATTTTAATAAATTGTCGGTTTTAAACAATAACTCAGTGTTTTTCACTATACATCAAAAATTGAATGTTTTCAGAAAAATACTAAAACTTCACCCTAAGTTAATTTTTATATTCGAAATTAAATAATGAAGTATATTTTACAAAATTCAAAACATAGAAGTTGCATTTATTAATTTAAAATTAATTCATGTTGTCAATACCAAAAGGAGTATTTTTAAGAAATAATAATTATTAAAAGATGGACAATTTTTATGTCCATTTTCAATGTGAAATTACATACAATGACCAAAAATGGATTAAATGGTAAAAATATAATGTAATTATACTTCAAAATCATTAAAATTTATAATTTAACAATATAATTTTTTTTGATTAAAAAAGTTTTTTTCAGTTAAAATATAGTATTTTCACTATTCACCCAAATATTAATGTTATCAGAAAGACACCAAAAATTTATTGAAACTAAATTGATATGTCCGGATTCTAAAGAAG
The DNA here is from genome assembly GCA_963277665.1 of Viscum album. Lineage (NCBI taxonomy): Eukaryota > Viridiplantae > Streptophyta > Magnoliopsida > Santalales > Viscaceae > Viscum > Viscum album. The sequence continues at coordinate 1,345,899,602 of OY728147.1, forward strand.
AAGTTTATATTTTCACATTGAATATATGAAAGATCCAAATATTTTATTTAACAAGGGTTCACCATTAAAAGGCGATAAAAGATTTTAAAAAAAAATACATCTTTCATCTGAAAAAAATGAATTAGTTTTAACATAATGTCTAAGAAACTCATAATATGGATTATAAAATTATAAGGATTATATAATGTTTAGAATTCAGTTAATACTATTACTAACCTTTTTTTAATGGCTAGTTTGGTAAGTTTTGGTGTGCTTGAACTTGGTGTTGCGTGTAGCGAAAGCTATTAAATTACTTTAATGAGATGAGATACTATGAGATCTTGGGGTGTTACATTCTCCCCTCCTTCAAAAAATTGAATCCTCGCAATTTGAAATTGATCTTCAAAAATACAAGGTTAAAAATAGAGAAATACAATTGTTGAAAACCCACATCGGAAATTGGGTTAATAAAATTTAGTCTTATTAAGTGGGAAAAGGAAATGAAAAAGTTTCCACCAAATTATGATCTCAGTTAGGATAAAATTGGTTTCAATTAATGACACATAATTGGAATGAAAACATAAATATTTATAGGGGTATTGAGGTAATCAATCACAATAATCATTTAAATATATTGACATAAAAAATCCATTATCAAAACCATTTTCAATAACAAAATACGTCAAAAGAGTTTATGGTATTTATTTTCTTTTAAAAAAAATTTGGCTTGTTAAAGAATCCAAAGATAAAATAAAACTCACAGCGGAAAAATGGTTGTTGTCACTGCTTACGTTAAAAAAACATTAATTTTTTTCTTTTAGTAAAACAATTCGTAGAAAAATATTCCCCATTAAATGAAAACTCAAAGGGTATTATACACCATATAAAAGAAACTCATTTAGAAATAAAAATATACCTCAATGAAAGGAGATTGAGATTAAGTCCCTTATCTAATGTTTAATAATTAATTTATTCGTATAATAAGAGGGATATATATATATATATACTTGACCAGTATAGTTACATCCTTTAACTAATTCACACCACAAACTCATCTTTCACTCCAAAAGATTTCAAAAAAAATATTCAAATTATCCTAATCATATAGGTTTCCAAAAATAATGAATTTATAATTTCACTATCAGAAACGTTAAAAAATCTAGATTATATAATCCAGGGACTTCATGCAGTCCAGTGGTAGGTGATAAATCCTAATCGCACAATGTTTTTGGGTTCGATTCCCACAGCTTTGTCCAACGCGACTGATTGTCAAATGATCTGCATGTTGTCCTTTTTATAAAAATCCAAAAATAACCTTCATAACAATATCCAATTTCAATCTTAATCTATTCCAACATTTAGAACTATCCAAAATACTTCTACACAAACTCACAATCCAAAATTTATAAGGAAGTTAAACACAACGATGATCCTTTTCCCATGTAATAACATGTGAACACCTTCATGATGTATTCTTTGAAAACATGGTAACACCCTAAATATACATAAAACCTTATTGATTACATTCAATCTCCCTTGTTCATTATAAAATACTAGATATATTCCTTATATACAAATTTTTTGAATATTCCAATAATGATGAATTAAAAAAACTATTAATCTGTTCCATGGGCGTCAAGAATATCCAATATAATTTATCAAAATCCACCATCTCTTTTTCCAAAATTACAACCTCATTATCAGGAACATATTGAGGATTACCATTCCTTCAACAATGTATTTTCCAAAAAGAATATCTTACTATTAAGTCACTTTTCATAGAACCATATAATCTCAAACCCTCAATAAAATAGTACTACAATAGAATTATTATTTATCTCCATAATTCATATAACCAGTATACTATTGATACAACACTCAAATTAAATAATTATATAATAAAAACATAAGAACACTATTTATTACTCTTCATCCGAGGTAGTATAATAACATGATTATTATTTAATAGAATTATTTTTGGTATACTCTGATGACTAGGACCTCGATTTCTGTAGTGTATCAACGCCTTGCAGATGAAGTATTTTACATTTGAAACATTTTTCTTACCCCTACAATCAAATAATTGGTTTCCTTTTTCTCCACACTTTTATCAAACTCCCATTACCTTCATGAATTTACCAAGGTGATTATTTCCTCTTTTATCACATCTGGGAAAATCCTTCTTTCCCCTCTTCCTTTTATCAATCTTTCTCTCTACCATCCTTTTCTTCTCTTGGTTCCCTTCAAATCCATAGGACTCTAAAAATTCATTACTAATATTACTGACACATTATATTGTTTCATCATATGTTGAGAATACAAGGGAGACTATTTCCCTTCTAAATTTTTTCTTAATACGATGAATGATATGACACATCATACTCTTTGGATCATACGTTTTTCTGAAGTTCTCATTCCTTCTACTAGGTTCCATTTATAAATAATGGCATACACTAGGTCAGTTTATGAATTGCAATGTATATTTCTAAACTTGTAAAATATGTAACATAAATTGAAGAGTTTATGGATATAATCCATAATCATAAAATTGTTTTCATAGAGGAAGTATATACTCATACACCCTTCATAATGTTTTTATAAAGAAAATGAGAATTATCTTATGCATATCCCCCAGGAGTGTCATAACCAAGAGTGCAGCATGACCCATTGTTGTGCACCAGTTCATATTCGAGTCTAGCTCAAAGTGTTGTTTTTGGGTTTTACCACTAGATATATCTTTGCCAGAGCCGCCTCTACCTGCTCGTATCTAGACAGGGATGTATTTGCTTGGAAAACTCACAAAATATCTACATTGAAAAAATTCTAGGATGTTCTTTTATACATATCCTCAAAACCAATATTAGCGTAATTTGTTCTAATCAGGGTTTATCAAAATCTAGTTTGCAAGGTTATTTAAAAACTTTCTCTGATACCAACTGTAACGCCCTAACACCTGTTACCCAGAGTCGGTGCATTATTTTAATACATTGGCATGATTACAAGGAATCAAATCTCGAAATACAGATCTGTTTAGAAGTCTTGGAATATATATTACATACACGGATGTTACATTAAAATTTCTAACATACAACACAAAAAATCTTTTTATAATTACATTTATCCCTTAGCATAACCCTACATCTCAAACTTAAAACACTTCATGGGATCCTGGGAAAATAAAACATAAGAAAGGGGTGAGATTTGATGCTCAGTAAGGGTAAATAATTTAGGGGAAGCTATAACATTCCAGGAAAGATGTGTAACAAAAACATCATAATTTTCCTACATAATCTTGAACATAATATGGAAAAAATAAATCCAACATCACCATATAAACGAGCACATGGATATTCTGCTTGTCGAATAATCAAATGTAATAACAAATATCATATTGAGGGAATGCCTAATGTCTAACATCATTACCCCATAGTCACGTCCTTGTACCCAGAATACAAACAAAATTTTTGTCAAGGCCTTCTGCCAAGATAGTAGTTTCTCTCATGAGACCTAACGATGCATCGAGGAGCTATAGCGGGATCCACCCATCAAGTACTAAGTCCACAACATTCATCATCTGAAAAGATGAAACCTAACATAAACATTATTATTAAAACTAGCATACAAAATGTCAATACATTAAGAATAAACCATGAATGGTATAAAAATAGAACATAAATAGTCAAAAATATCATAACTCAATCAATACAATATGGAAGATTGTATTATAATAAATTAACCTCAATCAAAAATAATCTCAAGAAAAGGATTCTTGACATAGTTGAAAATGACGAGTAAAACATTTTGAGATAAATATATCTTTTGTAAAATAATTTAAAATTCAATCATTTATAAAAAAAGTAATTTTAAAGAGATTTTTGAATCAAAGTGTCACATAACACTTTGAAACTTTTGAAAAGAATTATCATTTCAAAACATTCATGTCCTTATAAATAAATCCTTTAAATCATTTTGAAAACATGAACATTAATTAAAAGGATTTAGAAAGCTAAATCATTAAAAAATTTAAAATGATGACCTAGTTAAATAAACCCTCACATAAAACCTTAAAAGATTCAATTTAAAAACATTTTTTTGAAATATGTGTATCGATGATAAATATGTCCCACTAAATACATAGACAGAAACAACCTCAGATATTAATTAGATTGAGGAAATAACCCTTACCTCGTTATAATGAATCGAGTCTTATGATAAATAGTCAATAACCACCAAATTAATCACATAATATCATTAATATAAATATAATCATGATAATATATATCAAATTTCAGTACACAATACACCACATGCAATAAATAAGTGGTGAACACTGAAAATCTCACGGAATTAAAAGTGAGATAAGATACCACTTACCTTGCACTTTCCTTTTGTCGAGGGAATGTTTAAATTCCTGTATAATGACCATTGTTTGTTATTAGATTATAACAGGATCATATTCATATTTATTATATCATATATGATTCATTTATGACTTTATAATACCCATTTAATAATAATTTCTATGTTAAATTAACATTTCAGATCATAATCACTTTCTTTATCATACATGTTTTAACTTGTTATTCTCGATCGTATCACATAGATCATTATTTTAATACTTCCATAATATAAAACATGATTTATATATCATATATATTCAGAATATAAATATTTATAATAAATTGATTTATTAAATGGAAACACCATTTTTGGAGACGGTAGGCCGTACGTAAACATAAACGACGTTTCCATTTTATTTCCGTATTGAACGGAAGTAAGTGATTGAGATATATGTAAATAAATATATTAATATATATATATATATATATATATATATATTTACATATATATATCATGTATCATTATTATGTCATATATTAAATAGTAATTAATAATATATATTTTAATAATCGTCGTTTAATGGTGAACGTGGAAATGAATCTCATCGAGTCGTGGAGATGGTAATCCTTACGTATACACGAGAGACAATATCATTTCCATAAAAGTGTTGAATTGGATAGTATATCAATTTTACAAAGAAATTATCATGTTATTTTCATTATTTATATACATATTACTCATCTTTACATCAATCCAAAAAATATAGTGTTGAATAAGAAATTACATCACGGCGTGGAGACGGTAAACCGTACGTACGCACGCATGGTGACATTATCATTAATATGATGGATAGAATAATGAATATGGTTGTTCCATATTTGTAATAACATCATATTAGATATAAAACACTGGATTTATTAATTTATAATGGAAATAACAAATAAATCGTAAGTGAAAAACAAAGGAACTTGAAAGAGGTGACGAAATATTTACATCTTCTTCGGGTTCTTCCTTTTGATTTGATCAAACGGGCTCCTTAGGTGGAATTTTGGTCTAACATAAGGCATCTTGGATAAATTAAGGACAGTTGAGAGGGTATTTTGGTAGGGGTTGGCCGAGTGAAATGGTTTTGGCGGTGAGAATTTGAGAGAAGGGGAAGTTCCCTTTTATAAGAGGGGTTAGGGGTACCTTTGGAAAAACATAAAATATTATTTTACAATAAATAAATTTTCGGTTTCTAATGGCTCCAAAATGAATTATTTAAAGGATAAGGTGGGGATGGGTCAAAAAACACTCCGCCAATAGGTTTTAGACTAGTTTAGGTCACCATATTAACCTTTACTTTTAGATTTAACACTAAGTTAATAGTTTGACATTTACAATGTCTTTTTGTATTTTTATATTATATGGTTAATAAACATACTATAAAATACCAATAGAACCCCAATTGGTTCATTAATGTCATATATATTATTATATAAGTCTTTTGGCTGAACCTTATATTTTGAGGAATAGAATACCAATTAATAATACAAAATTTGCTTTAAATACTCTTTTATGTCTATTTTGACACTATTTGGTAGCTTGTTTTTTCTAAATTAATAATAGAATTATTACTTCGAAAAAAAATCATTTATTAAACCCTAATATGTCATATTAACCTATAAACTAGTTTAATTCACAAAAATTCTCAAATTACATTTATTTTGGTATTTTTAATATCAATTATTTTAATATTTCATTAATGTGGTAATTATTGTATCATCATTGTGTCATAAATAATTTAAATTACATATTGTCTCAAAATTATTAATGAAATACCATTATGTAGGAAATATTTTTAAACTTCAAATGAATATTTATAGTCTAATTTATTTTATGTGTAATGTTATATTAAAAATGATTTAGTTATAAAAACATGAATTTAACACTTTTAAATCTTCTTTAAATTAAATAATAATAAATGTCCTAATCTATTCCATGTGGACCTAAAGGATCATATTTTATTCATAAGGTTGTTTTTGGTTGAATTAAACTTATCCAATAGAATTAGTACATGTGTTAGGATAATAATAATATCATTTTTAACTTTAATTACCCTATTTACTTTTAACCATGGTAAATAAAAGTCAAAAGTTACTAATCACCAATAATTATTTTTAAATTATTGAACCAAATTTAACATACTGATATCAACTGGGTCTCTTTTATTTTTGAACTTCAATTCATATAAGCGGTAAAATTATGTTTTATACAAATATGGAAATGTTCTGAGGAGGTGGGTAAAAGGCGGTAGAGTGTTCAATACAATATTTATATATCTAAAATTATTATAAAATGACTCCAATGAAATACATTGAACTTATATAGGTATTTTGTGTCTATTTTTTTATAAAATAAATATAAATAAAATAAATAATTATATAAATAAATAGTCGGTTTTAAAAAATTACTCATTGTTTTTCACTATTCATCAAAAATTTAATGTTTTGAAAAAAATACCAAAAATTCACCCTAAGATATTTTTGATATTCTGAATCCAATAATGAAGTCTATTTTACCTAATTAAAAACATAGTAGTGGAATTTACTAATTTAAAATTAATTCCCATTGTTCAAACCAAAAAACGTATTTTTTTTAAAAAATAACTATCAAATGATTGACACATGTATATGTCCAATTTCAAAGTGAAATTACGTACAATGAAAATCATTGGATTAAATGGTAAGAATATAATATATTTATACTTTAAAAAACTTAAAATGTATAATTTAACACTATAAATTATTTTGAATAAAAAAGATGTTTAAGTTAAAATATACTATTTTTCACTGTTCACCCAAATATGAATGTTTTCAGAAAAACACCAAAAAATAATTGAAACTAAATTATTATTTCCTGATTTTAAATAATAAGTTTATTTTTTCAATTTGAATATATAAAAGATTCAAATATTGGATTTAACAAGTGTTTACAATTAAATGGTGGTATATGTGAATTTTTTGAAAATACGTCTTTTATCTGAGAAAAATGAATCAGTTCATACATTATGTCTTAGAAACTCATAATATGGTTTCTAAAATCATAAGGATTATATAATGTTCAAAATTTAGTTAATACTATTCATAACCGCTTTTGAACAACTAGTTTGGTAAGTTGTGCTGCGCTTGAACTCGGTGTTGCTTGTAGAGCAAGCTATTAAATTACATTAATGAGATAGTGTAATATAAAATATTGGGGTGTTACATGATTACTATTCAAAGACTTTTGATTGATGACCACATCAGTGATAGTCATTCAAGAGCTTATCATAAAGTGAAATTTGATGGAAGACGATGGTGTGAGTTAGGGAGGTAATGCACCATGTTCTATATGTGCTTCTTAATCTCGAAAAAGTAGTTGTTTCAAGGTATCATTTGGAGGTAGAAGTAGCTAGTCTCCTCTTGACACTAGAATTTTGATATTTCACCATCGAAAGAAGTTAGGAAACACGAAACCATAGTGATTATGTGATTCAATGGAATGTAGATGCTATTGAATTATTAGGTATATCCAGCGTTTTTGTAGAAATTTTCCATCAGAACTTAATGAGATTGGATCTAATCCTACCCTTAATTTGGGAGAAGGAATAATAGTATCACACTGAACATGCATCTAGAATACCAATGGCCGATTAGGCTGATGTGGAAGTCAAGGAAGAGGGAGTCAGATTCATTATTCTCAGTTCCAGCAGAGAGGGCTTGCTCAGGGTAGTTAGGCAATGAATCAAGGTTAGATTACATGCTAGATTTATACATCCCAATGTACACCAGAGGCACCGGTCATTAGACCATCTACTGTATGTGGAACTATTTTAGTATCCCCCACATTATAGTATGATTTATTTGACATAGGGGAACACACTCATTCATATTTTAGTCTATTATAGAATGTCTGATCCTTGAGATTGAGAAATTCAATAGTGTTAGGATTCTAGATACATCATTTGGTATCTAATATTAGGTTTTAAAATATTATTAGGATTCTCTAAGTAAGATAAGTGGGTGTCTCGTGGCACACGACGGGGTTGTGGGGGAGAAACGTGCGCTACCTGACAGTTGATTAGAGAAGGTTGGGTTCTGCTTAATCACTCATATCAGATGAACCATTTTTCGCCTCAGAACGCCCAACGGTTCCATATCCAGTAATATGTGGACCTGATTTCCAAAGGCATACGTTCGTTGGGTGGTTGGACTAGCGACGCTTAAGAACTCACATTGGTAGAGAGGATGGGAGGTCGGGCTCATCGCACCCTTTTGGGGGGAATTATTGCATGTTCCGGGACTCTTTTATAGATTTAAGATGTGTTCATATGTTCACGAACCTTTGGTTTTTACCGAAGTATAGTATCCACGGAATACTCTTAGTTGGCATTGGTCAGTTGGACGTAGGGGTTCCGAATCATTTTTTCCCGAGGTTTACCATCCCTCATTGGATTAATGACCCTGAGGAGTCTGGACTCATTGAGGCGGCACAAGGATGGGTGCAGTGAGCCGACGTGAAGATAGTCAGATTGACCGTTTGTTGGGATTGAACCTCAAGGAGGCTTCCTACGTACCCTTCCTAGGAGACAGGGAACAAAGTCCACGTAGTTCGAATTATCTTGGGGCTTACACTCTAAGGAGGCCCATAGTAATGTATTGGGGCATACACTTTGAGGAGGCCCATAATTTCGGGGCTTGTTGATTACACTCTGAGGAGGCCCATAGTAATTGATTGGGGCTTACACTCTGAGGAGGCCCATAATGTCAGGGCTTACTCCGAGTTGGATTCCCATGAGAGGATTTCATGGTCGATGCTTACTCTGAGCCCACGTGAGTCATGCTCTGTGTGAGAAACAAGATGTAGTAGGTACCAGACGATCACGTCGTGAAAGGTGCATTCATCGGAAGGGGAGTGGGGCTTATGCATAGAGGCGGCACATAATGTTGGGGCTTATTTCGAGGTGGATTCCCAAAGCGAAAAAGCACAGAGGAAGAGGGACATTGCCCCTAGGAAGAAAGAAGCATCACCCTTCCCTACTACATCCTTCCTTGGGCATGGCATTGGGGAAGTACGAAGGTGTATGGGAAATTCCTTCTGATGGGAATCCCACCACTCCTCGAGGATAGGAGATAATCCCCAGTCCTAACATGTGGAGTTTCATAAAGGCAGATCCCAGGCTCGGACTCCACATTACCTTGAGAATGTGAACCCAGGAATGCTTCGATAATCATCCCTAGGGTCGGATCAACCCCTTCTCCACAGCATACCGTGGGTATGTGAACTCAAAACGACGTACAGATGTGCCTGAAGGTTACATCACACGGGTCTGATGGCTCTAGTGGAGGCCTCGGATCAGGGCCGATGAATGGGCCAATGAGGGAGCTGTGGAGGATCCGGCCAGATTGGGTGGATTTTATCTGGCTTGTGGAATGGGAACTCTAAAGGATTTGGCGGGCCACACATGTGTATGAGTGGTGGCGCCCTTCGCGTAGGGAGGTGCAACGTGACTGGAGAGGCTGTCCGCAAACTAGGGTGGTCCGCAGACTGATGGGCATGCCGCGAACCAGGGTGGTTCGTGGCTTGATGGGCATCCCGCGAACCAGGGTGGTTCATGGATTCAGGTTTGGCCCACGTACCAGGGTGTTATGTGAAGGGATCCATGAGAGGAGTGGTGGCCGAGGGCGGCGGTGGTCGGGGGATCGTCTGTCGGGGCTTCGCTCGCGTTGGAGGGTGCTACGTGGTGCGACAGATCGAAAAAGGGGCATAAACTCCCTGGTCTGTGTGGAGTGCATCCGTGGAGGGGCCATGGTGTGCGGTGTTCTTTTCTTTGTTATTTTAAGTTCGCGGTTCACCAAGTTATTAAGCATTTTCGGTTCCTTATTAATTCGCTTCCATCTTTAAAGATGTTTTAGTTCGTAGACTTGAACTTCGTAGTTTGCAAAATCCTAAGCTCCTTCCATCATAATTCTTATACCCAAATCTGGTCGATCTACTCGAATCCCCCTTTCTCTTTGCCCTAAGTCACCTTTTATAGAGTTGGTAAAGAGATGTATCTATGGTCATGTGGCACCTTTTGAGGAGGCCCATGAGCGAAAAACCAGTTTACAGATGACTCGGTCAATCCGCAATGTGCGAGGGGAATTGAACGCACCCCCCCTGTGAACTAAACGAGCTCGGGGTGTGCTTCATGGCCGCGCAGGGTTCCGTCTCCATTCTATGAACGACAGAAGATGCGGTCCGGGCAGGTTGATGCGGTTCGTGACGGGGGACCAGTCTGGAGCCCATCCTGCTTCGTGCCCTGGGAGGATCTCCACCTCCATTCTACGAATGACAGCGGTCCGCGGAGGGGTGCTTCTTAGAAATGGCCGTGTAGCATTTTTATGGGACCGGTATACAGAACAGTTCATCTTGGTCCATCCTTTGAGTATGTCCCCACCTTTCCCAATTCTTTTTTGGGGAAAATTGGGTGGAATCTCCCTTAGATTAAAGGGGATTCTCATTCTCCTTTGCGGATTTTTCAAAACCATACAAATGCCCCCCATCGGAATGAGGTATGATTGGAATGAAGAGGAGGTCATTCTGATGCAGAGTGGTCCTGAAACAAGGATGGTTTGCGGTAGAGGAGTGGACCTGGTAGGGGACCACACCTATAAATATGGGGGGCCTTCCTTTGCATTTTACGGGATTCTTCACAAAACCAGATCCCTCTCGCTTTTTGTCTTTGTGTGCTCGTTCCATCGCGAAACGCCTCGTCTATGAACCAACTACCATTTTTTCAAACCATTACTTGTTCGTGGTCGCCATCACCCACGATCCAATCTCCATCCACAAACTAACACTTTTAATTAATTAAAAAGTAAGTCACGGCGGGCCGCCTAGGAACTTTCTCCGTGGTTTAGACGGTCCACGGACTGAAATCTTTACGATTTTGAAAACATATTAAGTAATCTGAATATAATTATTCAGATCAAGGATTTAGATTCCACGGAGCAACCTGGTTCACTATTTTCTGGCCAACGCTCTGTGGGCCAGGGTACCGCGGACTGCTTCCTTTCAGGGTTTGTTCGCGGGATGCAGTCATCGTGGATCACCTTTTGAGGCTTGCTCAGGGACCTTGCTATGAAGGCTCCTTGACTATATCCATAGCCATATATTTGGTATTTTTGTCCAAATTTTATTATTCCGGACTAACAATTTGTTGGTGTTCATATTGTAGGGAGAAAATATGGTTCCCCATTGTCGTGCACCGAGGCCTTCTGTCGAGCCTCTCTCAATTGGGGATCAACACCTAAAGGATGTGGACAGCTCTATTCAGGATGGAATCCACCACTCCCCATAGTGTTCCTTTATTGCCTATTGGATTTCTGAGTCACAATGGGAGTACCCTTTATCTAATACCCATCCTGCATACAGTTTCGGCTGACTGTCTGATGCGCCGATTTCGGTACCATCTCGTGAAAACAATCCTACAGCATGGATATTTACTAGCACCATCCCACGATCTTTTATATCCCCAATAGGGTGACCTTCCTTAAAGGATACAACTTATAGATCCGTGTTGAACCGCCATCTTGTGTCCCCGAAAGGGGAACAACGTCAGCTGGACATGACAATTCATTGTTACCAGAGCATTGCCCGCAATGCGATGTTAAACAACCAGCATGGCTGGTCAGCGGTCTGGGACCTGAGGCCCGGAGGGGCATTTAAGTCATTGGATTAGTGGTGGATCTTCTTGGTTCGCAACAGCTGTGTTGTGTTTGAGGCAGAGTTGTAGGCCATAGGCTTATATGAAGCTACCTGGGTGTCCCAAACCTATACCCATCAGCCTCAAGCCCTCGCCAGGAAACTTATGAGCTGTTGGAGTCCGGACACCAACACATTTCACCTGGTCCACGGTGAGGTGGGTATTAGTCATAGGTATGTCTTTCATATTTTAAGGGTCACCATTATTGTTGGTAGGTATGATGAATTCCTACCTCCTTCTTTTGTGAGGGACAACGAAGAGGGGACTCCCCCTGGTGAAGTATCTTATTAACCCGGCGCAAAAACATTCCAAGGATACGTCTCCGAAACAGCTTGTCCCATATCGTGAATGGGTCACGGATTTTTCTAGAGAGAGAAAGCTTGTTTCTCTCCCACATAGGCCCACGACCTTCCCTACGATGGATTCTCAGAATCAGAGGAGAAACTATAGGCAGATCCTGTAAGAAGGCTAGTTCAACAACTGGGGATGGGAGCTTGTTTCGGAAGCCAATCACCTGCTCCTTCTGGCAGAATTCTTGGCCATGTTCTTGAGTGGCTAATTATTTCCCGTATGCGAGACTGGTGGTGTGTGAGTCACTACTTTCGTCATGGAAGCACATCTGGCTACCAAAAAAGTCATTAACTTGGTTGTCCCAATATTGGCCAGGATTTATCGGTTGCTTAGCAATATTACCAATGGGAGTCAGCCAAACCGAGTAGCCGGTCCTTTTCAAATTCTCTGGGGATGGTTGGGAGCATATATCAAGAACTGATACACTTTCATAAATCCTCTTTAGATTCCGAGTACCACATTCCGGCCAGACTTGCATGTGACCAGCGGGGTCATGCCCGAAGAGTGGGTGAACCAAGAGAAGGATGGACAACAGATGGCTCATAATATGTGTCTGTTGTCAAGTCGGATTTCGAGATTTGAGCATTACAATTTCCGACCATATCCATCGCTGACTGGTGAAATTAGTTATACCATATATGAATAGTTTATCATGCAGGGAAACCACTTTTCCCTTCGAGAGGGAATTATGGTGGTCCGTATCGGTGGGGAGATGATCTATGAGGGGTACGCGCCTTGCTGATTTGGACGTCAAATTGGCCGCGTCCATGAATTTTGTCCCCCAACACTCAACGATGCCCGCGATAATCGTCATTTAATGGTGTCCCGAAAAATGTGGTTACTGTTTACCAAGAAGGATACAAGTTGCGAGGTTAGGACTCCCGCACTTGCAGACTCCACGCCCTTCTTATCCAAGAGTTACACTGACTCCTGGGTGCAATCATACCCAAATGGCCAGTTAGGGTTGTGGGTGCCAACCATCTCAAGTCCTAATCCATCGAAGGGAAAGAGTAAGTGAAGGGGGGGGGTGTTTCTTCAACCAGGACTAGCAAGGTTCATCGCCACCCTGTCGGTCTCGTTCTTCCATGGAAGGTTTTTACATACAGAGGTGTATCCTCTCATGCCCTCAAAGCCACCTGGAGAGGGTTGGTTATCCCTTCTAATGCTGCCTTCCCGACGGCCTAAGGCCAATGGAACGAATTCAAAGGTCGGTCATCCTTTTACAGCTAGTACGCCCGTTCTGTATGGCAGTATCTCCACGAATCAGAAGTGGAATTTGAGGGGATGGGCTACATATCTACCCCTGTTGACATCCTTTAAGATGCGGACCCAGAGAGGGTCAACCGGTATCTTTGGGTCCTAGATGCATACATTTATGCACGTCAGGGTTACGCGGTATTAACTCGCTATGTCTAGGCCAGGCTGCACTTGATGACTGATGAGGAGGGGGATGGGAGCGACCACTCTTCAAGGGGAAATGTTATTGATGGTCCCCATGCCATGTATGAAACCCGAGAATTACCCCCCCTTCCCGTGAGGTCCCATACATAGGTAGCTCTAGAGATTTTTTGGGTGGCGGAGAGATCTAGAAAACAGACACGACCATTGGTGCCCCTAAAAGCGCCAGCCACTGCCAGACCTCTCAGGTTTATCCCTCCGGTCTCGCTGTTCCCATTACGGCCGCATTCCCAGACGCATGTAGGATTTCGGATGACATGAGGGCTAGGGGTTCAGATGAAGAGGTTTTGGCATTACTCCAAACAGGCCCTCTTGAGCTTCCAGGTATTGGGATGATCTTGCTCCAACCCACTTGCTGCTGGAAGAGTATCTGGATGAAATAGTCGCCTCACTGAAGGAGATGGACACCTACGTTCATTCACTCCAGAACCAGCTTTATGGGTCTACCCAGGTGTCCATGATGATAAGACATCCTGAATTGTCTAATCCTGGTGAATAGGTCATCTTGTTCTTTCATTCTAGCTTCCCCTCCTCATTTACCGTGAAGGTTATAAAGTTTCTCCCCTTTATGTAGGGTGAAGAGGAGTCCCTGGGGGAAATTCCTTCCCTAGAGTATACTCCTTGTGGTACTGCATCAGGAGAGCATGTTCTTTCAGCTACGGGGATCGTTGGGGAGGGGTATCCTGGCGCAAGTGAGCTTATGGAAGCGACCATTGTGGACCCAGCCATGGCCTTTCCTCCTCCAGCTCCTTCTAGCGTTCTGAGCAAAGAACTGTCCCCCAAGCAGATCCAAATACATCAGCAGGCATCCCGTTTATCGGAACGGCTCAGGCAAGGGACGTTGGGTAATCATGAATTACCATTTCCATGATTACCAACTCATATATTCAAATTTTATCAGTTGTTAACTGTTTTGGTGCTACGATGTAGGTCTATTCGGAGACCTGGTCGTGGATACCAAGTGGTCGTACCTTTTACCCCTTTATCATCTGAGAGATCACCTGCAGCCACACCTGAGTTTCCTGAGATGGTCGACCCTTCTGAAGGGGCAAGTGACACAGATGTTTCCTTTCTTCCTTTATCAATCATAGATATGTCCAAGGAGGGGAAACTGGAATCTGAGACTCCCACTGATCATACAACCTTTATAATCACGTGGAAGGACAGGACTCCTGTGATTACTGATGAGGCCTCAAATCTGATGGGGCTCGCTGCCTCAGAGCCAATGGATCCCATGGAGATGAAAGAAGAACTGGCTATCAGGCCAGCCATTGGAAACCCAGAGCGGGACATTAATTTGTTTACAAGGGGAGTGATTTCCATGGGCATGATCTCCGTATCCGATTTCTTGGGGATAGCTCTGGGAGATGATGGCCATGTGTATGGCCTTTGTTCATGGGCCCCTCTAGGGGTTCCCAGGACTCCCTTGCCTCTCAAAGATGTAGTGTCTTCCTCTAGTGGTTGTGGCGGCGCAAATCTTGAGGATATTGATACTTTGATGACCAGGGGTAAGTCCCTCAATCTCTTTTCACTGACACTTTCCTCATCCTTTTTCTGATTAGGGATACCTATCCGTCTTATCGACTCTCGGGCTTTAGGACCACCGCCTTGGGCATTGGCGATTGTGCCGTCGGATTTGATTGTGCCTGTGACCACAACCGTCGGGGGTGAAGTTTCTGCGGCTCTAGAGTTTGCAGGTGAAGCTGCATGAGGTCCCTTCCTAGAGGCGTTCATCCGTGAAAATGTATATTCATCTGGGAGTGACTCTGAACCTAATCAAAAAATTATCTCTAGTCTTTGACTTTCTCTTCAAAGGGCTTGGGAGAAAATTTGGAAGCTGATTTATCAAATTCCCCTAGCCGAGATGCTGACCAAATTATCGAATCTGTGCAGTTTTTTATGATACTAGGGTTTGGCAGTTTGACTACCATGGTATTCATGACATAGTCAAGTAGGTAGTTGCTGACAGGGAGAGGCTGGTGATTTTGAATCTTGCTTTTCTACTGCTCAATCTGAAGCCTACCTTTCCGCGACCCAACAACTTTTCCTAACAGAGGCTCATGATCATGCTGGGGTAGTTCTGAGACTCTAGGGAGAAGTCATTGAGCAACATTCTCAATTGGAGGTGATGAGGAATGAAATATTGTGGTTGTCACGGGTAGAGACTAATGTCACCTCTATAATTGATGAAGGGGAGCAGCAGGTGGAGGAGGAGATGAGGGCGAGCTCAAAGGCTGCCCCGGAAGTGGATGCGTTGCGGGCTGGTGCAGCAGATGAGACAACCTTACTGTAGAATCTCCGTCAAACAATTGAGGATTCTCATCAGCGCCTGATAAAACATTTTGAATCGGCTGAAAACCTCCTATAATAAGATTTTATGCCAGAGGAGGCTTCAAATTGTGGACGCCCCTCTTACCAACGGTATTGTGGAACAAAGAAATATTTCCATAGAACTCTTGTCATCTTCTCTAGTGACAAGAATCATTTGGCGCGATTGGTGTGTATGTTAATTCTCCGAATTTAGAATAATCATAGTTTGGGAAAATTGATAAAAAATAAATAATAAACAAGCTCTAAAATTTTCATGTATCATGGGATCCAACATGCATAGTTTGAATATTGCTAGGGTTTCATAGAAAACCCCTACAAGAGTTTTGTGTTTTCTTTTAATACCTTAATTTTTTATTGGCCCATTTAGTGTGGACCTAGCGGGTATGGCCCCACTTTTTCTTAGGTCACCCTTTTCGGGTTTTCGACCTAACCGGCTTTGTGCCTCTTTTTGTGAGCAGTTTCAAGTCCCACTGTCATGACTACCATTACTGATGTTTTTGGTCAAACATCTTTCACCAGATATGGTGGGGGAGAGGGCCCTAATAAGATTTGGTTGATTAGAAGATGTCTTGATATCCTTCAGACGCATGTGGGGGGAAGCATGTTTAGATTCATGTGACATGCAAGGCATGTCTCAATGAATGTTAGTCGTATGAGTGTTTAAAGGTAGGAGGAGCATCACCCAAGAAAATCATGCCTTTGGTTGACGGGCCAGGGGAAATCAATATGCAGATCCACTGAGGGAATGGTATGCATAGTCGTGCAAAGGTGTCCTTTAGTCAATGACTCTCCATTTCTGATGGCCTAAGGACTTAATGGATGGTCGGCGTATGGAAACCACCATGGGTGGCTTAGAGAATTATGAAAACCACTGGGGGTGGCTAAGGAAGGGTGTGTTATGAATAAAAGGGATTGAGAACATCTATACTAATCAGAAGTGTGGACTCAGGGTCCCTGTCATACCCATTTATCTAGCATAAAGGATGGTTGGAGCTTGGCGTAGTTTACAGTCATGCAGCTGGGACATTCTTCAAAGTTGAATGGCTTCTCGTGGTTCTCGGTAATCTTGTCAGAGATGTTCCACTCTATTCAGGTAGGGTTGTGAAAGAGGCTGGTAAATTGTATCTCATAGTTATTCTGAATCCCATGATGGACATGAGGGCTCAGGGGCCAAGAGGCGTACGAAGAGAAGCATGACCTAAGGAAATATTTCCTTTTGTAGACATGCTAGGGGAGATCAATAAGCAGAGATACTGAGGGCATGGAATTCATAGTCATGCAATGGGGTCCTTGGGTCAACGATTTAATTCTGCCGATAGCTGAGCAACTTCACGGAAGTTGAAATTCGCGACCACCAGGGGTGATTTATGAGAGTTTGGATTTTTCTAAGTACTGATTATGGTTTATGAGGAGAGAGTTCCTGGAAATTAAAGAAAAATATATGCTAAATTTCCCATGAATGGGTGAAGTCATACCATCTCACGTTGGTGTGAGAGGGTGGATTGTGCTGGTCTGACCCGTGCACTGAGGGATAGAGAAAAGCCTCCATTCCTTACTGGACCCATGACAGGTTTGGCCATGTAGATTAATGTCATGAAATAAGGATGGTTTCCATGCACTTTAACGTCATGCGTTAAAGACGATAAGAATTATTAAAGGATGTTGTGCAGTTTAAAGTCATGCAGCGAGGATGGGGGGTATTTATACCGATGATGTGCAGTTTGACATCGTGCCACGAGGACGGGGGAATTTTTTTTAAACCAGTCAAAATGATTCTAATTAGAGGCATCTCCCTGAATGTTTAATGATTGGCTTTGCAGCTTTATTCCTGGTGGCCAAGATGTTCTGTGCAGCTTAATTTCATGCGTTAAGGACGTAGTTGAAAAGGCCTCTCTTGATCAAAATGTAACAGGGCATTAACACCTCGGAATGCCCAAGATGTGGAGATGGGTTGTGGTGTAAATCGTGGTTCTGGGGCTTCATGGATTAGGAGAAATGATCTGGGGTCTCTGAGGTCGGTAGGTGTACGGAGCTAGGAACAGTACCGCCCGAGGAAATCTTCCCATTGGTAGACAATTCAGTGCCAATCAATATGCAGAGCCGCTAAGGGCATGGAATTCATAGTAATGAAAAGGTGTCCTCAGGTAGATGTCTTTCCACTTCCGATGTTCATGAATGGTTATGAGGATCCGAAATTGTTCGGGCAATGATGTCTGTCATTTGGTAAGGAAATATATGGACATGTCTGGAATATTCGGCCCTGGTTGCTGTTAAAGCATAGAGAGCTCCATGCACTAATTTATCTTATGCGTGGGGGTGTACCTTCACTCCATGTAGTTTAACGTCATGCGGTAAGGATGGAGTACTCATAGTTTAGAGGTCATAGAGCTCGGACCATTGGGTGGATATTTCCGCAATCACTCAAAGGATAACTGAGTTATCATGCTCTAATATACTATGAAAAGGGTGGGGTATGAAGGTTGTAAACTGCAACTCTAAGGTTTCCCGGATCAGGGGATGTGGTGTTGGGGCTCTCAGGCCAGTACGCGTATGGAGCTAGGAAGAGTACCACCCGAGGAAATCTTTACATTGATAGATGAGCTAGGGGCTATCAATATGCAGATCCACTGAAGGCATTGTATTCATAGTCAAGAAATAGAGTCCCCGGGTCAATGAAATTCCACTTATGATGGCCATGAATGATTATGAAAACTCGATATTTCTTACAATATAGAGTTCGACATGTGGGGATAATGGTGTCCGAGCATACAAGAAACATCATCACTGCAATTGTCCGTTGAGTCAAAGTAGCCTAGCCATGGCTTGATGTACGTAGATGTAGGTCATCATGTGAACCATGGGCGGATACATCGGCTAACCGGGTATGGATACCCTAGCAACGTTTTCATGTGAAAAGATGGGTGAACTTGTAAACCACTGTGCCATAAATGTATGGATCAGGAGATATGATATGGGGTCTCTGAGGCTGGTAAGCATACGAAGCTAGGAAGAGTATCTCCTGAGGAAATATTTCCTTCGGTAGATGGGCCATGGGATATCAATATGCAGAGCTTCTGAGGGCACGGTATTTCTATTCATGAAATGGTGTCCTTGGGTCGATAAATTTCCACTTCTAATGGCCGTGAATGATTTTGAAGATCCATAATTATCCGGGTCGTGGAGTCTGATTTATGGAGAAGATGCATCCAAATGAGCAATGAGTATTTCCATATCCTTTTTTCATATATCTTGGGTGGGTCGCAACGAAGTCCGTGCAGTTATAACGTCGTGCGGTAAGGACGAAGAATACACCCAGTGCAGGTCTGGTCCATACATGGGGGAAAAGGGCATTTTTATCTTTTTATCTGTGAAGTTTAACATCGTGTGGTGAGGACAAGGAATAGACCCCGTGCATGTCTGGTCCGTACACAGGGGAGAAGTGAATTTTTAACCTCTTATCCATGTAGTTTAACGTCGTGATGTGAGAATGAGGAGTACACCCCATGCAGGCCTCACCCGTACATGGGGGAAAAGGGCATTTATAACCTCTTAACAGTATAGTTTAATATCTTGCGGTGAGGATGAGGAATACACCCTATGCAGGTCGGGTCTGTAAACAGGGTAAAAGGGCATTTTTAACCTCTTATCCGTGCATTTTAACGTCGTGCGGTGAGGATGAGGAGTACACCCCGGGCAGGCCTGGTCCGTACACTGGGGAAAATGGCATTTTTAAACTTTTTATTTGGGGATGTATGGGCTAGGGTGGGGGACCATGGCATCGCTACATATCCTGCATGGGCAGGAATCAAGACACATGTAGTTATTTCCTAAATACACCCCGTGAAGGTCAATCCCTAACACGGAGGTGAAGGGGATTTTTTTAAAGGGGTGGGCCAGGATGAAGAATCTAGGAGTCACTACGTATCCTGCGAGGACAAGAATCAATCCTCACATAGTTAGTTTGGGAAATACATCCCATGAGGGTCTAGTTCGTATTAGGGAAGGGATATTTTTGGCTTCATTTGAGGTGGCTGGGCCAGGGTGTGGAACGCTGGCATCACTATGTATCATGTGAGGGCAGAAATAAATCTTTGCATAGTTCTCTGAAAGGCAATACACATTGTGCAGGTTTGGTCTATGCAAGGGTGGAGAGGTAATTTTAAATTTTATTCCGGGATGGATTAGCCAGGTTGGGGGACCTTGGAGTCACTACGTATCCTGTGAGGGCAGGAATAAAGCCATACGTAGTTCTTTGAATGGATTACACCCCATGCAGGGCTGGTCCATACACAGGGGAAAGGGGAAATTTTTAAAAATTCTTTTCCATGCAGTTTAACGTCATCCGGTGAGGACGAGATACTCTTAGTTTAGGGTCATAGAGTTTGGACCGTTGGGTGCTTAGCAATTTAATGTCCTACAGCTCAGATGATGCCTGTGAGGACGTGATACTCTTAGTTTAGGGTCATAGAGATTGGCCCATTGGGTGCTTGGTAGTTTAATGTCCTACAACTCAGATGATGCTGGTGAGGACGAGATACTCTTAGTTTAGGGTCATAGGGTTTGGACCAATGGGTGCTCGGCAGTTTAATGTCCTACATCTCGGACGATGCTGGGGAGGGCGGGAGACTCTTAGTTTAGGGTCGTAGAGTTTGGAACATGGGGTGCTTGTCATTTTAACATCCTGTAGCTCGGACGATGCAGGTGAGGATGATATACTCTTATTTTAGGGTCATATAGTTTCGACTGTAGGGTTCTTGGAAGTTTAACGTCCTGCAGCTCAGACGATGTCGGTGAGGATAGGATACTCTCAGTTTAGGGTCATAGAGTTTGGACTGTTGGGTGCTTGGCAGTTTAACATCTGACAACTCAGAAGATAACTTATTTTAGTTATTATGTGAAATACTTCTTCAAGAATCTCTCATTTGTAGGAGCAGTGGTGAACTGCCCGTCCATAGAGATCAAGGCATATGCTCTATTGAGTAGACCTTGTGTATAAAATACGGTCCCTCTAACTTGGGATCTAGCTTTGGAGATTTCTTTCCAGGTATCATTGGGGTCCAGAGGACCAATACCAATTCTCCTTCCAAGAAAGACTGAAGACAGGCGTTTTTATTGAAGGCTCACGCAATCTGGTTCTGGTATACTTCTAGATGGTGAAAAGTGTCCAGCCACTTCTCGACTAGCTCTTCCAATTCTCCTAACCACTTTTCTAATTGCTCATCATTGGATAATTTTTCCCAAATGGAAACATGAAGCGAGGGTAATTGGAGTTCAATGGGATGGACTGCTTCTGTTCCATATACTAATGACTATGGAGTGGCCTGAGTAGCGGTGAAGATCATGGTTTGATAATCCCACAACACATGGAGGATTTTATCCGGCCATGACTTCTTGTCTCTGTCCACCATTTTTTGGAGAATGATAGACATTGTCTTGTTAAAAGCCTTTATCTGTCCGTTGGCCGCTGAGTGGTAGTGGAATGAATGGTTATCCTTGATACCATAATCTTCGTATAATTTCTCTAATTCAGCAGAGCATAAGTTGGTGCCATTATCCATCAGTATGGTATGAGGGACACCAAATCTGGTGATGATATTGGTTTTCACAAAGATGACAATGCTTCTTTCCCCAACTTCTTTAAGGGGTAAAAATTCTACCCATTTGGAAAAGAAGTCGTTGCCGTGCGGATATACTTCAGTTGTTTGGCTATGGCGGGAGGATATGGTCACACGACATCCATTCCCCAGATGGAAAATGGAAAGGATTACTTGTCCTAATAAAGTATCTCTGGGGATTGGTGTATAAAGTTGGCATGAATTTGGCATGAGTGGTATTTTGCGGTAAAGCGCTCCCAACCTCGTGCCACTGTGGGCCAATAGTACCTGAGCCTCCGAACCTTATGGGAAAGCATGGACCCCGACTGATGTTCTCCACATACTCCGTCATGCACTTCAGTCCTGACGGCGGAGGTTTCTTCTCCTTCAATGGATCTAAGGAGGAATCCATCAAGGCCTCATTTGTAGAGGACCTCTGGCTGACCCATGCCTCTATATAGGACAAAGTTGATTGCACTTCTCAATATTTGCTCTCGTTCATCCCTGTCTGATGGAATTCCTCCCCATTGAAGGTAGTTTGAAATGGGGGTCATGCATCTAGTGGAGGGAGTATAAGTCTCATGGATAGTGCTGACTTCATGAATTTCCTCCGTCTTTGTCTAGAAAAATGGAAAGGCCATTCAACGGTGAGCAATACTGATGATTGTTTCCTCCTAGTCTGGGTCAGCTAGGGCTATGGCAGCATTATCTAATGCATCGGCCTGGGCATTCTGAGACTGGGGAATATAGTTCAATGTTGGTTCTATGGAGAATTCTGCCATTAACCCCTGGACATGGTCAAACAGGGGAATCATCTCCTCCTTTTTAATATCATATTCACCATTGACTTGCTTAATGACCAGTTCTGAGTCACCTTTTACATTAAGGTGTTGTACTTATGCCTGGAGTGCGTGTTCCAGGACTGCAATGACTGCTTGATATTCCGCCTCATTGTTCGTACATTCCTCTAACTGGAGGAAGGAATATGGCAAGACTGCCTTTTTTGGGGACATGAGTATTATCCCCAAGCCCACCTTGTTAAATTTGGGATCTTCCATCCTTTTCCCGGTTGGTCTTTGCGATGCGCCATTGAAGTACATTTCCCGTGTTGGGAGCTCCTCTTGAACCGCGAAGATGTCTTCATCGGGTAGCTTGATGTCTGGTGTGGTGGTCCCTATTGAGAGGTGCTCTGCCAAAAAATCTGATAATTCCTGGCCCTTTATGGCCATCTGAGGAACAAACCAGATGTCAAACTGTTGTAGGATGACTACCCATCGGGATAGGCGCCCAGTCAGCATCGGGTGGCTGAGGATATACATTAGCAGGTTATTACACGAGACCGAATGAACTTCACAATGATTCAGATAATGTCGCAACATTTGAACTGTGATGAACAAGGACAAACAACACTTCTCGATGTTTGTGTATCGAGTCTTAGCATCAATCATGGTTCAGCTGAGGTAATAGAGACTGTTTTCACTGCCAACGTCATTTTTCTGTGCGAGAAAGGCTCCCAGTGACCGCTCTAGGGCCATCACATATAGGATGAGAGGTCATCCTTCAACCAGGGGCATGAGCATCAGTGGGTTTAAGAGGTACCTCTTTAGGCTGTCGAACGCCTCTTGGCAGTCATCTGTCTATTGGTAGGAAATCCCCTTATTCATTAACCTGGTAATGGAAAAACATTTTGATGCCATGTTTTCTATGAACCGACTGATGTAGGCAGGTTACCGTGGAATGCTCTCAACTCGGTGAGATTGCGGTGGGGGGGGGGGGGGGTGGCAAGCTGAGGATAGCCTTTGTCTTTTCAGGGTCGACTTTGATGCCACGATGGCATACGAAAAAGCCAAGGAATTTCTCCGAGGTAACCCCAATGGCACATTTCAAGGGGTTCATCTGCATACTATGTTGTCAATGTTTGTTGAAGACGGTCTCAAGGTCTGATAGGTGATCTGAGCATTGTCTAGAATTGACCACCAATTAATCTATGTAACATTCGACAAATCGCCCCAAGAATGGTTTAAAGATATGATTCATGGTGCGTTGATATGTGGCGCCGACGTTCTTGAAACCAATGGGAATGACCCTATAACAGAACACTTCTTGGGGGGGCCCTGAAGGCAGTGAATTTTTTGTCTTATCTGGGCCATTCTAATTTGATTATACCCAGAATATCCCTCCATGAAGGATAGAGCCTCATAACCAGCCGTTGCATCAATTAACAACTTGGTGATCGGGACAGGGAAATCATTTTTCGGACAATGCCAATTGAGATATCTGAAATCAATGCAGAAACGAATTTGTCCATTGTTTTTCATGACAGGGATGATGTTATCCAACAAGATGGGGTATTAGGACTCCCGAACGAAGCCTTATTTTTTGAGCTTATCAACTTCAACCTCTATTTTGGAAGCATGTGAAGGGTGTGTCCTTATGGCGGCCTGTTTATAGCCCCAGTTGTCTTCTGGAAGACCTAAGCAGTGCATTGCCACTTCGGGATCGACTCCCGGAATTTTCGTGTAATTAAAGGCAAAGACATCTGGATGTTGCCTCAAGAAAAAGGTATATACCTCGTGCTCCTCGGGGGACATGGCTGCACTAACAAGAGTGGGCCTCAGGTCTTCCTTGGTAACCAAGTTTATTTCCTTGAGCTCGTCCATAGTGGTGGAGATACCTTCCTCAAATGCGGGAGGTGCATCCTTGATATCTTCCTCCACTTCTTCTCCCAAATACTCAACTTCGTGATCTGATGGTGGGAGAGTGCTTAACTCGGGCTCTTGGGAGTTTGAGGTAGAGGCATCGTGGGCATCCCTACTTGAGTATTCGTCCCTAGAATTTGGGTTGGAGGACGTTCCCGCATTGTCACGCTTAGCCGTTATGGCTAAAGTCATGAGGACGACTAGGTGCATATCCAAACATGAATCCATGCTCTCCACCTGGTTGATGGGAATTATGTAGTCTCTTCCAAGCTGTTTGAGGGGGTCATCAGGAACCATTTCTAGACCATTTGGAGCGGGGATCCAGTCGACACCATCGGTCAATGGTTTATTCCTCTTTTTCTCATTAAACCTAGCTTCAATGTAGTGTGATTAGGAGAGCTCTAAAGGGGTCTTTGTAGCATGCAATGCCCCACTTTTCCCATTGACATAGTACTTAATACACCGGTGGTAGGATGAAGGAAAGACCATGTGCTTATAGAGCCACGACCTTCCCAGCAGGGCATTGAATGCTTTGTTTTGTTGGAACACCAGAAATTCCGCGTAGGCCACGAGGTTTCCAAAATGGGGTTTTAGCTTATTTTTTCCCATTAGCCTCTACACGCTCTTTTCATTACCCAACAGAGTTGTGGATGAGAGTATTAAATCATCCTCACTATGGACCAGCTTACGGAGTGTCTGGAGGGGAAGGAGGTTAACTCCAGAGCCATTGTCAATAAAGACTTTGTAGATTTCAATGTCATTTAGTGTGCCAGACACATATAGTGGCTTGATTTTTTCCTTTCATGACGACATCTTCATCCTGATAGGTTAAGGAAATCACAACGTTGCATTCAGCCAAGCCAGTGTTTGTTCAATAAATCTCAGCGACAACTACCTCAGCTTGAAACTCTTGGGGGCTGAGCAGGGCTTCTATAAGATCCTCCTTGAGGTCTACTGACAAAATCAAGGCATCCAGGATAGACAGTTTGGCCGGTACCGATGCCATATTATTATGGATATCGTATTTCTACTCCATCAGCCGACACTTTTAAGTGGGTAGGAGAGTTTTGGCGGGTAGCTTGGGAGTTGGAATACGTGACAAGGAGGGACCGACTGTGGGTTCAGACGCCGATGATGTCCCCAGGTTCTGGGGACTCGGCCCAGCTAGTTTTTTTGTGCGCACTAGGTAGGTAGACCCTTGTTCCTCCTCTGATGGGCATCGCAGAATGACGGGGGAAGATTGGCCACTTGTGGAGGTGGAGGGACGTTCTTTCTCCTACTGAGTCTGTTGATGGGCTCTCCTATGAGTTTCTACGATATTAACAGTTCGGGCCGAGTTCCAACCATAGGGTTAGTTTCGGACGTGACTATGCATTCCTTGATATCCCCTCCCTCTGCGATTCCTCATCCCTGCTCCTCGTGTTGGTAAATCTGGTTCATAACCGTACCCTTCGTCAGGTAACGATTCCATAAGATTGATGACATTGATGGAACCAAAGATTGGCTCTTCATCCTCTGACAGGTCAACCTGGTCGGTTGTCCCTGATGGTGTCGTTTGGTGGGTCGGTACCCATTGCGCCAAATTCGAGGGCATGAAATTTGATAGCGTCGAGGCTAACATTGTCATCGACACAGACTACTACTCTTGCACTTGTCTCCTCCACCTTTGATTAGCTATGGATGACCGGCTCATAGAGGGTTGTGAGGCCGATATTGTCAGTTGTGCATCATCAGGGGCTATTTGTGGAAACATCGGCAGCTGTAGTTGAGCTCAAAGTATGTCATGGGCTCGATTAATAGTCTTCTGAGTCATCCAATTATCAAACTTTTGCCCCGTCTTATTAGTGACTTCCTACCACCCTCCACTTTGTCACAGGTGGTGGAAGAAATATATGTCACATGTGCTGGGGGTGGTCCCAGCTCGACCTACCTAGAGTCTACCATCCTTTACAGGAGTTCCTTGAAAATGAAGCATTCCCGAATATTGTTCCCCAATATTCGATGGTAGGGACAATAATATGGCCAATCATTGCGGCTGACTTCTTCGGGTTTCCTTGGCTCCGGGAGGCAGAGAAAGTTGAAATTCATGGCGATGATGAAGTAGTAGTGGACTTGTTCCTCTCGGAAAGAGTATTCTTTATGTCTTCATTCCTCAAACTGGTTCTGCTTCTCCCCTTTCTGATCATCCCTCCTGAGTGGAGGCGGTCACTGATATAGAGGGGGCCATTGACGATTTAGTAGAGGCCTGAGCGGTGGAGCAGGCAAATGGGCGGGCTTGAGCATGATAGAGGATGCATCAGCTCAAACTGTTCACTTTGCAGGAGACTGCGGGGCTATTCGAGACTTCAAATTGGTCCGCTACAGGGAGTCCTCGATTCTCTGGGCAATGGCCAAGAGATGGAGGAAGCCAGTGGTGCACTCCACTAGTATGAGCGGAGTTTGTAGCTCATCTCGAAGATTGTCAATGCATATGGTGAGAAACTTATCTGGAGGTATTATCATGTTCATAGGGTAGGTCAGACCTTTCCATATGGCGATGAAATTTGAGACCCTCTCGTTCTCCCTCTGCTTGTAGTTCATGAGGACGATGACCATTGTTTTAGGCAGCGTCAAGCTGAAGTGGAAGAGGAACTGCTGTCAAAGGTCCTCCCATAATTTTATTGATTGGGCTGGCATACTTGTATACCAGATGAAGGCAGTCCCTTGCAGGGCCCGTACGGATCATCTGAGTTTCACTGCTTCTTGTTGTTCCGGAGTTCCCATCATATGGTCGCAATAAGATGAGTAGTGCATCAAATGCTATTCCGGATCACCTAATCCATTGAAAATATGGAATACAGGGCTCCCAAAATTGGGTGGAGGTGGCTTGTTTCTCACCCAATCCGGGTAGGGACTCCACTCTGGCTGTATCAGAGCACGTTGACCTTCCATTGCTTCCAATCAAGCTGTTAGTGCCTCGATGGTGTTGGTGAGACCATGGTTTACATCCTGTTGGGCATGGTAATGTGCAGGTGTATCCCGAGGCATTGCTTGAGGATCCTGCTCAGTTGGCACCAAGGGTGCATGTGCCATTTGTGACACCATCATATGGTTTAGACGTACGCACTCCGGTTACTTCCTGAGTGTAAGGGAGTCTTGGTATTCATCCGGATCCACGTTTAGGTAGTTGGATGGGCCAGGTGCTTCATTGGGAAGGTTCCTTTACTGTGCTTCGTTTGTCAGGGAAAACCTTGGTCTTTGAGGTGCACTTACTGGGAGTGCATGATGTGGCTCCTCTTACGATTCCCTTTCAATAAGATGGTTCCTCTATAGTAGCTCGATATTAATCTTCCTCAATTATTTTATTTCCTCTTCCTGTCGAGCGAATCATTCTTCGAGCATAAGTGGCTCATTTTTATCGAGAGAAGGAGGAGGGTTAAGGGTAACCAGTCCTTTGTTCTTATCCTTGTTGAAAGCTCACAAGGTGAGTAGAGTAATGTTAGATTAAAGAGAGGCCATGTTTAGAGTGGCCCTCTAGTTCCGGGTGTGCACACCTAATGGTTCGTTGTTAGTCACAGCCTGACCAGAACCATCGTCCCCCGATCCATCCAGATCTTCACGACCATCGGTGTTACCTATTGGGTTAGCCTCTATGGTATTGATGGATGCGTATCGCGGGGTGGAGAAGATGTCATCTTCCAAATAGGAAGAGGATCTCCCACGTCTTTTATTGGTCTTCCCTCTTCTGTCCCAAG
The DNA here is from genome assembly GCA_963277665.1 of Viscum album. Taxonomy (NCBI): domain Eukaryota; kingdom Viridiplantae; phylum Streptophyta; class Magnoliopsida; order Santalales; family Viscaceae; genus Viscum; species Viscum album. Next base: position 1,345,927,857 of record OY728147.1, read on the forward strand.
AATTCTTTTAGGCTCCTTGACGAAGGGTGACACCGAGTGTTCTCTAATGTGACCTTACGGTACGCCTCCCTTTAGGAGGGGATGATGATTCAAACGATGGGATAGGGTAGGAACCTACTCTTCTGACTGTCCTCCCTAGACGAGAGAATACAAATTCTCATGGGGGAGGTTGTTGTTGAGGAGGTAATAATGCCCCAGCCCTGAGGGCTGTGGTTGTGTCCGTTCCTTGGATGATGAGTCTCTTCCCATTTTTATTGGTCTTACAGGAGAATTTTTTGCTAAAAATGTCACCAGCTCTGCAGGCTGTGGTTGACCATGGATTGCGGCGGTGGTTGGTGCTATCACGACCTATGTGATCTCACATTCCCCCAATCGAGGGTGAATTGGGTTTGGGGATGAGTTCTTTTGTGAATCAATCCCTTTTGGGGAGGCATGAAATGACCACTGATTGGACTCTCTTAGGAGAGAGGCCTGTTGTTTTCTCTCGATGGGCTGATTTGGGAGTACTTGAATGGCTTGTTCCTATCGGGCCTGATGCTTCTGGTACTTACTCATGGCCTGACTCTATTGGGTGTGTCGCATTTCATGAATGGGGAGACCAATCAATTGCTGCTTTGCTGTGATGACGTTGCAAGACACGACGCCGAATGGGTTATTCTATGTGGGGAGTGGAGTGAATTGAAAAGATCCATTCTCTCCCCATACTCTGATATGGACTCTCATCGAAGCATCACCGATGAGGCGACGCAACTGGTGCAGCGCACGAAGGCAGGCAATCTCTATGTTTCCTTTACGCCTCTCGGGTCGCTGTTGTCGCTCCGAAGGAAGAGCTTCCAGGTCAATTTGACACTGGAGTTCTCCAATTTTCTTGACATGGTCTACATACCCATTGTAACTCCCCAATATTTCACAGTACATTATTTTTCAAATTAAATCAATAACTTCCACTACACGCAACACTGAGTTCAAGCGCACCACGACATACCAAACTAGTCACTCAAAAGCGGTTATGAATAGTATTAACTGAATTTTGAACTTTATATAATCATTATAATTTTAGAATCCATATTATGAGTTTCTTAAACATAATATAAGAACAAATACAATTTTTTCAGACAAAAGAAATATTTTTCAAAAAATGAAATTTTACATCCTTTTAATGGAGAACCCTGTTTAAATCCAATATTTGAAACTTTTATATTTTTAATTTGACAAAACAAACATCTCCTTTAGAATCGGGACATAAGAATTTAGTTTCAAATTTTTTTTGGTGTTTCTCTGATAATTTTCATATTTGGGTGAATAGTGAAAAGTACTATATTTTAACTGAAAACCACATTTTTAATCAAAATAATTTATAGTGTAAAATTATAAATTTAAATGGTTTGGAAGTAAAAATAGATTATATTTTTACCATTTATTCCAATTTTTGTCATTTTAAGTAATTTCACCTTAAAATTGGACATAAACAAGTGTCAAACTTTTGGTAGTTATTATTTCTTAAAAATATGCCTTTGGTTTTGACCGCGGGAATTAATTTTAAATTAATAAATGCAATTTCTTTGTTTTTAATTTTGTAAAATAGACTTCATTATTGAATTCAGAATATCAAAATTAGTTTAAGGAGAATTTTTGGTATTTTTCCGAAAACTTTTAATTTTTTATGAATAGTGAAAAACAATGAGTTAGAGTTTAAAACCAAATTTTTATTTAAATAATTATTTATTTTATTTAAATTTATTTTCGGTAAAAATAGATACATAATACCTATATAAGTTCAATGTAATTCATTGAAGTCATTTTATAATAATTTTAGATATATAAAAATTTTATTGAACTTTTCACCGTCTTTTACCCACCTCCTAAGAGAATTTGTAAATTCACATAAAACATAATTTTACAACTTCTGTGAGTTCAATTTTTAAAATCCTTAAAACACGGTTAATATCAAGGTGTAAAATGTGGTTCAATAAGATAAAAATAATTTTTGGTGAATAGTTATATTTTACTTTTATTTTCCACGGTTACAAATAATAGGGTAATTAAAGGTAAAAAGGATATTATTATTACCCTAACACATGTCCTAATTCTATTGGATAAGTATAATTAGACCAAAAACAACCTTAGGAATAAAATATGACCCTTTAGGTCCACTTGGATTAGATTAATACATTTATTATTATTTAATTCAAAGAAGAGATAAAAGAGTTAAAATTAATGTTTAATAACTAAAAAACTTTTAATATAGGGTTATACATAAGATAAAGTCGACTATAAATATTCATTATAAATATAGACAGATTTATTATGTAATGGTATTTTTTTAAAATATTTAGATGTTAAATAGTTAAATTTACTAATGACACAATGATGATGAAGTATTTACCTTATTAATGAAAGAATCAACTAAATGATATTATAAATATTAAAATAAATATAATTTCAAAGTTTTTATGACATCAAAGAATTTAATTAGTTAATATGACATGTTAGTGATGATTAAATGTAACTTGTTTTAAGTAATAATGTTCTTATTACTTTCACAAAAACAAAATACCAAATAGTGTCAAAATTGACATAAATTAATATTTAAAACAAATAATATATTATTGGTTGATATAATATTTCAATAATTAGGCACTTGAGGTTCTCTTGTAAGTATATAGTAAATTTATTAACCATATAGAGTATTAATAAAAGAAGACACGGTAAAAGTTAAACTATTTAACTAAGAGTTAAATCTAAAATATAAGGTTAAAATGGTAACCTAAACCTGTATAAAACATATTTTTTGAGAGGATGTCGACTCATAACAACGTAATTCTCAAAATAAATTAATTTGGAGGATTTATAAACCGAATATGATTGTATAATAAATGAATACTTTAATCTTTTCCTAAAGTGACACTCACCACTCTTATAAAAGGGCACTACCCCTTCACTCTATTTCACACCTTCTAATCCATTTGGCTTGGCCAAATCCTACCCAAATACCCTATAAAATATCCTCCCATCAACCTAGAGTCATTAGTTTGATCATAAATCCAACCTAAGGAGCCCTTTTGATCAAATCAAAAGGAAGAACTCGAAGAAGAGATAATGATTTCAGCACCCTCTTTCAAGTTTCTTTCTTCTTCCACTTCATGTTTCTTTGTTGTTTCCATTTTAAAATAATAACTACAGTATCTTATATATACTGTTATTTTATTATAATTATGGTGCAACCAAATTCATTATTCTATCAACCCTTTAAATGATATGTCCCCATACGTGCGTACACACGACTTATCGTCTCCACGTCGTGGTGTAATTGTTCTTCAATACATTATTATTTGGATGGATATAATAATGATGTGTATTTGATGTAAATAATAAATATTGCATGATAAGGATTCTGTATATATGATATACCATCGAAATTATATATTATTTTAATATCAAAAGAATGATATTTTCGCTCGTGTGTACGTACGGATTACTGTCTCCATGACGTGATGAGATTCATTTCCAAGTTCACCATTCATCGATGATTATAAAAGTATATATTACTAATAAGTATGTAATATATGACATAATAATGCTACTGGATATATATATATATTTATATATATATATATATGTATTTATGTAGTTACATATATCTTATTCACTTACTTCTTTTCAATACTATAAGAAAACGGAAACAACGTTTATGCATACGTGCGGACTACCGTCTCCAAAAACTGTGTTTTCCATTTCATATATATGTCTATTATACATATTTATATTCTAAATATATATGATATATAAATCATGTTTTATATCCTAAAAGTATTTAAATCATGATCTAAGGGATACAATCAAGAGTAAGAAGTTAAAACAGGTACGATAAATAAAGCGATTATTACCCAAAATATTAATATAACATGGAAATTATTATTAAATCGGTAGTGTAAAGTAATAAATGAATAATGTATGATATCATAAATATTAATATGGTTCTGGTATAATTTAATAACATACTATAGTCTTCATACAAGAGGTTAACCGTACCCTCGACTAAAGGAAAGTGCAAGGTAAGGGGTTTTCAACTCACACTTTATTCCCATGAGATTCATACAATAGTTCCACTATTACATTTTGTGTGGTGTATGTACTGAACATAATAGTATTGTTTGTGTAATAAAATTTAATTTATGTGTATTTACATATTCATTGTATGATTGTTCTTTCATGGGGTGTATGATTCGTAATTTAACATATTCGTAAGGGTTGATTCCTCAATCTGATTATTATCCGAGATTGTTTATGTGAAAGTATTTACTGTGACATTATTATCATCGTTGTCCATTTTTCAAAAAAATAATTTCAAAATTAATATTTTAAGGATTTATGAAAGGTAAGCTTTATCAAGATCATAATTTTAAATGTTTTAAATATTTATCTTTCTAAATCTTTTTAATTAATGTCCATGTATTCAACATTATTTTAATGATTTATTTATATGGACATGAATGTGTTGAAATGATAATTATTTTCAAATGTTTCAAAGTGGTATGGGAAACCTTGATTAAAAATATATATTTTAAATTACTTACTTTATAAATGTGTGACTTTAAAATTATTTTACAAAATTTTATTTCTCTCAATATGTTTTACTCGTCATTTTCAATTATGTCTGCATCCTTAAATGTATATTATTTTTTATAGAGGTTTATTTATTATAATACAATCTTCCATATTGTATTTAATGAGTTATGATATGTTTTATTGTGGATGTTCTATTTTTATACCATTCATTGTTTATGGTTAAAGTATTGAAATTTCGTATTCCATTTCTAATACGAATGTTTATGTTATGTTTCAACCTTTTCAGATGAGGAATGTATTGGACATAGTAAGTGAAAGGTGGAGCCTGATATAGATCCTCGATGCATCGGTATGTCTCATGAGACAACTAGACATGGAATTGGCCAAGGCCCTTCCCCAATTTGATATATGGTTTTGGCTGAGGCCTTAATCATTTTTAGACGTCTTGGCCGAGGCCTTAAATTTTTTTTTCAGAATGCCTGGTACTATACATTCCCTCATTATGGAAATAATATTGATGCTTCATGTGGTAATTCAACTAGTATAATACCCATGATTATGTTTTATTATGGAATTATTTGCTCAGCTCATATTCTTTCCATAAAAATATTCTTGTTTATTATTGGTAAAGGCATGTGGTTTCAATTATTCACCATGCTTAATATTTATTTCATTTTTCGTTGTATTAATTACCCCTAATGAGCGTTTGAGCTCACCCCATTCTTATGTTTCATATTACCTAGATTCCACGATGTGTATTATGAATGATATGCAGGGTTAAGATAAAGGGAACAGTGGAATTATCAAAGAACTATTTACGCTGTGTTTTATGATTGAAATTGTAATGTAATGTTAATGTATGTAATCTATTTTCCAGGACTGCAAAACTGATCAGTGCTTCGGGACTTAAATCCTTGTAATCAAGATAATGTATTAAAATAATGCACTAACTTTGGGTAACTGGGGTCAGGGCATTACAGTTTGTATGAGAGGAATTTTAGCAACAATCTTTGAAATAGATTTAGTTAAACTCTGATTAGAGAACATTACCCTAAGATATACATTGAGAATTAGTATACAAGAATATCCAAGAATTTTGGTATTGTAGAGATTTTGTGATTTTTCCAAGCAATACATCCCTGTCTGGATACGAGCAGGTAGTAGCGGCTCTGGAACATATGTACCTAGGTGTAAAACCCAAAAACACCGCTTTGAGCTGGACTCGAACGGGAACTAGTGCACGACAATGGGCCTTGATACACTCTTGGTTACGACACTCCCGGGGGGATGTGATTATGATAATTCACATTTTCATTACAATCCATTATGAAATTTTTAGGGGTAAATACTTTCTCAAATAATAAATTTTATGATTATAGATTATATGCATATTCTTTTAAATTTACGAAAGGTATTTTACATGTTTTCAATTATGCATTGCGATTCATAAACTAACCTAGTCTATGCCATTATTTAGAAATGGTGCCCAGTAAAAGGAATGAGAACTCCAGCAGTATGTATGATCAAAAGAGTAAGAAGGGTCATATCATTCATTGTATTAAGACAACATTTAGAATGGAAATATTCTACCATTTATTCTCAACATATGAATAAATAATATCATGTGTTAATAAGATATGTAAAGAGTTCACTGAGTCCTACGCTTTGAAGGGAAGAAAGAGAAGAAAAGGATGGAAGAGAGAATGATGGATAAAGGGAAGAGGGAAAAGAAGAATTTTTCAATATCTGATAACTGTGGAAAGAATCACCATGGTAAATGCATGAAGGGAATGGATGTTTGTTATAAGTGTGGAGAAAAAGGAAACCAAGTACGTGATTTCATGGGAAAAAAGAAATTTCAAATGTGCAATGCTTCATCTAAAAGGAGTTGGGACACTACATGAATCAATGTCACAGTCATCAGATTATACTTTAATTGATTCTAGTGGATAATAATCAAGTTATGATACAACCTCATGGAAGAGGAATGACTAGTGTTCTTGTGTTGATAGTATAGAATTATTTAATTTGAGTGTTGTATCAACAATATAGTTGTAATATGAATTGTGGAGATAAATAAGTATTGTACTGCAGTACTATTTTATTAAGGATTTGAGATTATATGGTTCTAAGAAAAGTGACTTAATAATAAGATACGTTTTTTGGAAAATACATGGTTGAAGGAAAGGTAATACATAATATGGTCTTGATAATGAGGTAGTGATATTGGAATAAGAGATAGCTGATTTGGATAAATTACATTGGATATTCTTGACATCCTTGGAACTGGTTAATAGTTTGTTTATTTCATCATTGTTAGAATATTAAAAAAATATGGATATAAGGTATATATCTAGTTTCTATAAAGAATAAGGGAGCATGAATATAATAAATTAGGTTTTATTGTAATTCAGGGTGTTACCATGTTTTAATGGAATACATGATGAAGGTGTTTAAATGTTATTACTTGGAAAAAAGGATCTTCATTGTGTTTAACTTCCTTATAAATTTTGGAATGAGAGTTTGGATATATGTATTTTTGATAAGTCTAATGGTCTAAATGGATCAATATAGAAATTGGATACTATTGTTAAGGTTATTTTTGTATTGTTATAAAAAGGACAACCTAGAGGTCGGGTGACAACTAGTCGCGTCCGGCAAGGCCGTGAGACTTGAACGTGCAACCGAAGGGTGACAAGGGTGTATCAAAAACCACTATCCCACATGAATTCCTGGATTGAATAATGTAGTTTTTTAAAAGGTCTGGTATATGAATTATAAATTCATTTATTTGGAACCCTATAGGATTCGGATAAATAGAATATTTTTTTGAAATATTTTGGAGTGAAAATTGAGCTTGTGGCAGGAATTAGTTAATGGATGTACCTCTACTTGTCAAGTATATATATATATATATATATGTGTGTGTTCCCTCTTATTAAGACTAAATTTTATTAACCCAATTTACGATTTGGGTTTTTCCCACAAAGGTATTTTCTATTTTCAACCTTTTATTTTCGATGAACAATTTCAAATTGCGAGGACACAATTTATTGAAGGAGTGAAGAATTTAACACCCCAAGATTTCATAGTATATTATTTATTCAATGTAATTCAATAACTTCCACTACACGAAACACTAATTTCAAGCACACCATGACTTACCAAACTAGTCGCTCAAAAGTGGTTATTAATAATATTAACTGAATTTTGAACTTTATATAATCTTTATAATTTTAGAATCCATATTATGAGTTTTTTAAACATAATATATAAACAATTACAATTTTTTCAGATAAAAGAAGTATTTTTCAAAAAATGCAATTTTACCACCTTTTAATGGAGAACCCATTTAAATCCAATATTTTAAACATTTATATATTCAATATGACATAAAAACATCTTAATTAGATTCAGGACATAAGAATTTAGTTTTAATAAATATTTCGTGTTTTTCTGATTACTTTCATATTTGGGTGAATAGTGAAAAGTGCTATATTTTAAATGAAAACAACTTTTTTAATCAAAATAATTTATAGTGTTAAATTATACATTTTAATGGTTCGAAAGTAAAAATAAAGTATATTTTTTCCATTTAATACAATGGTGGTTATTTTAAGTAATTTTACTTCAAAATTGGATATAAACAAGTCTCAAACATTTGCTAGTTATTATTGCTTAAAAATACGCCTTTTGGTTTTGAGAATGGGAATTAACTTTAAATTAATAAATTCAATTTTTATGTTTTGAGTTTTGTAATATAGACTTAATTATGAAATTCGGAATATAAATATTATCTTAGGGTGAATTTTTGGTATTTTTCTGAAAACATTGAATTTTTTATAAATAGTGAAAAACATTGAGTTATAGTTTAAAACAAAATTTTTATTCAAATAATTATTTATTTTATTTATATTTATTTTAGGTCAAAATAGATAAATAATACTTATATATATTCAATATAATTCATTAGAGTCATTTTATAATAATTTTAGATATATAAAATGTTTATTGAACTTTTCACCGTCTTTTACCCACCTCCTAGAAAAATTTATAAATTTACATAAAACTTAATTTTACCAATTTTGTGAGTTGAATTTCAAAAATCAGAGAGACATGGTAGATATCAAGGAGTAAAATGTGGTTCAATAAGATAAAAATAATTTTTGTTGAATAGTAACTTTTACTTTTATTTACCAGGGTTAAAAGTAAATAGGGTAATTAAGGGTAAAAGAGATATTATTGTTATCAAAAAACATGTTCTGATTCTATTGGATAAGTGTAATTAGACCAAAAACAACCTTAGGAATAAAATATTACCTTTTTGGTCCACATGGATTAGATTAAGACATTTATTATTATTTAATCAAAGAAGAGTTAAAAGAGTTAAAATCAAAGTATAGTAACTAAAACATTTTTAATATAGGGTTATAAATAAGAAAAATTAGAATATAAATATTCGTTAGAAATATATAAAGATTTCCTACATAATGGTATTTTATTTATAATTTTTAGATATTAAATAATTAAATTTATCAATGACACAGTGATAATTCAGTAGTTACCTTATTAATGAAAGAATCGAATAATTGTAATAAATATTAAAATAAATATAATTTCAAAGTTTTTATGACATCCACAAATATTCTAGGTGAATATGACATGATAGAGATGATTCAATGTATCTTGTTATAAGTAATCAAGTTGTGATTACTTCCACAAAAACAAAATACCAAATAGTGTCAAAATTGACATAAATTAATATTTAAAACAAATACTATATTATTGGTTGATATAATATTCTTAAAAATGTAAGGTTCAGCCAAAGGGATTAAATAATATTATATATTTCAATATTTAACCACTTTAGGTTCTCTTGGATGTCTATAATATGTTTATTAACCATATAGAGTAAGAATACAAGAAGACACAGTAAAAGTTAAACTATTTAACTAAGAGTTGAATCTAAAAGATAATGTTAAAATGATGAACTGAACCTGTCTAAAACCTATTTGCTGAAAGTATGTCAACCCATAACCATCTTACTCTCAAAATAAATTAATTTGGAGCCATTATAAACCGAATATTATTGTATAATATATTAATACTTTAATCTTTTCCTAAAGTGGCCCTCACCCCTCTTATAAAAGGGCACACCCCTTCACTCTAATTCACACCTAATTATCCATTTGGCTCGGCCAAACCCTACCCAAATACCCTGTAAACTATACTACCTTCTACCTAGAGGGCTTATTTTGATCATAAATCCAAACTATGGAGCACTTTTGATCAAATCAAAAAGGTGAACCCGAAGAAGTGGTAATGATTTCACCACCCTATTTCAAGTTACATTAATCTTCCACATCCTTATTCTTTGTTTTATCCATTCTAAAAAATAACTATAGTATCATATATATAATTTGATGTTATTATAATTATGGTACAACTAAATTCATCATTCTATCCACCCTATGAATGACATGTCCCCATACGTCTGTACGAACGTCTTACCGTCTCCACGTTATTGTGTAATTGTTATTCAATACATTATTATTTGGATGGATATAATAACGATGTGTCATTGATGTAAATAATAAATATAACAAGATAATTATTCTGTATATATTATATACCATCCAAATTATATATTATTTTAATATCAATAGAATGATATTTTCTCTCGTGTGTACGTAAGGATTACCGTCTCCATGACACGATGAGATTCATTTCCATGTTCACCATTAATCGATGATTATAAAAATATATATTATTAATAATTATGTAATATATGACATAATAATGATACTGGAAATATATATATATTTATATATATAAGTATTTACGTACTTACATATATCTTATTCACTTACTTCCGTTCAATATTATATAAAAATGGAAACAACGTTTATGCATACGTGAGGACTACTGTCTCCATAAAACTTGTTTTCAATTTCATATATATGTCTATTATACATATTTATATTCTAAATATATATGATATATAAATCATGTTTTATATTCTAGAAGTATTTAAATCATGATCTATGTGATACAATCAAGAGTAATAAGTTAAAACACGTATGATAAAGAAAGTGATTATTAACCAAAATATTAATATAACATCGAAATTATTTCTAAATAGGTAGTTTAAAGTCACATATGAATAATTTATGATATCATAAACAGTAATATGGTTTGGTTATAATTTAATAACATACTATAGTCTTCATATAGGAGGTCAAACGTACCCTCTACTAAATGAAAGTGCAAGGTAAGGGGTTTTCATCTCACTCCTTATTCCCATGAGATTCGTACCATATTTCCACTATTACCTTTTGTGTGGTGTATGTACTGACCATAATTGTATTATTTTTGTAATAAACATTATTTTCGGTGTATATACATATTCATTGTATGATACTTATTTCATGGGTTGTATGTTTGGTAAGTTACCAATTTGGTAAAGGTTAATTCCTCAATCTCATTATTATCCAAGATTGTTTATGTGAATATATTTACTGGGAAATTTTTATCCTCCATGTCCATTTTTCATAAAAATGATTTCAAAATGAATATTTTAAGGATTTATGAAAGGTACTATTTATCAAGATCATAATTTTAAATGTTTTAATGATTTATCATTCTAAATCATTTTAATAAATGTCCATGATCACAAAATTATTTTAAGGATTTATTTATATAGACATGAATGTGTTGAAATGATAATAATTTTAAAAAATTTCAATGTGGTATGGGACACTTTGATTCAAAAATTTCTTTTAAATTACTTATTTTATAAATGTGTGACTTTTAAATGAATTTACAAAAGGTTATTTCTCTTAAAAAAAATTACTCGTAATTTTCAACTATGTCGGCATCCTTTACTGGATATTATTTTTTATTGAGGTTGATTTATTATAATACAATATTCCATATTTTATTGAATGAGTTATGATATGTTTGACTGTGGATGTTATATTTTTATACCATTCATGGTTTATGGATAAAGTATTGGAATTTCGTATGCTAGTTATAATACGAAAGTTTATGTTAGGTTTCAACCATTTCATATGAGGAATGTATTGGACATAGTAATTTATGGGTGGAGCCCTCTATAGCTCATTGATGCATTGGTTGGACTTATGAGACAACTAGACGTGGAATTGGCCAAGGCCCTTTGCCAATTTGATATATAGTTTTGGCCGAGGCCTTAATAATTTTTAGACATGTTGGCCAAGGGCTTGACAAAATGTTTCGGAATGTCCGGTGTTATACATTCCCTCATTATAGAAATAATATTGATGGTTCATGTGGTCATTCGACTAGTAGAATACCCATGATTAGGTTTTATTATGGAATTATTTACACAACTCATCTTCTTGCCATAAAAGTATTCATGTTTATTATTGGTAATGGCATGTGGTTTCAATAATTCTCCATTCTTAATATTTATGTCATTTTCCATTATATTACTTACCCTTACTGAGCGTTCCAGCTCAACCCTTTCATATGTTTCATTTCCCCATGATTCCAAGAAGTCTAATATGAATGATATGTAGGGTTATGCTAAAGGGAATAATGGAATTCTCAAATAACTATTTAGGCTGTGTTTTATGTTTGAAATTGTAATGTAATGTTAATGTATGTAATATATTTTCCAAGACTGCTAAACTGATCCATCCTTTCGGAATTGATTCCTTGTAATCATGCCACAATATTAAAATAATGCACCGACTCTGGGTAACTGGGGTTGGGGCATTACACCCGTCGTAGGGCAGAAATCTTGATTTCAGTCGGCCGAGAGTTGTCCATATATTATGGCGGATGTTGTGCACACATTATTCTGATAGCTCTCTGGGTATGTTGAACTGGGAGGTGTCCGTGGGCCAAAAAATGACTGGTATATCATCCATGTCCAGTCGTTTCCTTAGGTGCAATATGTTGGGATACTGCTCTGCTAGTGATTCCTCTATCTGGTTATCCCTACCGAGACGCTCGCCGATAGGGTGGTCAAAGGAAGTGGGATCGGTAGGTATTGAATTGTCATGTGGGATATTCCATGGTGGTTCGGAATATGAACATGGCCCCAGAACATCTCCTGATTGAAGAAGGGTGTCATTAGCGATTTACTTGGAATCATACATGCTTGATCCTATCCTTCTGAGAGCCTCATCATATGAGAGATTTTCTGTGCTTAATTCGGTAGGGGAGGACCTTCCGGTCGATATGATATGTCATCACGGGGATGGACTTCACAATGAAGGCCTTAATGGCAAGGAATAACATTATTTCTTGACGCCTTACTGCATAGAGGACCTTTGTAGTGCATACCATGGAGGGGACATCCAAGGTGTGTCACAGCAAGGGGAGGACCTTCTGGATGCGTGACATTGTTACGGGGAGGGCCTTCACAACAACTGCCATCATGGTGAGGATGACCATCATGGTTTGACATTCGATGTGTATCCTGGGGAGGACATTCAAGACACACTGTGACAAGGGGAGGACCTTCTTGTTGGATGGGGCCACAACGGGGAGGACCTTCGCAATGGAAATTGTGGTGGCGAGAACTACCATCACAGCTGTTGTAATGGTGAGGACTACAATTACAACTGCCACAGGGAGAATATATATGGGGTACACCCTAGGGAGGGCCTTCAAAATTTACCACACCTAGGGGAGGTACTTCTCGTTGCATGAGGTCTCTACGGGGAGGACCTCTATTATCAGGAGGTGAGGACTACCACCGTGATATGATGACTGGCTGTGCGGAGTGTCATTTCAACGTGACCCCTGGGGAGGACCTTTAAGGTAGGCGACAACAAGGGGAGGGCCTTCTTGTCATGATGAGACGTCACTACAGGGAGGGCCTCTACAGTTGCGACTATGATAGTGAGGACTAATAACATAATCTGTGGTCCCACTGCATGGAGACTATTTGCAACTTATACCCCGGGGGAGGAACTTTAGGGTAGACCGCAACAAGTAGAGGGCCTTCTTGCTGCTCGATCTTCTGGTCAGGTGGAGGGTATCTATGACTCGAATCAAAAGAGGAGATCTTGTGATAGATAATTATATGCCCGTGGGGGGGGGGGGGAACGCGTGCTCTGGGGAGGACCATCAGAGCTGGCAGTAGTGAGATTGCGGGGAGGACCTTCGCATCTACTTCTACCACTCCCATAATATGGTAATGGGTGGCCAGGGTTCCAAGCCTTCAATATGCGCTTAGCGGCATTGGTAACCCCATCATCCAGCAGAGCAGAGTCAGGAACCCTCTCTTTATTTTCGGGCTACCATCGGCACGTTCGGGGCACTTTCTTGCGGGCAACGGGGACTGTATTCTATTGAAAATGACTTTAACCTTTGGGTCCCTGTTTAATTGGGTAACGTTATGTTTTCGGGATACACCGATGATCATATTGACTTTTAGCTGGATATATGCCTTCTCTGGAGCATCCACCATGATTGACGGGTGTCCCCCGTTTGGAACGACTGAAGAAGCTCGATCTGGTTTCCCTTGCGTCGCGGAATATAGATGGTGACCCTACTGGGTGGAAGTAGGGGTGCAGATCTGATCCAAGGCAGCTATCTCATCTCTTAGATGAGTCGCCTCAATTGGGTAGATGGGCTCACGGGCCCGAGCCCTTTCTTTTTCCGCTGATGTAATTACATACTGGAAAGTCTACAAGATATGATATGGGATCGATACCTGCTCCTCAATCATTGCCAAGAAATGCAGAGAGACATATTTGGCTGGAATGGGTATGAAGTCTCATTCCGGTATCGGAGTAGCAATATCCTCCTCCGGTCCTCCAGTGGTCAGTGGGTAGTGACAATTCTCTTGTGTCGGGGCAGATGAACTAAACTGCCCCTGGGCTTGGATATGCCAGTTTATCTCTCATTTTTCCTCCACATCGAGATGGCATACTTTTCTTGTATCAGTAGGGAGGTGGCCCTGCATATGTTGCTTTCCCACCGTATCGAGTCGGTGGCATTTATTGGCGGGGAGACGTTCTCCCCTTTGAGTTTCCGTCAGATATGGGTGGTGGTATTTGTTGATCTCCACCATATAGGGATTGTTGGTGTTAAGAGCATCTGCTAGGAGCTGGTCCTGCAGGCGCTGGGTCGCTGCCACGTCGGGTTGGTGGGATGCACGACCCTGGGCAGGGAGAGGTGCCTGCCTGGTATGTGTCGTCCTATTTGAGCGATGGGTTTGATGGAGCCCAGTGGGGATGCACACCAGCTCGTATGATGCCACCATGTCCGGATAGAGGGCTTGCATGTCTGGATGGCGGGATTTGGAGGAGTGAACATGTTTATTTTCTTGATCATGATGCGTATTCATGACTGGGCAGCAGAGATCCTCTTCAGGGACAAGGGTTATTACCGGTCCCCGGTTGTATGTTTTCCTCCATCATCGGGCGGTCCGAGGGGCCAGAGCTCAGGGAGGGTGGGCCTGCATACTCATAGCTACATCCTCCTCAGCGTGAGGATGTTGAGTCGC
Organism: Viscum album; assembly: GCA_963277665.1. Lineage (NCBI taxonomy): Eukaryota > Viridiplantae > Streptophyta > Magnoliopsida > Santalales > Viscaceae > Viscum > Viscum album. The sequence continues at coordinate 1,345,942,930 of OY728147.1, forward strand.
GGCGTGACCGGGATGACGTCTTCTGGCGGGGGCCTTGGAGCAGTACCCTCATTCAGTGGGACTGAAGTCCTCTACATCGACATCATCCACCTATCTAAGATAAGGGAGGTACGCATTGTCTCCTTCTTGTTATAGACTTAAAAAACGGTTTTAGATAGAAACAAGAGCTATCTGGATATGACTTTGCGGCCGCTGCTGGGCAGGCGACTAGCGAGTCCTGGCAGATTGGAGGGCGTGTATGGCTGCCTCCACTGTCGGTAGAGTACCATTCATGTGGTACTGTCGGATCAGCGCATCCAAGACCCAGCATTGAAGACGCTGGGTAAGTGACGGGGTCCTCTGTTGGTGAGGATGTCTGGTCTTTGTGTAGTTGGAAGCGCACACTTGTGATTTTCTTCATGACTCCATTGGATCGAAGGGAGTTCTGAATGGTACCTGTAGAATATTTTAAAAAATACAAACAGAAAACCCATCAAAGTAGTATATCATGACCCCTTGCATAATTAACGACCTTTCATGGCCCTCCTTGTGTGTATAAAGCGGGAACAGGGTGTGATTAGGTTAAATATGTCATGCTTGGTTAAATATTCATGTCAGGTTCACCATTTTTTATCTCGCAGCGCAAGATGGGGTCGTGGGGGAGAAATGTGCACTAACTGACGGTTGATTAGAGAAGGTTGGGTTCTACTTAATCACTCATATCAGATGCACCATTTTCCACCTCGAAATGCCCAATGGATCGATATCCATTAATACGTCGACCTGCTTTTCAAAGGCAGTCGTTCATTGGGTGGTTTGACTAGCAACGCTTAATAACTCACATTGGTCTAGAGGATGGGAATTCGGGCTCATCACACCATTTTGGGGGGAATTATTGCCTGTTCCGGGACTCTGTTATTGATTTAAGATATTTTCATATGTTCGCGAATCTTTGTTTTATACCCAAGCATAGTATCCATGGATTACTCCTAGTTGGAAATGGTCCACTAGACGCAGGGGTTTCGAATCATTTATGATCGAGGTTTACCATCCCTCGTTGTATTAATGACCCTGAGGAGTCTAGAATCCTTGAGGAGGAACTAGGAGTGGTGCGGTGAACCGAGATGAAGATAGTCGGATCAACCGGTTGTTGGGCTTGAACCTCAGGGAGGCTTCCTACGTACCCTGCCTAGGAGACAGAGATCGAAGTCCACGTAGTTCGAATTATCTTGGGGATTACACTATGAGGAGGCCCATAGTAAAGGATTGGGTCTTACACTCTAAGGAAGCCCATAGTAACGGACTGGGGATTACACTCTGAGGATGCCCATAGTAATGGACTGGGGCTTTCACTCTGAGAAGGCCCATAGTAATGTATTGGGTATTACACTCTGAGGAGGCCCATAAATTTGGGGCTTACTCTGAGGTGGATGCCCATGAGAGGATGTCATGGTCGATACATACTCTAAGCCCACACGAGTCATGCTCGGTGTTAGAAATAACAGGCAGCAGGGACCAGACGATCACATCATGAAAGGTGCGTTCGTGGGATGTGGAGTGGGGCTTGTGCATAGAGACGACCCATAATGTCGGGGCTTTCTCGGAGTTGGATGCCCAGGGAGACAAAGTACATAGGAAGAGGGACTTGGCCCCTAATAAGGACAGAGCAGCACCCTTCCCCAATACACCCTTCCTTGGGCATGGCCGTGGGGAAGTATGAAGGAGCATGGGGGTTTCCTTATGATGGGTATCACGCCACTCTCCAATGAGAGGAGAAGCGCCCCAGTCCTAACAAGTGGAGTGGCATAAAGGGGGCTCCTGAGCTCGGACTCCGCATTACCATGGGAATTTGAACCCATGAATGCTCTAGGAATCCTCCCAAAGGGGCAGAACAACCCCTTCTCCCCTACATACAGTGGGTATATGAACTGAAAACGGCGCGCTGATGCACCTGAAAGTTACATCACACGGGTCTAGTATCTCTGGTGGAGGCCGCAGCTCGGGGCCGATGAATGAGCCAATGGGGGAGCTGCGGAGGATCAGGCCATATTGGGATGATTTTATCTAGCTCGTGGAATGGGAACTCCGAAGTATTTGGGGGTCCACACATGTGTATGAGTGGTGGCTCCCTTCGCGTAGGGAGATGCTACGCGGTAGTAGAGGCCATCCGCGAACTGGGGTTGTCCACGACTTGATGGGAATCCTGCAAACCAGGGGGGTTCAGCACTTCTGGTTCGGCCTGCTTACCAGGCTGGTACATAGAGGGATCCACGCATGCAGCGGCGGCCGAGGGCAGCACTGGATGGGGGTTCATCGGTTGGGGCTTCTCCCACATAGGAGGGTGCTACATGGTGTGAAAGATCAGAAGAGGGGCATAAAATCCCTGTTCTGTGGGGAGTGCATCCGTAGAGGGGCCATGGTTTGCGGTCTTCTTTTCATTGTCATTTTAAGTTTGTAGTTCACCAAGTTATTATGCGTTTTCTATTCCTTATTAATTGGCTTCGATCTTTATACCTCTTCTGGTTCGCGTACTGGAACGTCGCAGTTTGCAAAATGCTATGCTCTTTCCTTTGAAATTCTTCCACCTGAATATGGTCGATCTCCCTGAATCCGCCTTTCTCTTTCCCATCAGTCTCATTTTATACAGTGGGGAAAGAGATGTATCTGTGGTCATGTGACACCTTTGCGGAGGCCCATTTGTGAAAACCCAGTTTACGGATGACTTAGTCAATCCGCAAGTTGCGGGGGGCATTGAAGCCCCCCCCCCCCTGAACCAAATGCGCTCGGGGAGTGCGTCGTGGCCGTGCAGGGTTCTGCCTCCATTCTACGACCGACAGCGGATGCGGTTCGGGCCGGTCGACGCGGTTCGCGGCAGGGGCGGTTCGTGACGGTGGTCCGGTATAGTGCCTATCTAGCTTCGCTCCCGCGGAGGATCCCCACCTCCATTCCACGAATGATAGCAGCTCGCGGAGGGGGCGCTTCACGGAACCGTCCACGTAGCATTTTTATGTGACTGGTATGCAGACCGGTTCTTCTTGGGCCATCCTCTGAGTATGTCCCAACCTTTCCCAATTCGTTTTTGGGGGGAAATTGGGTGGAATCTCTCTTAGATTAAAGGGGATTCTGATTATCCTTTTAGGATTTTTCAGGACCCTACAGTGGGTACTACTTTGTATGGAATATTTACGTCATCAACATGATTTTATTTGACATTATAAAACAAAATTGACTAGTTATTTCCCTAGAAAACCCATAGTTAATGATATCGCAGGAGGGTGACGTTTACATCACTAGAGGTCATTTGGAACATGCGTAAGGGAGAATGTGATGTTCGTCAGATTATTGCTAGACCCAAGCAGTAGTTCCCAGGTAATGTGATAGATCAGATCACCATCAATATCTTGGATTACTAGTGGTTACCACCCACTTTTTCCCCTTTTGTAGTGGATCACTTTATGTATGTGACACCTCAAAACTTATCTGGTTTACATCCAGTGTGATAGGTATAATTCACCAACTATCTAGTGTAAAGAGAATCACCAGTGACCATTCCTCCTTATTGGATGGAACCTATGGAGCTTCTGGAGCTCAACAAGTAGTTTGATGATCTAGATGCTGAAGGATTAAAATAAACTAGTACTTCTCCTTAGGGTTCACCAGTCCTTTTTTTCCACGAATGTAGATGGTACCCTCAATATTTTAATGAATTACCATTGATTGATCCAGTCCATGGTAATGAATTGTTATTCATTTCATAGAATAGATTACCTCTTCAATCAGATCCAAGGAGAGTGAGGTTATTTTACAATAGATTTGAGGTCAGTTCATCATCAGGTTTTTTTTAGGTCATTAGACATGCATAAAACCACTTTTATGAGTTTTTATTTTCAATAAAAGTACCTAGTAATGTTATACAATCTCATGAACACACATGTTATCATCATGAATCTAATGTATCAAAATTTACACATATACATGGAATAATTTTTTGTAATGTTTTAAATGATATCATAGTATATTCACGGAATAGAAACGACCATTGAAAAGGTCATGATATCATTCTAAATAAAATAAAAGAACATCATTTCTATGATATGATCCGTAAATGGTAGTTTTTGATAATGAAAGTCTGCTTCATGGGTCACATTATTTCAGAGTCAAAAGTTTTAGTTGGCCCACATAAAGTGGGATCAATAATTTTCAGGGAGATTCCTAAGAACATATTTACAATTTAGAGTTTCTTGGGGATGAAAAAATATTATAGATGATTCATCCAAGATTTATCATGCCTTATAGTTCATATTATGGGATTGAAAAACAAGGGTGTGAAATTAGTATATTCTGGATCTTTTGAAGTATCCTTTTTGGAGTTGAAGTGAATATTGACTTCAGTGATGAAACTAATTCATTCAGAAAGAGTAAGAACTGTTACTATTTATTACGACACATCAGATATTGAGCTTGGATATGTTCTAATGAAGGATAATCAAATCACTGCATGTTATACTTGTAAGTTGGGGCCTCATGAGTGGAATTACCCAACACACAACCCTAAGACAGTTGTTTTAGATCATGATCTATGTTGATAGAGACATTGTCTAATTGGAGATAATTTTGTGGTATTAAATGATCACAAAAGCCTCAAGTAAATATTTAAATATTCATACCTAAATATCAAACAATTCAGATGGGTTTAGTATTGCATGTCTATTGATTTCAGGATATCCTACATGCTTGGTAAAGGAAACACAGTGGGCGATGCATTGTGCCAAAGTACATAGAAATATGAATTTTAGCAATCCATTGGTCAATGGTATCACATTGAAATATTCTTAAAGATTCATGTTGAGTTTTAAGAGGATCAAGGTTATACTATCCTCACAACCATAACATTGACCTATACTCTTTTAGAATGTGTAAGAATGAGGCAATTATCTAATCCTGAAATCCTTATCATAATGGAATGTGTCTTGGATGATGATACATCTTCATGTTATAATGTAGATGGGGATGAAATATTACTATTACATGGCCATGGATGAGTCCTCACAAACATCAGAGAGGTGGTGAAGCAAGAATTACATGCCTTATTTGGGCGGTTCACCCCGGTGTCACCAAAATATATTAAGATCTACAATGCCAATATTGGTGGCCTAGTATGAAATGTGTGATTTCTGGATTTATCAATTTTTTTTTCACAATTCATTAGGTAATGGCATAACATTAAGGTCTCGTAGGGATTTTACCATCATTTTCCTTTCCTAAGTGGAAATTAGATGATGTTTCGATGTATTTTGTGACGTGTTTACCTAGATAAAATAATGGAAAATATATAGTGTGGGGTTTCATTGATATTTTATAATGGTATCACACTTATTATATGTATGAGAAAATTTCATAGAATATGAGATAAGAATTTTGTATGTAAGGGATATTGTACGTCTTCCAATAGCTCCTCATTCTAAGAAAACTATTTTTCTATATATACACACAATTTTATCTCAATAAATTAAATATAAAAATTTGAATAATGTTTTTAATATAATTATTATATTATATATTCAATCATTATTTTTATACTCATCCAAAATATTTTATCGGTATTAGATAATAATAAATCTAATTTTATTAATAAAATATCTATTTTTCAAATAGGTAATTTTACCACCTTGTAATGGTGAACCCATTTTAATTATGATTTTTGAATATTTTATAATTTTTATTTGAAAAAATAAAATTAATATTTTGTATTGGGAAATTAATATTTACATTGGGTTAATTTTTGGTATATTTTGGGGATATTTTATTTTTTTATGAATAGTGAAAAACACTGAATTTTAATTCAAAATAGATTTTATTCTAATTTATTAATATAATTAATTTATATTTTTGTTTGGTTTTAAAGATTAATTAGATAAATATTACATAAATAAATTTAATTTAGTTCCTTGGTATCAATTTAAAATTGAAATTGGATATACATATTTTTTTAATCATTTTAACTTTTTTACTTCAAATAACAATTTTACCTTTCTATTCACAGGATTGAATTAAAATAATATTTGATTAATATATTGTTATAATTTGGAAAAATGTATTTTATATTTTGAATGATAATAATTTATAATTTATAATATTTTAAACTTTTTTGACCAAAAGTATTAGTGAAATTGATTAAAACTAATTACAACAATTGAGGAAATCCTTATCCTAACAATAGACAAAACCTAAAAATTCATGGCCAAAATTACCAATAAACTTTTCAAAAAACCATTTAATTGCCATATATCAACCATATAATCACTTCTATTAAATTTAGAAAATTATTGAAGCCACATCACTTGGGAAAAACATGGGTGGAATTACCCTTCGAAAAATTTACAAGAATGCTATTCCTCCTCCACTATAAAAAAGAGACTCACCCCTCCCACTTAATCACAGCTGTCAAGCCCTTCTGATCTCCCAAAATATGGTAAAATAAGATCCAAAAATCAATAAATTTATCTTATAATCCTTCTTTTTAGCATAAATCAACCAAGTAATCCCTTGGGTGCAAACCAAGTTGAGTGGCCCAACGAATTAGCATCCTTCCTCAAGATCCTTTGTTTTATTTTCATTAACCACCCCCATTAACTCTTCTTATTCCATGAATATATAATAACGTCCGTATCGTAAATATATTGAAATCTTTTTCTTATACTATTTTATCCTACAATTACAGAATCATCCATGTAATAGGTGACGAACTTACAGTTCTTGTGTACGACGAACAAACACCTCACAAAATGATGTTGTTCATTTTTTCATTTAACACCTATGATGATTAGGAATTATGATGGAAAATATATTTTTATATAATATATATATATATATATTATTTTTTATTTATATATTTTTGTAGAATTATTATATAAATAATACCTTAATACTTTCTATTTTGTGTAAATATGAAAACTTCATTTGTGGATGTGTGGACTACCGCCACCTCAAAGAGATGTGATTCATTCACACACTACATGGAATGTATTAAGGATGGTTTTAATTAAAACATAATATATATGAGATAATAATTCTAATATAATTATATTATATATATATATATATTATGTCATTTACATTATTTATTTCAATACTACAATAATAGGGAAACAACATTACATGTACGTTCAACCCACCGTCTCCACAAAGGATGTATTCCATTTCATATTTCTATATTTTTTAAATTATTATAAATACATATATAATGAATATATATGATATTTATATCTTTCATTAAATCTGGTAATAATTATATCATGATATAAGTAATATTATCATGAAAAACAAGCCCAAACATATACGAAAAACGAATCATATATTAACTGAAATGTAACATTAACATGGAGCTGTTAATAAACTGGAAATATGAAGTAAAAATAGGTATAATATTTAATCATATGGTTACTTGGTATATTTATAATAAACTTATAGTTTTTATACAGCATATTTTATCTAGTATGAAGAAAGTCAGGACTTAAGGTAAGAGAATTATGTCTCACTTCTAATATATGTGAGATATATTGCATATTCAAAACTCATTAAATTTGGGTGTTGTATATAATACCCAAGAAATTATTCTATGGTCATTATAATTAAATTTATGGGTATCCCCATATCTATTTAAGGATATTTATTTCATTGAGATTATGTTTTAAAAGTTACCATATATGTAAAGTGATTTTTGTCCCATGTGGCTTTCTTAGAGATACATGTCGTGTTATACACCTATAATTTTTTATGGGGTGTATATACAACACTTTGTCATGATATATAAAGAATATAATTCCTTCATGATATTTTGAGCCTATTTTAATTTTATTCTCTCATGTATAATATGATTCAAATCTATGAATGTGGTAATAATTTATCGATACAATATCATCCTTTATCAAAATTATTAATGGTTATGCTTCCATTGACGAAATTTTATGATCCATATCTCTAGAAAACTAATTAATTTTATTATAATATAGTTATTAATTATATCTTCATGTATTGGTACCATTTTCCCACTCTTTTTTCTTTAATATAATTATGAAAGTGTTTTTAATAAAATCTGACATTATATCTCTCTTTAGTCAGAAATTTGTGTAATTTCAAAACCATGTTTTATAAAAAAGGTTTTTCAAATAACCTTTATTCTTTAAAAGTGTTTAAAAAATATTCAAGACACTATTATATGTATTCATGGGAAAAAAATTTCAGAATACATTGAATATCCTTTTATATGTTTTCTAGAAAAGAGTTTCTGAAATGATTCCAAGCCTTCTTTTTATGTTTTCAAATTATTTTCAATGAAAATGTTTTTCAAAATGTATTCAACATTTATTTATGATTTTTGATTATTTCTTCAGAGAAAAATATTTCAGAATATTTTCAATATTCCATTATACGTTCTAAAATATATTTTTCATGAAAAAGGTTTTTAAAATTATTTATGTTTTAAAAAAAATATTTAAAGAAGAAAAGATATTTTCCTCATGAAATGTGTTAAATGTAATTGTAAAGTGTTATTTATAGGATAATTATTTTCAAATGGAATTATAAAAATGATTTCAATTATAATATATTTTCATTAAAAAATGATTCGTGTGATCTTAAAAAATAATTCTCCATCTAAGATGACATACTTTTTTATAGTTTATGCTTTATTGGGGGATATTATCCAAGTATACCATTCATATTCTATCTCTAAATGGATTATGTATTAATGGAATAATTTTTTTGAAACTAATTTATCATTCATCAGATATATTCATATGAAACCCACTTATTTCATGAGTTATGATTTGATGAAATGATTATGAAACTGGTTTTTCTTTAAAGGTAAAGATACAATTACATGTTCATAACACCAATTTCATTTCGTGATTTATGATATGATTGTATATGATTTAATGGATCATGAATGTATGATGTCATTATGGGATAGGTGGGACCTATATTACCCTCCAATTAATTGGGTAATATTTATATCTCTTCAATATGACCATTCTAGAATGATGAGTGAACTTGGTTTTGTGTGACAAGGGAAGAACGAGATGTAATCCCAGTTCAATAATACATGTTCTGAATGAAGAGTGAACATGGTTCATAAATACAGATCAAGAACACGAAGTGATCATGATTCTGTAATACAAATATGGAAAGGGAAATGAAATTAGTTCAGAAATAACAGACTAGAATGGGATGTGAACTCAGTTCTGTAATACATGCAAGAATGGGATTTGAATAGGATTCATTAATACAGGGATAAAACAGGGAGTGAACCAGATTCAGTAAAAGAATTTGTCCTCTAATATTTTCCTAGGATTGAACCTTGACTACTAAAATGGTCATTGGAGTGATACATGACTACTATAATGGTATGAGGAGTGAACCCATACTACAAAGATGGCATTGGAAGTGATGTCTTGACTAATATGGAAAAAAAAAATTATGATCATCTGTCTTCAAAATATTCAATGTGTTATTCATATGTAATGATTTCATGGATTTTTCTCATGATCCTGTTATGATTAATGTCTTATATGCCGCTGATATTTACTCCATGATTCATATTTATGATCTTTTATATGCATGGTATGATGTTTAAATGTTATTCTCTTGTTCTCATACCCTTATGATCATGTTATGTTTACATATCTTCTTTATTTACCCTCACAAATCATTTGAGCTCCCCATTTTTTTTAATTTCCATTTCCTAGGTTATGTTGAAATTTTTTTAGTATAATTATTAAAGGGGAAGATCATTGTTGTATACGTTTAAGATATATCACCATGTTAGATGATTTTGTTCTATGTTTCCCAAGAAAATATACTATTACGGTCCTCAAGAATGTATTTTAATAGTGTTATGAATATTCATCCAAAATGATGTAATATCCCTATATTTTTGGTCGGGGTCGCTATAGTTGGTTTTAAAGGAAAGGTTTATCCAACCATTGGAAACATGGAAAATAAATCCTTAGTGATATCCCTAGTTATATTTCCAAACGTATTACTAGGAATGTCTTTAAGGATAAGTCTTACAGTGAGTTAATGTATAGGGAAATGTACTGGAGTTTTGGTAAAGGATAGAATGAGTGGTTCCTGTAAATAAATCCATATATGGATTCTAAAAGTAGATGTGGCTATAGATTAGATGTAGATTTGGGTAATAATCCCTAAAACACTTTATTAAGGTAGAGTTGATAGGGAACATGTTCCCAACAATGGGCCTTACCACACACCCAGTTTGACACTCTCAGGGGATATGTTTTGGTAATTCAAAAAAACATTATGAACTGTAAAGAATGATCTAAATAGATTATATTTATTAATAACCTAGGATAAACATATGGTTTCATAAATTTAATAAGTAAGTGTCATTATGTTGACATCCTATAAGTAATTTTTCATTGTTATGTCGTTTTTTCTATGATAATTATTTCTCGCCCTATAATTTCCGGTTTTAGTCAACAATAGAAAATAAAAGTAACTACATTAACAATGAATTTTTCATATGTAGACAGTATGGGCATGATTAAAATAAATTTCCTAAGTGGAAATCCCATGAAGAGAATAATGAAGGTCCATGAGTATTGATTATGATGTAAAAGATAAGGAGATCAAAATGACATGTGAAATGTATGAGACGTTCTTCCTATATTATTTACATCAAATATAAAAAGCATGATTGGATTTCAGATGAGGAACCTTAAAAAGGATTCTTATTTAAAATTATAGATAAGGTTAATTATGGGACAAGATAATGAATCCAAAGTAATGGTTTAAGAATAATGTTGGATGATTGATGTGTATAGGTATAGGAATTAAAAAATTATGTTATATAAATTATTAATTATTTAAAACTCATTAAAAATTTTAAACAATATATTGAATGGTGTTAATTAACTAAGAAATTGATTTAATGGAATAGTGATATTTTGATTAAGGGAATCTAACCCTTAAACTATCCTTAAGGATGAGAAAATTGTGATTAGAATGAATAAAGAGATGATTGATATGGATAAAGTAAATTTTATAGTACCATTTACCCTAGAACTAAATTTTTATTTTTTGGTAATGTGTTTTATGTTCCCGTTGATGAAATTTAAAAATTATTATATTTCATGAATATAACATGTAATCATTATAATAAGAAAGAATGCATTTTTTTCAAATGGATTTATTGTAATTCGGGATATTATAATGTTTCAAAAGAATATACATGTTTAGAAAATGAAAACCAAGAGCTAAATAATTATATGGGGGTCAATGTTAATATTATTTTGTGACCTTATTACTAATTTTTTGGAATTTCATATTTCCGAATTGATATAAGATTAACCATTTATGGAATGTTTAAGTTGAACATTAGAGGATGTTTGTGAGATAAAAGTATTATCTCAACACTTGAGGATTTATGAAAATTTGATAACATGTTTTAACCAATTTTTTATTGTAACTGAACACATAGGGGATGAATTATCAAGGATCACATGATATTTTGGTGCTTATGGAATTTAAAATTACCCTTCCTTTTTAGAGAAAGAGGTGAAATAGAAATTGGTCAAGACATGACAAAAGGGGGAAATTTTACTTATAATGGGAATAAAATCAAGTAATTATATCTTCTCATGAAAAAAATATTCATATTTAGGAAAATGGTTCATAAAATAAATCATTTTCCTATTGTCATCATTTTTATGATATCAATAAACTCGTTCATGCTTCTTCACTTTATGATTTCTTATTATTAACTTTCTTTGGATCATGCTATTTATTATGAACATTAATATTTATCAATCTTTATGATTATTCATTTATTTCTTCCATGTCCATGTTTTTTCTTGCCATATATGTTCTCATATGTGTAAACCTAGTTATGTATTTCATTAGGTAACTATTAGGTTTACAACTTTCCCTATTTAGATGACATTTTAGTATTCATTTTTATGAAGTCGGTTTTTTTGAATGAAACATTCAAGTATTAATCCAATGATAACCCAGATTAATTTGGAGGGAGAAATTCATTTTAAAGGGGATAAAAGGTAAACATTCAGAGATATTTTGAATAATTTTTTTCAAATTAATATAATAACTTAATATTTTATATTTCACGAAACACTGAATATATCTTTCTTAAATATGAATTCCCTATGTTTCGTTTACATTATACAAAACAAAAACATAATATTATGCCACATACCTCGCATAGATTATCTTATGGTACATGAAACACTATATTTTTCTTGTATTTTACTAAATAATGAGTCCCTTTAATATCTTGTGTTACACCCAAGGATGGGTTTTACCAAACAACAATATACTATTAATATGATTATAAAAATATAATTATAGCTAACACCTAGCTTTTGTAATGTATGTTAAGTTTAACTAATCTATGAAAATATTATTTATATATATAAAAATGAATCATTTTTTATAATGTATTATAAGTGAATGTAATAACCATTTTAAAATAAAGTTTTTTATTTTCTTAAAAAAACATTTTTTATATACAAACACAATTTTATATAAATAAATTAAACAACCCAATTTTATTAATATTTTTATTAAAAATTTTATATTATATATTCAATCAATATTTTTGATACATATCTAATATATTTATTATTTATAATACAAGAATAAATCTAATTTTACGAGTAAAATGATGTATTTTTTTAAAAGGTATGTTGACCACCTTTTAATGGTGAACCTATTATAAATATGATATTTGACATATTTATAATTTTTATTTTAAAAAATAAAATTAATTTTTGTAAGTAAGATATTATGTTTTACTTTGGGATATTTTTTGAAATTTTTCTAAGAAGTTTTAATTTTTGATGAATATTGAAAAACACTAAATTTTAATTTAAAACTACTTTTTCATCTATTTCATTTATAAAGTTGAATTATATTTTAGTTTGGATTTAATGTTTAATTATACAAATTTTAAATAAATTAACATAATTTAGACCATTGGAATCAATTTCACTTTTAAATTTTATATAAATACATTTCAATCATTTTAACACTTTTACATTAAAAACCCACTTTATCATCCCGTCCGTGGGATTAAATTTAAATTAATTTAGGAAACCTGACTGATTATAATTTGGTAAATTGAATCGATATTTATAATCATTATAATTAATAATTTTTAATATGTTCAACATAGTTTTTTACCAAAATGATTCTAGAATGTGAATAATATTAATTACAACGATTAAGATAAAAATTCTATCAAAAATGGACTAAAACATAAACTTAAGAGGCAACATGAATTATAAACATTTAAAAAATACATTTTATGTACATATTTAGACCCTATAATCCCTTTTATATAATTTTTAACATTATTTGAGGCACATTACAAAGGAAACTTGTGGGAGAAATTCCCTTTTAAATTTTTAAACAAATGCCACTCCTTCACTTTAAAAAAGGAAGTAACCCCTCCCACTAATTCTCACCTCTATAGCCATTTGTCTTGACCAAACTATGATAAAATAATCTCTCAAAATCCATCCCTTGGTCCTATAATATTACCTTTAGTAATAACTAATCCCAGGAATCCCTTTGGTGAAAATCAAGATGAGTTACCCAGATTAGAGGTGACATCCTTCTTCAAGCTCCTTTATTTTATTTTCACTGTCCACCCCATAAAATCATATAATTACAATATTGTATAATAACCTAGGTATCATAAATATAATGATATTTTTAATCTAATTTTTATACCTACACTTACACACACTTCCATCTAATGGGTAAAAAACGTACTGTTCTTGAGTACGGCGAACAACAACCTCACAAAAAAGGGTTGTTCATTTTTCCTTCACCACCTCTCATAGATGGGAATTAAGATGGAAAATATCATTTTATATGATATATAAATTATATTCTTTTTTCAATATTTTTTTAGAGTTAACATGTAAAACATAACTTCATTCCTTCTATTTAGTGTAAATATGATAATTCGTTGGTAGACGTGTGCATTGTCGCCTCTTCAAAGCGATGTGATTTATTCACACTCTACATGGAACATATTAAGGATGGGTTTAGTAAAAGTATATGATATATATGAAATGATAATTGTTCTGATATTATATTACATATAAACATATATTTCATTTACTTTCTTAATTTCAATACAACAATAAAATAGAAACATCGTTTATGCGTATGTACGACCTACTGTCTCTATGAACGGTGTATTCTATTTCATATTCCTATATTGTATATATTACTATAGAAACATATATAATGAATATATACTAAATTTATATAATTATTTACATTATTTTAATAATTAAATCAAGATCAACATAACATTATAATGAATAATACGCCCAAACATATATGAAAATAAGAAGATATTACCTGAAATATAACAATTACATGGAGTTGTTAACAAATGGGTAATATAAAGTAATATTCAAAAAATTTATGGTTTTAGATATATTAACATTATTTTATGTTGGATTTAAAATAAGCATATATATATATTATACCATATTTTGTTTATGTATGAAGAATGTCAAGACATAAGGTATGTGAATTTCATCTCACCTTTTATATGCATTAGATTTATTCCTTATTCACCACTAATTTATTTTTTGTGGTTTATATAATGACCATGAATAAATTAAATGGTTATTATAATTAAAATTTTGGTTATTTACATATCCATTTTATGATCTTTAATTCATGGGGTTTATGGTTCAAAAACTAACAAATCGGTAATGTGATTTTTTTCTCACGTTTCCTTCTTAGAGATACATGCCATGCTATGAACCTATATTTGCCTATGATATATATATATATATATATACTTCCATTGAAAATGTTATGTCATGAATATCAATATTTAATGATATTTTAAGCTTTATTTAATTTAATTTTCTTGTGTAGAGATGATTCATGGTTACCAATCTATTAATAGTTTATTACCACAATCTCTTAATTTATCGAGATTGTTTACGATTATGATACCATTAATGAAATATTATGATCCATACCCCAAGAACACTCTTTAATCCTCATATCCACTAGTTATTAATGATAACATCATGTATTGGTACCATTATTACACTCTCTGGTTCTTATTATAATTATGAAAGTGTTTTTAGGAAAATATGACATTATATTTGTCTTCGAACCGAAATTTTTGTTACTTGAAAACCATGTTTTATAAAAAAATATTTCAATAAAATTCTATTATTAAAAAATTATTTAAAAATTTTAAATCCCCTTTTATATGATTTTTAGGAAAAAAAATTCAATCAATGTTCAATCTTCTTTTATAAGTTTTCTGGAAAAGGGATTCCAAAGTGATTTAATGGATTGTTTTTAAGTTTTAATTTTCAAAGATCAATATTTTAATAATGTGTTAACAATTTATTTATGTTTTTCCAAGGTGATTTCAATGAAAAATGTTTTCAAAATACTTTCATTCTTCCATTATATGTTTTCAAAGTGTTATTAAAAGAAACATGTTTTCACCATTATTTAGGCTTTAAAACGATTTTTAAGAGGAAAAGATATTTTATCTCAAGAAATGTTTTAAATGAAATTGAAAATCCTGATTTATAGGAAAATTATATTGAAATTGGTTTTATAAAAAGTAATTTTAATTATATTCTATTTTTCTTATGAAATGTTTCATGTGATCTTTCAAAAAAAATTCACTATCTAAGAATATATAATTTTTTATAGATTATGATTTACTAGGGATATTATCCAAGAATACCATTCATTAACTATCTTTGAATGGTTTATATTTGGAAGGTATAATTTTTATGAAACTTATTTCTATTTCATTGGTTATATTCTTATGAAACACGATTCAATTCACAAGTTATTATTGGATTAAATGATTATAAAACCTATTTTCTCACATCTTAAGATATGATTTCATGTTTATGACACCCATTTAATTTCATGGGTTAGGATATTATTGTTTCTCATTTTGTGTCATATGTATGTATGATTTCATTATGAGATGGGTGGAACCAATATCTCCCTATAATGCATTGGGTAACAATTTATATCTCATGTGTGTGGGAGGGATGGTATGATGAGTGAACTCGGTTCAGTATGACAAGGTTGGAGTGGAAAGTTAAACTGATTCAAAAATATTAGACTTGAATGAGGAGTGATCTTGGTTCAGTAATACATGGATGTAGTAGTAAGCCAACTCAGTTCAGTAATATAGGGCTGGAATGTGATGTGAACTCATTTCAATAATACAGGGTTGGAATTGTATGTGAACTCAGTTCAATAATACATGGTTGGAATAGGAAGTGAAGTTGGTTCATTAATAAAGGGAAAGAATAATGAGTGAACCTAGTTCAGTAAAGGAATTTTTCCTTTAAGATGGTATTGGAAATGAAACATGACTATTAATATGGTCATGGGAGTGACCCATGACATCCAATGTTGTGTGTTGAGTGAACCCATACTCCAAATATGGCCTTGGAGGTGATGCCTTAACTACTATGGAAATAATTTTATATGATTATGTGTCTACCAAAAATTATATTTCTTTTTAATATGTTTTGATTTCATGGATTATGCTCCAGATTCCCTTGTGATTCATGTATTAGGAACTTTAAATATATATGCCATGATTCATGTTTATAATATTTGATATGAAGGTTGTTATCTTTAAATATGATTATCATATTCTCGTATTCTTATGATAATGTTATGCTTATGCATCTCCTTTATTTACCCTTATTGAGCATCTGAGCTCACCCTTTCTTATGTTTCTATTCCTCATATTATAAATAATGGTTTTAAGTAGAATTGAAAAATGGGAGGATATTTTTGAGAAATATTGAAGATCTTCTACCAGGATTGATGTTTTAGATCAATGTTTCCAAAGACACTAAACAATTATGGTCCTCATGAATGTATTTTTATAATGAACTAAATATTCATATAAAATGATGTAATATCTATATATATGTTAAGATTGGGATTCTATAGAAATAGATTGGATGAATGGATTACCTGTTGGTATTGCCTCAGAGATACCAATCTATACATGATTTAATCCATCGGTCTCAGGTTCACTAATATCATCAAGACCCCTCACATGTCTTTAGGCTTGATGATTCTAAAATGGATGTGTATGATACCTTTAATGAGTATCTAGTTCAAATTGTTAATCAGAGTGTGAAGACACTCCGAGGTAGGTTTGTTTATCTAGTATGGGTGTTATGGATATATGATTGTGTACGGGATGAGACCTGGGAATGAAAAGCTAACATACGATCTCAATTCCTATAACTCCCTACCAGTGATACATCTTTACCCACATAAGGCAACCTTAAGGATGAGTTACTTTCAAAAGAAGATTGTAACTCCCCAATTTTTCATGAAGGTATAGATAGTTTTATTTTGAATTTAAATCCTTAGTTTATTCTTAGAAAACATGCAATATGACCAAAATAATGTCCCAAGAGCGTACATGGATTGTTTGGAGGATAGTGTTTTAGAAATGGGGAAAATAAAAAGGTTGTATTGTTTGTAGAAACCATTCAGCCTAGACCACATGGTTACTTCTGAATGTGTGGGTACAAATAGAGGTGAAGCAGGAGCCTCAGGGTTTTTTCCAAAATAGTGGGACTCCAAGCGCACAACCATACAAAAAAACTGAAATAATTTGACATGGGATTTGACGTGGATTGTCCACGTTTTGGGAAATTATGTTCCTTAACAATGAATCCAAAATACATAAGCATATAATTGATCATGAATTGAAAGTGCTTTAGTAGATCGTGTTCCATAATTATTTTCCCTTGTATTTTAGGTGAAATGAATCTTTTTTGGCTATTTAATTCCTAAAAATAGTTTTCTTTTCCCTATCCCATTTCCAATAGCGGTCATCCCCTCGTTCTCTCATAGCTTTTATTCTCCATTGATCTAGGATTTGAGGTAACTCTCACGTCCAATCATAAAATTGAGATCCTTTAGAATCATCGAATACATCTCAGTAAAAACATTAATCCTCTACCTTCCTATTTTAGTGTATCTTCTTAACCGTTGTTCTATTTAGGTGTATGACCAGTTTCCCTATTTTCATGGATTTGGACCATTTTCTCGATTTCTCCCATACAACATCAAATTTGAGTGCTCTATTGGATAAAGAGTTGTAAATGGACCTTATGTTGGTGGTCCCATCAAATTCTCCATGAGTACTGTTCTTTGAAGATTTTCTATTATACCGCAAGCTATATTTTTCCATCCATCACATTTTAATTGTGTTATTCATATAAAAATGATAAAAATACCTTCATATAAACCCAATGATACATTTTTATCATATTATAGTTTATTGAACTCACTTATGGAAACCCCATGGGCGTGCCACCTTGAATTTCCAACATTATGTTATTTTTTTTAATTAGAAGGAGAACCCCATGAGTGATTATATTGGGTTATAATGTGATTTTACCTCTATTATATAAATGATAAATGAAACCAAGAACGTCCTATGTTATAGGATTGTTGTATAAATAAATATTTTTGTTTAGGTAATTTCCCAAATCAATGTTGGAACCTTCTAAATGACTCTTGAACCTTAAAAATTTAATTACCAACCATTTTTAATTGAATACCATGTTTTAGGGGATTAAATTTATTTCATCATATAGGATGGCTCACTCATTATTGTCTTGATTTCCTTAAATAGAGTGAACATTTTAAATGGAATGAATTGTTAAGGGTTTAAAGGTCATGCCTGCTAATTTATAACTTATTAAATGATTATTATGAATTGTAATGAACTTATGGAATGTAACTTGAATAATGTGATATATGAGAGGAATTTACTCATGTATTGTAATATAAAATGATAAATCCTTGATATTGGATATGATATGACAGTAGGGGTTCTTTGGATCATGATGGTATCAGACTCCCTTATATCATGTGTTGAGCATGATGTCACACACCATTGACACTGGTTGAACAGTGGGATTAACATGCCTCATCCTTTGTTTGTGTGTTGACATGATGTCACACTCACCATCATGAGTGATGAGCATTACTTATCCCACTCAACATAAGATTGATGGAATGTAACCTATTTTGTATGATTAATAGATCATTTGGAGTGGCCATAGATGACTAAGATACACCACTGTCTAGCCAGTAAAAAGTATTCCATGTATATGGCCTCTTAATTCTGCACATAATTGGGTCATACATGTGGATGAAATATATAACTATACAATATATAAATAATCTATTATGAAATACATACAGTGACTGATTAGCTGTCCATTCCGGACATGAGTCGAACTAGGTAGAGATGCCATGTGTCTTTTTGGAACATGATCGAGTGGTTATTCATTTATTTAGCATTCTTAATTAATTACATATGTCAATACATTGTATTTTTATGATCACTACTTAGATTACTTCTATACATCGTTACAGATGGACTACTGAGATTTTATCTCGCACCTTACTAGGGATCCCTTTGTTACCTGAGAATATTATTTTTCTATAGTTATTGATATTGGAAAGTTCCCTAATACTAGTGTTGGATATGTTTATAATTAAATGGATAATAGTAGGTGAGGACCAAGCATATGTTTGAGATTATAGTTGAGTAACATTTTGTTCTTTTTTGTAGTTTTTGTATAGAATTATTGTATCTTCGTATCTCATATTCTCTTTTTATATATTAGTCTGACAAGAATCCAGGTATGTGAAATTGTATATTGGATTCTGATTATTATTCAGTTGCTCTATTATTTATTCTTATGCTTCTTTATTCATTCTGTATATTCAGTCATATCCTTATATTGTTGTATGTTTATTATTGTATTTGTTATGACACTCTGATATGTTGGTATAGTCTCCCAACCATACCACCTTTATATCCTTACTGCAAGTTGACATCCTCTAGCATATGGGGAAGAATACACGAGTCTATGTGACCCGCTAGCTTAGGTCATGGGTTAAGTGGATCCTAGGTCGGGACATTATAGAAGTGGTTTCCAACTACTGACCTCTCAATCCCACGGGATATCAGTGTTTAACCATGGTCTACTCGCAAAGGAACCCCCATGCCTTATTATCTTCCATGTCTACCTCCAAAGAATCCTTCTCCTTAATCCATCATTATCCAAGGACACATAGACACATGAAGGAACCACTATATTTTTAATGATATATCTAAAACTTATATGAATCAATTGAGACTAATCACTTGACAAAGGATTTATTAGAAAACATAATTATGGTTCCATTCATATTCATGAACCCAAAAAAAATTCAATAGTCACTTGATAGTATGTCATTACATTCATCTACAATAGTCATTAATAAGATATTTAGAGACTCACAGAATTCCCGCTCCTAGGGTATTTTATGAAGGAACATCCTATCAGAGACACAAAAAATCATACTTAACATCCTTAGAGTAACTATTTAATATCATTTATCAATTACATCATCCACTAACTTGATGACCATTCTCTAGTGATCCTTTTTTTAAAACCCAAGATTCCCAAAAACCATGCAACTCAAAAATTCAAGGATAATCTACCATACTTCTGAAAACACAACATATTTTATGTTTCTTCAAGACCACCATGTCTCACCTAGTCCCATTCATTCCAAGGAACAACTAATGATCTCACCTCACATTGGGGCATAGATTAGGTTTCTAATCTGAAGCCGCAAGTTAATCCTTCTTAAGAAATTGTCAAGTTCCCCTTTCATGGCCTAAATGGATTGTTCACAATATGAATCACTACATGTAGTATATATTCATCTAATTTTTTTTTAATTTCCCAACCCATATTGAAAAAGTTCCCAAGTCATTGAAGAACTCACTGAGAACACCAGTACACCATCCGACAATCTAGAAGGTTAGTTCTATAATGATCATGTATCACCTCATAAGGGTCTCAAAACCTATTCTAAATACTACTAAAGACCTATAACTACCATGAAATCTTGCTTTATACTCAAGGGAAGGATAAAATCTTATTTACATGCCTCCCATGTATTATGAAACATAATTGTTCCACCAACCATAATAAAACCAGCTGATTTTGAATTAAAACATCATCCTTACTATACTATGGGTCTTCCCTTCACACCTAGATCCACATATCAATAGTATAGAATGATCACATGCCTTCTCATTTAACCCATGGGTCCTTACAAAAAAACACCCTACTAGCTCAACCAGAAATTGGGTTCCCACGCTTCACATGGGCATTTACATCTCAAAACCACACTCTACTCACATTATTGAGAATAACATAGTCAACATAGGTCACATCACAATCCAACCACCCATTTTAAGGGTATACTTCCAAACTAGATGACCACTTATTATCCTATTCCCTAAAGAGCCTATTTACCAGACCACAGATTCATATAATCACTAATTAGGACACAATTAAACAAATGAAACAAGACCTTCAGTCATAATTCAAATCAAACTCATTGACAAGATGAATTCAAGAGGCTTTAGTATGCATATTATAATAAACCATGTTCTAAATGTTCTAAATGGGCCTAGACAATCCCAGTTTGGTAAACTTATCCAGTAAAACATTAGAAAATTCCATTTCAAACAACATTTTAAACCAAACAAATTAGAAAAATACTATCAAAGAATTAAAATATATAAACCCTATTTTAATTGACAATTCAATTGAAACCACACGTTTCTTTCCACATAATTTTGGTCCTCAATCGAATTAAATACCCGTTTTTGAATTCAAATATCATTTTTATTTATATTCTTTGATAATTACAATCATTTATTTTCATTTTAAAACCAATTTAGTTCAAAATGACATATTTAATATTTTCATCATCAATAATTATTTCAAAATGCCATTAAAAACCACAATCTTTTGGAAACAATTTAACATGACTTGTGCCAAGTGATTATTCTCCTTTAAAATAAATATATTGTATCAAATAATACATGATATGGAAAGGGAAAAACGAAAACAAGATACTTACTAACTACTAATGTATTAAGTCTATATTATTTATACATGAACATTAGACACTGTCACAGACACATACAATAAGTGTATCATTCTCAGGATCAAGTAAATAATTGATGGAAATAATATATTAAGAACATTCACCCAAAATTT
Organism: Viscum album; assembly: GCA_963277665.1. Lineage (NCBI taxonomy): Eukaryota > Viridiplantae > Streptophyta > Magnoliopsida > Santalales > Viscaceae > Viscum > Viscum album. The sequence continues at coordinate 1,345,965,084 of OY728147.1, forward strand.
ATAATTTCAAAATATATATATAAACTAATATCTATAAAAAGTTATTATATGTATGGAATGCATCTATACATGCATACTCTTGATACATGAATGAACCCAAATCCTATAAACAATAATATCCAAATCATGTTCATTAATCATGGTGGAACATATCAATATCAAGATTCTAGCAAATAATAGTAATCCCATTCCCAGATAACTCAATGGTCATTAAAATATGATTTGGGAAAGCACAACCATGACTCCCCTACCAATGTTTCACTTATCTTATCAACTATCCACCATGCCCTAAGGTAGATAAAATTTAAACAAAAGGAAAGAAATTAAAACCTCATTTGATTCCACTTTTAATGCCCCATCCTGAATCACCGGGTACTGGCCACAGTACTACAAGAGCTCACCTATGTCTCCTCGTATGTTACAAGTTGTCAACTATCCTTGAGGGGTTGAATGGTTTCACGTGGAAACTATGCATTTGTTTATAGTGACCATTCTTCTTAATCACAATTAAATATTATTAAACATCCTAAACATCATTGTAGAAAATAAATGAATTTCATTGTGCTATAATAAATGGGAATACATATCCTAATAATTAAAGAAAGAGACTCCCAAAGTGGTAATGTAATCCAATTTATGATAACTAAGAAAATAATTTAAAGAAATATAGAAATAGTCAGTATTAAATCCTATCAATACCTCTTTCCTCCAAAATCCACACGTTCATCTCCCCAATGCATGGTCCTTTCCCATAGCTAGATCCCTAACTATGGAATTGTAATATGTATTAAGATTCCCATGAAGGGTGTGGATATAAACCTAGTAATACACTAATAATGAATCCTTAACATAAGTTTAGTAATATATAAATGTTTATTCCATGAAAAAAACAAATGGATAAATAACAAATCATGTTTTGAGTCATCATACAGTAACCAAACTACTATGAAACCTAGCTATAACTACATTAGCATTATGCTGGAAGTAAGGCTTTAAGTACCTATATCATGACATATGTAATGAAAGGTTATCCATGAGTTGTCTTATTAAAATCATCAAACTATCCTATATCCATGTTCCAACATTATGGAACAATTCCATTTCGACCATTATTAGAAATTCATGGTGTCTACTTATCAACATGTGGTTTTTATGGATTACCTCAGAGTTGTGAATTGGTTCAATAAATAGACACTATGACTTAATCTTAATGGAAGATAATAAATAATTCCTTAAATGATGAATTTTGATATAGGGTAGTAGGATGAATTATTTGTGAAGACTTGTGGATCATCTACATTGATCTATTTCGTGCAACATATACTTTTTACCGTCCCTCTATATGGTGTCAAAGTAGGTACAGTTGGAATTCATAGAAGATTGGTTAATGCATGATGACTCATCAAATGATCAGTAATTTTTTAATTTACATTATTTTCATGGCATAAAATTATATATATATAGATACACTTATGTAAAGGATGTATGGGTGGGGGTCCTAATGGGTTTATAATAACACCCTATATGGGAATCACAACGCACATAGACATTTTATGGTTAGGGATCCAACTATTGGAAATTTTTATGCATATAGGAGCTGAGAAGGTAGAGATTATAGGATATATGTAATATAGGGATGGACTCTAGAAAATTAAATTTTTGATTTATCTTATTTTATTAGTATCATATATTATTTGACATACCACATTGGGAGTATTATGGTTTATTTTAAGGACTTGTATATTATTTTATTATAGTATGGTGATATTTTTTTATTTTACACTATGATGTTATATGATTTTTTATTTTGATTCTGATGTATAGATATTTTTTCCATGGTCATAGTCTTGCCATAGAACCATTTAGAGCCTCACCACATGTCGGTAGATTCTTATGTACATGGATATGTGTGTGAGTTCATGTAGAACTCTAGCCTAATCCTAGTGATTCAAGTCTAGGAGTTAATTTATTTGTCTTATCAACACCATCTAATTTACTAGAAGGTTAATGCTCTTATTTTTCTATCTTTAACATTATCATTGATTCAAAATCCACCATATATTTAACATTATTTTTTTAGAGTGGGAGTCATTATCATTTGATTGGAAACGAGGATGTTACGTAACTCATTAAGAGAGGGATCTTACCAATCTTCTAGAGTATAAATATTAGGATCAAAACTATCATGAAAATTCCTCATGGGTTTCTTTATAATAACATCATCATTTAGATTATCACTTACCCCTATGATGTTACACAAAATATCATTAACTGTTGTGAAATATTATCTAATGGATTCCTCCTCATCTGTCTTTATATCGTTGAGTATGCATATGTAGATCTACATATTATCCACTTTATCATTTGGATTCCATTCATAGTAATTTTCAATCGTGTCCCATATGTCCTTGGTTTTTTGCAAACCCTTTACCTTGGTGAATAATTTCTCATAAAGAGAAATAATAATAGCTTGAATTTGTTTTCCATAAACATCAATATTTCCCTTATTGGTGAAGGTAATATGGTCACCTCTTTGAATGAGTAGAAACCCAATTATTACTATATAAACAACATTGATCCCCAGTAAAAAAAATTAAGGAAGAATCATATTTTTCAGAAAATAATTTTTTCCCCATAAATTAGTGGAATTCTTATACTATTCTAATAGTTATGGTTGTCTATAATTTAGTTCAAATATATATTACTAATAGTGTAAACCTATTCACTAATACTAATTGATAGTTCCATTGGATCATTTTATTACACTAAGGCGGGAGGATAAATCGGTGCAATTGTTTTTACAGTTAATTATTATTTCTTAAATAATACCCTATAATAGTTATATAATGACTCTATCATAGTAAAATTATACTCTAAACCATGCATGATAATGTAAGAAATGAAAATAATAAACAATACAGTGATTTTTGTAAGGTTCAACACCAATGTGTGAGCCTACTCCATATTGCAGGTTGTTTTGATCTGCATACAAATTTTACACTATAACCCAGTTATTAACTTCTAATGGGTAAGGAGGAATCACCCTTCACCAACAGATTCATAGCATCCCATAGCTACCAATATACAACAACCTACTGGTTATTTATATTATGCTGCTGGTTATAATGATTTGTAACATATTGAGATAGAACACTTGTAGCTTAGGTTGCTTTGAAAATAGATAGTGATCTTCTACATGTGACATAAAATTATTCAAAATAGCATTCTCACTTGTTTCAGCACTTGATATGGATTTTATTCTCAAATATAAATCGTAAAACATATTCACTATATTATCAAACTCATGTATAAGTACATTATATGTTTCTGGATTCACTCATCAAACTCTCTTCTCCTTCTCCTTAATATTTTTTTTATCAACCCATATCTTTCATTAACAACACACCTTTTCATATTACAACATCTCATGATCTTATCATCATCAATGTAATAAAAATTCACACCATTTTAGATAATTAAATGGATCCCATTGACCATAGTATCCATTAAAGGAAAATCAGGAATACTATAAGGTTTATGGGAAAAAAACCACTATAATAGAATTACTATTTCTGGTTTCTCGCTACTTTCAATTTATCTCCGTATAATGAAAACCACATGAAGTCACATGGCATATTATTTTAACTCATTTGTCTAAAATTTACTTACATACTAATATCCCATGTAGTGTCTTATTCTTCTTTCTTGAGATTCAATAGCACAAGCTAAAAAACTCATCTCCTTAAATTGTGTCTTCTTGAATCAATTGGTTTGGTCTCAATATTAGACTTTATTTTGAACAAATCCGAACATAGACATGATTAATACGTATTTATTTTAAATATAATCTCAATGACCCTTCTTGTATCACTTATCAATTAGTGGTTGATTTGGAATCTTAATACCAGCACACCATTATTAAAATAATATTCTAGATTTAATATCTAGATATTATTCTTAGACAGCTTCAACATCATGCATCGTAATTGTTTTTTATCTTCCATTTTAGAACGGCATACAAATAAGTATAATATTCAAATAGATAAAAAAATAATAAACATTTCAAAAAAATATTTTTTTGTCTTGAATCAAATTTTATATGTGATGTTTTTTCATTATATAATGTTTCTTTCATCATCAGGTTTTATTACATTAGAAAATTAGATTTCAAGATACATTATTTTTCACCCTACACACACTAAAAGTATTTAAAATCTTCAATATTTACATTGGTCACTAAACATCATACACCTATTAAAGGATTATAATAATTTATGTGTGTTGGATTATAGAGTTAGGATTGTTGTTTAATGGTATTTTTTTAGAGACATGAATCCTTGTGGTCAATACCACAGATGTATGTTCTAAGACTAAATATCTTAAAATCAGTTCCAAAGTCTTATTATAGAAGATTTAATGAATTATGATTAGCCCCAAACTCATTCATGCAAGGACAATATCTTACACTAACCTATAAAATACTTATTTTTTGCTCAAATTCTTTATTCAATGCACATATTCAATTTTCCCAATTTGTCCATATTTCCATAATGACTTTAAAACATCTTCAATCCACCTCTACCCATTCCTACCATCTCAAACTAATCCACTGATACTCAATCATGGTTGTGTGAAAATTAAACAACAAAAAACTTCATCACCAAGTCTAGTGTCATATCAACAATAATATAAAACTCTATAATTTCCCAATAATCAACATCATCTACTCTAAATATACACTTTTGGGATTATATATATGCTATTTAGCAACACCAACTATCTCTCATAATTCGAAACCATAAAATCCATTTATTTGGACTTACAACCATAACCTCAAAACTATCGAACCATTAAAATATCATCTTATCAACATTTCTTTACCAGAACATAAATAATAATGTGAGAAAAATATATAACTAGAATGATGAATTTTCTATTATAAAACACCTTCCAGTAAAAAAATGTTTAGTATTTCACTAGATGAACTTTTATTACATCATGTAGCCATTAAAATTATTATTAAACTAGTTTTGTATAGAGATATATGATAAACATGCCCTTGTTTTCAATATTTTAAAATATTTAAAAATAAAATTTTCTAAATTTTAATATCATAAGAACTGATAGGTTCAGTGTCTTTGGAGACTAGCTATATAATAATCTCATTTTAAAAAACAAGTGATCTTTTCTCCTTAAAGTCACCATAGAAGTCCATCTTCAATAAATCTCATTTGTATGACTCATCATCAAAACCTAGTAAATAAAAACATAATAAATGGGTGACATCAGACACCCAATAATTTATAAATACACATTGCATCAAGGATGTGTTCAAAATAAAAATTGTAAAACATGATCCTATGATAAATATCATAACATGATGAGTTATAATAGTTATACATGACTGAGCTTCAAAGTACAAGACATATGAACGTAAAGACACAAAATAATGGCATGGAAGCATAATATATATAGAATAGATTATAATAATTTAATATAACCCATGAATAATGAAATAATAAGATCATAATTAATAGCATCATTTAATGGTGTCAAAAATAATATCATAGAGAAACATTACATTCATGATCCACACCCTCAGTTCCCATGGTTATGAGAAACTAAAATGTACATTTTAATAACAATATCATGAGATATAAAATCTTAATCAATGAATTGGAGTGAGATATATTACCCCAACTAATATTTATCCACACTTATGTGATGCACTTAAAAATAATTCATTTTCACATCGTAAAGGTCAGATTGAAATAAAATGAATTCCCTAACTATAAATTAGAATAATTCTATTTTCAAAATGAATCCATAGAAAGAAAATAGTTTTCATAAAACATTCAAATGTATATCCTTCACTTTTAATAAATAACTAATGAAAATAAAATGGGATTCATAAAACGGTAGAGCCAATAAGGTTTCATTATGAAATTTCCATTCCTTCATGTTTGGGGAGATTGTTGAAGCAATAAGGATTCCTTATGACATTACCATTCCTTCATGTTTTAAAAATAACCAAAACCTTATCATAAGAAAAATATTATTTTACCCTATGTTTTAATTGATAAAGAAAACTTTCCTTCCCCATGGAAATTTATCCATACCATGTTTTAATTGTTCATATTCTGTCGAAGTGTAAAATTTGGTTTCTCATATAAAATCATGGAAATATATATATACTTAGATATAATGCATTCCGTTTTCTGTATCCGAATTCAGTTTCTGAACTCTCTAAATTCAGACACCAAACTCTTATGGGTTCTATCTCCTAATTCTCTGAATTAAAACTCTAAACTCTTCTATGTTTTGACTCTGAGTTATCTGAATTCAGAGTCCGAACTCTTCTGAGTTCTAACTCTGAGTTCTATGAATTCAGACTTCAAAATATTATGAGTTTTCACTCTGAGTCCTCGGATTTCAAACTCTAAACTCTTCTGAGTTCTGACTCTGAGTTCTCTGAATTCAGACTCCCAACTCTTCCGAGTTCTGACTCTGAGTTATTTGAATTTAGCCTCCGAACACTTATGAGTTCTAACCCCGAGTTCTTTAAATTCAGACTCCGAATTCTTAGGAGTTCAGACTCTGAATTCTTATAAATTCAGAATTTTAACTTTATAAGTTCAGTTTTGGAATTCTTGTCAATCGAGATTCTTAATTTCTATGAAATTCATAGTCCGAAATTCAATAGAATTCAGGTTCCTAATTCCTTAAAAATTATAATTTGAATATACTTGTATTATGGATAACGAATGTGTTTTGGGTTAGACTCCGAACCTTTATTCCTTACATTCCAAATAATTGTTTTTGGTAAAGTAACAATATTTTTTCTTACAGTTGTTTTCGTTTTAAAATGATGACATGTATTCAGCTACTAACAAACTATTTTTTGAGTGAAACGTGTATAGGTCCCTCCGAAATTCATGGAAAAAATAAGGTCGTTGGAGGAGGGATCCAACCATTGGTTTTTTTCCTATAAATAAAAGCACATTTTAATGATCTCACAAGGAGTTGATCAATATAGATATTACATGCTGATGAAGTGATTTCTAGAGAGAGACATTCATGCTTTGTGTGTACTGAACTTCATGTTCAGATTTGATTTGTGTGACTCCGAATGTTGCTAAGAACATTCAAAGGATTCTGGGGATAGAAAGATAGAGGTGTCGATTACCTTGAAGTTGGGGGCTTATTTTCTGAGGAAGACAGTGCTACCGACTACCTTGATGTTGAGGGTTTGCAGGGATAGTAAGATAGACTCCGATCTTTGTATCGAAGGCTTACCCTGGTGTGGGTAAGACAAACTTTTTTTGAAAGTATATATCAAGGGACCTTTATCGATGGTTGTTAGAAACCCTACTATTGAGTTTAAAGACTTATTACTTGTTACATGATTAGTTCAAGTTTTCCGTAGCATTTTGATTGGTGAGTAAAGTATACATATCTTATACTTTCTTATACTTGTATACTCTGATTTAGTAATATTCTATATGATTTAAGGTATAATATTTATCTTTGTTAATATTTTATTGTTTCCTTTTCGAAACTATCATTCCGGAATTACATTCTCGGAATCTCATTTCTATAGATTATCAAGTGTGTAGAACTATAGATTTTGTGAATTACCTTGTTTTAGGTTTATTAAACATAGCCATCTTTAAAAGTTTTAAAATAATTTTTTAAAGTATACAACTCACCTCCCACCTCTTGTATTTTGAGCATTTTATGATACTACAATCAATAGCTTGAATATTTAGATCCTACATTTGGTATTCTAGAGTATATCATACTCCACATACAATCTCAACAATTGGAATCAGAGCAGGTTTCTGGAATACTTATATCCACATATATGTTTTTCTTGCTCATTTTTTCATTGTTATATCTCTTCCTTTCTTAGGAATATTTTCCTTGTTTACAAATTCTTTTTACTAAAAATTTTTAGTGGAATGATTTTTTCAAGATGGTAGAGATCTATGTTGGTTCCAAAAAAAATATAAATCCTACCAGACCACCTATTTTTGATGGAAATGATTATGAACATTAGAGTGATCGAAAGAAGACATTCATTATCAAAACTGGAGTAGATAATTTTTTTATGCTTACTGGAGGATATAAAATCCTTGACAGGGAAGTTAGTACATTCACCAATCAAGAAAATCATGAATATAAACTTAATTATAATGTAGGCAATACATTGCTTTGTTCCATGACAAGAAATATATTTAGCCAAATTTATCTTGTCAAGAAGAAAATTTTATTTGGACGAAACTTTATATTAATAACTTTGGAACTTCAAAAGTTATTGAAACTAGAAGAGCCATGTTCATAACTGAATATTATGGTTTATTCTTTCCTTATGGAGAAACCATATATATGGTGCAATAGAGATTTACACAGACTTCTTTTGATGAACTTTTCAGATCACTTCTTCAACATGGGACTATAATGAAGAGAGATGATGATAATATTAAGGAGGAGAATGGAAATGTAAGTGTTACTTTTACTAAAACATTAAATCATATGAAATCAAATACTCCTGAAAGAGTTACTAGATCCAAATCCAAGAAGGTTACTATTCAATCCAAATATAGTAGATGTGAATATTCAGAGAATGAATTAGCCAATATTGATTAAATGATGAACAAGATAGCTGGACAGAGGAATTTTCAATCTAGATTCAAGAAGAAGGAAAGGAAAGATACGAATGACTAAATTGTCTCATGTTATTAATGAAAAACATATGGATATATAAGACCATATTGTCCTATGATTAAGAGATTGGAATGAAAGGAAAATAATTCTGAGAGAAATAGAAAGAAGTACTACAAAGCTAAAGCATATAATTTTCTAAAAGTGAAAGACACATGGAGTGCCAATGTCTGTGTCTCTTCAGACGAATCATCAGATTACGATTCTTCTGGATAGAAGAATCTTGATTTAATAGCCAGACTACCTATTAACAATCATTGCTTAATGGATAAGGTATATAATGATGAATCCATAATCAATGAATCCTTGAATGCTAATTATAGTGATAAAAAATATTATAACTCTTAGGATAAAGAATCTTCTTCAAATGAAGATAATACTTTAGCTACCTTTGTAGATGATTCGAGGTTTTCTATACTTCTTGAGAATGTGAATTCAAAACATCAGAAAAATCTTGATAAGGAAAATCCTAGGAATACTATTCTTACTAAAGAAATATAAGATCTTTCTAAAGATTTCGATAAGAAAATTTTATATTTCTAAAGTATTCCAAAAAATCATGAGGATATAAATTCTGAGAAAAATACACTTTTTATGGATCTAGAAAACAAAATTTCTATGAAAATTGTTTTTGACCCTAACTCTAGATAAAAATAAAATGTTTTAGAAGACATGAACTTGGTTATCTAACTATAATCCAAAAATTTTTCCTTGTAGAAGTATTTTTCAAACATTACCTTAGGTAAGGAAAATTTGGATAAGATGTATTCACAAGTCTGGCCTCTTAGGAATAATTATGGATTTGGTTATTATAGTTCTCAACTAAATTTTAGCAATAACTATTTTTTCCATGAAAGTGCTCAATTCTGCACTAAGTGTCGGTGTGGTGGGAATGGTGAAAAAATTGTTCCTTAAACAAAACCCAGTCTTTAGAATTTTATAAAGCCTATTTTTTTTAAGAAAATGTGGGTGCCTTAAATTTTTCATTATGAAATTTTGGAATCCAAGAACGGTTGGATTCTGAAATTAAAACTTTTTTATTTTCAAGAAAATTGAGAAGGTAACAATATGAATACATGGTACATGGATAGTGGATGTTCCCAGCATATGACTAGTAACAAAAAATACTTTGAAAAGATTATCAGGACGAAAGGAAGAAAAGTAATTTTCGGAGATAATGCTCATGGAGAAATTATTGGTATAGGTAACATCATACTTATTTAAAAAACATTGATTTCAAATTTTATATTTGTTAATGGTCTTAAGCACAACTTCCTTAGCATAAGTTAATTATGCGATGAAGGATACCCTGTGAATTTTAGGAATGATAAGTTATTAGTACACAATTCCATGGAATAGTTTATTCATTATACCCATAGGAAAGATAATGTTTACACCCTAAACATAGAAGACCATAGGATCCAAGACGTACCTTGCCTTAGTGCAATGGAAGATCATTCAATGGTTATGGAATAGAAGGGTAGGTCCCTGTAACATTACAAAACTATGTAAAAATTCTATGAAAAGAATAGTTTAGGATCTACCAAATCATGGATTTGATTCTTCAAATTTTTTTATCCTTATAAATATATAACAAAACATAAATCATGTTTTAAATCAGTAGGTGAACTCAAAACTACTGATGCATTATAGTTTGTGCACATGGATCTTTTTGGTCCAACACAAACTGAAAGCATTGGAAGCATGTATTATGTATTTGTCTTAGTTTATGAATACACTTGATTTACGTGGGACTTTTTTCTAGAAAATAAGTCTAATGATTTTTATTATTTCAAAGGTTTTAGATCCCAACTTAAAAATTAGAAAAACCTTCCTTTGATAACTATTCGTAGTGATCATGGAAGAGAATTTCAAAATTCTGATTTTAAAACATTTTATAGTAGAAAAGGAATTACTCATAACTTCTCAGCACCCCGAACACCTCATAACAATGGTGTTGTTTAATAAAGAAATAGAATTCTTCAAGAGATTACAAGAACCATGTTGAGTGAGTATTCTGTAGCCAAGCATTTTTGGGATGAAGATGTAAGTACTTCTTGTTATACTATAAATCGAGTTTTGATTAGACCTTTTCTTAATAAAACTCTTTATGAGTAATGTAATGGTAAAAAAACTAGACTTTACTACTTCTAGGTTTTCAGTTGCAAGGAATTCATTATGAATACTAATGATAATCTACAAAAATTTGTACCAAAATCTAATGAAGGAATTTTCTTAAGCTACTCCACAACTTCAAAGGCTTGTGGAGTTTTTGATAAAAATTATTGTACTGTTGAAGAAACAGTACATGTCAAATTTGATGAAATAGATCCCTTTATTTTTAAACAAACCCAAACTACATATTTGGATGTTTTTTCAAAAACCGATTATCAAACCTAGATATAAGATCATTCTGATAAAAAAAATTTCCACGAATAAATTTCTAAAACATTTACCCAAGAAGATTTCCTACCCTATATCCATGAATAGGTTTTACAAAACCCAAATATGTTGTTTCTTAAGAATCATCCTAGTGATAGTATCATTGGTGATGTAAATAAACCTTTAAGGACTAGAAGTTCCTTAAGAAATTAAATATAACATCTAGCTTTCCTTTCCAAATTTGAACCAAAAATCACTGATGAAGCTTTAGGTGATGATGATTGGTTATAATATATGCAAGATGAACTAAATGAATTCTAAAGGAATAAAGTCTAGACCTTGGTTGAAAGACCTAAAGAATCTTCTATTATTTGATTAAATTGGGTCTTCAGAAATAAGTTTGATGAAAATGGAATCATAGTAAGAAATAAAGAAAGATTAGTTGCTAAAGGATATAATCAACAAGAAGGAATAAACTATGAAGAAACTTATGCTCCAGTAGCTAAACATGAATCTATTCGTATTTTACATTCCTTTTTAGCATTATTTAATTTGAAACTTGTTCAACTGGATGTGAAATGTGCTTTCATTAATGGTTATGTTCAAGAGGATGTTTTTGATCAACAACCTCCTTGTTTTGAAGATACAAAACATCCTGAACATTTTTCCTTTCTTTTCAAATTTCTCAAAAACCTGAAAGAATCTATATATCCCAACATATGTATATTAAATATCTTCTTAAAAAGTATGGATATGAAAACCCTAAGAGTATAAGTATTCCCATTGTAACATCAAATACACATGATCTTGATAAAACTGGGAAACTAGTATATCAAACATCTTTTAGAGGTATGATAGGAAGTCTACTTTACTTGAAAGATAATTGTCTAGACATAATGTTTTCAGTATGATTATGTGCAAGATAATAATATAATCCTACGGAATTTCATTTAGAGATAGTGAATATAATTTTTCACTACTTAAAGGGAACCATGGATTTGGGATACTTTTATACTTTTGGAAATTATTTTTTTGAAATGTTTTTCGGATGCTGACTTTGGTGGATGTAGAATGGATAGAAAAAGTACATTTGTAGCTTTTCATTTATTAGGAGATTTGTCAGTTTCTTGGTCATGCAAGAAGATACACTCAGTAGCACTTTCCACGGCTGATGTTGAATATGTAGCAGCTGAAAGATGTTGTTCTCAATTTTTGTGGATGCAACACACACTCACATATTATGGTATGAGTTTTACCAGAAGAAATTTTTTTTTGATAGTACTAGTTCAATTTGTTTATGTAAAAACCATGCACATCACTCTCATACAAAACACATAGATATTATGCATCACTTTCGTAGGGATCACAAACTAAAATAAGATATCGTTCTTAAATTTACCAAAACGAAAGATCAACTTGCTGATATTTTCACAATATATTTACCCTACAATATATTTGAATACATTAATCATAGGAATGATAACAATATGGTTGTATTCATCAGTAACTTTTTGTTGAAACTCATCTCTTTATAGTAATAAAATCTGTTTCATAGGGGGAGTACATTTACTTGTTAGATAAAAAAATTCTTAATGAATTTTTTCAATTTTTCATAATTTTTTTTAAATTTTTCGTAATGAAGATTTTCAAAATTTTCATATTGAAATTTTCATAGTCATATTTTCCAAATCATTCGTAATGAATATTTTCAATGTCATATTTTCCTAATCTTTCATAATGAAAATTTTCATATTAATATTTTCCAAAATCATTTTTGATGGAAATTTTCAAAGTATGATTTTCAAAATCTTTCGTAATGAAATATTCGTAGTATGTTATTTGAAAATCTATCATTGTGAGAATTTTCATAGTCAGTTTTTCAAAATTATCCAAAATCAAGTTATCAGAATCTAATGTTCTCCAAGAAGAATTTTCCTCACTACGAATAATCATCCTTGAAATCCGAAAGGTATGTTTATTTTCTTGAATTTTCATAATCATCTTTTACTTTTTGGTATTTTTATTTTTTTTTAAAAAATTTGGATTCTATTTTAATTAAATATGATAGTTTTTCTTTAAAAACCTCAAAAGATTGGATCTATAATTTCCTTGCATCTATCATCTCAACTGTCATATCTTATCAAAAAAAATTTAGCCACTGGATAAATCAGTGTAATTGAATTGTAGCTTTAAAAACCTATATAAAGGACTCCCTGATGGTTGTCCCACATCGATCTCAAGCCTTCACTTGTGGATGTTCTGCCCTTCTACATAATCTCATTAGGAATTTCTCAGAGTTTTCTCAAATTCCAATGTTTTTAGAAGAATCCTCTCTGAAATATATTTCTATTGTCAAGCCAATCACAGAGTGATAGGTGTATAGAAAAGGTATGTGCATCCAAAGTTCTTTGCTAAATATGATTCCATCGTCTCAAAGAACATTTAGCTGAATATATGGGACAGTGTTTATGTATCGCAGCCAGGCGCTCAAGATTTAGTGTATCCAGACATTCTTGTTGAATTTTATGAATCAGTTAGTTTCTTCACGGAAGAAGACAGAGAGAAATTTTCATTCATGAGATATGGAAAGACATATGCTGTTTCATATACTAATGAAGCTAGTTTGGTAGGTATTCCATACGATGGGGAAGCTCAGTTTTTTTCACATAAGATTCATGATGTTCAAGGAAGCTTGGTCAAGGTAAAAGATATGGGGTGCCTTGATCATACATATTTCAAGACTTTGACGATTTCTCACCTCTCTACAAATAATCGTATCCTTGAATTATGGGGTCAAGGATTTATCATTCCGAGAAAAGGTGACAAGGACACGTTGAAGAAGAGTGAAATGTACATCCTAGATTTTCTGGTGAACTTGATAAAGGATAATTTGGTAAAGAATATTCTGATTACGATCGATAATATCTATAATAGAATCCTGAAGGCTCAGATAATCATGTATTCGGCCATTCATTCCAAGTTAATTGTTTGGTTTTTTGTATCTTTTAAAATCCATTGCAGTTCAATGCCATGAAATTGCAACATCCTGCTAGTCAGCAATGATACATTTAAGAGGATGAACATTGGTTTTTCTAAAGTCTCTGAAGAATTTTATGACCTACCAAAGGAATAAGCTGAAGATATTCCAAAGAAATATGAAGTGGCTGAACTATCCAAAAAGGGAGGAAAGAAGAGGATGTTGAAGGAAGTAGAAGAGGAAGAGAAAACACCCAAAGCTAAGGAAGCCCAATCCGCACCTCGAAAACCTAAGAAACAAAAAATGTTATCTAGATGAGGTTATAGAAAAGTGGAGGGAAAATAAGAAAAATAAGAAATCAAGGGAGCCATGTTTTTGTTTGGATCCTGCTGAAACCAAAGCATTATAAGAGAAGACTGCTAATGAGCATGAGAAGCAAGCTAATGTAATGAAACAAAAGAAGAAGATATATGAGGCTGATGTTGATCAATCTCTTCTGAGGGATACTGAGAAAACTTCATAGAATCTCCCAATACTAAAATATTTCATGGTAGAAGCATTACCTATGACTCCTAGCAAGAAATTCGTGACTCTAGAGAAAGCCCAAGAAAAGATTATTGAAGATAAAGAAGCTATCGAAGAAGTGGAAGAAGAAGAGAGCAGTGGTGATACCAATGATCTCATAAAGCAAGTTGATAACTTTAATGAGAAGGAAAGTCCCTCCAAGAAGCTCTCAATACAAACTTCTGAAGCCTAATCATTAAATTTGGCTATAACTATGAAAGAGATGAAAGAAGGGGATGAGAAAGTTGATGAAGAAGTGAATAAGCTATTTGAAGAAGAATGTTTTAATCATAATTTCATAAATCATGATGTTTATGAGGAAAGAACTGAGAAGGAGCAGATATATGAAGATAGAATTGTTCAAATGTCTGACAGAGAACATGAATTTCCGGAATAGGACATCATTCCAAAGACTAATAAGTGAAAAAATGTGTTTGTTGATACACTTAGAAAAGCTATTGTGAATAAGGAAGCTGGTGGATCTTAAAATAGGAAGCTTGTTGAGTTAGAATAAGAGTCCTCACCAAGAAATGTTTCTAATTCGAAATCATTATCCCTAGGACATGATTTCGCTGTTCATTCGCTAAAGAAGCTTGTTGGGTCCATTCTGATTTTTCCAAGCATTGACTCGAGATGTCAGATGCTTCAACAAACTTGGATCCAAAAATAGGATTTAGTGTCCATGGTGATGGAATGTGTTTCAAGCATGAGGCTGTTTTCATGATTTTTTTCATCAACTTCGATTTTCATAGAAGATCATGTAGGAAGATCACCAATTGGTCAAGGAAAACCATAAGGGACATGAGAAATTATGATGAGTTCCAAGATATTTTCAAGGAGGCTTTTGACATTGAAGATGGTAAGATCAAGGATCTCACAAGTTGTTTTGATGAAAAGCGAACTCCGGAATAGAACTCTTGTATTCAAGAGGTAAAAGATCTTAAGGGGAAGTTGTATTCAATTTCTCAATGGTGGAAGAGAGAAAGAGATCTTTGGATTGAGATAGAAGAAAATCTAGTTAAGCAGGAAGAAGACTTGAAGGCTCAGGATGAGATTATTAAGGCTGAGCAAGATGAAATTAAAGCTCATGAAAATAGAGAAGGGGATCAAAATCAGATTGAAAAGCGAGTAGAGGAAGACCACAAAGAACTCAAAAAGTTTAAGACCATAGTCACGAAGCTTATTCCCAAGAAAAAGGATGGATGATCTTGTATAAATCCGATCTTTTGTTGTATTCCTTTCCTTGTACAAATGTTTCCTATCATAATGAAATTTATGGTCACTTTTCCTTCGGATGTTTTGTACTAATCATTCATGTACCATAATTTCTTTTCCGTTATATCAAATTTATTTATTAAAATCACAAAGGGGGAGAATGAAAATTAATACTAAGTAAAGAAGGAATATCCCTATGTAAGGTTGAGTTTATCTAAGGAGGAGTTTTCATCATGATGATTTTTGTATGAAATAAATGATATGTCTCATTCCGAAAATCTAGAATAGGATCCTTAGTGTTTCCAATGCCTGATGGGGAGTTAATAGTATTCATATTTTCCCATGTGATAAGAGAGATAAGTTATATTTTGTGTATCTAGAAAAATATTTTCTATGTCCTTATATTCTTTTTTGTAAGAGTGTTTGTGATTTCCAAAAAGGGGGAGATTGTTAAGCCAATAAGGTTTCCATATAACTTTTACATTTCTTCATGTTTCGGTAGATTTGTTGAGTTAATAAGGGTTCCTTATGAGTTTACCATTCCTTCATGTTTTGAAAATCACAAACACCAAATCTTAAGGAAAATTTTATTTTACCCTATGTTTTATATGATAAGGAAAACTTTCCTTCCCCAAGGAAACATATACGTATCATGTTTTCATTGTTCATATTATATCTAAGTGTAAAATTTGGTTTCACTTATAATACCTAGAAATCATATATATACATAGATATAAAGCATTCTGTGTTCTGGATCCAACTTCAGGTTCCGAACTCTTAGAATTCAGACTCTGAACTCTTATGTGTTCTGACTCTGAATTCTCTAAATTCATACTCTGAACTCTTTTGATTTCTGACTCCGAGTTCTCTGAATTTAGACTCCAAAGTATTCTGAGTTCTGACTCTGAGATCTCTGAATTCAGGTTCTGAACTCTTACTAGTTCTGAAAATGAGTTCTATGAATTCAAACTCTGAACTCTTATGAGTTTTGACTCTAACTTCGCTGAATTTAGACTTCAAACTCTAATAAGTTCTGACTATAATTTCTCTGAATTCAGACTCTGAACTCTTATGTGTTCTGACTCTGATTTCTAAGAATTCAGACTCCAGACTCTTCTGAGTTCAAACTCTGAATTCTTATGAATTCAGACTTTGAAATTTCTATGTTCAGGTTCCGAATTCTTGTGAATCTAGATTCCGAATTTCATTGAAATTCAGACTCTGAAATTCTATAGAATTCAGGATCCGAATTCCTTTAAAAATAGAATCTGAATATCCCTGTATTATAGATAATGAATGTGTTTTTGGTTAGACACTGATCCTTTATTCCTTAAATTCTGAATAATTGTTTTTGGTTAAGTAACTATATTTTTTACACCTTTTTTAGTTATAAAATGATGTCGTGCATTCAGTTACTAACTAAATGTTGTTTGAGTGACACATTTATAGGTCCCTACAAAATTCAAGGAAAAATATGAACATTGGATGAGGGAGATGACCATTGGTGTTGTGCCTATAAATAAGATCTCATTTGAATGATCTCACAAGGAGATGATCAATCTAGAGATTACATGCTCGTGAAGTTATTTCTATGGGGGGAGACTTTCATGCTTTGTGTGTAATGAAATTCTTGTTCAGAATTACTTTGTGTGACTCTGAATGTTGCTGAGAACATTCCAGGGCTTCCGGAGATAGGAAGATAGAGGTGCTTACTACCTGGAAGTTAATGGCTTCCTTGCTGAGAAAGGAAGTGGTTTCGACTACCATGAAGTTGAGGGCTTGTGGGGATAGCAAGACAGACTCTGATCCTTGTATCGAAGGCTTACCATGGTGTGGGTAAGACATAATTTCTTGAACGTATAAATCAAGGGACCATTATCCATGTTTATTGGATACACCACTCTTTGCGTTAAAATAATTATTACTTGTAATTTGTTTGTTTCATGTTTTTCGCTCATTTTTATTATTGAGGAAAATATAACTATCTTATACTACCTTATACTTCTATACCCTGATATATTAAGATTCTATATGCTTTATGGTTGAATCTTTATGTTTGTAATTTTTTGATAATTTTCCTTTCCAGAACTATATTTCATGAATTACATTCTTGAAGTCATATTTCTGGAATCTAGAAAGCGTGTTGAACTAGAGGATTTTTGGATTACCTTGTTTAACGTTGTTAAACATAACCATCTTTAAATGTATCAATAGAATTTTTAAAGTATACAATTCACCCCCTTGTATTTTCAGCATCATTAGATACTATAATCAGTATCTATATTATTTTGATCCTACATTTGATATTGTAGATTTTATCATACTCTACATACCATCTCAACAAAAACAACCATGTTTTATAATATAACATCTTGAATTAATGTGTTTTATACAAAAAATATGATCATCCAAAAAAATCACATTATAAAAGAAAATATCGGGTGAAACCTGAAAAAAAAAATCCATTGGAGGTAGATTATTTTTAATATTTATAGGATGGAAATATAAATCACTAAAAGAGTTTTCATGAAAATATTTCATATTTATAAATGTAAAATACATAGTCACGAGTCTCCTTTCAAAAATTCTTCTTGTTTTTTTAAACAATGGAACAGAATCCTTTAATGGTAATGAATATGGATAAAAACTAAAATTTTATGAAAAATATAATAGTTAAAATACTTCAGAATGTATTTCCTTTAAATAATAAAATTCAATAAGAAATTTTATTACTCAAAGAAAAAAGTTTGAGTTACCATGACCCTTGCATTTACCATTGATCCAAACAGTAGTGATTTAAAATCTTATATTATAAAGGAAAAAATCTTAATTACCTATTTATAAACCTTTTTAATGTATGATTAAATTTATACTCTTCATTAATAATAATTCTCTTCATTTATTATGTTGTTATAATCTCTTCTCAACATCACGTGTTAATAATCTTGACCATTTTGAACTATGTTCAAAATAGAAGTGTTGATCTTCCTTATTCACCCAAATTTAATAATTTAAAAACCAATAAATGTAAGGGTATTAGTGTTTTATAAAGACCTATAATGTTATAATTTAATAATATTGAATTTTTAGACAAGTTTTTTAATGATGAAAGCGGTGTTGTACTAGTTTTTGGTTCATTTCCAACATGGATAGATTACCTTATAAAGATAATTATTTTTGGTCTATCCATAAATAAATAGATTAATGGTATATATTAATTATATATATTATATAGATTCATAATATATAAATTAATTAAATCCCTGAAATCGGTATTGAAAAACATAATTCATCGTGCCATAGAGGTTGTAGTCTGTAGGCGTGCATATATGATGATTTCATTTTTCAAAGGGAGGGAGAAAAAGGAAACATTTTTTTATCATTTAAAGGAATTAAATAATATATATAAGTAATTTATATTTATGTAATCATATTTTTAACAATATTATGTAGGTAGTGAGGCCGAAAACATGTTTCTTTGTGGAGGTGGTAGTCCTTATAACGTAGGGTGAACAATTTCATTTTTCTTTACTGTAGCGGGGAAATATAGTTAATGATTATAAAATCATTATGATAACATATGTAAAATAATGACACTAATTTTATCATTTTAAAATATTTAAATCAAATTTTAGGAGTAATAAATGTATATAATGAAATATAAAAGAAGTTGGAGTGGTTTAAAATTTATACCTCATTACTTGGATTATCTCCACTGTGAATGGGGTTAAAACGTTGATGGATGTTATTTTAAAAATACCAGAACCTATTTAGGGTGAATAAGAGTGTATAAAAGAGTTTATTTAATATTTTTATCAAAACATATGTAGTTTTGGTAAGTGATAAAGTGAGGATAGGAGTTACTCTATTAAAAGTAATCAATGAAGGCATTTTTGTAAACACATAAAATAGTTCAATAATGGGAAGTCACCCACAAGACTAGTGACTCAAAAATTAAAAAATAGTGGATTGGTGAAGATATAAGGTCGATACACACCTCAACCACACAATTATAAACATTTTTTCAACATGTTAGACCATTTACTTCTTAGGATACTTATTTATTCCATTTTGGTTTTCACAAGGAAAACTAGTTCTTACCAAGGTAATTTAACCTTTTTGCACAAAAATAAAATGGTAATTATAATATAATTTGGAGATGAAGATTCCAAATTTTAATACAATTCAATAATATTAAATTTCTAAAAGTGATAAAATTTCATAAGAATTTTTTAATTTAATAAAAATTGTTTTTTTAAATATAAACTATGTTTTAAAATGTAAGATATGGAATTATAAATTAATACCATAATTTATAAAATTAGAAATTCAGTTATCAAGATTTATATAGTCATATAAAATGGTTTATTGAATTTATAATTCATACCTATATAATAATAATGTCATAAAAATCATGTTATTTATAAAAATAGTGTTTTTCACTATTATCCCAAAAAATAAATAGTTTTAAAAAAGTACAAAATAAAACTGTATTAAGAAAATATTTCTATATTTAATTCAAAAATGAAATTAATTTATGAAAGATAACTTCATAAAACATATAAATTTTATTTTCTATTAAAATCATAAAACATAATGAAAAACTTATTTATATGAAAATTATTTCTGGTATATTAATAATTTAATTTCTAATAATTTAAGAAATAATCCAATGTTAATCATTTATTCAAATCATATTATATTATACGCTACATTATGCATATTCTAAAAAATATTGATTTTTTTAACTCTACTAATTGATTTGAGTTTTAAAGGGATGTTTATTTTGATTTTTTGTTATATATTTATATATATTTATTTATTTTAATTTAATAATTCCATTACAACTATTTATATGTACCAATTCTATGTATATATTAAAATAGTCTATTTTTATCAATCTGAAATATGCTCTACCTTTAACAATATCTATATATCATCATTCAGGGCTTCTTTGATCTTCATGTGAATGGATGGTTGAGCAATCACCAAGGAAAGATAAGATTTCTTAACTTCACAAATGAATTCAATATTAATTATATGAAAATAAAATAATGTTTTGTCTCTTTCAACCATCATCATAGATATGGTTGTATGGTATTTCTTACTCAAAAAATCATCCACCTTTTTTGACTTTGCATTTTGGTATTATTGTGAACATCTATAGTCTTTGATTAGTTCAAACCATCTTCTTTAACACAAATTTAACTCTTTCTATGTGAATATATATTTCAATATTTATTATTGGTATAAATATCACACTTATTACCATATAGATAATTCCACTGAATTATTAATGCAAATATCATGTCTGTTTGATCCAAATCATATGTCAGCTAATTTTTAACATGGTTTTTAATTTTCATGAGATATAATAAATTACAATTTAATTTTTCATGTGGATGCATACCAATCCATTTTTCATTGAATCACTCTGTTTTAAAAACACTTCCCTACTATAGGGTAATGTAAGTATAGGTGTTGTGACCAATATCTTCTCTATTCCTATAAATAAATAAACACATTCCACAATAAAAATAATCTTCACTCTCTTCCATTATAGCTCGAAGGAATTGATATCCATGAGAAATTTCCCACAAAGTGTCAATAATATCCATCTATCCCAAGAAATTATAGATCATGGTTACTGTGGTTAGCCTAGTAAATTGCTTAATATATTTTATCTTTTATTCATCTATACATATTCCCTCATTAGTTGTTACATGACTTAATAATTACCCATTTAGCTGCTATAATTCACAATTGCCAAATTTTTCATATAGAATCTCATTTTTATGTACATCATCATAATCTACAAATAATCTTCACGATCTTCCTTGAACGTAGAATAAATAAGAATAACATCTATAATGATAGCCACAAGTTGGTTATATTTGTATCTAAATACCCTTTTCGAAATATCCATGAATATAGCTGTATAATTCATAAGACTAAATGAAATCACTAAAAATTCATAGTGTCCATACCTTATATGGAAAGCAGTACTACAAACATAATATATTTTAACCATTAACTGATGATATCTAGGCCAAAGACCAATCTTTGAGAAGTATCAATATCATCTAGTTTTATTTAATAGATCATTAATATGGGTTAGAGGATACTAATTATTGATTTTGATTTTACTATGCTCATTGTAAACAATTGAAACAAGCATTAATCTATCATCCGTTTGACCGAGAGGTCTGTTGAACCTCGTGGTGAAGCACTGGGGTGTATAAATACATTCCTAAATTGTATTATAGTTTCTTATTTAACTCTTTTAATTTAATGGGATACATTCTAAATATCCTCTTTGATATAGGTATAGATCCAAGAGTGAGTTTGATTGAAAAATCAACCTCACACTCTAGGGGACTACTATAAATATATTCTTATATTCCCATATGATAGGAATTACATCAAGTTGACTTCCACCCAAATAACTTGAGTCATGATTCCTTTATTGATGGGTATCACGACCAAATTATAGAATTTACCTCCAAATCAAGTTCATAATAATCCTTTCGTTAATACCTTATAATTGAATGATTTTGGATATGCAATAATACCTCATTCTAAAAAAACATTTATAAGTGATCTAGGTAGGGAAAGATAATCCATAAACCAAATTAGGAAAAATAAAACCAAGCGAAGAATAATAATATATTCTAAATGTATGAACCCAAAAATCTCAATCGGATCATATTTATAAATCTTATACACGATCATTGTGCCAAAAAGGGTTTTCAATGATTGTTAAATATCAATTTTTTTGTGGAGGTGATTCAAAATTATTTTAAAACATATATGATATGAAATAAGGTTTAGGGACATTACATAGTAAATTTAGTGATATAATAATATATTAATATTTGAAATAACTCATAAATTTTTTTCATTACCTAAATTATGAATTTATAGGATTCAATCATACTTATCCATGTATATTTTTCTAACTAAAGTAGTTATATATATTCAAATACTTCATAATGGTTCTTAAAGATAATGAGGTTATCAATATCACATCCGACAGGGGTGTCAAACCATGTTTGAATTTAAGAATCTTTGTCATGAAATGGGTGATGATTTAGTTAATACCCAATTCTACATTTCTACGTTTATTACCACTAGGAACATCTATGTTTGATATTGAATCCACATTTTGTATCGAGATAGGGATGTGGTTTCATAGAGAACCATACAATATCAATATTACCAAAATATCATGATATTATCCTACAGTTTAAATCATCTCTAGGGTTTTCCCTAAGGTTCTTTAACCAGTTATCAAAAATACCTTCTCTAATCTCTAAAAATATTATCACCTTATCTCTAATGCCAACTATAGTGACACAAGAAAAAATTGATTTATTTTCATTCCTCTAATTGATTTATGTATTATATTTCATAAATTATTTTATCTAATGAACTTACAGTTTTATTATCTTTGGAGACTAGATACATAATAATCAAAATTTTCAGAACTCACAATCATTTCTCCATAAATCCACCACTAAAAACAATCTTCTAGAAATCACATTAGTACGAATCATCCACAAAATTGGGAAAAAAATATAACAAAGGGTTATATGAGGTGTGCAATAATGAATGATTAAATATTAAATCAATGATATTTTCATAAGCATATGTGAAAAACATTAGGATAAGAAAATATCATAATATCATTGATGATTATAACAATGAAAAAGTGATATTCAAAGTACATTACATAATAACTTAAATCCACACAATATCAACATGGAAAATAATAGTTATAACATCATATTGTAAAATTTAACATAAACCATGAACCATGAGAGAATAAGATCATAATGAATAACATCTTTTAAATGTGGATCTAACATTATCAAATTGGAAAATTACATAATTACCATTAGTTTAAATTCTTATAATAAAGTAAAATGTACTCATGTACACATATTTCAAGATATATAGAATTTTAACTAATAAATTATAAAGGAATGTAAAACACCGCCCTTAATTAATTCATACTTGCATGTTCCACTTAAAAATCATTCAATTTTCACATCATAAAGAACACAATGAAATAAAATGGGTTTCATTAAAGAATCCAAATTAAAATATATATCATTTCATAAATAACCAGTGGAAATAAATATTGTATCATAAAATATTTAAATGAAAGTCATGAGTGTTTCTTAAATGAACTATGGAAATAAAATGGGTTTCATAAAACATCTAAATTATATAGAATAACATAATAAATGGATGCATTTGATACTGAAAACATGATCATAAAAAATCAAATAATAATATAAAATATATGGTGAGACATAACAGATTACTCAATGGGAGTTATATGATTTTGAATATATAGTGTAAAATTAAAACATAATCATGAAAAGGGGTTTCATGAAAACATTTTGTATTTATTAATGTAAAATCCATAGTTGTTATTGTATTTTCAAAAAGATTCATTTTTTTTCAATGAAATTAAAGCCTTAATTTAAATGGATTTAGAAAAAAACTTTTTTTCCCTAGAAATAAATAAAGAAAACCATTCAAAATAGAAAGCCTTGGAAGAATGAAGAACAATAAGAAATTTTATTAATTAATGAAAGAAGATTTATTTTAAAAGTCCCTTACCTTCAACAATTATTTACACATAATTATTTTTACATCCTATATTGTAAATATAAACATCTTTATTACCAATTTCATAACCTTATTCATATAGAATTTCATTTATACTCTTTATTAAAAACAATTCATTTAATGTATTGAGTTGTTGTAATATCTTATTAGTATCATGCGTCATTAATCATTAATATTATTAAATATTTTCTGAAAATAAATTTTGATGTCTTTTAAATACAATAAATTTTACAATTCCATTACATGGGTGTTTTATTCATGTTTTTTTGAATATAAAAATGCTGATGATCTAGTTTCTAGTTATTTATCAATAATGATGGATTACCTTATAACGATCATTAATTTTTTTTATACTTAAATAACCATATTAATGATATATATTTCTTATATGTAACATATATATTCTTTAAATATAATCTAAAACCATCGATGAATGAGTTATTGAAAAAAAATTAATCGTTCCGTGGAGGCTGTAGCTAGCATGTGTGCATGGATGGTGATTTCATTTTCGAAGGGAAGATGAAATAAATAGCATTATTATCATTTCAAGAACATAAATAATATATATATAATAAATATTTATTTAATTCATAATTTTCACTATATATATTATGTGGTGAAGGAAAATGAAACACGTTTTTTTATAGAGGTGGTAGTCCTCCCAACACATGGTTAATGGTTTCCATTTGATTTTAAATAAATTAAAGGCAGGTAATGATTAAAAAAATTATAATATAATGATAGTATAATAATTATACAGATTTTATCAATTTAGGATGGTGAAATGTTATTTGAGGACGAAAAAATGCACATAATGAAATATAAATGAGGGAGGAGTTGTTTGAAATCTATACATTACTATTATGACTATCTCTGTTGTGAAGGGGGTGGACCCTTGTAGAGATGGTATTTAGAGTAGAACAAACCACATTAAGGTTTCAATGTGTGTATTGGACTGTTTTTGTCAGATTTTGGGCAAAACATAATGTTTTTTGGTATGAGGGAAAGTTTGGAGAAGAGATCGCCTTTTATAAGTAAGAAATGATGGCTTTTTTGTAAATACCAAAAACTTTTCAATAATGGAATGTTATCCACAATAAAAGTTACTCAAAATGAGAAATATTTTACTATTGAAGAGATAATGTAATCACACACCTCAACCACTTAATTAAAAACATTTTTTCAACATGTTAGCTTATCTACCTCTTAGGTTACAAATTTTTACCATTTTGGTTTTCACTATGCTAACTGGAATTTAGCATGTTAATTTATCATTAATGATAAAAACTAAATTGGACCTGATTATATAATTTATAACAAGTTATTCCATATTTAAAATCCATTTAATAAGAAAAAATTTCTAAAATTGGGAAAAAAATTATTAATAAATGTATAATTTATAAGAAACAATTTTTTTGAAAAATAAAACATAAATTTTAAAATTTTATATATGGGTTTATAAATTAATAACATAATCATAAAATTAATAAATTGACTTATAAAATAATTATATGGTCTTATAAAAGGGTTATATTAATTTTAATTTCATAATTATATATTAATAATTTCATAAACATTGTGTTATTTGTAAAAACAATATTTTCACTATTCATCTAATGATAATTATTTTTAGAGAAATAATAAAAGGGTATATTACTAATAATCCTACAAGGTGGTTGTTGTGATAAAAAGTAAAGTCGGAGTGACAAATTCTTAAATGGGTATCACCTCCACTACCCATACCTATACGAACGTGGGATGACATCACTATGGACTTTTTCGTTGGCCTTCCGAAGATACCCAATGATAGAAATAAAATTTAGGTAATCCTGGATAGATTTAAAAATTAATCCCATTTCATTTCCATTAGATATGATTTCTCCCTAGAGCCTCTAGCACTCCTCTATATTCATGAAGTAGTGAGACTCCATGGAGTGTCATTGGTGACTCTTTCTAATCAAGATACAAGATTTACTTATAAATTTGGTAGTTGATTTTAAAAGTCTATGGATATATAAATAATCCAAAGCACAACCTATAATTCTCAAAATGATGATTAGTCTAGGAGGACTATTCAAAAATTTGAAGATATGTTATGTTATAACTCACTTGATTTTTAAGGGAGTTGTGATCAACATCCTACACAATTTCCACTTGATAATTCAAATTGAAACTTTTGATGATATCAACGAAAAAAAGTTTATATGTCCAAAATTTAGGGGGGGGGGGAAGTTGGAGAAGAGAAACTATCAGGAATGGAAATTGTGAAGGATACTATATATAATATTCATGTGATTTAGAAAGACATCATGGTTTCTCAAAGTTGATAAAAAGTGATGTCAAAAAATAAAGGAATGACTTGGATATTCATGTTCAAGATCATGTAATACTTAATATATCATCAAGGAAGGTATTTATGAGATTTTTAATAAAGGGTAAATAATTTTTGATGAACATTATTCTACTTTGGATTCCAGAGTTTATTGGAAAGGTTGATAATAAATTAACACTACCACCAAATAATTCTAATGTCCATGATGTATTCCATGTGTCCCTATACAGAATTTATAAGTATCAACCATCACACGTACTTGATATTAATGGTGTCAATTTGGAAATTGACTTGTAATATCAAGAGGAACCAATACAGGTACTTGACATAAGGGAAAAAATGTTGGGGAACATGATAACATGACTTGTAAAGGTCTTATAGACAAATCAGATGATTGAAGAGGCCACATGTGAACAAGAGGAATCCATGAAAAAAAAGTACCTACACATGTTTTCACATTAGTACGTAAACTGACATTTTGAGTGAGAAATTATTTAAGTGGGGTGGTGGAGGATGTAATGATCTAAAAAATTATATTTATTTAATAAAGATACTATATCTGCTCAATAAATGTTTATTATTTTTGGTTATAGACGCACATATAAAACATTTATGTTTCCAATGAAAATTTCACATCATACCAAGATATGGAATAATACAATGATGAAAAGTAAAATGACATACACATGGAAGAATAATAAATTCATTAAAACAAACTCTATTGGGTTGAACTCCCCATGTAACAGCCCAAGATTTTATGAAAAATATTCTTTTTAATTTCACTAATGTCATGTGTTGTACGCAACACAAAAAGGAGCTTGCACAACACGCATCCTTGACTTGCCTTGCATTACACGCAATTTCAACCTTCCTCGATAGCGTGTGTAGTACGCAATACTGAGTTTCATGAAACAACGATATGCTATTAAAATATTATTAAAACTAGCCATTATGAATAGTAATAACCACTTTTTAAATTTTAGAAATTTTAGCTCTCAAAATGGACTTCATTTTTGGATTCGGAGTATTGAATTTAGCCTAAGGTGAAATTTTGGTACTTTTCGGATAACTTTCATATTCTGATGAATAGTGAAAATTACTAAATTATAATTAAAAACAACTTTTTTAATCGAAATAATTAATAGTGATAAATCATTAATTTGACTGATTTTAAAGTATATTTAGAATATATTTTTACAATTTAATACAATGTTGGTCATTGGATGTAATTTCACATTTAAACCTGACATAATCAAGTGTCAATCTTTTGATAGATATTGTTTCTTAAAAACACGCTATTTGTTTTAACAACAGGATTTAATTATAAAATTAATTAATGCAATTTCTATGTTATGAATTTGGTAAAATAGACTTCATTTTTGAATTCGGAATATGAAATATAGCTTAGGATGAAATTTTGGCATTGTTCTGAAAAACATCAATTTTTAATGAATAGTGAAACTACTAAGTGGTAGTTAAAAAATTAATTTCTTCATAAATCTTAATTTTACCGCTTCTGTGAATGGAATTTCAAAAATTCGAGAGACACGGTTGATGTCAGTAATTAAAATGTGGTTCAATGAGATGAAAATAATATTTGGTGAATAGTAACTTTTTACTTTTATTTACCACTGTTAAAAGTAAATAGGGTAATTAAGGGTAAAAATGATATTATTATTACCCTAAAACATGTCCTAATTCTATTGGACAAGTGTAATTCGACCAAAAACAAGCTTAGGTATAAAATATGACCATCTAGGCCCACTTGAATTAGATTAGGACATTTATTATTATTTAATTTAAAGAAGAGTTAAAAGAGTCAAAATCAAAGTTTATTTACTAAAACATTTTTAATATAGGGTTGTACATATGATAAATTCGATTGTAAATATTCATTAGAAAGATAAAAAGATTTCCTACATGATGGTATTATATTTGTAATTTTTAGACATCAAATAATTTAATTTATTTATGAAACTAAGATGATACAGTAATTATCTTATTAATGAAATATTGACATAATTGTATTATAAATACCAAAATAAATGTAATTTCATAATTTTTATAATTTTCTAGGTTACTATGATATATTAGTGTTAATTTAATCAACTTGGTTCGAACATATAATTCTGTTATGACTTTCACAAAAATCATATATCAAATAGTGTCAAAATTGAGACAAAATAGTTTTTAAATCAAATATTATATTATTAATTGTTATTTTATTACTAAAAATCTAAGGTTCGGCCAAATGACTTAGATAAGGATATATATATTAATAATAAACAATTTGGGGTTCTTTTGGCATGTTATAGTATGTGTATCAACCATATAGTGAAAGAAAACAAAAAGACACGCTAAAAGTTATATTATTTAACTTAGAGTTAAATCTAATTGATAAGGTTAAAATAATACCCTAAACTTGTCTAAATACTATTGTATGATAGGAATTCGACCCATCCCCACTTTAGATTCGAAATAATACCCTTTGGAACCATTATAAACTGATTATGACTTTAATGTAAAATAATATTTTGAGATATTCCTAAGGTGCCTCTCTCCTCCCTTATAAAAGGGTACCTCCTCCCCCTCCTCCTCACACCAATTTGAGCACTCAAGCTCGGCCAACCCCTGCCAAAAATCCATTATCCACTTTCCTAGAATAATCCTAGAGGTCCTGGTCTTCTTCAAAGACCAATCTTAGTTCCCTAATTAGAGGATTCAAAGAAGCGTTCCAAAGAAGAGGTAATATCCATTACCGATCTTTTCAATTTCTTTCTTCTTCAACTTCTTCTTATTTAGCTGTTTAATGATAAAGTAATAACATCAGTATTTTTTATATACTGATATGTTATTATAAATTTGAAACAAATCTAATTAACCTTCTATCCATCCTACGGAAAAAGGAAATCAACGCGCGTGCGTACGTACGGAATACTGTCTCCACGCCGTGGTGTAATCTATTTTCCACCATCACCTTACAAGGATGGGTATAAAGGTGTAATGAGTAACTATATATGATTATTATAAAGTGATATTGATACTTAAATAGTATGCATACACTTCAACACAATTCCACGACCATGGGAACGATATCATCGCTCGTGCGTACGTACGGACTACCGTCTCCACGACGCGATGAGATTCATTCTCAATGATTAGACATTCATGAATGATTATAAAGTATATATAATTATTACTAATGAAATATATGACCTAATAATGATACTGGAATTATTTATATTTATATTTATGTCATATACTTAATTCCATTCAATTCAATAAGGAAACGAAAACAGCGTTCAT
The DNA here is from genome assembly GCA_963277665.1 of Viscum album. Taxonomy (NCBI): domain Eukaryota; kingdom Viridiplantae; phylum Streptophyta; class Magnoliopsida; order Santalales; family Viscaceae; genus Viscum; species Viscum album. Next base: position 1,345,995,224 of record OY728147.1, read on the forward strand.
GCGTACGTACGGACTACCGTCTCCATGAACGGTGTATTTCTTTCCATTTACTGATTTATTATATATATATATTCTGAATATATATATATATAAATCATGTTTTATATTCTGGAATTAAGTAATCATGATCTAAGTAATCATATGAATAATTACAAGTTAAAAACACGAACGACAAATGAGACGATTTTACCCAAAACGCTACTTTAACATGAATTTACAAAAGAACGGGTAATATAAAGTCATAAGTGGACCATATATGATATAATAACAATGAATATGATTCTGGAATAAGTCAATAACATGATTTAAATCATTATACATGAGGTTCGGAAACTTACAAAGCATGTCGGACCTAAGGTAAGGGAAAATATCACAATCTCATTTTTACCCAAGATTGTTTATACTTTGGTATTTACTGGGGTGTATTTTATCATCCACAGCCATGTTTCATAAATAATATTATTTACATCCACCTACAATTGTTTAAATCCATTTTTACCCTCCGGTGAGTTTTTAGTAAAAGAAATGAAAGGAATCTTTTGTCGTTTTTTCGTACGATGTACTTTTTGACTTTTCCGACAAAAGTACGAAGAATTTTTTTTTTAACTTATACGGCATGAATGAATTTTTAAAACATTATTTCCAAGAAGCTTCCTTTACAAGTTTTCAAGTTTATTTTTAATCAACTTCTTTTATTTTAAAGTTGTATGACATGTAATGAAAGGAAAAATGTTTTTGAAGTAGAAAGGATATTTTCCTCAAGAATGGAGTTCAAGTATTTTATCAAAATTATTTTCCATCTAAGATAATAAAAGGGTTCTGTTTTTATCCCTATTATTACATGGATTTGATTATGTTGTGATGGAAATATTTTTATGAATTCCTTTATCTTATGTGAATTGTTTTATGATGTCATGATGTTTCAAGAATCCCATTTTTGTTACATGTGTTATGCGATGATGTATGATTTATGATTATGTGGAACACATAAGAAATGATTCATTATAAGATGGGTGGGACCTAAATCTCCCTCCAATGCATTGGGTAAAGATTTTATATCTCATGAGATAGACATGGCTGGAATGGTAGGTTATACCGGTTCAGTGAAACAGGACTGAAACGAGGGTTACTCGATTCAGAAAGGGACTTTGTCCACTAAGATAGTCTTGGCAATGAGTCTTGACTAACAAGAAATGATTTTATATGAATATGTGTGAATGCCACAAAGTTTCATGTTTTAAGTTATGATTATTTTGATTACATTTCACTACCATGATTTATCCCATGTTATGAAATTATGCTCTCTTTTGCAGGTTATGATTTCCAAAATGTTATGTTATTATGAATACGATGTGATTGATATTTCTTTTGTTTACCCTCACTAAGCATTTGAGCTCACCCTTTTATGTTTTCTTTTCCCCAGGATATAAAGAAAGGTTTTAGGTAAAAAAAAAGAAGATCTTTATGGGAGATGTTGAAGATCTTTCACCATGATTAGAAGATTTTATTCCGAGTTTCCAAAGACACTAAACTATTACGATCCTTGTGTGTGTGTTTTTGTTATGTACTAAGTATTCCGCAAAAGTAATGTAATGTCCATGTACGATAATCTTCGGGTCTCTACAGTTGGTATCAGAGGAAAGGTCTAGTCAACCTTTGGAAACTAGGATGCGAAAACGTTAGTGAGATCCCTAGAGATATTTCTAAGGTATGTCTAGGGATGTCCCTAAGGATAAGTATACGTATAGGATATAGTCCTAGAACTATGGTAATGATATTAGATTAAACCTAAGATGTTAGATATTGAAGTTACTCCCCCTTTATTATGATTTTTGCCTCTAACACTATTCTTTTTGGGTTTTAGAAAATGCCTGGAAACAAGATGATTCACGATAATGGAGGATATTATGGACAATGGAATGATATTATTCATGAGAAACCCAATGAAATGGGATTTGGAAGTCCAAACATCATTATTATTCCAAATCAGCAATCTCATAATATGATCAATAAAGTAAAATTTGGTAAGTTTCCTGACTCGGTTAATAAGAGAAAGATGGTGTTTCATGATGATCATAGAGGAAAGAAAGTTCAATTTCCCCTATGTAAATCATGTGGGAAGAGGCATCAAGGAGAATGTTTCAAGGGAACTGGAAGATGCTTTGGGTGTGGAAAAGAAGGACACAAACAAGTAAGTGCAAAGGAAAAGGGTCGGTTAACACCATGGATGAGGATAATGGTATTGCTACGACATCAAAAATGGTTAAGTGTTTTAAATGTGGAATGTATGGGCATTATGAAAACAAATTCCCTAAGGGAAATACTCATGAAGAGAATCAGTATGGTCATATGGGTAGTATTAATGTGGATGATGATGAAGAGACTACAAATGATATGTGAGATGAAATAATTTTTGAAGCTCGGTCAATGGTTTAAGAATGTAGTGGAATGATTACATGTTTATCATGTGTAATTTTGTATATGTAATCTCATGCTACTATGGAATAAAGAGACATCTATGGATTGGTACACTGTTGTCTTTCCTTGTGTTTTGAAAGTGTATGATTAATGTTACCAGTATCCATGAAAGGTTATTCAGATATTTTTGGAATGTAGATGATATGCGCATAATTAAGGGATAAGGAGAAAATTAAATGTTTGATAGTATTCATGAGCTCATGATTGATATAAGGACTAAGTGATATCATGGTTTGAGTATATAGAATTTTGAGGATTTTGGTATGTGAAAAGTGTTAACTTTTAACTGCATTCAAGTTTTCACTATGGTTCAATGGGTATTCAAGAGAATACATGACTAAGGACTTTGAATGTTTGGAATGTGACCAACAAAACATATCTTATGATATATGGGGTTCAATGATGGTATTAAATCTCTGGTAATCATTTTCACTATGTTACGAGAGTGGACTACAGTATTATGGATAAGCCTAAAGATTGGAATGGATTATGTTGGACATAAGATAGTATTGTTTAAGGATAGAAGTTTTTTTTCGATATTATTGATGGGATGTTATAGTAATATAGTTTTAGAAAAAGGACAACCTGCAGGACGGGCGACAGCCCATCGCGTCGGACAAGGCTGTGGAAATCGAACCCACAACTGAAGTGCGACTGGCCTTTATCGCCTACCACTGGCCTACAGGAAGTCCCTGTTTAGTAGAAACTAGTTTTATTATATTAATCAGTATTATATATGAAGTATAAGTCCATTTTAGGAACCATATATGACTAATCTAACTATAGATCGACTTATGTATATAATTTTTGCTGACCTTTTGTTTGAGACAGATGGAATGACCCGTCATTCTATCACATGATCTGCTAACACTTCACGAATAACAAATTCAACTTCATTTATTTAAGTGATGAAGTGGAAATTGTTCAAGGCACGAACAACAGTGAGATTGTATGAAAATAAAGTAAGTATTTATTCTAATTCAAATTTTCAACTTTAAGGAAATGATCTTGAAAACCAAAAATGTTGTCCTAGTGATCTTATACCTGATGAATCAGATGGTACCTTATATCATCACAAATCTATGGATTTGTTATTACTGGCTTTTCCATAGCCATGTTCTCTACCACTCTCCATCAGAACATGATGGTTAGATTTCTCTTCCATATCCATATTCTCACCTATGTGGAAACCCAATGTTTAGTTTATTTGGGTAACCGTTACGTTTCATACTTTTGTTTTTAAAGATAAGTTTTGGGATTCCTTTTTACGATGTGGGTTTCTATCAAAGAAACTTTCAAATAGTAATCCATTTATAACCCCAACGAATTTCGAGGGCGAAATTCATTTTAAGGGGGGTAGAATGTAACAGCCCAAGATTTTATGAAAGATATTCTTTTTAATTTCACTAATGTCTTGTGTTGTACGCAACACAAAAAGGAGCTTTCACAACATGCATCCTTTACTTGCCTTGCATTACACGCAATTGCAACCTTCCTCGATAGCGTGTGTAGTACGCAATACTGAGTTTCACGAAACAACGATATGCTATTAAAATATTATTAAAACTAGCCATTATGAATAGTATTAACCACATTTTAAATTTTATAAATTTTAGCTCTCAAAATGGACTTCATTTTTGGATTCGGAGTATCGAATTTAGCCTGAGGTGAAATTTTGGTACTTTTCGGATAACTTTCATATTCTGATGAATAGTGAAAATTACTAAATTATAATTAAAAACAACTTTTTTAATCGAAATAATTAATAGTGATAAATCATTAATTTGAGTGGTTTTAAAGTATATTTAGAATATATTTTTACAATTTAATACAATGTTCGTCATTGGATGTAATTTCACATTTAAACCAGACATAATCAAGTGTCAATATTTTGATAGATATTGTTTCTTAAAAACGCGCTATTTGTTTTAACAACGGGATTTAATTATAAAATTAATTAATGCAATTTCTATGTTATGAATTTGGTAAAATAGACTTCATTTTTGAATTCGGAATATGAAATATAGCTTAGGATGAAATTTTGGCATTGTTCTGAAAAACATCAATTTTTGATGAATAGTGAAACTACTAAGTGGTAGTTAAAAAAATTAATTTCTTCATAAATCTTAATTTTACCGCTTCTGTGAATGGAATTTCAAAAATCTGAGAGACATGGTTGATGTAGGTAAGTAAAATGTGGTTCAATGAGATGAAAATAATTTTTTGTGAATAGTAACTTTTTACTTTTATTTACCACGGTTAAAAGTAAATAGGGTAATTAAGGGTAAAAATGATATTATTATTACCCTAAAACATGTCCTAATTCTATTGTACAAGTGTAATTCGACCAAAAACAAGCTTAGGAATAAAATCTGACCATTTAGGCCCACTTGGATTAGATTAGGACATTTATTATTATTTAATTCAAAGAAGAGTTAAAAGAGTCAAAATCAAAGTTTATTTACTAAAACATTTTTAATATAGGGTTGTACATATGATAAATTCGATTGAAATATTCAATAGAAAGCTAAAAAGATTTCCTACATGATGGTATTTTATTTGTAATTTTTAGACATCATATAATTTAATTTATTTATGAAACAAAGGTGATACATTAATTATCTTATTAATGAAATATTGACATAATTGATATTATAAATACCAAAATAAATGTAATTTCAGACTTTTTATAATTTTCTAGGTTAATATGATATATTAGTGTTGATTTAATCAACTTGGTTCGAACATATAAATCTGTTATGACTTTCACAAAGATCATATATCAAATAGTGTCAAAATTGAGACAAAATAGTTTTTAAATCAAATATTATATTATTAATTGTTATTTTATTCCTAAAAATCTAAGATTCGGCCAAATGACATAGATAAGGATATATATATTAATAATAAACAATTTGGGGTTCGTTTGGCATGTTATAGTAAGTGTATTAACCATATAGTGAAAGAAAACAAAAAGACACGGTAAAAGTTAAATTATTTAACTTAGAGTTAAATCTAATTTATAAGGTTAAAATAATACCCTAAACTTGTCTAAATCCTATTGTATGATAGGATTTCGACCCATACCCACTTTAGCTTCGAAATAAGACCCTTTGGAACCATTATAAACTGATTATGACTTTAATGTAAAATAATATTTTGAGATATTCCTAAGGTGCCCCTCTCCTCCCTTATAAAAGGGTACCTCCTCCCCCTCCTCCTCACACCAATTTGAGCACTCAAGCTCGGCCAACCTCTGCCAAAATCCATTCCCCACTTTACTAGAATAATCCTAGAGGTCCTGGTCTTCTTCAAAGACAAATCATAGTTCCCTAAGTAGAGGATTCAAAGAAGCGTTCCAAAGAAGAGGTAATATCCATTACCGATCTTTTCAATTTCGTTCTTATTCAACTTCTTCTTATTTAGTTGTTTCATGATAAAGTAATAACATAAGTATTTCTTATATACTTATATGTTATTATAAATATGAAAGAACTCTAATTAACCTTCTATCCATCCTACAGAAAAAGGAAATCACCGCGCGTGCGTACGTACGGAATACCGTCTCCACGCCGTGGTGTAATCTATTTTCCACCATCACCTTACAAGGATGGGTATAAAGGTGTAATTAGTAACTATATATGATTATTATAAATTGATATTGATACTTAAATAGTATACATACACTTCAACACAATTCCACGACCATGGGAACGATATCATCGCTCGTGCGTACGTACGGACTACCGTCTCCACGACGTGATGAGATTCATTCTCAATGATTAGCCATTCATGAATGATTATAAAGTATATATAATAAGTACTAATGAAATATATGACCTATTAATTATACAGTTATTTTTTATATTTATATGTATGTCATCTACTTAATTCCATTCAATTCAATAAGGAAACGAAAACAGCGTTCTTGCGTACGTACGGACTACCGTCTCCATGAACGGTGTATTTCTTTCCATTTACTGATTTATTATATATGTATATTCTGAATATATATATATATATATATAAATCATGTTTTATATTCTGGAATTAAGTAATCATGATCTAAGTAATCATATGAATAATTACAAGTTAAAAACACGAACGACAAATGAGACGATTTTACCCAAAACGCTACTTTAACATTAATTTACAAAAGAACGGGTAATATAAAGTCATAAGTGGACCATATATGATATAATAACAATGAATATGATTCTGGAATAAGTCAATAACATTATTTAAATCATTATACAGGAGGTTCGGACACTTACAAAGCAAGTCGGACCTAAGGTAAGGGAAAATATCACAATCTCATTTTTACCCGAGATTGTTTATACTTTGGTATTTACTGGTGTGTATTTTATCATCCACATCCATGTTTCATAAATAATATTATTTCCATCCACCTACAATTGTTTAAATCCATTTTTACCCTTCGGTGAGTTTTTAGTAAAAGAAATGAAAGGAATCTTTTGTCATTTTTTCGTACGAGGTACTTTTTGACTTTTCCGACAAAAGTACGAAGAATGTTTTTTTTAACTTATACGGCATGAATGGATTTTTAAAACATTATTTCCAAGAAACTTCCTTTACAAGTTTTCATGTTTATTTTTAATCAACTTCTTTTATTTTAAAGTTGTATGACATGTTATGAAAGGAAAAATGTTTTTGAATTAGAAAGGATATTTTCCTCAAGAATGGAGTTCAAGTATTTTATCAAAATTATTTTCCATATAAGATAATAAAAGGGTTCTGTTTTTATCCCTATTATTACATGGATTTGATTATGTTGTGATGGAAATATTTTTATGAATTCCTTTATCTTATATGAATTGTTTTATGATGTCATGATGTTTCAAGAATCCCATTTTTGTTACATGTGTTATGCGATGATGTATGATTTATGATTATGTGGCACACATAAGAAAGGATTCATTATAAGATGGGTGGGACCTATATCTCCCTCCAATGCATTGGGTAGAGATTTTATATCTCATGAGATAGACATGGCTGTAATGGTAGGTTATACCGGTTCAGTGAAACAGGACTGAAACGAGGGTTACTCGATTCAGAAAGGGACTTTGTCCACTAAGATAGTCTTGGCAATGAGTCTTGACTTACAAGAAATGATTCTCTATGAATATGTGTGAATGCTACAAAGTTTCATGTTTTATGTTATAATTATTGTGATTACATTTCACTACCATGATTTATCCCATGTTATGAAATTATGCTCTCTTTTGCAGGTTATGATTTCCAAAATGTTATGTTATTATGAATACGATGTGATTGATATTTCTTTTGTTTACCCTTACTGAGCATTTGAGCTCACCCTTTTATGTTTTCTTTTTCCTAGGATATAAATAAAGGTTTTAGGTAAAAAAAAAGAAGATCATTATGGGAGATGTTGAAGATCTTTCACCACGATTAGAAGATTTTATTCCGAGTTTCCAAAGACACTAAACTATTACGATCCTTGTGTGTGTGTTTTTGTTATGTACTAAGTATTCCGAAAAAGTAATGTAATGTCCATGTACAATAAGCTTCGGGTCTCTACACCCCAACAATATTATCTCCCTTAAAATGAGGATCTCAAATAGGAAAATAAGAATTAGGAAAAAAATATACATTATCAAATGATGTGTAAGAACCTTTGTAAGTAATTTTGTGAGGGATAAAGAACTAATTATGATATATTTATAGGAAAATATTAGTATTATTCATGTGGAATATGGGAAAAATATGGTCAATTATCATTATGATCATTAATCAATAAGAAAATAGGTCATTATTATTGTTGTTGGTGAAATAAGGTTACTCCTGGTATTATTTTATTATTATTTTTTTGGTTACTATATAAATATTTTAATTTTCTATAATATTATGTTTTAATATTAATATATATGTTTTATATTTTTTATTTTCATGGAGTTATATTATAAAAAAACATTTACATAATAATATAAATCAATTAAGACCTAAGTATTTTTTATAATGACCAAACAATATATAATATCATAAAACACTATCAATTTTTTATAAATAATTAACATTCTTATAAATTTAAAATTATAATATTTAGAGAAATATTTTTATAAAAAAACATGTTATTTGGACTCATCACAATGATATTTTGTTAGGTTAAAATTTTTATAATTTTTTTAAAGGTTGGTTTTTTTTAGAATGTGAAAATACTATTTTTACAAATTAAGAAAAATCTTATGATACAATTAAGATATGATCATGATTTAAAAACTTTAATAATTTTTATAATATAAATATTTAAATTAGATCATATTATACTGTGTGATACATTTAGATACATATGCTTAGCATTTTGGAAAACCATGATTTTAACCTTTCAAAAAAACTCTTTTTATGAGTTATATAAGTATCCTAATTAGAATTGATTTTTATAAATTTTATAAATTTAATCATGTAAAATGGATTTAATATTTTGAATTATCATTTAAATATTTGGTAATAATTTTAATTTAATTTTTAGAAATAAAAAATTTAACGTGGTAAAAAAATAGTTACCACAATATAAATAAAATAATGTAGAGGGTTAAAGTTAAATGGTAAATGCATAAAATAATTAACATAAAAAAATAAATCAGTGGTTTATGTATTTTATGAACTCAAATATCCCTGAAAACATTGATTATCAACCAAATTCATTGGAATTAATGCTACCAAATAGTGGTTATCCTTAAATACAAAATAATCATTATTTTATCACTTAATGACACACCTCCTCAAGTATATATACCCCTTTCCCACCCTAACCATCCACTGAAAATAACTTAAGAACAAAGATATGGTCATTGCATCTCCCAATGAGTCCCTCGAAGGCACCCTCATTGTTAGGACCTTACCTTATAACATTAAATAATCTTGAATGAAATGAATAATTCCCATTGAGGATCATTTTAGGTAAGAGTTTTTTAGAATTAGGCCATAATTATTACATATCATCTTGAAAATTACATTTAGACACTACTACTCATTATCCATTTTTTTCATAAAATAAAAACTCTAAAAAAGGAACATGCCTAGTTCCATATTTTAGAGAGCAATACTTTTCAATGATCCCATCCTTGACCCTATTCATCTCTAAGACCTATGGTAAAAATTTCAAAAACTTGGGAGGAAAAGAAAATGCTCAGTATGGGTTATAAAATAACGAAAAGTAACCTTAACCCATCAATAAATAAATATCAATGAAACCATATTTTTTGATCTTAACATACCTTATGAAATCATACGATTTATGAATAACTTATAGAAATCATAAATCATAAAGGTAACTGGTGACGTCCATATCATGCATGCAGTGTTTCTGTCACAAATATGTAAGGAATAACATTAGAATACCTATCATAGTATATATCCTAAATATAATAGGAGAAACATTAACATTATCCTCTGTCACATTACCCAATGCATTAGAGAGCTATCTAGGTATCACCCGCCCAATGTTTATCACGAAACCATCCGTATATGTAAACCATTCACAAGAACTAGAATTTATTAGTGCTAAAAATGACTTTTTATTGAGGATCCCACCAATTCAAGGGCGGAGAATGTGATACAAGCCTAATGCATCAATGAATTCATAGAGGTTACATTCACTAGGAAGAGACCTGTGGCTATCATAGATAATACATCGATTGTTAGGGCTTTCCTTGCTAGCATGACAATCAGCAACAAATATGACCTCCCTCCATGAGTGTGTGATCGTTGAGGCATGGAACTACAAAAGTTTTCATTTCCGAATAATGTACGATAAGTTCCACAGGGGCTTGGCTATGTTGTGATGGAATTTAACCAGGAGATGAGAGTTTGATTCGACTATAGAGGTGTGGATGTGGTGATTGTGGAAGATGGATAGACCGCTGAGCATAGCTCTAGATTCGGCTTCAATGTGGGTGCCCAAAACATAATAGGTGCTGAAACCGATGACCACAGATCCTCTGTTGTCTCGGACTATCCCTCAGCCTCTAATTATTCCTTGAGAGTATACGCCATCCATTTTGAGTTTGAGTCCAGAACTAGGAGGGTTCCACATAACCCACCACCCTTGTCCTGTGCAATGTCCATCCGGGGGAAAAGGCATCATCAGTGTCCCACCACAATGTAGAGAGCTAAAATATTCTATAAAGGAGAGCAAGAGAACCTTGAGAAACGTATCTGACTAGCGATTACCTCCATGTTCTGTGTTCCTCATATCCCAAATGACCCAGCAGATTGAAGTGCATGCCATGCCACGAAGGTTTCATTCCTTGGGTTGGTTCTCAGTTCCCTGAAACTACTAGGTGAAGAAGTTAGATTCACTGTCATGATGCCCCGACACTCCAAATTGTCGTCCAGCCAAGTCCCATGCAAATTTAGCCCATCTGATGACAAAAAATAGGTTCCATGCAGACTAGGTGGATGGACTAGTTCAACACAAGCAGCGGGAGGCAATATGAATGACTTTTTTGGGATCGTTTTACATCATAGGTGTCTTTCCCAAATATCCCCTCTCTATCGGGAGCGGATGGATTCAATGATAGATCAGGTGCAGATGTTTCCAGATGCAAAGTCAGAAACAATACACTTGTCCAGATCACCAAAATGGGTAATGATATTGAAAAGGACCATTTGTTCTGCATCAGGAGTTGTATTCGTGAAGGTCAAGAAAAGCCTGGGCTGGTTGAAAGTGATCTCCAGCACGGGGCACCCAGTGAAGTAGAGTTTGCAGCCAGCCCATTTGTCTTTCCATTATCGGATAAATCAATTACAAAATAATGTGTGAAAAATATAAATACACTCAATATGATTGGATATTCAGTGTAAATTAATCAGATAAAATTTACACATATTTTTGTAAAAACAATACCAATGACTAGGATGTTTAACTCAATGAATGGAAATTGAGTTAAAATTACTCTTATCAAGTTCATACCGATGACTTGAAAAATTATTAATGGAGTGATTATGTGTATCAAAAGTATATCCAAAAAAGGGGAGTTTAAATTTAAACATAAATAAATAACCAGTGATTCCACACGTAATCATATGATGACATAATTAAGAATTATAATGTTAACCCATTGAATGGAAATTAGGTTAAAAAGGTCCCTTTCAAATTTGGTAACTTATGAAACATACACCACATGAAAGAAGGATCACACAATGAAGATGTAAATACCCAAATATTAATCAATATTATACCAAGAATTCAATAATTTGTAGTACATGCACCCCACAAAAGGAAATAGTGGAAAATATAGAATGGATCTTATGGGAATAAAATGTGATATTAAAACCCCTTATCACATTGTAATCAATGGAGTCATAAAACCAAAAGTTAATAACAACCAAATTAATCACATAATACAATGAATATAAATAGAATCATGATAATATACATCATATGGACGTACAAAATACACTATATGCCATAAATAAGTGCGGAACAATGGAAATCTCACAGAATTAAAAGTGAGATATGAACCCTCTTACCTCATGTCTGAATTGATTTGATCAATTTTTAATCTGTAGATTAATAAAATAAAGTTAATTTAAACATCATTAGGAAGATTTTTTATTTTTATTATTTCTTTTACATCAATTATTTCCTATCTATATCAATTAGTTAATTATTTGAGTAAATATCGGACATTTTGTCGATGTTTGGAACATGAGTTAAAAATGAACTTGTCATAATTATAAATTGTCCATGTGGTAGAAATTCCATTATATCTAAAATTATTTAATGATTTATATATCATATATATCATATATATCCCATATATATATATATTTCATTATTATAGTACATAACATTTTGAGATAAAAAATGAAATACACCGTTCATGGAGACGGTAATCCATAAGTACACATGAACACTAATTTCATTTTTATTTCACATTTAATGGAATGAAAATGGTAGGATTAATTGTTATATTATAATTCCGGTATAATATAAAATATAATTTATTTATCTTCATCCTTTATACATGACACATATGGTATAAATGAGTCATATCAATTTGAGGGGGCGTTAGTCTGCATTTCCTCAAATGAAATTTCCGTGTTTACCCACTATGGAAACCATAAGGGTATGCTATAAATGGAAAATACAGAAGCATAGAAACAATATAAATACAATATATATATCATATATATACATTTAAATGATTATAAAAACCATGAGATGTGGTTGGAGATAATTGCACAATCATCGTTTCGTGAGGCAGTAGTTCGTCGTCCATATAAAGAGTATGTTTTTTAACAATTAGATGGGGGTGTGTGTAAGTGTAGTTCGAATAATTTTCATAAAAAACCTAATTTATTTATTATACTAGAGTTATTATAAAATAAATTAATAAAAAGAGTTTATGTGGTTGGAGAAGCAAAATAAAACAAAAGAACTTAAGATAAGATATTATCTTTAAATCGTGTATCTCCCTTTGGTTTTAACAAAAGGGTTTAATTGGATTTTCTTCTTCCTTGGGTAAAGCTTCCAAGAAGAGGAGAGAAAAGTAGGGAGCATAATTGGGCTGAGTTTGGGTGACCCAAGGGGCTTGATAAGTGAGAGTAATGGGTTAGAAGTGAGGGATTGTTTAAGGGGGGATCTCTTTAAGAAATGCTTGAAAATATTATTTTATTATTTAATGATTTTTGGTTTCTAAAATTCCAAAACTCATTATAGTAATATATAAGATAAGTAATGTTAGAAATAAAGTAATCAAAAAATAATTGGATAGGTTTGAGATATCTTTTTTAATCTTTATAATATTATTTATTGAGATCATTCATTAATGTGGTAAATATTGCATCATTATTTTGTCATAAATGTTTTTATTTATTTGATGTATAAAAATTATAAAAAAATATCATGATATAGGTAATATTTTTACCTTTAAAATTATTTCTAATAGTATAAGATATAACTTATATAACCCCATGTAAAATTGAATTACTAAAAGATATATGTTTATGTCATTTTTGTCTTTACTTTAAATTAATTAATATATTATGTCATTATCACTCCGAAGTTGCTCCATGTGGTCCCAAAATCGACTATAGGATGCCCATGGTCGGAAATGTTTTAAAAAATAGTGTTAGAAAACATTTTAGGTTAATTTTATATTATTATTATAATATTTTTTACAATTATTTACCATATTATCCTTTAACCATGGTAAATAAATTTTTTTCTAAAGTAAATATTCATATTTTATAAATATAAAAGTTACTTATTTACACAATTTGGACCTCCTGATTCCAAATATGGAATAAATTTTTAAAAATTCAAAACATATAAGTGGAATAAATTAATTTAAAATTAATTCTCACTGTCAAAACCAAAATCTTGTTTTATGAAATAATAACTATCAAAAGATTGACACTTATTTATGTCAAATTCCAAGTGAAATTACATCAAATGACCAAATTCGGAATAAATGCTAAAATAATAATATAGTTATATGTTAAAACCAATTAAATTTTTTATCTATCTTTATAAATATATTATATTAAATGGCAGTTTTGAATTAAAATACAATATTAGTCATTATTCAGTAAAAAATGAATTTTATCAGAAAAATACCAAAAATTTACCCCAACTAAATTTTGATGTCCGAATTCTAAATAAGAATTTTATTTTGTCAAATAGAACATATAAAAGTGACCAAGACTATATTTAATGAGGGTTCTCCATCAAAAGGCATTAAATCGACCTTTTATGGAATATTATGGTATTTTAGCTTAAAATAAAATTCTTTCTTATTTCAAGCTGCTAAAATTTATTTGATAGTAATAAAAACATTTATGAAACATATTAAATCATAATATGGTTAGTTTTTCTCATTTATTCCAATAAAAATACTATAAATTAACTACAATTTAAAATAATTATATTATATTAATATTTTTCAGTACAACTAAATGTTGTGTGCAACATGAATTTTCAAGGAAACCTGTTGTTGAGTATTAGGAATTCCATTGAACATAGAATCCATTTTATGGTTAAATTAATATTTAATTTACAATTTTTAATAAATATAAAAATGTTATATTCTTTATTTACCTGGGATGTTACATCCTTCTCCCATTTTGGGAATTGTGTACTCACAATTTTATAATTGTGCTTGGAAACTTCATTGAATATCCCACATCGGAAAAAGATTCAATAAAAATATCACATTAAAATAAAGAAATATAAATACAAAGGTCACCTGATATTTACCATACTAGGATTCCATATAGGAAAACATGGAAATGGAAGGGAAACAAACAATCAAGGTTTTATGGAGAGTGGTAAAAAACATGATTATGATAAAGTTAACCACCAGAATATCACAAACATGTGATGGGTTAAATGATATATGATTCCATGGTTGGAAAATTTAACGGGCAATGTTTTTGTTTTAAGTTACCTTTTATAACTGTTTGGAATTTATTTATGGTCTTGAATTTGAACATAATGAAACATACTTACTTTTCATGTAGACTTTAATCATTTACTATATTTCTAACCCAAAATAATCATTTCTACAAATGATGAGTATTAAAGATGACTTGTTCACATTGAAAGTGCTATAATCAACATCTAGAGAATCACATAATATTCAAATAAAGATTTATATTTTTTCCCAAGACTTTAGACATTAACCAAAACCAAAATTATTAGTACAAGATCAGATAGTCCCCAAAAAGTAAAATCATTAACAAATATAAGAACTATTCTTATTCTCCCAAATTTTTCAAAAAATACCCAATGGTCAACAAAGACCACTCAATAAACAACCATCCATAAAATTTTTCAATTTAACCCAAACTAAGATTAAATCCCAAATCTCAGAAGGATTTAATCACATAGTCTTCCAAGATAAATCTTAACATTTATATCCATATAACATTAGTTACTCTTAAATTAAAATACTGAAAAGTAATTAACCTAATCACATATTCTCCATGATAGGTTAATCATTTCCATAAATAAAACAAATCGCCATATTTCTTTAATAAAAACATAGATTCTTCTAAAATAAAATTCCAAACATTACTACACAAATGAGATCCCATCGCATTCTATTTCCCAAAAGCATATAATGTTTCCAATAGAGGAAAAATCTTCTAAAATAACCTGTATCACTTAATCACCAAATCATTTTTCCAATATTAAGGATATTCATTTCATAAAACATATGTTCCCAAAATCAACTTATTCGTGATCTATAAAATCATTTATCTTAAAATTATAAGTCATAATAACTAGGTACATCACATAGGATAGTGGATGGCGATGCGCCCTTGTTTCCATTCAGTTGTGGGTTTGATTCATGTGGCCTTGCCGGACGCGATGGGTCATCACCCATCTTACGGGTTGTAATTTTTTTTAAAACACAAAAATATAACGAACATGTCTTAACCTCAATGGTTTTCTTATACCATTCATTTTCATCCCAATACATTAAGATCTCAACATATTATATATTTTCATTATTTTCACCTCCATATGATAATATTAATCTATTCCCAATATAAATAACATCATATTTTAATCATGTTGTTTGTATGGTTTCATCATCAACTTGTTCACATAAGTTGAAGGTCCATGCACTGCAATAATGATTAAGATATCCTTCAAAATCATTTTCTTCCTTCATCCAAATTCACCTTTTATAACTTGGGTCATATGTGTTTTTTAAGAAAATAATTTTTTCAAAATAATCATGTATGAATTATAATTTCAAAATATCGGATAAAGTTTGATTTTTATAAAATATTCTGACCGATTTTGAGTGAAAAAATTCAGTCAATTATCCTCTTAAAGCACCATAAGTATGTGTTTTGAGACTATATTGTAAAAGAAAATATAAATTAGTTTCTCAAGGGTCTTCTTCTTCAGCCCCGTTTTCAAAATCATAATATGCTTCAAAATGCTGTGACAAGGTCAAATATTCAAAAATTCATTGATAATATTTACCTTTCTTGAAAACATTAGAATTTTGAGAAAATATGATTTGATTAAATACAACTCATGGTTCATGATGATATCTAGGTATAGTGGAGGTGTTTGATATCTCAAACAACTTCTTGCAGGTGATTTGTATCCAGAAAAAGATTCACAATCATCTGAACATGGCTTTGCAATAATTATTGCAAGCATGCCATCATGAAGAGATAGGAATTATGTTTCAGATCCTCCTCCATCCATTTGTAACCGAATTTCCTTCATCTTAAATATTTATAAAACAAGGATTTAACTAAAATAAAATACAAATGGAAAAACATTTGTTTATTGAAAACTCTTAATCCCTAAGATTTTCTAATCCGACCATTGATACCCACGGTAGGGACCCGACCATAAAATATTGAATAATCTTGAATTAAATGAATATTTCACATAGTGGTTTTTTAGGTTTAGAGTTTTAGACAATTAGGACATAAATATTACCTATCAACATTAAAATTACATGTTGACGCTACTACTCAGAATAATTTTTTTTTCATAAAATAGAAAATCTTAAAAATAAACTTGTCTACATCCATGTTTTAGACAACATGAGTTTTCCTTGATCCCATCCTTGACGATATTCATCATTAAGTCCTGTAGGAATTTTTTTAAAAACATGGGATGATCATGAAAAGCTATGTAAGGGTTATAAAATAATTAAAGGAAACATTAACCAATCTATAATGACAAATCAATGAATCCATACTTTTGGATCATAACATACCTCATGAAATCGTAATATTTATGAATAACACATATAAATCATAAATCATAAATGCAACATGTTGAATCCATATCATACATACATTGTAGATATCACATCAATTTACAGAGTTATTTTTGAATACCCATCACATTATATTCCCTAAATCTTATAGGAGAAACATTAATGTTTACCTCTGTCATGTTACCCAATGCATTGGAGAGCTATCTCGGGCTCACCTGCCCTATGTTTATCATGAAACCACCCATATACTTAATAATTGACCAAGAACCATAATATATTCATAACACTTAAAACAACAATAATTGGATGATAACATTTCCACATTACAATAACAAAATATCATTTCAAGATATAGACATAATTAATGCTTTATCAAACCATTATCAAAACCATTTAAAACATTTAATAAAGAGATTTTTGAATCAAAGTGTCCCATACCACATTAAATATTTAAAGTAATTAACATTTCAAAACATTAATGTCTATTTAAATTACTCCTTAAAACTATTTTTCAAACAAGGCCATTAATGAGAATGATTTTGAAGAATAAATCATTAAAACATTTTATCCTATATTTTAGTTAAAGTGTTTTTAAACAAATGAGAAACCCATGAATTCAAATATTGCATGAATAAAATTAATCAAAACATTATAATATCATGAAAATAAATTTATTCATGATATAATATGCTAAAGGACAGTACATACACCATATAAAAGTGAATTTGTGCATAATAATGATGACGTCTCAATAGAATTTAAATTGAGACGAAATCCATTATAAAAACTGTATCCTTATATTAAGGAAAATCACATTAAAAATAATGTGTGATAAATATAAATACACTTAATATGATTTGATATATATTGTAAATAAATCATATATCATTCAGACATATTTTTGTAAAAAAACACTAATGACTTGGATGTTTAACTCAATGAATTGAAATTAAGATAAAATTACTCATATCAAGTTCCTATCGATGACTTGAAAATTTATCAATGGAGTGATTATGTGAATAAAATGTAAAAACACACCAAGGGGATTGGAAATTACAACATAAAAAAATAAACAGTGTCTCCACACATAATCATATCATTACATAATTATGAATTGTAAGATTTACCCAAGGAATGAAAATTGGGTTAAAAATTTCCCTTACCGATTTGGTATCTTATGAAACATACACTACCTCAAAAAAGGATCATACAATGAAGATGTAAATACTCCTAAATTAATTTTTATTATAAAAATAATAGAATCATGGGAAGTACATACACCCCTCCAAAGGAAATAGTGGCAAATATAGCATGAATCTCATGAGAATACAAAATTGAGGTAAAAGCCTCTTACCACGTTGTGATCAATCGAGTTGTAAAATAAAAAGTTAATAACAACCAAATGAATCACCGAATACCATGAATATAAAATAAATCAGGATATTATACATAAAACTGTGGTACAAAATACACCATATGCAATAAATAAGTGGCGAACAATGGAAATCTCACAGAATTAAAAGTGAGATAAGAAACCCCATACCTCGTGTCAGAAATAAATTGATAATTAATTAATCTCATTAATAATAAAAAAAAGTTAATTTATACATTAATAATAACATATTTAATGTTTATTATTCCTTTTATAACAATTATTACCTTTCTATAACAATTAGTTATTTTTCAGAGTTGATATCGGACATTTTGTCGATGTTCGGAACATGTGTTAAAAATGAACTTGTTATAATTATAAATTGACCATGTGGTCAAAATTCCATTATAAACCGAATGATATTCATGATTCAGATATCATATATATAATATATATCAATTATATATATGTCTTTATAATAGTACATAACATTTGGAGATAAGAAATGAAAAGAACCGTTCATGGAGACGGTAAGTCGTACGTACGCATTAACGCTACTTTTATTTCTATTTAAAATTTAATGGAATAAAAATATATTGATGAATAGTGAAATTATAATTGAAGTATAATATAATATATAATTTAATTATATCCATCATTTATATGTTCCACGTATGGTATGAACAAGTAGTATCACTTTCAGGGGGTGGTAGTCTGCACTTCCTCAAATGCAATTATCATGTTTACCCATTATAGAAACCCTAAAAGTATGATATAAATAGAAAATACAGAAGAATTGAAACAATAAAAATAAAA
Organism: Viscum album; assembly: GCA_963277665.1. Classification (NCBI taxonomy): domain Eukaryota; kingdom Viridiplantae; phylum Streptophyta; class Magnoliopsida; order Santalales; family Viscaceae; genus Viscum; species Viscum album. Next base: position 1,346,014,634 of record OY728147.1, read on the forward strand.
TATATATCACACACACATATATATATATTTCCACCATAATTTCCACCATGATAGGTGGTAGGATATAACTGAACAATTATCATTTCGTGAGGCAGTAGTTCGTCCTACCCAGAAAAAGTACGTTTTTAACCATTAGATGGAGGTGTGTGTAAGTTTAGTTCGAATAAATCTCATGAAAACTACATAGTATATTGTGGACACTATTGTTGCTATAAAATAATGTAATTAAAAGAGTTTATGGGGATGTAGAAGTAAAATAAAACAAAATAACTTATGAGAATATGTTACCTTTAAATCAGGTATCTCCCTTTGGTTTGAACCAAATGATTTAATAGAAATGCCTTCTTCCTAGGGGAATTCTTATATTAGGAGGAGATGTATGTAGATAGATTAATTGTGTATAGTTTGGATGATACAAATGGCTTGAGAACTGTGAGGAATGGGATTGTAGTGAGGTATTTTTATAAGGGAGAGAAGGGTCTTATTAGGAAATCTTGAATGAACTATTTCATTATATAAAACTATTCAGTTTATAAATTTCTTAAACACATTACTGTCATAGATAATATGACACATGTTCGAAATAAAATCATCTGATAAAAATAGGACTGGTTTTGGATATTTTTTAAATCTATAAAATCTTATTTTTTTAAATCATTCAGTAATGAGGTAAACACTGTGTCATTATTATGTAATAAATATTTTTATTGATGTATAAAAATTATAAAAAAATATTGTTAAGTAGGAGATATTTTTATCTTTCAAATTAATATTTATTTTTGAAGATATTAATTATATAACACCATGTAAAATATTATTTACTAAAAGATAAATGTTTTTGTCATTTTTGTCTTTACATTAAATTAATTAGTATAATGTGTCATTATCACTTCCAGGTGGCTCAATGTGGTCCCAAAATCGACCCTAGGATGCCCATTATCAGAATAGTATTAAAAAATTGGATTAAGAAACCTGTTATTGTTATTTTATATTATAATAATAATATTTTGTTACCCTTATTTTACAGATTTAGCTTTTAACCATGGTAAATAAAAAATTTACTCTTGTAAATAATCATATTGTATAAAAATAAAAGATACCAGTTTACAGAATTTGGACATCATTATTCAAATTATGGAATCCATTTTTGGAATGTCAAAGCATTGAAGTGGCATAAATTAATATAAAATATAATTTCTGATGTCAAAAAACTGTGTTTTTAAGAAATAATAACAATCAAAAGATTGACAATTATTTATGTCCAATTTCAAAGTAAAATTACATCCAATGACCTAATTTGGATTAAATTGTAAATAAAATATATAATTACACTTTAAAACCAACTAAAACGATAGTCTATCATTATAAATATATTAGATTAAAAGGTGGTTTTGAATTAAAATACATTATTTTTCACTATTCATTAAAAACTGAATTTTATCAGAAAAATACCAAAAATATAACCAAAGTAAATTTTGATGTCCCAATTATAAAGAAAAATTTTATTTTGTCAAATATAACATATAAAAGAGCCCAAACTAGATTTAAAGTGGGTTATCCCTCAAAAGGTGGTAAATCGACCTTTTAATGAATATTAGAGTATTTATGCCTAACATTGGATTCTTTTTTATTTTATGCCTCTTAAATTTATTGTATAAATGTAATAACATATAAAAAACTTATTTAATAATAATATAGTTATTTTTTTCATTCCTTCAATAAAATAGCTATGTGTTAACTACCATTTAAAATTAAAATATTATATTAATATTTTTAAGTATAACTCAACGTTGGGTGCAACATAAGTTTTCAATGAAGCCTCTTATTGCGTATTAAGAATGCCATCAAATATAGAATACCCTTAATGTGAAAATTAATATTTAATTCACAAATTTTAATAAATATAAAAAATTTATATTCTTTATTTACATGGGATGTTACCCTCATGGTCTCAAGGTTCTAACGAAAAGTTTTTTGATGAAAATCTCCAGGGTAAGGTAGTTCTCCTCTCCTCCTTTTTCATCTAAGTAACCATTTTTGTGTATATATTGTAATTTTTAATCTGATTTATTATCTTACACTTTTTATATTACCCTCATTTGAAATAAATATTTTTAATCAATGGGATTACTTCATTCCCCCCCTTTATTCCCTTTTCATAATCCACAATTTATACCATCAGGTTGCCGAATGCATTTCATGAATTTATCATTTTATAAATCAGAAATTATCATATTTTTAATACCCAAACCTCTTAAATTTATATAGGTATTGAAATATATAAAAAAATATGTCTTATTTATTAAATTATATGCATATATGAAACCCATATTACATATTTGTGTGTTAAAATTATGTTATGATCAAGTCTTTAAGCACTTTGTACACCATGATATTATTATAAAACCCAACCTATATTTTCCAAGAGAAATTGATGAAATTATTTGTTATTATCAATGTGGATCACATGAATTAAGAAACATGAATGGATTTCCCTTAATGTTATATAATGAATTGGGAAAATAATTAATCTCTATAGAAGACATGTTTTACGAAACCTGGGTGATTAACCATGGTAATTATAATTTATGACACCATGGTGATAAAAATTGGTGAAATTATTATGAATGGTTTGATTTTATGTTTTATACTCATTTACATGTTATAATTAATGTTATTTGTATTAATATATGCTTCATTTTCATATGACCATGCCTTATTAATATGCATCTTTTACGAATTATATGTATCTCCTTTGATTATTACCTTGAATGGATTTATGCTCACCCCTCTGTTTGATATATGTCCCAAGTATATGAAATGAAATAAATATAATGCAGGATGTACTTATGAAGAATCATTTCAATTGTATTAGAATAATGTTAATGTTTATGTCCTTTTCATATATTATGTTCCTATTTCTAATACAATAAACCCAAAAAGATCCTCTATATTGTTAAATGGTGTACCATATAAATAAAGGTCTATGAAATAAAACATACAGTCTCCGTAGTTAGTATGAATGAATGGTTTAGTTATTTATGAATATTAGGATTATAAAATCTTAATAAGAACCCTATAGAAAGAATTAAAATATTGGAAAACATCCTAATATTTTGGAGAATTATTATGTAATTACTTTCTATAAAATATATCCCTATATGGATACAACATGTGTATGTGTCTATGAAACATATGTATCTAGGGGTATACACGTCTAAACCACTATAAGGACCCGACCTTAAAAAATTACATAATAATGAATTGAAATAATAATTAACATTGAAGAGCCTTTCAGGATTAGAGTTTTATAGAATTAGGACATAAATATTACATCTCAAAAGATTAAAAAGTAGAAACTCCAACTCAGTTTCCATTTTTTTCACAAAATTAAAACTCTTAAAAAGAAACATGTATAGTTCCATGTTTTAGTTAGAATGTCTTTCCTTGATCCCATCCTTGACCCAATTCATCTTTAAGACCTGTGGAAAACATTTCAAAAACATGGGATGAGCATAAAAAGCTCAGTAATGGATATAAAAACATTGAATGAAAACATTAGTCCATGTATACATAAGAATCAACGAAATCATACATTACTAATTAAACATAAGCACTTTTTCATACCTCATGAAATAAACATATTTATGAAAAACTCATAAAAATCATAGGACATAAAGGTAATTTGTGGCATTCATAACATTCTTACATAGGGCGTAACCCTCATGGATACGTTTGGAATACCCATCACAATATATTCCCTAAATCTCTTTGGAGAAACCATAGAGTTTAACTCCTTCGCGTTACCGAATGCATTGGAGAGCTATCATGGGATCACCTACCATTAGTTTATCATGGAACAACCCATTTCATAAACAATTCCCAGGAACCATAACATAATCTTATCACATAAAACATGAATAAAGGAAACATAACATATCCACATTTCAATCACAAGATATCAATACAACACATTGATATAATTAAGACATTATCAAACCCATTTTAAATACTAAAATACATAAAAGTGTATATGGTATTTATTTTCCTTTTAAAAACATTACATCTTGTTAAGGAAGACAAAGATCAAATAATACTCGTGGCGGTGGAAAGGTCGTTGTCACCGCGTACATTAAAAAAAGAATCATTCCATTTTGTCATTTAGTAAAACGTTTCATAGAGGAATGATTCCATTTAAATGAAATGAAAAGTAAAATAAATGTTTTATACACCGTATAAAAGAAAGTTGTTTATAAAACAAAATATTCCTCAATGAAAGGTCATTGAGACGAAGTCCCTTACAAAGACGGTATCTCTAGATTAAGGATAAATCAATTATGTAATTATGTGTGAAAAATATAAACTCACACAATATAAGTGGATATTATGTATAATAAAATTAGGGTTCATTCACACATATTCATATCATGACATAATCAAGAAGTATAGGTTTAACCCAAAGAATTGAAATTGGGTTAAGAAGTTCCCTTACAAAAATTTTACTGCCTAACGGCGTCACATTAAAATTCAGAAAATGAGTTGGTTAGATAGAAAATGGTATCTCATAACATGGACATAAAATTTACATGAATAAGGATATAGAAGAACATATCCCAGAATAATAATATTTAAATTAAAAGACATCACAAAAATAAGTTTTTTAAAAAGAGAAGGGTGAAAGGATCCCTTACCGATTAGGGTAACTTTCGAAACGTACACCCCATGAAAGAAGGACCATACAATGTCAATGTAAATACCCATAAATGAATTTATTTTACACGAAGAGTAGAATAATGGTAATTACATATAACATTCAAAGGAGATACTGACAAATATAGCATGAATCTCACGGGAATAAAAGTGAGATAAAACCCCTTACCTCGTTGTAATAAATCGAGTCGTATGACCAATAGATAATAAGAACCAAATGAATCTCAGAATACCATGAATATAATCATGATTATATATATCAAATTCCAGTACATAATACACCAAATTAAATAAATAAGTGGTGAACAATGGAAATCACAAAGAATTAAAAGTGAGGTAAGAAATCCCTTTATGAAAAATTGGCAGCCTAACGACGCCACATAAAACATCCAAAAATGGACTGATGAGATAAAATAGGGTCTCTCATCATATTAACATAAAAATTGAAGTAATAGGAATGTAAAAGAACATACCCCAACATAATAAAGTGGATCTTAAAATAAGTGACAAAAAAGAGAGTACATAAAAAGAAAGAGAGAGGTAGGATCCCTTACCTCAAGTCCGACTTGTCTTGTCTGTTTCTTTATATTATTGAATAATAAACTTTGGCCAATTTATAATATATTAAGGACCTCCATTAAATATTATTATTCAATTAATATCTCATATTATAATGCTATAATAATTAGTTAATAATGTGAGTTCATATCAGATGTTTTTGTCGATGTTCGGTATATGAGTCAAAAATGAACTTGTTTGAAAAGAATTGTCCATGTAGTTATAAGTACACCATATCCAGAATAGTATTGATGATTTAAGTATCATATATATCCATTATATATTCATTTTATACTATTCCATAACATTTGGAGATAAAAAATGAAATGCACTGTTCATGGAGACGGTAGGCCGTACGTACACTTGAACGCTACTTTCATTTCTTTCTCATATTAATGGAATTAAAAATAAATGACAGATAAATAAATTATAATTCAAGAATGATATTAATAATTTAGATGTAATATATATCATATATATCCATTATATATATGTACTTATAATACTACATAACATCTTGAAATAAGAAATTAAATGTACCGTTCATGGAGACGGTAAGTCATACGTACACATGAACGCTAATTTCATTTCTATTTAATACTTTAATAGAATGAAAACATAATGATAAATAAGTATATTATAATATCACTATAATATCATATATAATATCGTTAACTCCATCCTTTATTCATCCCACATATGGCATTAACGATTCAAATCACTTTTAGGGGGTGGTAGTCCGCACTTCCAAAAAAGAAATTATTGTGTTTACCCATTATGGAAACCATAAAGGTATGGAGTAAATGAAAAATAGAGAAGAATATAGGAAAGATAAACATAATATATATATCATATATAAATATAGTGACATCTTAATGTCCACTAGGAGTGGTGTTAAAAGAATATTGAACAATCATCGTTTCGTGAGGCAGTAATTCACCACCCACAGAAAGAGTATGTTCTTTAACCATTAGATGGAGGTGTGTATAAGTGTAGCTCGAATCCCTCTAATAACAACATACTTGTATATTTAAGATAATTTTTTTTAACAAAATAATGGAATAAATAGATTTTAGGTGTTTGTAGAAGCAAAATGAAACAAAAGAACATAAGGGAAGACATTACCTTCAAATCAAGTGTCTCTTTTTTATTTGAGACCAAAGGCTTCCTTGGAAGGACTTATGCCCAATGTGAGGCTTCTATGAGTAATAGAGGGATCTGGAGAGACAATATGAGCAATGTTTGGACGAGAAAATGGCTTGAGAGGTGGGGGTAAGGGGGTAGAGGTGGGGGTCTTTTATAAGAGGGAGGAGGGGTACTCTTGGAAAGTCTTGGAATTTTACTTTATTATAAAATGAGTTTCATATTTTAAAGGACCCAAAATGATATATTTAGAGTATAAGGTGATAAGGGTTCGAAATACACCCATAAAATATGTTTTAGATAAGTTTATGTCTTTGATTTTACCATATATTTTCATTTTATTTAAATCGTTCATTAATGAGGAAATCACTACATCATCAAGGTGTCATAAATAAATTTATTTATTTAATGTATAAAAATTATAAAAAAAACCATGATGTAGGAAATAATTGTAGATTTATAATTAATATTAATAGTCTAGATGGACATTTATTTAAATGAAATCAAAATTTTTTGACTTAGGATATACAATCCTTTGTTAAATTTCCTTTCATTAAAAAAACGGATAAAAGGTCACTATCACACTATAGTGATTCCATGGGGTCCCAAAGTTGTAACAAGGAATCCCATGGTCAGTCATGACTCAAAAAATAGAATTAAGACATATGGATGGGTAATTTTTTATTATTATGATATTATTTTATTACCCATAACTACCCGATTACTAATTAATCACGATAATTAAAGATAATTGTCGTCGTTACTATTCATAATGTCCAAAAAACAAAAGAGTCTTAATTAAATAATTTTTCCTTTATTATTCCAATTATGGAATCCATTTTATCAAATTCCAAACACAGAAATTGAAGTAATTAATAAAAAATAATTCTCTTTGTCAAAACCAAAGACGAGTTTTTAAAAAGTAAAATCTACAAAAATATTGATTAGTTTTTACATCCAATTTAAAAGTGAAATTACATCCAATGAAAACCATTGTATTAAATGATAAAAACATAATTAAATTAAACCTTAATACCAATTAAAATGACAATCTAACTATATAAATAAATTTTATGAAAAGGAAGTTTGAAATTAAAATGTAGTATTTTTCACTATTCATTAAAAAAGAACATTTCTCAGAAAAATACCAAAAATTCACCCTAAGATATATTTGATATTCCAATTTAAAAAATAATATCAATTTTATGAAATGAAAAACATATAAGTTGCATAAATTAATTTTATAATCATTTTCCGCTGTCAAAACAAATAACATGTTTTTAAGAAACAATATCTATTAAAAGTGTGACACTTGTTTATGTCCAATTTCAAAGTGAAATTAATTAAAATGACCACCATTGTATTAAATGGTAAAAATATATTTTAATTAAAATTTAATACCAATTAAAAAAATAATATATCAATATTAATAAATTAGAGTAAACGGAGGTTTTGAATTAAAATACAACATTTTTCACTAAAATGATCTTTATCAAAAAATAACAAAAATTAACACAAAGTAAATTTTGATGTCTTGATTATAAAGATGGGTTTTATTTTTTCAAATATAACATATAAAAGTAACAAAAAGTAAATTTAAAAACGGTTTTGCAACCAAAAGGTATTTAATCAGCCTATTAAAGAATATTAGAATATGAATTCGTAAAATTTGATTCATTTTCATTTTAAGCCTCTAACATTTTTTGGATAAATGTAATAATATTTTACAAAAATATATAATCACTTTTTAGTTAGTTCTGTTCATTCCCACCATTACATTGGCTAGAAGTTTACTACCATTTACAATAATATTATTATATTATTAGTGTGCATCGTAAGATTACAAAGAAACTCATTGTTGCTTATTGGGTATGCCATCGAACATATCATCCCCTTTAAGGTAATTTTAATATTTTATTCCCAAATATTAATAAATATGGAAATTAAATATTATTTATTTACCTAGGATGTTACATCCTTATCCCCTTTTTGGAATTTCATCCTCACAATTTTAAAATTTGGCTCGGAAACTTCATTGAAATCACCACATCAGAAAAGGAGTCAAGAAAACTATCAATTTAAAACAAATAAAGATAAGTAAAAAAGGTCACCTAAGATAAACCATACTAGGATTCCATGAAAACATGGATATGGAGGAAAAAAATAAACCATCAAGTTCTGACGGAGAGTGATAGAAAACATGATTAGGAGAAATTTAACCTCCAGAAAATCACAAACTTGTGATGGGTTAAACAGTATTTGATTCCCCAGTTGGAGAAATTAACAAAAAATGTTTTTCTTTTATGTTAAATTTCATTGAAGAATTTATTTATGATCTTAACTAAAACATAAGGAAACATACTTACTTATCATGTAGACTTTCATCTTTTACTATATTATTAACACAAACTCAAATTTTTTCCAAATGATGAGTATTTCAGGATGACTTGTTCACATTAAGAGCGCTATAATCAATTTCGAGAGAATCACATAATCTACACATGATGAACTATGTATTTACCATATATTAGGACCTTATCCAAAACCAAAAGATGTTTGTATAGGATCAGATAATCCCCCAAAAGGATAATCCTTTATAAAATAAAATTTATTCTTAATCTCCAAAATTTGTCCAACAAAACCCAAAGATCAACAAAGACCATTCGATAAACAATTGTACATATAATTATACAAATTAAACCAAACTAATATTGAAACCCAAATCATTGAATAATTTAATCACATATTCAACCAAGGTAAATCTTAACATTATTCTCCAAATAAAATTAGTTGCTCTTAAAGTCTCATATTGAAAAGTAATTAACTTATTCCTATATCCTCCATGATAGGTCAATAATTTCCTAGATATCCCAAAATAACCTTATTATTGATTCATAAATTCATCTAACTAAAAGAAATTTGTCATACTAACTAGGGACCTAATGTAGTCTTGTGGTAGTTGATAAATACTAGTCGCACATTGGTTATAGGTTTGATTCCTGCAGATTTGTCCGACGCGATGAGTTGTCACACGGTCTGCGTGTTGTGCTTTTTCCAAAAATATATAATTCATGAAACATTACCCAAAAAAAGATAAAATCATACAAAGTAACCATAACATAATTTAACCTCAATTTTATCTCATGCCTTTCATTTTCTATCATAACATATAGTAACACATAAATACCACAAAAGCAAGGATTATATAATCCCTAATGGTTAACTTTATAATTATTAGCTAAACTTACACATCAAGATGGTTCTCTCATACATGATGCATTAGAGAACTCACCAAGGTTCAAGTGGTTGATCATGACTCTTGATAGTTTGTTTAGAATAACCATGATACTTCTCATTGAATCCCCCATTTCATCCAGTCTCTTAATTAGAGAACCACCACAGTTTCTTTCAAGCCCATTGTCACTTTGGTGCCTGCTAGATCGATCCATTTACTAAAACCAAAAATGTCAGTGTGATTATATCATTAAAATAGTCATATAATATCCTATGAAGAGGGTAAATACAAAGATATAATTATTCATATGATCTTAAACTAATTCACATTATCAAAAAAAATATATGACTATTTCTGAAATCCTAACCATTATGGTAATTTAACTTGTGCTTAAAGAATACCCTAACCACTAAACTTATCTAAACCTATCTTTGATACTAACCATAAGGACCTGACCTTAAAACATTACATAATAATGAATTAAATGAATAATTTACATTGAGGATATTTTCAGGTTTAGAGTTTTAGAGATTTAGTACATAACTATTACATCTCAAAAGATTACAAAGTAGACACTCCTACTCAGTTTCCATTTTTCACAAAATAAAAACTCTTAAAAAGAAACACGTATTGTTCCTTGTTTTAGATTTCATGTCTTTCCATGATCCCATCATTGATCCAATTTATCTTTATGTCATGTGGAAAACATTTCATAAACATGGGATGAGCATAAAAAGCTCAATAAAGGATATAAAAATATGGAATGAAAACATTAGTCCATGTATATATAAGAATCAACGAAATCACACTTTACTCATAAAACATAAGCACTTTATCATACCTCATGAAATCATAAGATTTATGAATAAATCATCAAAATCATAAGACATAATGGTAACTTGAGGCATTCATAACATTTTCACATAGGGCATAACCCTCATGGATACGTTTGAAATACCCATTACAGTATATTCCCTAAATCACTTCGGAGAAACCAAAGAATTTAACTCCTTCACATTACCCAATGCATTGGAGAGCTATCCCAAGCTCACCCACCATTAGTTTATCACAAAACCACCCGTCTTCATAAACAATTCCCAAGAATAATAACATAATCATATCACATAAAACATGCAAGAAGGAAACATAACATTTTCACATTTCAATCACAAGATATCAATACAACACATTGATATAATTAAGATATTATAAAAAGAATTTTCAATACCAAAATACATAAAAGAGTATATGGTATTTATTTTCCTTTTAATAATATTACGGCTTGTTATGGAAGCCAAATATCAAATAATACTCGCGATGGTGGAAAGGTCGTTGTCACCGCGTACGTTAAAAAAAGAAACATTCTTTTTTGTCATTTAGTAAGACGCTTCGTAGAGGAAATATTTCCTTCAAAAGAAATCAAAATTAAAAATTTGTTATATACACCGTATAAAATAATGTTCTGTATAAAACAAAATATGCCTCAATGAAAGGAGATTGAGAAAAAATCCCTTACAAAGATAGTATCCTTATATTAAGGATTAATCAATTATATAACTATGTGTGAAAAATATAAATACAAAATATATAAGTGGATATTAAGGGTAAAAAAATCAGGGGTCATTCACACATATTCATATCATAAAATAATCAAGAAGTAGATTTTTAACCCAAATAATCAAAATTGAGTTAAGAAGAATCCTTGAAAAAATTTGACAGCCAATCGACATCACATTAAAAATCAGAAAATGAGTTAATGAGAGAGAAAATGGTATCTTATCATTTGGACATAAAATTTACATCAATAAGGATATATAAGAACATATCCCAGCATAATAAGATGTAAATTAAAAGACATAACAAAAATAATTCTTTCAAATAGAGGAGGGTGAAAGGTTCCCTTATCGATGTGGGTAACTATCTAAACCTAAACCCCATGAAAGAAGGAACATACAATGTTGATGAAAAACCCCATAAATGATAGAATATTAAACAAAGAGTAGATTAATGGGCAGTAGATACACCACTCAATGGAGATAGTGACAAATATAGCATGAATCTCATGGGAATAAAAGTGAGATAAAAACCCCTTACTTTGTTGTAATAAATCTAGTCGTATGACTAAAAGATAATAAGCACCAAATGAATCACAGAATACCATGAATAGAATCATGATAATATATATCAAATGGAAGTACATAATTCACCACATGAAACAAATAAGTGGTGAATAATGAAAATCTCACGGAATTAAAAGTGAGGTAAGAAATCCCCTTACGAAAACTCGGCAGCCTAACTGCGCCACTTAATAATTCCAAAAATGGATTGATGAGATCAAATAGGGTCTATCATCATATGAACATAAAAATTACAGTAAGATTAATATAAAATAACATCTCCCAATATAATAAATATGATCTTAAAAAAACTGATATAAAATAGAGTACTTAAAAAGAAAGAGAGATGTAGGATCCCTTACCTCAAGTCTGACATGTCTTGTTCATTTCATTATATTCCTGAATAATAAAATTTGTTCAATTTAAAATTTCATAAGTACCATATATAAAATTTATTATTAAATTCATATCACATATTATAATTTTATAATAATTAGTTAATTATTTGAGTTCATATTATACGTTTTTTTTGATGTTTGGTATATGGGTCAAAAATGAACTTGTTTGAAAAGAATTGTCCATGAAGTTATAAGTGAACCATCTCCAGAATAATATTAATGATTTAAATATCATATATATCCATTATATATTACTTTTATACTATTCCATATCATTTGGAGATTAAAAATGAAATGCACCGTTTATGGAGATGTTAGGCCGTACGTACGCATGAAAACCACTTTCATTTCATTGTCATATTGATTGAATTAAAACTAAATGAGAGATATATATATTATAATTCCAGAATGATAATGATAATTTATATTTAATATATGTCATATATATCTATTATATATATGTACTTATAATAGTACATAACATTTGGAGATAAGAAATGAAATGTACCATTCATGGAGACAGTTAGTTGTACGTATGCATGAACGCTACGTTCATTTCTATTTCATACTTTAATGGAATGAAAATATAATGATACATAGGTAAATTATAATTACAGTATTATATCATATATAATATCACTAACTCTATCATTTATACATCCCACATATGACATTAATGATTCAAATCACATTGAAGAGGCGATAGTCTGCACTTCCTAAAATGAAATTATTGTGTTTACCCATTATGGAAACCATAAAGGTATGGAATAAATGAAATATACAGAAGCGTAAGGAAAACATAAATATAATATATATTTTATATATAAATATAGTGAAATCTTAATGACCAACATGAGAGGTGTAAAAGAAGATTTAATAATCATCATTTCGTGAGGCAGTAATTCGCCACCCACAGAAACAGTATGTTCTTTAACCATTATATGGAGGTGTGTATAAGTGTAGGTATAATATATCTCACAACACCATCAAATTATATATAATATACTGCTGTTGTTACAAAATAATGTAATAAAATGTTTTTAAGGGGTTGGAGAATCAAAATAAAACAAAAGAACATAAGAGGAGACATTACCTTCTAATCGGGTAACTCTTTTTGATTTAATCCCAAAGGCTTCCTTGGAAAGACGTCAGCCCAATATGAGGCTTCTAGGAGTAATATAGGTATGTGGAGAGACAATATGAGCAGATTTTGGATGATCCAAGGGATTTAGAGGTGTTGGTAAGGGGGGAGAGGTGGGGGCCTTTTATAAGAGGGAGTAGGGGCACTCTTGGAATGTCTTGGAATGTTACTTTATTATAAAATGAGTTTCGGATTTAAAGGTCCCAAAATGATAGATTTAGAGGATAAGGTGATAATGGTTCTAAATCCTCCCATTCAATAGGTTTTAGGCAAGCTTATGTCTTAGATTTTACCTTATCTCTTCATTTTATTTAAATCGTTCATTAATGATGTAATCACTGCATCATAAAGATGTCATAAATAAATTTATTTATTTAATGTATAAAAATTAATAAAAAATTACCATGATTTAGTAAATCTTTTTATATTTATAATGAATATTTATAGTCTATAAGATCATTTATGTAAAGGAAATTAAATGTTTTTTACTTTGGATATACAAACCTTTCTTATATTTACTTTCTTCAAAAAAATGAGAAAAGGTCACTATCACATTAAAGTGATTCCATGGGGTCCCAAAGTTGGAAAAAAGAATCCCATGGTTGTAAATGACTCAGAAAATATAATTAAGACACATGGATGGGTAATTTAATATTATTATGATATTATTTCATTACCTATAAATACCAGATTACTAATTAATCAAGATAATTAAAGATAATTGTCGTCGTTACTATTCAAAATATCCAAAAACATAAGAGTCTTAATTTAATAATTTGGAACTTATAATTACAAACATGTAATCCATTTTATCAAATTCCATAAACAAAAGTTTCAGTAAATAAATTAAAATAATTCCTGTTGTCAAAACCAATGACGAGTTTTTAAGAATTAAAATCTATCAAAAGATTGATTTGTTTTTAATTCCAATTTAAAATTGAAATTATATCCAATGACCAATATTGTATTAAATTATAAAAAAATAATTAAATTACACCTTAAAACAAATTAAAATGACAATATTATTATATAAATAAGTTGGATGAAAAGGCAGTTTTGAATTAAAATGCACTATTTTTCACTATTCATTAAAAATGAACATTTGTCAGAAAAATACCAAACATTTCCCCTAATATATATTTGATATTAATAATTAAAAAATTATTTCAATTTTACCAAATTCAATACATATAAGTTTCATTAATAATTTTTATAATCAATTCCCGCTGTCAAAACAAATAACATGTTTTTAAGAAACAATATCAATTAAAATATTGACACTTGTTTTTGTCCAATTTAAAAGTGAAATTAATTCAAATAACCACCATTGGATTAAATGGTAAAATATATATTTTAATTAAACTTTCAAACCAATTGAAAAGATAAACTAACAATATTAATAAATTAGATTATAAAGAGGTTTTGAATTAAAATACATCCTTTTTCACTAAAAATGATCTTTATCGGAAAATAACCAAAATTTAAACAAAGTAAATTTTGATGTCTTGATTCTAAAGAAAGATTTTATTTTTTCAAATATAACATATAAAAGTGACAAAATGTCAATTTAAAAAATGTTTCACCATCAAAAGGTGGTTAATCAACCTTTTAAAGAATATTAGAATATTTATTTTTAAAATTGGATTCATTTTCATTTTAAGACACTAACATTTATTGGATAAATGTAAAAATATTTAACAATAATATATAATCACTTTCTAGTTAGTTATATTCATTCCCTCCATTACATCATCTCAGATTTTACTCTCATTTACAATAATATTATTATATTATTAGTGTGCATCGTTTGATTTTAAAAAACTCGTTGTTGCGTATTGGGTACTCCATCAAACAAAGAATCCACTTAAAAGTAATATTTATTTATTATTCAGAAATATTAATAAATATGAAAATGTAATATTATTTATTTACCTGGGATGTTACAACCACAGTATTAAGCTTGACTCTATTGGGAACTAGTGCACAACACTAGGCCTTACGGCACACGTGGTGTGACACTCCAGAGGGATATACTTTGGTTAATCACATGGTTTTACAAAACATTATGAATGATATATTGATATTGTAAATATTTAAATAAGATTAATGTATATCATCCTAGAAACATGACAAAAAAATCAATATTAAACTTTTTATTATAAATATTATTAAAAAATTTCCATTGGTAAATAATTTCTTAGTTAATTTTTCTCCTTCTCGAAAAAATGTATGAAATGGAAGGAATCAAAAAAACAAATGGCGCAATGAAAAATTCAATGAATAACTTATCAATATGAAGGGTTATTGAGTTGAATACTCTGTGATGATGACGAATCAATTAATTTAATTCATGAAAACTACTAAAACCATGTGGGGGAATCCTACACAAAATAAGGAACAACTAGTATTTGAATCCTTAGGGACTCAATGAACACCTATTTTTAGTCAATACTCTGACACAATAATCCTAGAAGAAATGATGAAAACTATAGAAAAGATATATTTTTACTTAATTGTTATGAATAATTGAATCTTACATTGGTAGTAAATTATATAGAGGGAGAAGAAGATCAGTGGTGGAAATCGATCAAGAACCCAAAGACAAGGGATGAGGTGGGTTCTATAGTAAAGGAATAATTCAAAAGGGTCCTTTTCATCAATAAATATCCTCTTACCCTCTAATAAAAAATGGTGGAATTATTCCTCATGTTGAAATAATGGGAAAAAGAACGGGTAGAGAATTATGAGATGAAATTTACAAGGCTTTCACATTACACATCAAGATCTATTGTCAATTCTAATTGGAAGATAAATAAATTATTTGATGAACTAAGACCCCATATATGAAAATATGTGGAAATCAGATACTTTGGTACTTTTGAGGAGATAGAGAAATGGTCTCTCAATGTTGAAATGGTGTTAATTTTTTTAGTGGACTTATATATAGAATGAAAAAACAAGAAATATGGAGAATGTTTTTGGAAGAATATAATGGAGAAGAATGTACAACTTCACAGGTGAAAAAAATGCAGGAATATTCATTTGGGGAATTTTCATTGTGAGGAAGTGGAGATTTCAAAAAATATGGAACATATTGAAATATACCATTAAATTAACGTGGATATTTAAAGACTCAACATTTAAATTCCAATAGAAAAATGAAATTTGTTCACGGAAAATATGTTTTTCAATGATATATGTGTGGGGACCTTGGGGACTTCACTAAAAGACAATTTTTGGAATCCACCATCAACCAAAAAAATGCCAAGGGAGAAAATTCATGCTTTTATAATTCTGATGTATAAAGTCAAGGAACCAAATGATGTTGTGGTAGGTACACTCATCGTACACTCAAAGATAGAAAGTATATTTTATTATTCTGGTTATATCAATTCTTTTACTTCTATTTTGTTTTAAAATAACATCAGGTAAAATGTTGAACTACTAGTGGTAGTGTTTTTTGTTAAGAATTTTAGTGTAACTATTCATTTTTCAAAGATATATAGGGATTCCCCTATTAAATTTGGTGAGTATAATCTCTATTCAAACTATGTGATATTTTTGATGTGGGAGTTTGACATAAAACATGGTATGGATTAGTTGTCCAATTATAATTAAAAGATCGAGTATAAAAAATGAGATTTAAATTTTTGTGAAGGGAAAACCACGGATCATCTTCAATGGATAGATTTCCCAGCTTGAGCCTTTCCGAAAACCACATCTTATTTCCTTCTTAATATAAATGATTATCAAAGAAGATGAAGAAGGAGAAAGCGTAAAGATAGGAGACATGGGAATTACTCAATAATACATTGATGTATTTCATGAAGAGTAAATAGGACCTCCCCCATAAATAGAGGTAGATTTCTCTATTAAACTATTATCGAGATATATGAAAATATAAAAAACAAAATATATAATTCCATACAGAGAGTTGGATGAATTAAATAATTAACTTCATGTTATACTAGAGAAGTTTTTTTTTGAAAAAGCTTGTCCTTAATTGAGAGATCATGTTCTCTTAAATAGAAAAAGGATAGAAAAATTTAGTTTCGTATTGATTATAGAGTACTTTATAGGATCACATTGAAGATTAAATATCATCTTCCAAGTATTTATGATTTGTTCAAACAACTTCATGGACCTCAATTATTTTCCAAGATTGAACTTCAGTTTGGTTATCTTTAATTAAGGGTTATGAAAACAGATACCCCAAGTACTACCATTTTAAAAATATATGGGAATTATGATAATTTTATTCCCTTTGTATTGACTAATTATCCTACCATATTTTTGAATTTTATGCATAGTGTTTTTAAGGAATATCATGATAATTTATTGGTGGTCATTATTGATGATATTTTGATATATTCTATAAATCGTGGGGATCCTGAATGTAATATAAGGTTCAAATTAAAAACTTTGAAGAAGGATATGTTGTTAAGTAAATTCAGAAAATGTGATTTTTCGTTAAAAATTTGACATTTTTGGGACGCATAAATTCCATTTAAGGAATCATAGTGGATCTAAAAAAGATAAAGGTTGTTGAGGTGTGGCCAAATCCTACAGTTTTAATTGGTACTTGTAGTTTCCTTCTTCTTATAGGATACTATATAATGTCTATGAAAAAAATTCATAGATTTATAATACCCTAAATATGTTAACTCGAAAGAGAGTTCAGTTTATATGGATTAAGGAGTGTGAATAATGATTACAAGAACTGAAGAGGAGGTTTGTTAGTGAACCTATGCTGAAAGTAACGTCAAATGGGGAAGTATATTTCATATTTAGTTATTAATAATTAAAGGGGATTGGATGTATAAATAGAAAAAATGTAAAAGTGATTTCCTATGCATCGTGATAAATAATTTCGATGAATAGAATTATCCAACCCATGATATGGAGTTTGGAGTAGTCAATTTTTCATTGAAGATATGGTGACACTATATTCTTTGGGAAATGTGTTATATATACATACACCACCAATGCTTAAATATATATTCCCATATGTGGAACTGAACATGAGACTAAGGAGAAGGTTAGAAATTCATGAAGACTATGATTTTTCAATTTATTACCTCCCCAAAAGTGTGAAAAATGTCATAGATGAATTGAGAAAGAAATATTATGTTGTTCTTACAATGATGATGATTGAAAGGGATCAATTGATCATGAAACAAGTATGTTTGGACATGGGAATCATAAGGAAAGTGACATCATTAATCCTTTCCCAAATGATTTCTCAACCAAAATTACTAGAGAATATTATGAAATTTCATGTAGATGAGCAATTGATTCAGAAGAAGATAGTGGATGTGAATCATTATAAGTTTCATGAAATCTATATTGATCCCAAGGTGTACTAAAATTCAGTACAAGTCTATATATATCATCTATTTTGGAGATAAAGAAAAATATTATGGATAAAACTCATAGATCTATATTCCCTATAAACATTGGAAGCACTAAACTATATAGGGACATTCATGATCATTTTTGCGAGATCATATGTAAAGGGAGATTAGTGATTACATCTTAAGGTTATTAGAGTCTAAAAAAGTAAAGGAAGAGTGAAAAAATTCTAATAGAGTGTTACAACCAAAAGCCATACCTATATAGAAGTGGGATAAAATCATAATGTACATTTTCATTGGCCTTCTGATGACACCCAAGGGTAGTAATTATCTTTTGGAAATCATTGATAGATAGAAAAATTTATCTCATTTCATTGATATAATATAGATATTATCTCTAAAGTACCTGGATCGCCTCTATATTCAAGAAGTATTGAGACTCTATGGAATACTGTTGTCTGTTTTCTCTGATTGAGATCCAAGATATACCTCTAAATTCTGGAGGACAATTTATAAATATATGAATAAAAAAGTAAACAAGAGCACAACCTAAAATCCTAAAAATGATGGGTTCTCTAAGAGGAATATTAAAACATTGGAAGATATTTTATGGGCTAGATAACTTTATTTTCAACGGAGTTGGAATAAAACTCTTCCACCTGTTGAATCATTGCATAAAATCATTTTTCACTCGAGAATTAAATTGGTACCTTTTGAATCTATTAGTGGAAAATGGTGTAGAACACCAACATGTTGGGATGAAATTGGATAAGGGAAAATTTTGGGACTAGAAATTATAGAGGAAACTATTGAGAAGATTCAATTGATTCAAAAAGACATCTAGTATACTCAATGACGACAAAATCATGATGCCAAAAAATTAAGTAAGGACTTGATGGTTCGTGTTGGTGATCATATATTCCTCACGATATCATCATGGAATGGAGTTATGAGATTTTTAATTAATGTAAAATTGATTCCAAGGTACATTGGATTGTTTGAGATTCTAGAGCATGTTGGATATGTTACATATCCATTAGCACTACCGCAAAATCTTTCCAATGTCCATGATGTCTTCCATATGTCCCTACTAAGAAAGTATATGTATGAACCGACACATGTAATTTATAATAATGGTGTGAATCTAGAATATAACTTATCAAATAATGAGGAACTGATCAAGATCCATTACATAATTAAAAATGTGTTGGGGAATAATAAAACACCACTTGTGAAGTTCCTGTAGAGAAATCACTAAGTTGAAGAGGCTACATGGGAACCAGAAGATACCAAGAAGAAGAAGTTCCCTCACCTATTTTCAAATTAGTATGTAAAATAAAATTTCAAGGGAAATGTTTTATTGGGGGAATAATTTAATGAATTCATTTTTTTTCTTAATTTAATAAAGAAATTATTTCATCTCAATAACTTTTTATTATGTGTAATAATAAAGGCACATAAAAATAATTTTACAAATTATAAGAAAATTACACTTCATGTATAGATATGGAATAATACAGTTATGAATAATAAATGCATAAAAAAAATTAAAAATAATAAATACATTAAAAATCTCTGTAGGATTGATGTCCCCCACGAAGATCCCCCCTATCATGAAGATCATAAAAAGAAAAATAAGTGCAAGGAATAAATTAGAAATTATCAAATGATGTATATAACACTTTTAAGGAATGTAATGAGGGATAAATATATAATTGTGATGAATTTATTGGTAAATATGTCTATTAGTCATGAGGAAAGTAGTTCAACATGGCTAATGATAATTTTTAACATTAATCAATAAGAATATTGGTCATTATTATTGTTGTTGGCACAATAAAATTATTGTATGGATTATTTTATATTTTTGTTTTTTGGAAACTATATAAATATTTAAATTTCGTTTAAAAGTATATATTAAGATAAATATATTATTTTTTAAAGATTTATTTTCATGAAGTAATATTACAAAACACTTTTATAGGATAAAACAAATCAACGATGACCTATGTAATTTTTATAACGATCATACAATTTATTATAAAATAAAAGATTGTAAACTTTCAACAAATAATTATTTTTCAGAAATATAATGTTATCAAATATATATAATTATTTTGATAAATTAATCATATTTTCTTTGGATTCAACACATAAAAATTATCTTACGGTGAGTTTTTATAATTTTCCAAAAAATTTAATTTTTTCCTTTTAAAAGTGAAAATATTGTCTTTATAAAATGCGTCAACTCTTAGAATATAATAAGGATATGATGAAGATTTAACTTTTTATACTTTTTCATAATAAAAAAATTATTTAAGTAACATCATAGTATATATTTTTATAAATTTAGAAACACATGGTTGGCATATTTTAAACAATTATTTAATCAATTCTAAAAAATTTTGTTTTATGAGTTACATGTGTATCATATTTAGAATTTATTTTTATCAATTATATAAATTTAATAAATTAGAATGTATTGAATATTTGTATTTATATGTTACAAATTTTTTGATACATAAAATATATTTTTTTATTCATAAAAATTTACCATTATAACAAAATAGTTAATGTAGAATAATTAAAATAATGTAACGGGTTAAAGATAAATAGTAAAAGCTTAAAATACCTAAAAATTAATAAATAAATAGGTTCTTAATATATTTTAATATCTTATAAATTATAAAAAAATTTAATTTTCAACCAAAATAAATGGAATTAATACCACCCAATAATGCTTAATCATAAATACAAAATAATCATTATTCAATCACTTAATGTCATCCCTCCTCAAGAATAAATACCTCCTTCCCATCTCTATAATCCACTTAAAATCCTATAAGGGTCCATTTATGATCAATTTACCTCCCATGGTGTCTATCCAAGGTTCCCTCAATGTCTCAATGTTCCATCCTCATGTTTGAGGAAGAAAATCATCAATGTAAGAGAATTCTCCTCTCTAATTTTTTATATGAGTTACCCTTTTTTGTATACCACTAAATTGTTAATCTAGTTTCTTCTCTTAAACTTTGGATATCACACAAATGTAAAACATTATGTTTTATCAATGTGATTCCTTATTTCCCTCCCATTATTCCCTAGTCATATGCTATATTGTATACCATCATGCTTTTGAATTTATTTTTAATATTTCACTTTTCTATAGGAGAAATTATCACATTTTGAATACCCAAACCTATTAGATTTCTAGGGGGATTAACCTATATATTAAGATGTCTTATTTATTTTTTGATCTACATATATAAATCCCATACTCCCTTTTCATGGGTTAATAATGATGTTATGATCTAGTCTTTAAGCACTTTGTACGCAATGATTTTGATATAAAAAGTATTACTTATTTTACATGGGTTATTGATGAAAGTATTTTTTTTATGATCAATGAGGATTACATAAATTAAGACATATGAAGGGTGTAAAATAATAGAACTTATAAAAAAAATAGTTCTGAATAACCTGATACCCTGATAATAGATCTGACAATAATTTAACCCAAAGGGAATTCTCGGTCCCCATTGGATGGGAAATAGAACCTAGCATCATAAAAGATAATGGTGGGAGTAGTTTTTTCACCTATATATTGGAAGAAAACAATACAAGATAGTATGATCAATTGAGTACTCAATAGGGTGAACTATAATAGACATAATATAAGTTTAAAAACCCAATGTACAACCACAAATTACTAGAACGAAAAATATAAAACACCCCAAGTCCCAATGGACACGACACTCCAATACAAAAGAGTCAACAACAACTTCCACCTCTAATTTTATCTTTCCCCATACTTACTCTTCACAAGTGAAAATCTTAAAATGCATGGAGTTAAAGGTAGGGTCTAATTTAAAATCCCATTAGGGTCTCACCATGTTTTCCTTATAGGATTCCTATAAAAATGAACTGAATAATGCTTTAAATTTTAAATCATATTCAAATTCAAGTACACATTCATATTAAAAACAAAACATGATTTTCATTTGAGATGATCAAAACATTTAAAACTAATTGATTAACAGATGTTTTATATAAAATATTTTATATAAATTCATAAGTCATGTGTATAGAAGTGTTATAAACATTTTAATATATATCAAAATAATTAAAAATGAGAAACATGATAACATTCCAAGAAGTATGGTAGATCTAGGTTATGGGATCCTCTCAAACTCCTATAGTGATAATGAAAATGTGTACACACATCCATCAATCATTGGAAAAATATGACCAATCAACATCCCACTGGGGATAAGATCTGCCGAGGAATTTAATTATTAGAGTTATAAAGTTTCAATCTGTTTCTAGGGAATTCCCTTCCTATATTTTGGAACTAAAAAACTCAATAACTACCTAGTCTTGGATTCTCTCAAACAATCAATCAAAAATGGGAAAATTATTATAAAACTGTTTAAAATACAATTACCCTATTTACCATTTCAAATATCTAATTTCAATTTAATATAAAAAATCTTTATTTTTATTCAAATCATACCATTTTCAAGATAAAACCAAACATGGGTTCTTATAAAAATATTTTATTCCCTTTATATCTAATACCAATTTCATAAATCAATTTAATAAGTTCATCAATCTCAAATCACAATCCATTTAATTAGAATTTTGGATTTCCCCCAAAATCCATAACATTTACATTTAAATCCCAATTCACCTCAAAATTTATTTTCAAAATAAAAATGAAATCATTTTTACTTAAATGAATCAAATTATGATTAATAAAATTATCCAATATTAGATGCAACCACCAACCTTAATATAGATATCTCATATCATAACGCATGAAACAGGAAGAACGGACAAAAAATAATGGCCATAGAGATCATGTTATCAAATCTAGATCCAAGATAAAAAAAATTATGTAATTTAGATTCATCTTCACCGAATGATCTAACAAATCCTAATGATGAGCGAAGAAGAAAGTGGGATAGAAATAATGAGAAAATATTTCTTATCAAAAATGAAACAATCGAGATTCGTGAAGAATTGATCTGCCTTAGAAATGTTTTGGAGGAGAAACAATTAGCTCTATGTAGAATACAAGGAAGAATAATTCTAGTGAGTGTTTAATGGGATCATCAATAATTTAAACTAGGGGATGTGGGATTTTAAAAGAAATTAGTTTTAAATTTTTTCATATGAACAATTTCATAGAGGGGGCCACACGGTTTCCCAAACCATGCAACCCTTCTATGGGGAACATAGTTTCTACTAAGAGTGTACATGATTTGTAAAACAATTCACTAAAAGTACAATAACCCACTATGTGGGTTTTTATGGTTCACCCTCAGTCGACACATTGTTTGGGGAAACCATGCACTGACCGTTCACAACCCAGAAACAACTGAACAATTTTCATGTGTTCCCCTCAAGAATCCCTAAATGACACCCAAACAAATAATGATAAAAAAGTGGATTGAGGAGTACCCAAGAATAGTAATAATATGTTACAATCTCCCCACTATAGATACATTGTATCCCTAAATTTTTTTTAAGAAGTCTTCATATGAAAAATGTATGGCCACAACTCTTTCATCAGTGCCTATCTCTCTGAAGTCTCATCAGTATCAGAATAGTGCTTCCCTTGCACAAGAACCGAAGTCATCTTACTCCCATGATGTACCATGTTTTCACGATCAGCTATCGTGGATGGTATCTCAATTTATCGATAAATTATGCTCAACATCAAGATCAAACATGATTAAAACATGAGATGGATTATAAATATACATTCTTATATATGATACATAGAACATGTTATGAATTGATTTCAGCTATGGTGGAAGTGATAAATTATAAGCTAAATTCCTCTCCTACTCAAGAAGCTCAAAAATTCCAACAAAATGAGGAGGAAGTTTCTCTTTCCTTCCAAGTCACCAATGACCCAACAAAGATGAATCTATCAAGAACACTTGGTCACCAACTAAAATTTTTAACTATCTTCGATGATGGTCAAAAAATTATTTATATGAGTTTTATGTTGTTAGCATTCTATAAAAAATCAGTTGAATCATTTCTTTTTTCTCTTGAAATAGGCTCATTCCAAATAAGGAACTTTCATCAATCTCTAGCCAACTCAATGGAGATATACGTGGCCTAGCATAAAAGGCCTCAAATGGAGAAATTATGATTATAGACTATTAAATGTTGTTATACGAAAACTAAACTAGCCTCAAATGGTTATCACAAGAGCTTTAAAATTCAAGAACATATAAATTAAGAATATCTTAAAGAATATATGTAGATCTATCTATATTTATATTCATCTATGAATGGTATGTTGTAATCAGATGAATCTGAGAACCTAGTACCTCTTGAGGGTCTCTCCAAAAGAGATAAGTAAAATAAGGATCTCTATTATATAATTTTATTGATGGAACTCTATGAAAATGATTAATATCATTCTCTTAGATATTTCCCAACTCTTAAACTCTGGTTGTATCACAAATTGGTATAATGTAAGATGATTTAGTCATCATATAAATCACAAACCATATTGAATTCTTCTTTCTCTAGGTATGTAGAAACCCAAAAATAAATTCTATTGAGATCCCATCCCACTTCCAAGTATACACTGTAAGTGGTTCAAAAAAACTCAAAGGTATTTGGTGCCCAACCCTGACCTATTGGCATGTATAAAAATGAAAAATAAAATCATTATTATGTAGTCTTATTAATAGCCCCTAGAAATGTCACTTCATGTCATAGAATATATTTTTCTTACTTGTTGAATTGGCCACCAGAAATTATAGAAATACCCCATCACTTTATTTCTCACCACTAATGGTACAAAAAATTAATTTTAAAACATAGATACCATTTGTAGATAATTAACACTCAGCAATGCTATACTAACTACAAAGGGAGTCTATAATGTGAAGGAACACATCATTAAGATTATGTTACTAGAGAATCATCTCGAGAAGATTAGAGGATGAAATAACTATAGACAAAATAGCTGGATCCCCTAATTCTAAAATTACTATACGCAATCGTGCAAAGAGATCCATTAGATTTCTCTATTATAATGATTCTTTCATGTCCTGGGTCAGATGTTTCTTTATTAGAGCATCTAAAATAACATTCCCATTCCATGATGAATAGGTGATGTTGAAAGTAATTGACATCATGTATTCCACCAAGAATATTTTTGGGGGATTCATGTATTTTTTAGAAAAGATATATCTCTAAATTTTATGGTCGTAATACATTGAAAAATTTTCTATAAAATGGGATTTCCACAAATTATTAAGTGCATTTATCACAACTATGAGTTCAAGGTCATGGGTTAGATAATTATTCTTGTGTGTCTTAAGCTTCCATGATCTAGAGGCTACCATGTGATCACCTTGAATAAGAACACATCCCAAAACAAATCCCACTACATCAAAAAAGACTATATATTCATACCCATCCCATGGACGATTCAACACCGGTGCTTTAGTCAAAAGTCATTTCATTTCAAAAAAATAACTAGGACATTTCTCAAATCAAAAAAACATCAGTCCCTTTTAGGTTATAGTGATCATATGATAAGAAAAATTTCAGAAATCTTTTAAAAGCTGGTGATAATACCCCACAAGTCCTAAGAAGCTCTAAATCATGAAAACATTACATAGTTTCTCCCATGTCAAAACATATTTCACCTTATCAAGATCAACTAAGATACCATGTTTCAAAACCATGTGTCCCAAAAAATTCACTTCCCAAATCCAAAAATCTATTTTCATTAGCTTAGGTTAAATTCGATGAGTTCTCAACAATTCTATAACTACTTTTCAATAATGCACATGATACTCTTCAGACATATAGAAAATAAGGATATCATCCAAAAATACATCCACAAAAGTATCAAGATACTCACAGAAAATTGTATTCATAAAATCCATGAATACTATAGGATTATTTTTTAGAAAAAATTTCATGAAAAAATAATTATAATGTTTATACCAAATTCAAAAGTCGGTTTTTGGAATTTCAGATTCTTTTATTGTAAACTGATGATAACTAGATAGATGATTTATCTTTGATAACCTCTTATCCCATTTAAATTGTTTAAATAGATCATAAATACATAGCTATAAATAATATTTATTTACCAGAACATGATTGTGTTTTTGAAAATCAACATAATGGTGAAGTGTCCTGTTAGCATTCATAGAAAATATAACAAGCACCACCCATGGTGACACACTCAGGTATACAAAGACATTCTTTAAAAGACCTCCTAGATGAGTCATAAACTCCTCCATCTCTACTAGTTCCATGAGGTAATAATAAAAAATATAACAGTTGAGTACCTGTCACTATGTCAATAGAAAAGTCTACCCCCTTACTCGGGAAAAAATAGAGAAGTATGAAGAAAAAAAGTCATGTAAATCGATGAAAAATAGGGGAAGATCATCACTCAAGTATTTTATCTCTAATTCATAAGATAACATAGATATTAGTTTAACTGTATTTGGATTAGAAATTCTGGCTCTATTTGACCTTGAGTCTCCTTCTCCCTGAAAGATAGGCACACCCCAGCGGGTGCTGTAAAGAAGTCCAATCAAAGATGACAATCAATTCATGATTTATTAGTCATTAACCCATTCCTCCAAAATATTACATCAATATGTTTCATGAAAATAACTAGAATAACCCAAGAATGATTAATATTTGACAATGAGAAAACACAAGCAGGATAATGAATACCCTTAACTCTATTTATATTGAGGGGTGATTTAATATTAATCACATAATACAAAATCTCCATAATAATAATTAAAAGATTAAAAATATGTGTTTAAATGAATGAATAAGATTCAAAAGTTTAAAATAAATTAGCAACTAATGATGGAGCAATAGCTAGGATACCTATCACAATCACTAGACCCATATATGCTTCCTCTATAGAATCTTCCAATCCAGGATGACGCTTCATTCTGAATGCTTGTGGGTGGAATCCCTTTGCTTGTTATGTATCTGATTCAATAGAAGTAATTTTAGGTATCAATTATTCTATTACACTACGTGGTGAAAAATATACATTAATGAAATTCTTAATGTGAGCTGATCATTCAAGGTAACTATATATTTTGGGTTCCTCGGTTTGAAATCATATTGAGTGTGTATAATTTCAACAATATTATCAAATAAAATGTCCTCTTCGAGGCACTACAGGAGTTATAGAAGAAACATAATATTGATAAACCCCATGATAATAATCACACTCCCTATTTCATTGAATTAAGTCATAGAACAACTATATGGAGAAAAAGTAACTCTTGAAAAACCCGACATACCAGTGAGGTTAAGATCCACCATCAATGCTCTATCTAGAAAATCAACATATGAAGATATATTCAATATGACAACCAGATAATGAATATAATATAAAATTATAATCATTAAAAGTTGATTATTCATCATATCATTTGATATAATCTCTGGTGAAAACAACACAAGATCAACAAAGTAATTTTCATACTCAATCATGGTCCTATTATCCTGATCGAGTTTGAAAAACATGATAGCATTGTCTAACACCATAAGATTTGGATAGAAATTGTTGGTGAAAATAAAATTAAATTCTATCAACTCTAATCCCACATTCCTAATTTTCATCAATATAGTCTCCTGCCATATCCTACTAGGCCCTTCTATGTTGAATGTTGCACATTTCACCTTAATTCAATCAAGAGTCTCTAAAAACACAAACAAATGTTATATTCTCCTCAACCATTCCTTGGTGTCCTAAGGATAATTTGAGAATTACAACAATGATGGATTATGGTAAAGTAACTCTTGGTCATTATTTCATGACTTATCCCTATGAGATTCCATAGATATAGCCTAAATAAGAATAGGTGTAGATTCTTGTCCTATAACATTGACAAATCATACATAAACCTCAACTAGATTTGGGTAAATGGGAGGATTTTCTTGTTGTTTTTCATTAGTAGCTTCCACCTAGATCCGATTCACACATCTTCCTAGTGTCATGATTCTACATAACAGCATTAGACAACATTGAAGATATCATAAAGTTACACCGATCAACACTCTAATAAAAGCATTATTAAAATTAATCATGTTAGATAGATAAAAAATGTTTTTATTTCAATCTATCTAAATAAAATTTTTGGAAAATACTAGAACTAACCATCAATACATCATTCCCAAACCATGGCTACTGACTTATGGCTCATTATGATGAGATATATCTAGGAACTCACTCAGAATTACCTCTTAAGTCTTGAAAAGATCTCAAACTACATAACGATATCAGGGAAATATGCTTACCATGTACCTTTGGAACCAATTTATCAAAGGACTACTCAGATACCCTAGTACCCTAATAACTAAGCCGACACTAACATAGCATTAAGGGAAGTCCATACCCTTATGGGTTGGAGACTAACACTTGGAATCATACAGGATAAATGTGGGAACAATTTTTCTACCTAAAAAACAGATGAAATAGAAACAAGTCAGTATTCTCAAAAGAAAACTTCCTCGGAAGAATATTAATTGAAGTCAAACAGGTATATAAATCCAAATTACCACAAAAAATTACAAGAAAGAACATAATAAAATAGCCAAGGTCACAATAGAAACAATAATACATGGCCAAGGAATCAACAACAACTTCCATATCCATGTGTCACTTTCCTTTGGCTCCAACATGGTAGGAGGAAATATACAATAGCCAGAAGAAAAAGGTATGGTGTGAACTAAAATCCTAATATGGTCTCACCAAGTGTTCCATATATGATTCCAATAATAAATATACCGAATCAAGATTATAATTTTAAATAAAACAAGAATCATAATACAATTCCATATTTTAAAAAAACATGTTTTCCATTTCAGTTGACGGTAAAATTTCAAAACAATGGCTTAATTGAGATTTAATATAAAATTGTTTATATAAATTCAAAAGTCATGTGTAAATATTTTTTACAAAAAATGGAATATATTTTAAAATAATAAAAAATATTCAATATGGTTATCTTCCAAAAGGTATGATATTTTCATGTTATGGGATTCTTAAACACTCATATAGTTGTAATGGAAATGTTCACATATTTCCCTCAGATACTAGAAAGGGAGGACACATAAATATCCCATTGCATATAAGTTGTATTGAGGTATGTATTTTTTAATGTTGTAATGTTTCAATATATTGCTAGGTAATTCCCATCATAGCGTGTTTTTCCTAAATAACTAACTAATTACGAAGGCTTTAATGTTCTAAAAAAAATCAATCAACGATGGGAAAACTATTTTAAAATTGTTTAAATTAAAACTTCCCCATTTTT
The DNA here is from genome assembly GCA_963277665.1 of Viscum album. NCBI lineage: Eukaryota > Viridiplantae > Streptophyta > Magnoliopsida > Santalales > Viscaceae > Viscum > Viscum album. Next base: position 1,346,044,632 of record OY728147.1, read on the forward strand.
TATTTCAATATGCCCACTTTTCATTAAATATAAAAACATGGGTTTTAAATCAAATAATAATTTTTTTCACGATAAACCAATCATTGGTTATTATCATAACATTTTGATCCATTTATCTCATATAAAAATTTCTCAAATTAGTTTAAAAATTAATTTCATAATTCCATCAATTTCAAATCACACCCAAATTCATTAAAATTAGGGTTTATCCCCAAAATCTATACCACATCAATTTAAATCCCAATTCACATCAAACTGAATTTTCACAATAATTTTTTTATAAATTTAACTTGTATAAATAAATTCAAGGGTTATTCAACTGGATACACATAGAAAGAAACTGATACCCTTATAAAAAGATCTTTTATCATATTTTCCACAAAGGGAAGAGCTAATGAAAAATTTCGATAATGGAGATCAAGGAATACAACCTATAACCAAGATCCCAAAAATGAATTTTAGATCCATAATCAACATAATGTCTAAAAAACCCTATGGTGGAGAGGAGAATAGTGTGAGAGATAAAGAAAATAAGAATATATCTTACTATAGAAGAATCGATCTGCATTCACCATGCTTCAATATACCACAAAATATGTTTGGAGGAGAAAAAAAGAACATATATGGAGCCTCCAAGGAAGAATAATCAGATTTAAGAATTAATGGACTCATCTAGAACATAAACCAGGTGTTTTGGGATTTTAAAATAAATTTTTAGAATTAAAAATATTCATGTGCACAGTTCCTAGAGGGGGCCTCATTGTTTCTCTAACTATGTGCCCTAACCATTAAACCCTTCTTTGGTTCACATGGTTTCTTTTAGGTTGGTGCTTAGTTTTTCAATCTATGCTCCATCCATAGAAACCCCCACTATTTGTGTCTGCACGATTCACCCTGGTTGGTCACTCGATTTGGTAAAAATGATCACCAATCATACGCATCCCAAAAACAACAATAAATTTCTATGTTTTCACCCAAAGCTCCCCTAAACAAGACCAAACCAGAACTTGACCAACAATAGTGTTGAGGAGTACCTTAAAAATTAACATGATTTTAGAACCTTCTGACCATAGAAACTTTCTATCCCTATAAATAATGTCAAGAAGTCTCCAAGTCAAAAATATTAGGACACTACTCTCTCAGCAGTTCCTCTCTCTCCAATGTCTCATGAGTATCAAAATAGTGCTACCATATCAATTCAAACTAAGGTATATTCATCACAAAAAGTATCCGATTTTTATAATCAAATATCCTATCTATATTCCTAGTATTGGAAAAATCTAACTCAACAACGAGATCAATCATGATCAGAACATTATATGGATTTAAATGATACATTATTAGTTGTGATACATGAAACATGTAATGTGTCAACATCAGTTATTGTGGATGTTGTAAATGATAATACACTTTTCCCACCTGCTCAATTACCTAAAAAGGTCCCCCAAAATGAGGATCGTGTTTCCCTTGTTTCCCAATCCATTGATGACCCAAATGGGATGAAACATTCTAGAATACCATGTCACCAACTAAAAATTCAAATGGTGTATGGTGAAGATCAATATAATATATATATTGAATCTTTAATATCAACATTATCTATCAAATTAATTGATTCTTTTTTATCATCTATTGAACCAAGTTTGGTCCAACCAAGGAACTTTTATTGATCTTTGACGAACATAATAGGGATTTTCAAGCATTCCATACATGGCCTAAAAAGGATCCATTCTGATTTTGGACTTCTAACTATTGTTATAAGAAAACTGAAACACCACCAAATGGTCATCCCAAGATCCAACAAAGTCAATAATGTAGGCTTGAAGCATATCCTCAAGAATTTTTCTATCAATATCTGTAAATATTTCCATCTACAAGTTTTATTCCATACTGAAATAAACCTGAGATTCCATTGCTACTTAAAGGCCTCTACAAAAGAGATAAGTAAAATGGGGATCTCTATACGATACTATTGTAGATAGAAATCCATGAACATGAACCATATCTATCACTTAGAGGTTTCTCAACTCCATAACATTGTTTGTATCTTGAATGCATATAATATGAGCCAATTTAGTCATCCTATCGATCAAAGCCAATATCTCATCCTTCTTTGTATAGGTACCTGAAATCCCAACCAAAAAGTCCATTGAGATATCATCCAACTTCCATGTCGGTACTAGAAGTAGATGATGTAAACCTAATGATCTCTTGTTCTCGGCCATAACCTATTTTCTTGTATAATGATGAAATGTAAAATAAAAAATATGACATCTCATACCTATACACTGAAAACATATGTTCATGTCATAAAACATCTTTTGGGTTCCTTGGTGAACATCCCACATGTAATTATGGAAATCCCCCATCAAAAAATTTTACACCACTAACTATATGGGAAAACAATTCTCAATACATATAATACACCCTGAAGATAATGAACACTCAATAATGGTATCCCCAATATAATGAGTGTCTCTAATTATAAGGAACTCATCATCAAGAAGCTATTCCTTAAGAATCATCTCAGGAAGAGTGGAGGTCAAATAAAAACTGGGCAAAACTTGCTCATTCCATTATTACGAAACTCCAATATGAAAAGTTGCAAAGAATGTTATTAGATTATAGTCATCTGATGATTCTTCCGCATCTTAGCTCAGATGGTTTCTGCTTAGAGCATCTCCAATGACATTCCATTTCCATATTGTAAATGGGATGTAGAAAGAAAGGATTGTAAGTACTCCTCCCTTCACTTTTGGAGGATATTCAAATATAGTTGAGATAATATATAACTCAATATTTTTTGGTCAGGATACATAATATAACATTATCTGAATAGGAAATTCCTCTAAATTTTAAGCGCATGCATCACAACTTCATGTTCAAGGTCATGGGTTGGCTAATTATTCTCAAATGTCCTATGATATTGAGATCCATAGGCTACAATGTGTCACCCTGCCTAATAACACATCCCAAACCTAAACTCAAGGAATCAAAAAAGAACACAAATCCTTGACCATCCTCTGGATGAGTCAACACTATTGAGATAGTCATAAGACATTTTAGATCAACAAAATAAATTTGAAAATTCTCACACAAAGAAAAATTAAATCCCTTATAACTTGGAGCTGTCTATGGATTATCCAACTTCATGAAATCATTTTCAAATTGGAAATAATATCCAGATAGTCGTAAAAAGCATAGAATCTTGAACTTTTTTGGTGATATCTCCAATGATATAAAAACATTTCACCTTCATATTATCAACTGAGATACCATGTTACAACACCATGTGTCCCAATAACTTCACATCCCAAATCCCAAAATCACATATTGTTATATTGGTATAATGTTGGGGACTTCTCAACAATTCTTGAACTTCTCTCAGATGAAGCAAATGATTATCCTCAGACATAGAGTAAACATGGATTTCATCCACAAATACTACCCTAAGAGTATATAGATACTCCTAGAAGATGATGTTCACAGAAGATATGAAGAATAAAAGGGTATTTGTTAGTCCCAATGGTTTGATAAGGAAATTATAATGGACATACCAACTCCATAAGGTGGTATCGAAAATAAAAAATTTATTTATTATGAACTGATGATAACTATATTAATGACCAATCATCGATAAATACTTATCACTTTACACTATTATAATATATTATCAATTCAAGGTAATTGACACTTGTTATTTACCATAACATCATTGAGTATTCAACATTCAACATAAAGGGGATGTGGCCCAATAGCTTTCTTAGAAAAGAGAATAGGTTCCACCTAAGGTAACACACTTGGGTGTATAAATCATTTCATTAAAAGATCATCTAGAAATGTATTTAAATATTTTATTATAGTTGGTTGCATGAGATAATAAGGAATAAATATTGGGAGAGTACCCAACGCTAATTCAATAGAAAACTCTACCTTTATTGCCAGTTGGAAAATATGAAAGTATTAAGGAATGATGTTGGGATACTCGATGAAAACTGGAGGGATATCATCACTCAAAGATTCTAACTCAAAATCAAAAGGAAAAATATATATTACTTTTCCAAGGTCTAGATAAGAAGGTTTTGGTCTACTTGACCTCAGGTCCCCTTGCACCCCTGTAATCCCCCCTTGCACCCCCCAATACAACCACCCTTGAACCCCACCCCTACACACCCATTTTACCACCTTCTCCTATTCATAAACACACTTGCAGACCCCCTACACACATGCACACCCCCACTGCACCCCCATGAACACCCCATCCACCACCCCTTCACAACCCCCTACAACCCCCCCCCCCCAAGCACACCCATTACTCCCCCAGTACACCCCCCCCCCCGAACACCCCAAGTCTACATTCACACCCCCTATAAACCCCCATTACACCCCCACCCCTTCATACCCCCCCCCCCACAGAACACCCCTTTCACCATACACAACCCCCCTCCAACCCTACCCCCTACATACCGCTTTCACCACCCCCAAAACCATTAAATCCCCACTGAAACCCCCCTCCCCATGCACACCCTTTTCACCATGCACAATCCCCTACAACCCCACTCCCATGCACCCCATGCACCACCCTAGTACAACCTCCCCCGCACACCCATTGAAGGTGGAATTTTAAATGGCACTAACGTATGAATGATATGGTGTCATGGTATCCATATTTACACAGAGAGAACTCATGTGTAAGGATTCATTGTGGCCAAGGTGTGCATTCATACCTTATTTTTTTATTTTAGGTTCGTATTGATATGTTTATCCCAATAATAAATAACATGATCATTAATAAATGATTTTTGTTCAAATGATAACCAGTGTCGTCCAATACATATACCATAGAGTGGTACCATGAATCACCAGATAACACAAACCTCCACATGATGGCTGTTACTACATCATGTCTTCTACATTAGAGCATATTTACAATAATCAACCACCTTCACATATGGATCATAGGTTTTATTCAAATCATTGAAAATAAATATGAAATGAAACAAATTCTTATGGGTATGATCTTTATATATACACCCTCAAGCATTGGGCGGAATCATTATACCAAAAATGAGAGAAACTGGAAGCCCTCAACAGGTGTTTTCATGGATATATTAGAGTTGTGAAAGATGATAATACATGTTTAGGAGGTGGATGACTAAATAGTGATGTGTCCATGAAGATGAGTGTTTTTCAAGATGATTAACTACTCAATGCTATGGTGTAAAAAAGAATGGTATTCCTTTGGGAGTGAAGTACATAGAAGCACTCAAAATGAAATGTAAATAGTGGCTATGTTGAACAACATTAATGATTGTATGAATTATAATGTCATGCGAACATGTGTTGCATAATCCTTTCATAAAAGTATTTAGATATCTAAAATATAATGTTGCTTGACAATGTGTTCAAAGAAGTTATGAAAATATAGTTTCATATGTGGGATTAACACTACCCCCTAAACACACCCCTGGAACCCCCCTGAACACCTCTTTCTCCCTCCCCTTACCCCATGTAACATAACCCAGCACACCCCCTCACCCTACCCCGTGAAAACCCCCTACCCCTTCCGCTACCCCCCTTATCCACCCCCCTTTACACCCACCACATGAACCCATTACACACCCTCATACCCACCCCATGCACACTGCCCTTCACTACCCCTCCCCCTTCCAACTCTTTGCACCCCTATAAACCCCTCCCCTTTCCCACTGCATGCACCCCCTGCACACCCCCTCCCTCTTCCCCAACAATCCCCACTGCTCCCTAACCCCACCCATGTACCCCATCACCCACCCCCTACTCACACACACTCCCCTACCTATCCCATGCACCCCCATGCCACCCTCCACATTTGATTCCACTACTACCATTTAATTCCATGAAAAGTATAGAAAAAACACAAGATCCATGTCATTTAATTTATGTAAGAATAACTATTCATTTTATTATAATAAGGTCTTCTCAATTTAAACACTGACAAAGAGGATCTCCGCCATGAAAACCCATTCCATCCAAATTATGATTTTTACTTTATCAAAACAAGGATATTGGATTTAATGTGAATGGAAAAAAATTAAAATGTGAAATGGTCAAGGGTGAAATTACCCACTTGGGTAATAAATTATACAACGAAAGTAAAAAACGTAGGAAGTGTTTGGTAATAATTATATATTTAAAACATTTCATTAAGACATTTGAAAAGAGGAGTTCAAGTCACCATGAATAATCCACACTATTTATTTCATGAAATCCAATTAAAAATTAGAAAAGAGGAATAACTATTACAAAATTCACTACATCCGGTATTACCACTCAGGTGACATGTTAACCATGTTCAGTTATTTTTTACTCATTCAATTCATTAAAATATGGAAATTCCATTTATATGATCCAAGGGGGGTCACAGAGTGGTGACATGGTCATCACAACACTTTCCTAAATGGTCAATTCCATCTTAAAAGAATAACTGCACATAAATGGTGTTACGGTTCAAACAATTGTCTTAATAAAACGAGGACAACCCCCGACAGGGATATAAAAAGCGAAAAGTAAGATGTGTGCTTTACGATTAACAACAAAATCAAGTATAACGAAACCCTAAATGAAACATTGTAAATCATAGTAAATCACTGTGAATTTTTGCAGACAGAGCACCTCTGTTGGAGGGGTTTTATTACTAAAACATGACTTTTCTATCAAATAAAACAATTATCTCAACTAACATTTTTTCAATAATTTCAATTTAATATAATCAAGCTTAATTAAGAAGGAAACTATATTAAATTTAAAACATTCTTTAATTAAAGAGGTTAGAAGAGGGACCCTACCTTAAATGATCCATGCCACACTCGGCACATGACACTTTAATCAATGGAAACTCTATATTGCTTCATCCATCCTACGGGCATATGCACCATTGCATATAATAAAGGATGCCCTTACTCTTATGTTTGTGTCTACATGGCCTTGAACATGCACAAGAGGATCCCTATATATATTCTAAGATGCATAAGCCCATTATCACCCACACACTTATGCATTTTCAATATATATACATAAGAACACTTTGCCCCTAATATGTAATCGTGATTCCATGGGTGAATATACACATAATGGGAGAACATATTATATATATGATTATATATTTATACACAGTGAGTCGCCTTTGACTCTAGTTGCCGCAACACACATGCATGGGTCCTGAGAGTCATCAAAAAAATGCTAGTGATCTAATGAATCATCATTAATTGATCCTAAAAATTGAGTTAGGGGGAACATGATTAGTGAGTAAGGCAATAATAGAATATAAAATGATGATAACAACATCAACATGTAGAATCATCAACAAGATTAATACAGCAGGAAAATAGTATCTTGTTGAAGTCAACACATTGTCACGTGAACACATGGGTGAAATGAGAGATTGACATAAAATAATACAACCAAGGAACAACTCATTCAATTTTTTCAGTAAATAATTCCCCATGTATATTTTTTTAAAAAGTTTAATATTTATCATGAATGAATTATATTAAATACTATAAATGATCCTTGAATATCTATGTTTACACACCCAAAATTGTCTCAGATACGGGGACTCCTCTCTCAAACTCATTAACCCATCCACGAAGTCATCCAAGCCTTATTTGAGCCTTAATAACTCATCCTAGGCATATAATTTCTAGGAGGATATACTTTATCTCCTCTATAGATCCGGTCACATTTCCATAAAATATAAATCATTGTACACACATATTTTCAATAAGGAGATAACTATAATATCACAACCCAAACAAGTATTTGATACCAAAAAATAAGATCATCAACCGAATTCACATATTTGTTAACCATATTGAATCAAAAAACCCCATAATTATTCCTCTATAGGGATCACTTCAAGAAAATCACAAATAAAAAATAGGAAATTTCTCTTAAATTACAATGAAGACATAACAATTTTAAACCATTCTAGTTTAGATTTACTTTAAAACCAGTTACAAATAACCCTTTTCAACAAATTTGAAATGTATTCACATGTCATCTTACTCATGTTATTCCCTTGTACAAAATCCCATCAAATTTTATTTAGTTTTCCATGTAAAATATTTAAATATAACATTAAAACCTATTCATGAAATCGTTACATTTATAATAAAATCCCATTTAAATTAAACAATTTGTTAAAATCATGCTCAAAAAAGGAAACATATTTCAATTTTTAATACACTCACACCACCAATGATAAATTAATATAACCAATAAACTCATTTGTCCAAGGAACCTCCATCATAATGTTTCAAAAGATATTTAATCCATATTGAATATTAAGAAGAAATGAGCCTATATATATTTATTGGGAAAAAATGAACAAGACATGGAATATAAACATAATTAATTATAATTATAGAACATGGATATAATATTTCCTAAAGAACAATATACAAAGTAAATTCATATCCATCAAAATAAAAATATGATCATTAATATGATAATAATATTATCCATAAACACAATTAAATTATCAAATTTAACTTTAATACCCAAAAACCCAAATCTATATAAATCATTCAAAAATCAGTAGGATGAATCATGACAACAAACTCACATACAATAGGATTCAACTATCAAATAAATGAACCTATAATTAATCTACATAAAAACACGAATTTACATCCTTTTATCAATGTCCAGTTTATTATAAATTCATCAATAACCCAAAAAAGTAAACTGAGAAATGTACCTCAACATAAATGATGAAATCCAAAAAAATTATCACCTCAAAGGACCTCTTATACAATCTACACCTTAATTACCCTTGATGTGGGATTATTCCACCATTCTAGGTGTAATAATTTCCTTGAATCCCTGGCGGAAAAAACCAAATCATTTAAAGATAATGGAAAAGAAGAAGTATGGAAGGGGGAGTGATCATTCCAAATAATCCATTTGAAAAAATATAAATGGTCTACATTAATGGGAAATATAAATAGGAAAGTGGTGATCCAAATATGTCTCCACCTTCCACTTTATCTGAAACAAAATGAAGGATCGGTCGATGAAGGGGTTAGGACCAATTGGAGAATCAAGTGAGGATCGTCTGAGGGATAATCGATCGACCGGTGATAAGGGAGAAAGGTTTCTAGGTGAGAGATGAGTCGCGCCACCGTGAGAGAGGTCGAGGGTTTGAAGGGTCGTGCATTGGGGGAGGAGCGGCGACGTTCATCAGAGAGGAGTGTGAAGATGGTTTGAGAGAGGAGGAGGGTGCAGAGAGGTGGAGGGAGGAAGAGGGTTGCAGATCAGGGGAGGAACAACGACGTTCTGTGGGGATGAGGTCGTGAATAGCTCGACGAAGGAGAAGGGCATAGAGAGGTTGAGTGATGAGGGGTCGCATATCAGTGGAGGAGGAGCCTGATGCTTTATAAATAAAGATTTTCCATGGTTTGTTAATTAAAATGATGATATTAATATGCTATAGCCACAGATCTATAAAACCGTGGTTAATGATCTATGGATATACCTTAAATTTCTAGTAGTTTACGATACACCCCATATTGTGTCGAAAATGTGTACCATAAAATATCTAAATCAATTTTTTATTTATTAGAAATGAGTCAATATATCTTGAATATGATTTCAATAGGTTTCATTTCAAGAACCAAAAAATTCAAAGAATGATTAATCTCTGATAAAGGGAAATAATGTATGACAATAAAGACCCTACTCTCTCATCATTCAGAGGTGTGTAGTAATATACTTCACATAAAACTAATGATCCATAAGATGATTTAGCATATTCATAATACAATTAAAAAAGAATGAATAATTTAAACTAGTATCAAAGAAATCAATCACTAAAATGAAGAAATAATGATGATACCTCTCAATGTCACTAGACAAATATCTACTTACTCTAGACACTCTTCCACTACGTGAAAAGCATTATTATGAATTCATGTTGTTGAACCCAATTTTCTCCGGAAGAATCCTATTTAACCACAATTATTTTAGGTGTTTATGATCCCATTACAATGGGTGGAACAAAATAGACATGACATAACCATTGAAACTGACTTGATCATCTATAAAAACCACATATTTTGGGTGCCTTGGTGTAAACCTATTTTGAGTGACCATGATTACCAACGGGTAGAAAATATAAGGTCCGTTTTTAGTAACTACAATGGATCTCGAACAACCATATAGTTGAGAACCACCATGTGAATCATCACGGTTCATCTTTCTGTTGATGAAAATCATAGAGCTATCACTGGGAGAACAAAAAACTACCAACAAACCAGACATACCAATCAGATCAGGCTCAACCTTCAATTCTATATCCAAAACTTCATCATAATAAGAATGATTCAGGATGAAAACATGAGAATGAATATTAAATTGAAGTCTTATATCGAACCCTCAACTATTCATCTTCTCATTTTATACAATTTTAGGTGTAAACTAAACAGGAATAACAAACTGATTTGCAAACTAATTCATGGTCCTGTCAGCATTCGCGATTTTGAAAAGCATGATAGTCTTAGCCAACACAAACGAATCTAGATAGAAATGGTCGGTGAAATAAAATATAATTTCTATACACACTAAGGCATCATTTTTAATTTCTGTATCTATAGTGTCCCAAAATCTCCTGCTAGGTCTTTTCATCTTGAAGGTGTAACATTTCACCTTGATAGAATCATGTGTATCTAAAAACACAAACAAAAGATCAATTCTCCTCAACTATTCATCATACTATTGAAGATCATTTATTCCTTGGAATATTGGTGGATTCTTGGGAAGGATCTCCTAAACATTTTTCTAAGACTCATCCCCTTGAGGATACATAACTCGGTCTTTGAATAGAAATGGGTGCATGTACTTGTCCTAGAGGTTGGACGACACACACAATCGCCTCAACCATATTCCTGTCCAGGGGAGGATATTATCACAGTTGTTCATCAGTAGCTTCCTCTTGGATTTGATCCAAACATCTTCTTAGATGCATGATGCTACACAAAATCAAAAGAAAACATTAAAGACAGTTGAATGTTACACAGATCAACACTCTATCAAGAGAAAAAGGGAAATTAATCCCATTTGATAGATATAAAATATTAGTATTTAAATATATCAAAATCAAAATCTAGGGAAATACTGTTAGTAATCCTCAAGACGACACTCCCAAACAACCCCTAGTGTCTTAAGCCTCATTACGATGAGGGATTTATAGGTAATCAATCAAAACTAGACTTTAAGTCCAATGAAGATCTCAAACTGCATACTAACAGCATGTAAATATGCTTAACATGTAGCTTTGATACCACTTTGTAATGAAATTCCCTGGATACCAGGGTCCCTTATAATTAAGCTGACCCTAAGATATCCCAAAAAGAATTTAATATCCCCACATGTTGAAGACTAGCAACTGGCATTATACAAGATAATGGGGGGGATTGGTTTTCTATATAAATAGTGGAAGATATAGATACAAGTTAGTATTATAAATAGAAAACACCAAAGGATGAAAAATACCATAATTAAAATAGGTCTAAAAACCCAATGTACAACCACAATGTACCAAAAAGAACAAGATAAAAATAGACCAAGTCCCAATTGACACAAAAATTCAATATAAACAGTCAACAACAACTGCTACCTCCATGTGGAACTTTCCCCTTGCCCAGGACAATAATGAAGAAATATATAAATGCCTGAAGGAAAAGGTAGCATGTGAGAAAAATTACTTGTAGAGTATCACTATGTTTTCCATATACAATGACAATAATAAATAAACCAAATCATGAATTCAATTTTAAATAAAATAGGTATGTAAGTACACTTTCATATTGAAAAACATTCATTTCATTCCAGTATGTGAAAAAATTTCAAAACTATGGATTAATATACTTTTATACAAAATAGATTATATACATTTAGAAGGAATGTGTAATGAAGATGTATAAACAATGGAATATATATCAAAATAATCACAAATGAGCCATATGGTCATCTCCCAATAGGTATTGTAGTCCAAGGTTGTGGGATTCTCATACACTCATATACTGATAATGGAAATGTGCACACATGTCCCTCAGATACTAGCTAGTGTCCACCCATCAACACCCCACACAGGATAAGATCAACTGAGGTATGTATTTATTAGAGTTATTAAGTGCTATTCTATTTCTAGGTCATTCCCATTCTATCATGTTTTTAATAAATAAATCACTAACTACCTTGGATTTAATTTTATCACACAACCAATCAACATTGGGGAATCTATTTTAAAATTGTTTAAAATAAAATTTCCCCATTTACTAATTCAATATGATAATTTCTATTTAATTAAATCACACCTTAGATTGTATAGACTTTATATTTCAATGTTTTTATTAATGATTTTTCTATTAAAACATTCCTCTTATTCATATGATCATGCTTTATTGTTATGTGTCTTTATTAAATACTAAGTATCTCCTTTGATTTTTCTTATTCTTGGCTTTATCCTCACCCCACTCTTTGATGCATGTACCCAGGATATGAGATGTAGTAAATGTAACATAGGATGAATCTATGAAGACATCATTCATGTTAATTTAAAGAATGTTTTGGTTATTTATTTTTCATGCATTGTATTCCTTTTTACAAAATATTAATACCTAAATGATCCTATGTATTGTTAAATGTTGTAACATGTAATGAATGTTTTGTGAAATAAAAGGAAGGTCACCTTAGTTTGGGCTATGTGATGCATCTTTTAAACTAAAATGAAAATTTTATAATTAAAACATGCACTTGAAATCATACTGTCTGCATCATGTGTCAGATTTATTTGAAGTTAATTCCTAGATAAAAAAAAAATTAATTATGTATCGTTTTACTAATGTTTGGAAACAATATGTGCTGATTTTATCAATTTTTGACTATGTGATGAACTTTTTAAACTGAAATGGAATTTCTATTCTTAAAGAATGGACTTAGTGTCATACCCACCACATGATCTACCGGATTGATTTATAGTCAATTCCAACACATCAATAATGAATTGTGGTTTATTGTCCTAAATTTTGAAAAAAATATGATCTCTTTTTCTTAGGTTTTACTATGTGACACATTTTAAACTAAAATGAAACTTCTATATTGAAAAATGGACATTGAGTCATAAGGATCACAAAATGTGTCAGATTGATGTATGGTTGATTTCTACATGTCACAAATAAATTATAAATTGTTTTCCTATATTTTGAAAATAATATTAGTTTGTTTTCTTTGTATTGGATTTTTGACGCGTGTCTTAAACATAAATGGAACTGCTATATAGAAAAAAAAATACTTCAAATCATATTGGCCACATCATGTGTCAAATTAAGGTGTGGTAAATTCATACACATAAAAATGACGTATGAATCATTTTCCTAAATTATCAAAACAATATGAATGTATTTGATCATTTTTTATTATGTTATGTGTGTTTCGAACTAAAATGTAAATTTAAAATTAAAATAATTTCCTTCAAGTGACACCAGGAAAATCATGTCTTGGATTATTGTGTGGTTTATTTATATATGATACAAATGTGTTATGTATCATTTTTCAAAAGTATCAGCAAAATATGAATGTGTTTTCTCATTTTTGAGTATGTGGCATTTTTTTGAACAAAATGACCAATTTTAAAATTAAAACTCACACAATAAGTCATTCCAGTAACATAGCCTATCTGATTGATGCATGGTTAATTCCTACACATCACAAAAGAATTTTGATTTTTTATATAAATTTTGAAAACAATATGATCTTGATTTCTCTACATTGGATATATACCATGTTTTTAAAAATAACATGAAACATATATATTAAAAACATGCACTTGAAGTCATACAAGTCACACCGTGCATCATATTGATATGTAATTGGTTCCTACACATCATAAATGAAATTATGATCAATTTTCATAAAATATAAAAATAGTCTAAATTAATTTTACTAGTTTTGAGTATGTTATGTTTGTTTTGAATTAAAGTGGAAATTATAAACTAAACACATACACATTGAGTCATACAAGACACATTGTGTATCATATGAAGCTGTGGTTAATTCATACACATCATGAATGTGAAATAGATTTATATCCTAAATATTAAAAACAATCTGAATATGTTTTATTGGTAATGAGTATGTGATGAGTTTTTTAAACTGAGAAATAAATGTTAAAATAAAACCATACACTTAGAGTCATACCGGACACACCATGTATTAGATTTATACGAGGTTGATTCACACACATCCAAAAATTACTTATGAATCATTTTCCTAATGTATCAAAGTAGTATGAATTTTTTTTCTCATTTGTATGTATTTCATTTGTGTTTTAAAATAAAATGTAAACTCTAAACTACAAACATGTACATTGAGTCATATTGGACACATCATGTATTAGATTGAGGTGCTGTTGATTTTTATATGTCACAAATGTCTTATAGATTGTCGTCGTAAATTATTAAAATAATATGACTGTGTTTTCCCAGATTTGATTATGTGATAATTGTTTTAAACTAAAATATATATTATTAACTAGAAAAATCGAGCTCAAGTCATATGAAGATCATTTTTTATGAGATTGATGTGTGGATTATTCTCACACTATTTCAGACAATGTTCATGATATGTACCTTAGGAAGTGATAATTTCCCTTCAACTATAGCATTATTCATTGCTAGATGAGAGTATCTATTTGAAATCTATAGTATAATTCAATTATTAATTAATGAAAATTAGAATGATCAAATATTTTTTATATTTATCCTTAGGATTCAAATCATATTTCAGATAACATGATATTTTATCTTCCATATAAAATTAATATATTCTTTATTTTTGGGCTTGATTCAAATAGTTAAAATAAATATATAAACTCAAAAATGATATATGACAAAGATAAATTTGTATTAGATAAAAATGATAAGGAAATTAACAGTTGAATTTAGATAAAATTATGAAGAAATAACTAAATTAGTATTTGGAAGTTAAATTTTCATGATGTCTATATAAGTAATTGACCCATTTTCTTATCACCGTTATCTTCATATCAGCCTCGAAGTCTAATCTCTCATGATCATGAGTAGCGTCATACATGTTACTGTCTATTCCATAATTCATAGATCATAATCCTCTATTAAACATCTCCTTGAGAAATAAATCATAAATAATATATAAGTATTATGATATAAATGCATCACATCTAAAATGTATCTCTAAGATCATAGATCATACTAGATCAGAAACATAGTAGGTAATCACTTGATTTTTATTTTGACAAAAAATATGAAATCATGTACTCTGTCCACTCATCTCTAAACAAATTTACTTCTTTTGTTGAGTATGTAGATTGTTGGGAGTCTTGGTATTACTACAAATATATTGATAAAAAATAATTCAGAAAAGTTATTAAAGAAATTGTAAATTCTATGAAAAATTACCTATTCAGGGATACTAATCTTTTGATGATATATGATATATTTCATTAATTTTAAAACTTACTATCCACAATCAATGTTTTTATCTGGATTAATACACTACTTAATCATTACCCAAAATAATTAATTTTTTCTAAATATGTTTCGATAGTTAAATCTTCTTACACATATAAATTAATATATTTCCATTTGATGAAATACATAGTATTCATATGTTTAGTGGTTGAACTCATAAAATGATTCAGCCTATATTTATAGATCACTATATCATAAATTTTTTTTATTAAAACCCAAACTAAAAAATATTATTAAAATTTAATCTGTAAAATGTTGATTAATGTGCATTACAAATTTATATTACACATTATGTGTGGTCATTTTGATAAAAATCCTTGAATTGGATCTTAAAATTAAACAATTTGGGTATCCAAATTAATTTCGATCAACATCCATTGCCTCCTAAAAAATAAATTAGTAATAAAAAAAATATATGATTATATTTCAACGGTTTCCCGCAAAATTGTAGGCATAAAGAAGAATCTATAATCAATTATTTTATTCTAAAATTCCTCACTTAGTTAATCATTTTTTCTTATCATTTTCATTATATTCCAATAATTTCAATTGCTATGTAATGATACGGGGATTAATGAATCCAAATCATGCTCTATAGTTGTTTCACATTATATAGTAGTAATATAAAATCCTATAGAAAAAATGATTTAAAATTAACATTAAGGAACATAGTATGTAATTTTTTAGACAAATTGTTTTTGAAAACACACCTCATTTTTGTATTAACAATTGAGACTCCCAGCCATTCAAACATGATAATCTAATTTAAACTCTTCAGACCAACCATGTCTATGGTCAAATTATAAAATATTTTTTCTTTATATTGAATTTTTGACCCATATTTATCTTTAAATATGGTGTCTTTTTGAACATGTAATTTTAATACATGTTTGATTGAAACTGGAATGGAGATTGTAATCCTAGATTCTCCATTTGTTTTTTTACAAATTCAATAGATTTTCATGATCTGTACATACTTTTTTCCAACATTATATCCATTTGTAATAGCATACCGCATTTTAGACCTTTTTTTAAATTATTGTTAATGGTATTACATTTGATATTTTTAAGGTTATACCCAGTGTATCTTTATAATAATAGATGACCATTCTATGAATATTCGTATACTATCCTTTACTATTGCAATATTCAGATCATCATGACGAATAAAAAACACAACATTGGAATCATGAAATATTTAAATCCCTACTCTCATGTGATATATTTGGTATTTCCCTATAATATATCATGTATCATGTGATATTATACATTATACCCCTCAAATACGGTGATACATGGGTGTTCACAGATATAAGTCATATGCAACTTCACCCTACATAATTATAGAATTATAATTTTATCAAAAGATGTTTGATTTACATATAGTAGAAATATTAATAAAATTTTTTATTACCTCTAGTAATGTATGTTGTTTATGGGAATGTTTTTCCTCAATGATAGTCGGGTCATGTGGCTTTTCATATACTGATGTTTGTTCCACTATTGATTTACTTTGATCCTTTAACATACATTGGTCCCCCTAACCAGACCAAATTATAATATATTTCAAAGCATCTATTTTTCACTATACTCATTTCATCATCTTATATGTATCTTACTATAACATTGTATTCTTGATATACATTCGAGGGGAAACTCAAAAACGTGCCCCTCTAACACGATCATGTTGTTTTGGCTCGTTTAAATATTTTGAAAATAGTTTTCATTAGATATGGTCATTAATGATATTGTACCTAAACAAAATAAAAATCATACAAAAATAAATAGATATGTTTATGTAATCTTTTTATAATGTGTAAGGAATTACTATAATTTCATACTTACAAATGATTCCTATACTCCTTATGTGTTTTCATCAATTAGTTTACCCTTTTTATTTATGTGGGTATCCTTCTATAGAACATGGCATGGGATGAAAGTGGATTTTATAATGATATAAAAAAAATAAATATGTTGTTTCACATCAAATAAATTATTTATTGTATATTTAAAATACATTCCATTTTTTTCAGGTTGAGTGTAGCCCATCATTACATTATGATATGGGTATATTTTTTTTACATTATTTATTTTCTGAACCCTTTACTATTTCATAAATTTACAATTTTTAATAAATGTAGATAAAATAAATAATGTCAATTATAATATTATCGACTATATTTCACAAGAAATCATTTCTCATTGTGACAACTAATGAATGTTTTCCAAGCTTCTTATTTTATAATGTGTGCATATGTAACTAGTCGATGTGGGTTTAATTTCACCCCATTAGTCCTACGTTTATACTTTGTAATAAATTTATGGAAGTCGCTTTTATATTTTCCAACAACCATTAAAACATTTTTCTATAGAAATTATTTAAAACAAATAAACATTACAAGGGATAATGAATAGTAAATCATTGTTTCATTATGTAATTTTTTTATAATGTAGTGAAAGTATATCGTATCATTACCTTAAGATCTTCCGAATTTGTTTTCATAAATATAGGAAGGACATTGTGCCACATGTCTATATCAATCAACACATGAATTCTCATTGTGACCCAAACATAAATAAGGATCAAAGACTTATTAGGGTTAAAATGATGGCCTGGATTTTTCCAACCATCCTCTAGTTTTATACCCTCGATCCATTCCATGATAATTTTTTAAAATAGTATGATACTACATTGTTCTTATTTTTCTCATCAACTAATTATTGATCCTCTAATAATTCTAGAGTTTTAGCATCAACCATCCATTCTACCTCAGGATTGGTAACTCCATCATGTTTGAAAGTAATTATCCAAATGAGTTGTCAAACATTTCATTTAGATAATGTAAATGCATTAGAGAAAACTTAATATTATGTGGAAACCATAGTAAATTAAAAACATTTTAACATTCTATTTGAAATTCTTTTTTACATTAATAGTTTAAGGATTTGGATCCTCTATAGAGCATCCAAATCTCATCTATATGGCCCTATCTAGAAGAAAAGGCATTGTCTACCTTGGTACCATCATGAAATTATTTTGAACTCACAATTAAATGGTTATCTTCAATTAAATTTTCATCTAAACCTACGGTTATTTAATACACTAATACGAGAATTGACCAATTTTTATTTAATGGATCTAACATATAAAATAAGTACACTACTTGTGGTTTCATTATTATTTACTTGTTATTATTCCATTTCAAACTGAAATTCAACTCGACAAATCCCAATTTAGAAACATTCATTACACTCATATTTTAAACCCATTTGTAATGGAAAATATACACTTTAAATATTGTATTATCCAAATTTTATGTCAATTTTTTGATGCTGATCTATGAAATATTTTCATCAATGGGATTCCTATACAAGAAAATGGATAAATGCATAGCTTCACCAATAAGTGTAACACTATAATTTTTCCTCATAACATGATCATATATTTCCTTTCTGTATAATGTATAACCATTAATTAAAAAAATAGTTTAGTATATACCCTTTGAATTTACCCCCTATATAGTGATAAATTGTTTTCGAAAATAGAATTCATATTTGAAATAACTCTTTATAAATATAATCTATAAACCATTCAATAAACTAATGATTGTGTGTATTTGATATCTATCCTTCATCCCTTGATGGATTCTAATTTCTTTTAATCAATTTGTTGGAATTAACAGTTGGAGGAACCTCTGTAGTATTATGTAAAATGTTAATGTGATCTTACTCCAACTATATGATGGTAATTTTAATAACATATTTACAAAAATCCATTCACTCGTAAGGTTTCTTAAATGATAAGTCATTAGGTGACAAATGATACCAACATCTGATAAGAAATAGACTTTGAATTCAAAATCTTATTCAATAATATATTGATCTAAAATAAAACATTCTAGTCAAAAATGATTATTTATACACCCTTTGAAAATATGTCTATATCATTAAATGTGGTATATCCATCAGTAATGGACAGGGCCACATATTAGAACTGCTCTAACCAAAATATCTATTAGGTGGACCATTCTATCAAAAAATGATGGTGGGAATAACATCTCTAATTCACATAATATGACTTCATTGTCATTATTTATGATTGGAAACATTAATGGGTAATTAAATATACTACATATGCAACTAAAAATGAACAAGAATCCGATTAATGGATGTCATTAATTTTAAGGTAAAATGGAACGTAAAGTGACATACATCTAATATTGGATCAAAACATGTCAGTCATGTGGTTTAAGACCCGGTAACATCAAACCTGTCATTGAAATGACATTCATGATATTCTATGAATACCCTTCTAAAACATTTACACCCTTAATGAAATTGAAAAATTGCAATTTTTATTATATGGATTGATTGTAAGAAGCTGGAGTAAGAAATGTTCACCTATTACCCTTCACCAATTCCAAATCCTCTTTTATCCCCATGTCAACAATATACAACCTAGCTTAAAGGCTATAATTTCTTTTCAAATAATATTTTGTAAGGTTCCAATAATACTTATTAAATAATGTTTTTCAATATGCATGAAATCCTAAAAATTTACAATGTTCGAACAATTCCTATATGGAAATTCAAAGAAAATTTACCTCTTTTTCCCACCTAATATCATAAGGTTTTTTGAAAATGGATTACTAAAAATAGTTCTGATGTCTTTTACAATATCAAATAGTTTATCACCCATTAGGTGAGATTGTGTTGTACCTTGTTTGTTATTTCCATCGAATGTTGTCACCTAATATTTGTATATATATAGTTGGGGTATAATATTTTGATTTCATAAAAATATACTATTCCGTGAGTGTTTCAACCAAATTGAGTTCGTGCATTAATCAGAAATGGGATGCACCTAAAGTTCATTATTTATTTACACTAAAACCATTCCATAAGAAGAAAAGTCATTTATTATCCTATATTATATGACCCTCAATGTGAATTCTTTACTTCTATGAGAATCATACATTGTAACACATTTATCCCACATAAATTTCAGATGTTCAATCCATAGAGAAAAATATACATCAATATCATTACCATGTTGTTTTGGTCCATATATAAGTAGATACAACATAATGTAATTAATATTCATGCATAATAATGGTCTAATGTTATAATTTACCCATAAAACTTTCCATGTACTGTGAGTACTAATATATACACAAAAATTATTTATTCCATCTATTAAAAAAGTTTGGTGAATTTTTCTCAACTAATTTAAAATCTCATGATAATCATAATAAACATTCTTCCATTCAAGTGAGTCTGCTGGATGAGGTAGTTTTCCATCTAAAATTCTTATATTTGCAAGCTAGGTAAATTTTATCATGGTTTACTAACATGCATATAGTCATATAAACCACAGAATGATTGGAAAGTACCAAAAACATTCAAAGGAATCAGATCATTTTTTATGTTTCAATTTGGACTACACTTAGGGAAATTTTGGAGTAATTCATGGTCCTTACAAAACAATTCAAAATCATTTGTATAAGCGTTAATTTTTTAGAGATCATTCACATTGAACGTAGTATTCATTTTGCATAATATGTTCAATAAGGAATTTTATTTTCTTATGGTAGCATATCATTCCTGAGACCAAGTATTTTTATAAATCTAGTGTCACTCCATCAACTTCCATATTTTGAATTATATAACTTCAATAAATTTTTTGTTTAATTTAGTATAATTGATATACAATGGTCTCATAGAAAAAAAATTTAACTTCTTGAAAAACATTAAACAATCACAAATTTCATCACCAATTTCCATTTTCATTTCATCCTTATGATCTCTATCATTATTTACAGTGGGATTCATATCAAATGATCCCTAAAATGTATTATCATCATAATCAGGGTGTACATTTAGTTTCTCACTATATATATTCCATCATTTATTGCTTTGATATATTTTTTAAAAAATAAAATGTTCTTCCAACTCATTTAAACTAATTTATCTTGAAGAAAGATAATATAATCATAAACAAATAATTTTAGAAGGGAATTATGCATTATCCATTGAAAACAAGATGAACTAATTAACTCCATCCTCACACATATTTTTCATACAATTATCATGCATCTATTTTCAATTTATATCCATACCTTTAGGTTCATAAAATACTCATTTTGTACAAAAAAACTAAATTGACCTAAGATATCTATAATCAAAGGATAAAGATATATATAACTATATTAAGGGGAACCCAAAATGTTAATGTTATTGCTGATGATTCCTAAAAAATTATCATTTTACATAAGGGTGACTTGAAAAGAAACAACCTTGTGTACACATGTGGATGTTGGTCATGATATTTGAAACATCAAAGAACAAAATAATTGTAACTAAGGATGAAATGAATGTGGATGTAATCCCCAATGGAGTCAATAAGTTGAAAGAAACTATTATGAATGAAAATTTATAGAAATAAGAAACTATGAATGAATAAATGTGAATTAACCTACATAATAATGATACGAAACATTCTATTTTGTACCCTCACATTTTGTATCATTCTTACAAGAAGTCATTTTTAACTGTACATGAGGTTAGTAGTTTTTGTTTAAAAATGGCTATAACAGATGTCCTTGATAATAAAAATATAAGAAATATTGGTGTTCTTGCACCTGGTAATATAATAAAATGAGAAAAATGTTTGATTTAATCCATGGGAGCAAGAATCTTACCTATAACATGGATTATATTACCATTTGTGCACTATAAAAACCTACCTACATATCATTTCAAATCACAACCTTACATGATAAGTGGGAAAGGTTTTTACTATGTACAAATATCACTTTCATCAAAATCATCATTCATTTAGGAGCTCCATGAAATTAGAGTGAGAAATTTTAAAAAGAATATCTTGTGTATGATTAATTCAATGATATCGCATATGAAATATTAGATAGACATGGTCTACGAAAAGAAGAATGAGATAGTAATAATCAAGAGTGAGGAGTTGATGTTTATTCATGTCTTCACTTGGTACATGGTGAGCCTAATGGTTACTATTAGAAAATTACCATGTTGAAACTGTTCAGAACAATTGGAATAGGCCATGAAACCATTATTATAGGCTATACCAATGGGTTTTTAAATAGTGGGTTATATTTCCATTGGTACCGGGATATACTAATGGTTTCTTTTGAAATTTTTGGTATAACCCATAGAAAATTTGAACACCCATTGGTTTTAGTAAACTGTTCATTTAAATGTATTCCAATGGTTCATGAAATTGTGGGTACATCATAATGTCTAATAGTAATTCATAACAATGGTTCAAATAACTGTTGTAATAGTTTTCTCTCACCGTCATCCACAACAGGACCATCCAACACCACTTCTAGAACCTATAAATAAAATATAAACCCACCACCCACATTTAATGCAGTAAAAATATTATATATTTAGAATTTAACTATCAATTAATGAATAGTTCTCAAACCATTTACCATACTTTAACATGAATATATAAAAAAATCCACACATATTTCAATTTTCTATCAACTCCAAAATGGAGGGAATCAATATCTCCATCATCACCACTAGTCCCATTATAATAATCACCAACATCTTTATCAAAATCATTTTATAGAGCACTAGCATCATTTTCTTTAACATCATCTACATAATCATCCTCACCTATACCACCACTAAGATGGTCATTTACATCATTCGGTGAATCATATAAGGATTGAGCAATCTCTATAAATGAATCAAAAATATTAGCATTGTATGATGGAATATGAGGACATTTAATTTTCATAGTTTTGAGGAACTATTTGGTGACCAACTTACCTATTTCACACTCCTGTTAAGCTATTTTTTTGTCCTTAGAAACATCTTTATTATAATTTTGTATATCAACAGTGTGATAGATTTGAGAGGTGATCGATGAGGTCCAATACCTAGTAGGGATGATTCATTTCTGAGGTCGACATCAGACTCTCCCCTTATGCTCCTCACCTAATACCCATCTCAAATGATAATTTGGTCTGCTATTTAAATATTATATCTCATCAAGGAAATCTCGGTAAAACTTTTAAAAATATAAATAAAATATTTAATTATGTATTTTGTATTAAAATTTTAAACATCAAAAAAAAATATTCAATTTTTTCTTGTTTTTGTGCCCTTACAACACATCCAATCATTACCTCATACTTGAGAAAAATAATTTTGATCATGGAACATGACCTTCGATGAACAATGTCACTTGATTAAAACGAAATTTATTTCTATAATAGTACATTATGGAATAATATAAAATTTATAAAAAAACCAAAAAAATGATTATAATGATATGTGAGATTAACCATTAACTCACATATATTTAATATTATCCCATATTAGATTATATATTATTGGTAAGTCCCTATGTGGTATTAAATTCAATTTTCACATTAGATTATGCAGTAAGTGATTGACTATATGTGTGAATAAAAGAAAGGTATGTTCAAATGTGGAGAATGGATAAGGAGTAAGCTATGTTATATAAATAATAATTGTGAATCTCATTTTATAGTAACCAATTAATGATTCATATGATTTTAACACAAATAAGAGTGAATTAAAATTTTATCCTTTTATTAAATACATAAAATAAATAATCATCTTGATGAATCTAACATGATTAATGGCGGTGATGTTAAGAAAAACCAATGGAGGTTAGTTTGGTCCAGATACAATGAACCAAAGCTTTAAATGAGGTTATTTGTGTATGTTGTAGCTGAAAAAGACGCATGTTATATCCGTAATGAATACCATTGTTGGGTGAGATTATATAATATTGATTGAGGGTAATGTGAATTCGTTTATTAGAGGGGAATGTGATATAAAAAAAGTTATGAATCCTCATGAGGCTAGGAAATACAATAAGAGGTTGAACTAGAGGATCCATTTAGGATATTATAGCCTAGTCATACATGGAAAAGATAAGAACCTTTTTAATGATACTATTATAGAATTATTCAACATAATTACAAGGATGAAAAATATTAGCTGGTTATGTAATAAAAAAATAACCAAGAACAATATGACATGGGTTTTTAAGATCAAAATAAACATAGATACAATCCTTACAAGAAAAAATTGAGAGAAATATAATATTCATTAAAATATGATCTTCCAAAATCAATAATAATCATCAAAGGAGTTGTTAAATACATAGAAAAAAATGACAATGTACCGTTTTTTTAAATTTATGATGCCTTATGAGTGAAAAATGATCCACTAATCAATAAATTATTTAAAAATCAATCTTTTTTCCAACGATTAAATAAGTTACGTACAAGAATAAAATATAATCAATATATGTGATGTACATTAAATAAAATTTTCAGAATTCATGATCATGAAAATATATTATGAAATAACTATTTATATATTCATAATTACTAGTATATTTCATGATTCATCTATATGTAGTATGTTTATTCTATATACAATATCCAATCACTCAAAAACCTAAATCAATCCATTGGATATCATTATATAATTATTGTTGTGTGAAGTTGATTCCTCTCTTTAGTGCATATAGTCTTCTATGAAAAATTATGTGATGTCATTGATGTAATTAGTGTTAGAAAATTCAACAATTTCACACAAGTTAAAACATTAATCATTGATATTTTTTCACTATTTCTATATACAACACATATAAAATCACAATTTTTTTATATCTCTAGTTTCTAAAGCTTCCAATGTTAAATTATATTTATTTCATTAGTGTAGGTATAAAAATAGTTCTTCATATGATGCCTACAGAGGTTATAATGTGGAAAATTAGATAGTGTGATATTTAAAAATAAAAAATATCTATAATCTAGATGCATTACATATAATATTCATGTAGAATTTAAATAACGTCATATTTCGATCCTTCAAATATTTATCATCATATTTCAAAACATTGATGTATCATGGGGTGTATAACATAATCAGATTATGTGTTTTATTCACATACTCAATAATCATCTTTATAATATATAACAAATTCACATATTTTTACAAAATAGTATATTTTTATTTTAGAGGTGTATTACAAATAATATTTTCTGTCTTTTTTCCTAATAAATAATGATATTTTAAGTGTTTTTAGAGAGAATGACATCTAAAAATATCATTTGGATTGTATAAAAATAAATCCTTCCACTAAAAATAAAGGAATTCATATATTTAAAATCTATAAAAAAAATTCAAAAGCACCTGGAACCTATCATTATTTTTCATTGTAGTGTGCACAAATGTGTGCATATAGTTTGTAGAATCCCTATTCCTTTTTTTCCCGATGTATCCTGAAAAAAAATTATAATTAATTAAATATTCAATAAAAACCAATAAATATTAATAATACCATGTACTCATTACTCTTCCAATATATGATCATTTCTTAGTATTTTTTTGTTGGATAGTCCTTCAATATTGCTACACCCTCTAACATAGATCTGACTCAACTCTTCAAACAAATATATAACTCATGCTTGTATGATCACCATAACTCTCCAATTTCTATCAACTGACTATAATTAGTATATTGGCCATTGGGAATGATAAACTGAAACTATAATGAATATGTAAATTCATATAAATCCAACAAAAAATAGATATCTATTTATCAAATTTTCTTAAGCATATCTCTACCCATGCATTAACCTTGATTAAATTTGTTACATACCAAGTAAGTAATAAATAATTTATATTCTTATCTATGTCTATTTATGAATTAGATAGTGTTTTAGAGGCTTAAAATGGGAATAAATACAATCTTAATCATAGAATTCTCTAATATTTTTAAAAGATTATTTTACCGCCTTTTGAAGTCGAACCATTTTTAAATCAATATTTTGAAAATTTTATAATCTCTATTTGTCAAAATAAACTTCTTATTTATTATTGGGACACTGAAATTTACATTAGACTATTTTTTGGTATTTTTCTGACAATGTTCATTTTTTAATTAATAGTGAAAAATACTGCATTTTACATCAAAACTACTTTTTCATATAATTTAATTATATGGATAGATTATATTTTTAATTAATTTAAATGTGGAAATATAATATATTTGTACCTTTTAATCCAATAGTGGTCATTATAATTAATTTCACTTTAGAATTGGGCATAAACTAATGCCAAACTTTTCAAAGATATTGTTTCAAAATAACCCGCAATTTGTTTTGACAACGAGAATTATTTTTTAAATTAATTATTGAAATTTATGTGTTTGTAATTTGATAAAATGGATTCCATATTTCTAATCATAAGGTTCAAATTATGTAATTAATACTCTTATGTTTTTGTCCTTTGTGAATAGTAACGACGGTAATTATCGTTAATTATCTTGATTAATTAGTAATTGAGTAGTTAAGGATAATAAAATAATATCATAATAATTATAATTGACACCAACATGTGTCCTAATACTACTTGTTTTGTAATTTCCGACCATGGTATGCCTTGAACCAATCTTGGGGGCCCCATGGAATCACTTTTGTGTGATAAAGACTTTTTATATTTTTATTTTTAAAAGAATGTAAATATAACAAAGAATGTATCACCTGATTAAAACATTTTTAATTTTGTCTACATAAATGAAATCATGAACTATAAATAGTCATTGGAAAGATAAAAATATTTCCTACATAATAGTATTTTGTTTATAATTTTTGGAAATTAAATAAATTAAATTATATATCAGACCATGATGATGCAGTGATTACCTCATTATTTAGCGATTCAAATAAAATGATAAGATAATGTAAAATATAAGACATACACATGTCAGAAACCTATTGTATGTGTGTATTTTGACCCATTAGCACCTTATCCTCGAAATACATCAATGTGGGACCTTTAAAATTCGAAACTCATTTGAAACTAAAGTAACATTTTATACCTTTCCAAGAGTGCCTCTCCTCACCTCTTATAAAAGGCCCCCACCTCTACCTCCTTACCCACACCTATCAATCCTTTTCCTCGGCCAACCTATGATCATTTTACCTCTCCACATCCCTCTCTTCATCCTAGAAGCCTTACCTTAGATAGAAATCTCTTCAATAATCCCTTTTGGTTCAAACCAAGAGGGGTTACCTGATTCAAAGATAAAGTCTTCTCTAATGCTCTTTTGTTTTATTTTGCTTCTCCAACCCCCTAAACTATTTTTATTAATTTCTTTTGTAACAACACCAGTATCTTCCATATACTAGTATGTTTTTATAAGAATGAATCTAGCTACACTTACACACACCTACATCTAATGGTTAAAGATCATACTGTTTCCGTGGATGGCGAATTTCTGCCTCACGAAACGATGATTGATCAATATTCTTAAAACACCTTCAAAGGTGGCCATTAAGATGTCACCATATTTATATATGATATATAATATTTTTCTGTTTTCCTTATGCTTCTGTATTTTTTATTTATTTCATCCCTTTATGGTTTCAATTATGGGTAAATGCGATATCTTCATTTTAGGATGTGCGGACTACCGCGCCCTCAAAGTGATTTGATTCATTAATGACATTTATGGGACGTATAAAGGCTGGAGTTAATGATATTATATATGATATTATACTAGAATTATAATATATCTTTATGTCATTACGATTTTATTCCATTAAATATGATATAGAAATGAAAGTACCGTTCATGCGTACGTACGGCTTATCGTCTCCATGAACGGTGCATTTCATTTCTTACCTCTAAATGTTATGTGATATTATAAATGAATGCATATACTGGATATATATGATATATATATGATATATACATCATGAATATAATTCTGGATATAACGGATATTTTACCACATGAACAAATTCTAATTATAAAAAGTTTCTTTTTGACTCAAGTACCAATGATCGACAAAACTACTATTATTAACATAAATAATTACATAGTGTTCATAACATGGTAATAAGTGATATAAAAGTAATAATTAACTTGAAAATGGTTCATAAGCAATTAGATATTAACTCAAGTTTATTATTTAGGACATTAATGAACAATCGAGTCATGTCAGACCCAAGGTATTGGACTTCATCTCAATCTTCTTTCATTGAGGCATATTTTGTTTTATACAAAAATTTCTTTTATACGGTGTATAAAACCCTTTGACTTTTATGTTTATACAAAAGGAATCTTTTTTATAAGAAGCATTTTACTAAATGACAAAAGGAATGTTTTTTTGTCGTACGTATTCGGTGACAATGACTTCTCCGATGTCGTGACCATTATTTGAGCTTCGGCTTCCTCTACAAGCCATATTTTTTTTAAAATGAAAAATATATACCATGTATTAATTTTATTTTAATTTGGTATTGAAAATGGTTTTCATAATGTTTTTTTATATCAATGTTTTGTATCTATATCTTGGGATTGAAATGTTGAAATGTTATGTTTCCTTTATGCATGTTTTATGTGATATGATTTTGTGGGGGTTCTTGGGAATTGTTATGAAGACGGATTGTTCCATGATAAAATAAGGTAGGGTGATCTCGATATATCTCTCCAATGCATTGGGTAATGCAAAGGATTTAAACATTAAGGTTTCTCTGATGAGATTTACAGAATATACTGTGATGGGTATTCCAATCTTAACCAAGAGGGTTACTCCATATGTAAGAATGTTATGAATGCCTCAAGTTACCTTTATGTCTTATGATTTCTATGATTTATTCATGATTTGATGTGGTATGTTAAAATGCTTATTTTTTATGAGTAACGTATTATTTAATACATGGAATAATGTTTTCTTTTCGTACTTTTATATCCTTTACTAATCTTTTTATGCTCATCCCACGTTTTGGAAATGTTTTTCACAGGTCAAGGGAAAGGTACATGATGTGATGATAGTGTCAAGGAAGTGTCAATAAAGAATCCATGTTTTATTTTAAATATGTTTCTGTTGATGGGAAAAATGAGTACTATATTTTATGCAACCACTTTGTCTAAATATGGAGTATAATGCATGATGTATTATCTAATTCTCTAAAACTCTAAACCTGAAAAGATCCTCAATGTTTATTCTTGTAATAACTCAATATTAAGTAGGGTTTAAGACTGGGGCCTTATAGTTAGCATCATAGGTCGGTTTAGATAACTTTAGATGTTATAATTCTAAATAAATGATCATCCAAAAATATTTTTTATGGTAATATTGAAATGATATAGCATTTGAAGATTACCTTGTTGCTTCATATAAGACATGTTTGTTCAGAATGGTTTTCCACAGAGGAAACAGGGAAGA
The DNA here is from genome assembly GCA_963277665.1 of Viscum album. Classification (NCBI taxonomy): domain Eukaryota; kingdom Viridiplantae; phylum Streptophyta; class Magnoliopsida; order Santalales; family Viscaceae; genus Viscum; species Viscum album. Next base: position 1,346,074,452 of record OY728147.1, read on the forward strand.
AATTCTAGGAAGGCATATAGAAAGAAATAACATTCCGAATCAGCATCCTGATATGGTCAGAATTGGAATAGAATAATTTGTTGTAGTAATGGTGCAGTTGAATCAAGAGATAAATGGTGGTGGTATCCATGCACGAGATCAGCCAGATCAACCGTAGAGGAACATGTTAGTGGTGGAACATTTCATGAGGCAACATCCCCCATCACTCAGAGGATCATCTGAACTTGTTCTAGCTAAAGGGTGGATTATATCACTATAGAATATTTTGGTTGTCATGGTGTGTTCAGAAAATCAAAAGGTTAGTCTTTCTATTTACCATTTGAAGGGTGAATCATATCATTGGTGGTCGATGGTTAAAAATATCAGGGACGCTGTTGAGATTGATGCTCTCGACTGGGATGAATTCAAAGTTATGTTTCTTGAGAAATATTTTCCTAAGGCTGTTCGACTTAGGATGGAAAAACAATTCTTGGAATTGAGGCAAGAGGATGACTCAGTGGCTGCTTATGAAGAGAGGTTCACTCGATTGGCAAGGTATGCTCCAAATTTTATCCAAGACATTGATAGTAAAATTAATCATTTTTACTCAGGATTAAAGCCAAAATATCGAAGTGCACTGGGTTCTCATGAGTTAAAATGTTATGAAAAGCTTGTTTTATGTGCTGAGAAGGTGGAAATGGAGTTTTTCGATGATCAAGTGTTCTATAGAAACCAAAAGAAGAAGAGACCAAGGTGGCAGGAGAATGGAAAGAATTTTTCAAAAATGTCTGATGGTAAAAAAACTAAGTTTCTAGTTTGTGATAAATGCTGTAAAATTCATGCTGGAGAATGTCTTCTGAATTCTGGAAAGTGCTACCGAAGTGGTAATATGGGACATACGGCTCGTTATTGCACTGAAAAAGATCAGGGTGATGGTAAGACAAAATTTGATTTATAGTTAGTCAAATGTTTTATGTGTAATGAGATTGGTCACTATGAAAATGAGTTTCTGACAAAGAGCTCGAGTATTGGGAAGAAATTAGAATACAAGCAAAATGGGGTGGTGAAATCCTTTGCAACTACTTCAGTAGATGTTGGGCCATCAAATGAAGTGGTATCAGGTACTTTGTTTGTTAATTCAGATGATGTCAGCGTGTGGTTTGATTCGGGTTCTACACATTCTTTCATCACTGAAAACTTTTCTAGTAAAATGGGAATATCATCTCAATAAATGACTCTTGAACTTGTGGTAAAAACCCCTGGGGTAAATGTTAAGGCAAAAAGAATTTATAAGAATCTTCTTATCCTTATCCGTGGAAAGAATCTAATTTAAAACCTTATTTTTTTGTCCTCTAGTAGAGTTTGATGTTATCCTGGGTATGGATTGGATACCTATTTACCATGCTAAGATTGACTGTAGAGATAAAGAAATTTCTTTTCAGAATGAATTTTAGTTTGTGTACAAGAATGAACCCTTACTGTTGATAACGTATCAAGAGGACAAGAAAACTTTTAAAAGATGGAAATGAATGTTGCCTTGCACATTTTGTTGTAAACAAAGGAACTGTTCAGATTACTTATGTGACAGTGCTAAAAGAGTCTCCTGATGTTATTTTTGATGAGATTCCCGGAACAATACCAGATTGGGAAGTTGAATTTACTGTTGACTTATTTCCAGATTCTAATCCAATTCCAAAACCCCCTTATCGAATGGCTCAAATTGAACTTTTAGAGTTGATGGAGCAATTGAAAGATTTATTAGAGAAAGTTTTCAAACGACCTAGAACATCACCATGGGGTTCTCCTGTTTTATTTGTTAAAAGGAAATATGGTTCTATGAGACTTTGCATTGATTATAGTGCCTTAAATAACATCACTTTTAAGAATAAATATTCTTTGCCTCATATCGATGATTTGTTTGATCAGCTTTAGGGAGCTAAGTATTTTTCAATGATTAACCTGAGATCAGGGTACCATTAGTTGAAGGTAAAGAAAGAAGATGTTCCAAAGACCATGTTTCGTACAAGATATGGCCATTATGAATTTGTAGTAATGCCTTTTGGGCTAACCAATGCAGTTGTTGTATTCATGGACCTTATGAATATAATTTACCATGATTTATTGGATAAGTTTATGGTTGTTTTCATTGATGATATTTTGGTGTTTTCTAAAACTAAATAGGATTATGAAATTTATTTAAGGGTTATTTTGAAAACCTTAAAAGAAAAGAAATTGTATAGGAAATTCATCAAGTGTATGTTTTGGTTGCAACAAATTTCTTTCCTTGGTCATATTGTTTCTAAAGATGGAATAACTGTTGATCCTGTAAAAACAAAGGTTGTGAAAGAAAGGCCAGGACCCACAAACTTAACCGAGATTCATAGTTTTCCTGTTTTGGAAGGATATTACCTATGGTTTGTTATAAATTTTTCACGGTTATCTAGTTCAATGACTAAGCTAACTGGGAAGGGTGTTAAGTTTATCTGGACAAAAGAATGTGATGACTGTTTTCAGGAACTGAAAACAATATTGGTGAATGCTCCAGTTTTGGCACTACCTTCCAGGAATGGGGAGTTTGTTATCTACTGTAATTATTTTATGAAAGGACATGAATGCATCTTAATGAAAAATGATCAGGTAATTGCCTATGCTTCATGTCAGTTGAAAACTCATGAGGTAAATTACCCTACACATGATTTGGAATTTGATGTTGTGGTTTTCGCTTTAAAAATTATGTGGCATCATTTGTATGGTGTAAAGTGTGAAATATATACTGATCACGAAATTTTAAAGTATATATTCACTCATAAATAATTTAACATGAGACAGAGGAGATGGCTAGAAATAATCAAGGATTATGATTGTACAATTCATTACCATCTGGGAAAATCAAATAAAGTGGATGATGCATTGACTTGAAAAAGTAATTCTTCATTAACAATGTTGCATTTGGAACGTGATCCTTTATTTAAGGATTAATTGAAATTTGGAATAGAAGTTGTTGGTGAAGGGTTTCCTTCTGTTTTGTTTCAGGTATCAGTGAAATATTCTCTATCAGACAGAATTAATCAAGCATAGAAGCAAGACAGTGAGTTGCAGAAAAAGGTAGAGCTGGTTCAGAAGGGTAAGTTGCCTGAATTCAACATTGATAACGAGTGTGTTTCGAGATTTGGTAAGAGATTGTGTTTTCCTTTTGATTCACAGTTGAAGAGAGATTTGTTATGTGAAGCTAATAGTTCTCCGTTTTCAGTTCATCCAGGAAGTACTAAGATGTATAGAGATATTTGAGAGTATTACTGGTGGGACGGAATGAAAAGGGATATTGCTGATTTTACTGTGAAGTGTTTGACATGTCAACAGGTTAAAGTAAAGCGGTAGTTACCGAAAGGGATGTTTTAGCCTCTACCTATACCAGAGTGGAAATGGGAGAATATATCCATGGACTTTGTTGTGAGATTTCCAAAGACACATCGAGTTAATAAAGCAATATGGGATATTGTTAATCGCTTGACTAAATATGATAATTTACTTGCTATACGAGATACTTTTTCCCTAGATCAGCTTTTCCATTTGTATCCTAAATATATAGTCAGGTTACATGGAATTCCTCTCTCCATTGTATCTGATCGTGATCCCAGGTTTACTTCTAACTTTTGGAAAGGCCATCAGATGTCATTGGGTATTGAATTAAATATTAGTACATCTTTTCATCCTCAATCAGATGGACAATCAGAATGAACGATTAGGACTTTGGAGGATATGCTACGCACTTATTCAATGTATTATCAGGGATGTTGGGAGCAACATCTTTCTTTGGCTGAGTTTTCTTATAATAACAGTTTTCATTCCAGTATACAGATGGCACCATTTGAGTCATTATATGGGAAGTAGTTTCGAAATACATCTTTTTGGGAAGAAGTGGGTGAAAGGAAGTTGATGGGACTGGAATTGGTAGAATAGTTGGAAGAAAAAGTTCAGCTGATATAGAAACACATGAGAACAGCTCAGAGCAGGTAGAGGAGTTATGTGGACAACAGGAGGAAGGATCTCTATTTTGAGGTAGGCGATCATGTTTTTCTCGAAGTAGCACCATGAAAAGTGTGATGTGATTTGGTAAGAAAGGAAATATGAGTCCAAGGTTCATTAGACCATATGAAATTCCAGAGTGAGTTGGATCAGTTGCATACCAAGTGGCTTTACCTCCGAGTTTATCTCAGGTACACAATTTTTTTCATTTTTCAATGTTAAGGAATTACATGCCAGATCCATCTCATGCTTTAAGTCCAGAGGTAGTTCAGCTGGAAGATAATAAATCTAATGAGAAACAATAGGTCTAAAATCATGACCATATGGAGCATGTGTTGAGGAATAAGGTGACTCATCAATTAAAGGTTTTTTGGAAAAACCACATGAGTGAAGAGGCATCATGGGAATCTAAAAATGCAATGATGGATAAATACCCTCACTTATTCAATAAGTAAATAAATTGCGGGGATGCAATTTTCTAAAGGGGAGAAGGATGTAACATCCCAAGTAAGTAATTAATACTATATATTCTTATCTATGTCTATTTATGAATTAGATAGTGTTTTAGAGGCTTAAAATGGGAATAAATCCAATCTTAAGCATTGAATTCTCTACTATTTTTAAAAGATTATTTTACCGCCTTTTGATGGCGAACCATTTTTAAATCAATATATTTACCATTTTATAATCCCAATTTGTCAAAAAAACTTATTCTTTATGATAGGGACATCTAAATTTACAACGGATAATTTTTTGGTATTTTTCTGACAATGTTCAATTTTTAATGATTAGTGAAAAACACTGCATTTTACATCAAAATTACTTTTTCATATAATTTAATTATAAGGTTAGATTATATTTTTAATTGGTTTTTAAGATCAAATACAATATATTTTTACCATTTAATCTAATATTCTTCATTATAACAAATTTCACAATGGAATTGGGGATAAACTAATGCCAAACTTTTCATAGATATTGTTTAAAAAACCCCGCTATTTGTTTTGACAACGAGAATTATTTTTTAAATTAATTATTTCAATTTATGTGTTTGGAATTTGGTAAAATGGATTCCATATTTGGAATCATAAGGTCCAAATTATGTAATTAAAACTCTTGTTTTTGGACTTTGTGAATAGTAATGACAGTAATTATCGTTAATTATAATGATTAATTAGTAATCGGGTAGTTAAGGATAATAAAATAATATCATAATAATAAAAATCGATACCAAAATGTGTCCTAATACTACTTTTTGTGTCATGGCCGACCATGGGATTCTCTGTGCCAATCTTGGTGACCCCATGGAGTCATTTTTTAATGATAATGACTTTTTATCTTTTTATTTTTTAATGAAAGTAAATATAACAAAGAATGTATCACCTGAGTAAAAAAATTTAGTTTTGTCTACATAAATGATCTCTTGAACTATAAATAGTAATTTGAAAGGCAAAAAGATTTCCTACATCATAGTAATTTGTTTATAATTTTTGGACATTTAATAAATTAAATTATATATGAGACCATGATGATGCTGCGATTACCTCATTATTTATCGATTTCAATAAAATGAAAATATAATGTAAAATCTAAGACCTACACATGTCAAAAACCTATTGTATGGGTTTATTTCGAACCCTTATCACCTTATACTCTAAATACATAAATGTGTCACCTTTAAAAGCCGAAACCCATTTGAAAATAAAGTAACATTTTACACCTTTTCAAGAGTGCCCCTCCTCTCCTCTTATAAAAGGCCCCCAAATCTACCTCCTTAACCACACCTCTCAAGCCTTTGGCTCGGCCAAGCTCTGCTCATTTTGTCTCTCCAAATCACTCTCTTCATCTTAGAAGCCTTACCTTAGGCAGAAATATCTTCATGAAACCCTTTTGGTTCAAACCAAGATGAGTTGCCTGATTCATAGGTAAAGTCTTCTCTAATGATATTTTGTTTTATTTTGCTTCTCCAACCCCCTAAACTATATTTATTCATTTCTTTTGTAACAAAAGAAGTATCTTACATATACTAGGATGTTTTTATAAAAATTATTCGAGCTACACTTACCCACACCTACATTTAATGGTTAGAGAGCATACTGTTTCCGTGGATGACGAATTTCTGTCTCACGAAACGATGATTGTTCAATATTCTTCTAACACCTTCGAAGGTGGCCATTAAGATGTCACAAAATTTATATATGATATATAATATGTATATTTTTTCCTTATGTTTCTGTATTTTTCATTTATGTCATACCTTTATGGTTTCCATTATGAGTAAACATGATATCTTCATTTTAGGAAGTGCAGACTACCGCCCACTCAAAGTGATTTGATTCGTTAATGCCATATGTGAGATGTATAACAGATGGAGATAATAATATTATATATGATATTATACTTTAATTATAATATATCTTTATGTAATTATTATTTCATTCCATTAAATAGGAAATAGAAATGAAAGTAGCGTTCAGACGTACGTACGGCTTACCGTCTCCATGAACGGTGCATTTCATTTCTTACCTCTAAATGTTATGTAATATTATAAATGCATGCATATACTGGATATATATGATATATATGATATCTAAATCATGAATATAACTATAGATATAATGGATATTTTACCACATGAACAACTTGTAATTATAAAAATTTTATTTTTGACTCAAGTACCAATGATCGACAAAATGACCATTATGAACTTAAATAATTACATAGTGTTCATAACATGGTAATAAGTGATATAAAAGAAATAATGAGCTTGAAAAATGTTCTTAATCAAGTATAAATTAACTCATGTTTATTATTTAGGACGTTAAAGAATGATCGAGTCAATTCGGACCTGAGGTGTGGGACTTCGTCTCAATCTCCTTTCATTGAGAAATATTTTGTTTTATACACAACTTTATTTTATACAGTGTATAAACCCATTTGACTTTTATGTCTATTCAAAAGGAATAATTTTTATGCGAAGAACTTTACTAAATGACCAAAGGAATGTTTTTTTGTCATACGTATGCAGCGACAACGACTTCTCCGCCGCCGTGACCATTATTTGAGCTTCACCTTCCTCTACAAGCCATAATTTTTTTAAAAATAAAAAATAAATATGATGTTTTAATTTTATTTTATTTTGGTATTGAAAATGGTTTTTATAATTTTTATATTATATCAATGTGTTGTATTGATATATTGTGATTGAAATGTGGAAATGTTATGTTTCCTTTGTGCATGTTTTATGTGATACGATTATGTTATGGGTCTTGGGCATTGTTATGAAGACGGGTGGTTCTATGATAAAATAAGGGCGTGTGAGCCCGATATAGCTCTCCAATGCATTGGGTAACGCGAAGGAGTTAATATTTAAGCTTTCTCTGAAGAGATTTAGGGAATATACTATGATGGGTATTCCAAAAGTAACCAAGAGGGTTACTCCCTATGTAAGAATGTTATGAATGCCTGAAGTTACCTTTATGTCTTATGATTTCTATGATTTATTCATGATTTAATGAGGTATGTTAAAATGCATTTGTTTTATGAGTAAAGTATGATTTCATACAAGTAATAATGTCTTCTTTTCGTACTTTTATATCCCTAACTGATCTTTTTATTCTCATCCCATGTTTTTGTAATGTTTTTCACAGGTCAAGGGAAAGGTACATGATGTGATGATAGTGTCAAGGAAGTGTCATGAAAGAATCCATGTTTTATTTTAAATATGTTTCCGTTGATGGAAAAAATTAGTACTATCTTTTATGTAACCACTTTGTCTAAATATGGAGTGTAATGCATGATTTATGATCTAATTCTCTAAAACTCTAATCCTGAAAAGATCCTCAATGTGTAGTTCTGTAATAACTCAAGATTAAGTACGGTTTAAGGTTGGGTCCTTATAACATTACTGATTTTCCTCCATGAGATTGGTTTTAGGATAATTATATCACCATACTGGGTAAAAGTAACCCTAAATCGTCAAAATTTTCTAGAATTTCTACCTATCATTTGATTGTGTTCATTGTAGTATACCATTATTTTTTTTTTGATTTTTTCTGTATTCACCCATAAGGGTGCACCCATGTCACCTATTAGAATATCTCAAAAAAAAGATAAGATAAAAAAGTGTATTTATGTGATAGTACAAGTGGAATAAATTACGTGATATAATTTGAATAAATTATAAAAAAACCTTATCCATGTTAATCATTAGGATCTAATGGGTCCATGGGACGTTTTGTATTGGTAGCCTCTCCAAGATGTTCCTATTCCAATGCATCCACCAATTCATCTACATTTAGTGGAGTGGATGATGAAGGAGAAAAATAATCCTATCTTGTATGAATTTTAGGAAATGGAGGTGGCGTAGACATGGTAGGATAAGGATTAAAGGGCTTGGGATACACCATAGAATGCTGATATTATATCAGGGTATAATTCATTGTGGTATTGTAGACATGTAAAGATAAGTAGATCCTAATGAAGATGATGATGGAGTAAGGTGAGAACATCCTTAGAGGTAGCATAAACTTGGTATGAGAAATAGAGACTAATTAAGATGATTATGGAGGCATAGGTGGGAACATAATAGGAGTCTCATGTGGAGGAGGAAAAATTATGGTAGATGGGTTGTCCACAGGAGAGTCTGGGTGTGAATGGGAATGATGGGTTCTCTGTGTAGCTCCATTATAACCCTCACTCAAACCCCTACAAGTCGGATGATGAGACTTCAACTCTGGTTCAAATTAGTGTCATTATTTTTTTGGGTATAGAATAATAACATGACATTGAATGTATTTGGAAGAAAAATATAACAATTATTATACTCACTAAGGGAACCAGAGGAGGAATCCATAGTTCAGGAAGTCATTGATCTTTATAAAATAGTATATTCCTTTTAATTTAATCAATTTATATGATAATCAATATATTAATGAAATGTAAATTTTTTAGAAATATTTATTAAAAATAATACATACAACTTATAAGTCAAACAAGACATAAACAATAGCATAACTTGTTTTAGAAACTATAACTTAAAACAAAGTTATTTATGTTTTAAAAGCCTATTTTAAAAAATCCATTTTAAATTATATTTTATAATTTAAAATAAATCTAATTAAATCAAGAAAGGCAAAACTAAATAAAATTTATTCCAAAGTGAAACCAATGTATATAAAATATATTTTTACCATTCCGAGAAAACCACCCCAAGATGAACTGAATAAACAATGAACATATATAGTTACATCTATATATTATTCTACAATACACAATGTTCACCATCAATTATTACAATTGGAAAATTTGGGTCACCAAATACCAAAACCAATGAAGAAGCAATGGTGTCAATTTTTTCTACACCACCATGAAAATATATCTTGGGATTACTTCAATAATGAAACCGCATCAGGTATCATTGATCTTTCACATAAAACACTTTCATTCCATTGATTTTTAAATGTATGGATTATCATTAGTCAGGAAGTGAGTCATTTAAATAACTTTAAATCAAAAATCATAAATAAATATACCATTTCATTCCATTTAATCAAACCATTTACATTTAATTATAGCGAATTTACCATGAGAGTAATAATCCCATAACAATATTTTCTCAATAAGTTTATAATAAGACACATTTTTATATCAAGGACTAATATATGATGCATCAACATCATAGTATTTATTTGGAATTTAAAATTATTCCATTATCTTGTCTTTTAAAATTATTGATCATTTGAAAAAAAAATTATACCCATTGATTATTAATGATTTTCATTCACGAACCAAATAATTGGGACAAAAATCTAACACTGTTAATTATCAAGATATGAAGTCAACATGTAAAATCAATTCATTAAATATATATGAATTATAAAATTATATGAATATATATATTTTAAGTTAATTAATTTAATGGTCAGACCTTTGATTTCAACCAATAATGATACTCTTTTCTATGTAATGTATCTCTCCTTTCAATGGAAAATATTGATGAACTCTACTTATAATTTGTATATGTTCCCTATATAAAAGGATAATAATTTTTAATGTATATGTGAAAATATGTAGAATGAGATCACAAATAAATATTCAATTTACATACTTGATATAGTCATTGAACAAACCATAGTTAAACATGACTATGTGATGTGACATATTACACTCTTCAAGGATCAATATAGAAAATTTGAATGACCAAGGAATTTCTAATATTTTTGGAAGAGATGGAAATGATGAATCAATATCTCCATACAAAAATAATCATTTCACATGGGATGGTATTTTTCTTTTTCTCATATCAGTCAAAAACATTGAAAAGAAATCCATACATTCTGGATCCAGATAAACACTCAAAATGGAACCTTTAGGATTATTCATGTTTCATAAAAAAAATTTCATTGTGAACAAATATATTTCAGTAGGATAAAAATACCTGAAATATTTTTATCATATTTTATTGTGCACATATAAACTGAAATATAATTTCTTTTTTGAAAACATTCACTTCGAGTCATACCCACCACATGATATACTATATTGATTTATAGTCAATTCGTATACATCATATATGAAATATGGTTCATTGTCCTAAATTTTGTAAACAATATGATCTCTTTTTTCATTTTTTACTATGTGACTCATTTTAAACTAAAATGACACATTTATATTGAAAAATGGACTTTGAGTCATACCGATCACATAATCTTTCAAATTGATGTATGGTTGATTCCAAAATGTCACAAATAAATTATTAATTATTTTCCAAAGTTTTTAATATAATATTAGCTTGTTTTCTAATTTTTTTCTATGTTACGTGTGTTTTGAACATAAATGAAACATATATATTAAAAACACATACTTCAAATCATATGGGCCGCATCACGTGTCAAATTAACATGCGGCAAATTAATACACTTTAAAAAGACTTATGAATCATTTTACTAAATTATCAAATCAATATTAATGAATTTCATCAATTTATTTTATGTTTTGTGTGTTTTGAACTAAAATGTCAATTTTGAAGTAAAATCATTCATTTCAAGTAACACCAGGAACATCATATCTTGGATTGATGTGTGGTTGATTCACATATGTCATAAATGGTTTATGGATCATTTTTCAAAAGTATGAGAATATATGAATGTGTTTTATTTATTTTGAGTATGTGTGATTTGTATTCATCTAAATGAAAAAATTTAAAATGAAACAATGCATTAAAATTCATACTTCTAACATAGTCTATCAGATTGATTCATGATTAATTCTTGCACATTATAAAGGAATTAAGGATTTTTACCTAGATTTTGAACACATTATGATCTTGATTTCTCTATTTTGGATATGTAACATGTATTTAAAAATAAAATGAAACATATATATTAATAACACACACTTAGAATAATACCAAATACACCATGAATCATATTGATATGAAATTGATTCCTACATATCACAAATGAATTAAGGATCATTTTCCAAAAATATTAAAACAATCATAATATATTTTGTTAGTTTTGTGTATGTGATGTGTGTTTTGGAATAAAATGAAAATTATAAACTAAAAAACGAACACATAGAGTCATAGAGGACCTATTTTGTATCATATTATTGTGTTGTTGATTCATACACATCAAGAATATGTAATGAATTTATTCTATAATGATTAAAAACAATATGAAATCATTTTATTGGTTTTGATTATTTGATGAGTTCTTTTAAATAAGATATCAATTTTAAACTAAAACCATACACATAGAGCCATACTAGACACACCATGTGTTTGGTTAATGTGAGGTTGACTCATACACATCCAAAATGACTTATGGATTATTTTACTAATGTATAAAAGCAATATAATCATTTTTTCTCATTTTTTGAGTGTTTAATGTGCGTTTTAAATTAAAATGTATACTTTAAATAGCAAACATGTGCATTGAGTCATATCAAAAACATCATGTATCAGATTGAGGTGTATTTGATTTCAATATGTCACAAATGATGTATGGATTATTTTCTTATAATATTAAAGAAATATGAATGTGTTTTCCCAGTTTTGATTATGTAATGTGTGTTTTGAAATAAAATATAAATTATAAACTAAAAACACAGAGTTAAATTCTTGTGAAGAGAATTTCTAATTCGATTATGGTGTGGATGATTCCTATACTATTAAAGGAAATGTTAATGATAATTATTTTTGGACGTGAAATTTTCCTTCAACTGTAGAATAATTCCTTGGTAGATGAGATCTTCTTTTTAAATTCTAGAGAATCTTTCAAGAATGAATTAATGAAAATTAAAATAATCTTATATTTTTCATTTATATCCTTAGGATTCAAATCATATTTCAGATAACATGAAGTTTCTCCTTATTTATAAAAGGAATATGTTCTATATTATTTGGCTTGCAACTAATAGTTGAATGCAATATATGAACTTCCAAAAGATATATGTATCAGATACAAATGATAAGGAAATTAACTTAAAATGTTTAGATAAAATTATTACAAAAATAGATAAATAAGTAGTAGGAAGTTAAATTTTTTTGATGTATATAGAACTTATTAGTCCATTTTCCTATCACCTTTAACTCAATTGCAGCCTCGAAGTCTAATATCTCATAATCATGAGTAGATTCATACTTGTAACTAGCTATTCCATAATTCATAGATAATAAAACTCCACTATACTTTTTAATGGGAAATAAATCATAAATAATATATAAGTATTATGATACTAATGCTTCAAATATAAAATGTATCTCTAAGGTAATAGATCATACTAGATCACAAACAGAGTAGGTAATCACCTAAATTTGATGTTGATAAACATTCTGACACCTTGTACTATGCCCACTCATCTCTAAAAAAATTAATTCTTATTTTGAGTACGTAGATTTTTTGAAGTCATGGTAGTACTATGAAAATATAGAAAAAAAATTATTTAATAAATGTTTGTAAAGAAATTTTAATTTCAATCAGAAATTACCTATTTGGGGATACTAATCTTTTGATGATATATGATATCTTTCATATATTTGAAAACATAATATTCAAAGTCATTGTTTTTATTTGGATTCATACACTACACAATCCTTGGCCAAAATAATTATTTTTTTGAAATATGTTTTGATAGTTAAATCTTTCTACATATATAACTTAATCAATTTCTATTTGACGAAATCCATATGATTCATACATTAATCCACTAACCTCATACAACGATTTAGCCGATATTTATAGATCACTATATCATTATAATTTATTATTAAAACCCAAATTGATACATATAATTTACATTTTATCTGATAAATGTTGATTATAGTGCATTACAAATTTACAATACAAATTATGCATGGTCATTTTGATAGAAATTCCTGAATTGTATCTTAAAAATAAACATTTTGCATATCCAAATTGATTTATAACAACATCCATTGCCTCCTAAAAATGAATAAGTAATAAAAAACATATATGATTATATTTCAATGGTTTACCCCCCCAAATTTTTGCTATCAAACATATTCTATCATCTATTATTTTATTCTAAAATTCCTCGCATAGTTAATCTTTTTTTCTTATCATTTTCTTCCACATCCAAATAAATTAATTACATTGCAATGATACTAGGATTAAAGAATCCAAATCATGCTCTATCGGGTTTTACATGTATATAGTATTAATATATACTCTTATATAAAATATAAATAAATATTAACTTTAATGAAAATATTATATCATTATTCAGATAGAAAAATTATGAAAACACACCCCCGGTATGTATTCACAATTGAGACTCCAAGCCATTCAAACTTGATAATCTAATTTAAAATCTTGAGACCAATAATTTATATTATGAAATTGTTAAATATTTTTTATTAATATTGAATTTTGGACACATATTTATCTTTATCTATGGTTTCTTCATGAACATGTAATGTTAATACATTTTTGAGTGAAACCGGAAGGGAGATTGTAATCTGTGAAGCTCATTTTATTTCATTATAAATTCACCAGATTTTCTTGATATGTACTTCAATTTATCCATCATTTTAACCATTTTTAATATCATTAATCATTTTAGAACTTACATCAACAATCGTTAATGGTTTTTTATTAGATTGTTTTAAGGTTATACCCTATGTATTTTTATAGTATTAGATGAAAATTCATAGAAAGTTCCAATATTATCATTTACAATTGTAAAATTCAGATCATCAAGAAGAATACGAAACTCATCTTTTCAATCATGAGATATTTAAATCCCCACTATCATGTGATCTTTTGGTATTTCACTATTATTTATCATTCATCACGTGATATTATACACCATACCCCTCACAAAATGGTGTTACATGGGTGTTGATAGATATAACTCCTAGAAAACATCACCCTACAGAATTTTAGAAAAATAAAGTTATAAAAATCCATTTTATTTACATCTAGAAGAAATAGTAGTAAAAAAATTTATTACCTCTGGTAAGCTAGGGGTTTTGGGTAATGGCTTTCATCAAAGATAGTGGGCTCATGAAGCTATTCTTTTGTTGATATTCGTTTTTTATTGATTTACATTGATACTTTCACATACATTGGTCCCCCAAACCAGAGAAGATAATAATATCTTTCAATACATCAATTTTTCACTGTATTCATTTCATCTACTCCTATATATCTGCCTATAATTTTTTATTCTTGAAATATGTTCAAGGTGAAACTCAAAAACATTTACCTCTAACATGACCATATGGTTTGGGCCGGTTTAAAGCTTCTGAAAATAGTTTTTCCTTAGATATGGTCGATACTGATATTATGCCTAGACCAAATAAAAATCATATTTTAATATATAGATATTTTTATATAATGTCATTATAATGATTAATGAATTACTATTATTTCATACTTACACATGATTCCTATACTGCTTATGTGTTTTCTTCAATCAGTTTTCCCTTTTTATTTATGTGGGCCTCCTTCAATAGAACATGGCATGGGGATGAAAGTGGATTAGATAATGATATAAACTATGTAAATATTTTGTGTCACATAACATTTATCTTTTATAATAGATTTAAAATTCATACCATTTTCATTTCAATTTGAGTGTACCCCCTCATTACATTACGATAGGAGTAAATTTTTTTAACATTGATTATTTCTAAAAATCATTACTGTTTCATAAATTAATAATGTACTGTCAATGTTGTTTAAACATATAATTTCAAATATAACATTATCAACTACATTTCACGTGATATGATATCTCATTGTGACCACTAATGAAAGTCGTCTGTGCTTCTTAATTAATAATGTGTGAATATGTTACTAGTGGATGTGGATTTAATTTCCCTTAGCAATCCTATGTTCATACTTTGTAAGAAGTGTTTGGAAGTCACTTTTAGATTTTCCAACAGCTATTAATACATATTTCTTATAGAAATTATTTAAAATAAGTAAACTGTACTAGGGATAATGAATAGTAAAACAATGTTTCATTACGTAATTTTTTGAAAATTTATGGAATGTATATCATAACATTACCTTAATATCTTCCCAAAGTGATTTCTCAATATAGGTAGGACATAGTCCTACATGACTATATCAATTGGAACATGTATTCTCGTTGTGACCCCAACATAACTATTGAACAATGACTTATTGAGGTTAAAAAGTTGGTCTTATTGTTTCTAAGCTATTTGATGTTTTATACCATCGATCATTTCTATGATAATTATATTTAACACAATGATACTACCTTGTTCATATTTTTCTCACCAATTCATTATTGATCCTCTAATAATTCTACAGTTTCATCATCAACCATCCATTCTTCCTTAGGATTTGTAACCCCATCATGTTTGAAAGTAATTATCTCAATGATTAGTCAAACATTTAATTTATATAATTTAAATTTATTAGCAAACACATAATATTATGTTGAAAACCATTGTACATTAAAAAACATTTTAACCATCTCATTGAACTTATTTTTTTTCATTAAATGATTATGGGATTAGATCCTCTATCGAGTATCCAAATCTAATCTATGTGGTACACTCTAGCAGACAAGGCGTTGTCTACATTGGAACCATCATGAACTGATTGTGATCTCCCAATTAAAGGGTTATCCTCAATTAACTTTTCATCGGACTCAACTGTTATTTTATTCACAAAGAGGAAAACTGACCAATTCTTGTTTACTTGATCTGACATATAAAATTCATACACAAGTTGTGGATTCATTATGAATGACTATTCCTTATACCCTTCCTCACTGAAATTCACCATCACGAATCCCAATTTATCAAATTTCATTACTATCAAATTTTAAACCCAATTGAAAAGGAAAATAGAGACTTGAAATATTGTATAATTCAACATTTATATCAACTTTTTGATGATGATATATGATATATTTTCATGAATTGGATTCCTAAACATGAAAATAGATAAAAGTATCCATTTCTTAATACGGGTAACACTAAAATTTTTCCTCGTAAAATGTTCATATTTTTCCTTTTTCTATAATGTATAACCATTAATTAAAAAAATAGTGTAATATATAACTTAAGAATTTACCCCTATCTTGGCATCAAATTTGTTTGAAAATAGAATATGTATTTTCAAATAAATCATTATAAATATAATCTAAAAACAGCCTATAAACTATTTATTATGTTTATTTGATATCTATACGTCATCCCTTAATGGATTCAAATGTATAAGAAATACTTTGCTGGATATAACATTTAGAGGAACCTCCACACTATATGTAAAATGTGAAGGTGATCATACTCAAACTCTATGATGGTAATTTTAATAATATATTTCCAAAAATCCATTTACTCATAAGGTATCATCTTGGATGAAAATTTGGGTGATATATGCTACCAACATCTGATAAAAAATTGATACAGAATCCAAAATCTTATTTAAAAATATATTGATCTACAATAAAACCTTCTGGTCGACTTTGATTATATATTCACACATTCAATATATGCGTATATCATTCAATGGGATATATCCATCGGTAATCGACATGGACACATAATAGAACCTCTCTAACAATGATATCCACTAGGTGCACCATTATATCAAAGAAAAAAGGTGGGATGAACATCTCTAATTCACATAACATGACTACATTATATTTATTCATGATTGGAAACATTAATGGGTAAATAAATTTACTACATATGGAACTGAAAATGAAGCAAAATCTGGTTAATAGATTTCATTAATTTTAAGGTATAATGGAAGGTAATGTGACTTATGTAAAATATTGCGACAAAACATGTTTGTCATGTGATTTTAGACCTCTTAACATCAAACATGTCTTTGAAATGACATTCATGATATTTTATGAATACCCCTGTAGAACTATTCCACCCTTAAGGAAATTGAAAAATTACAATTTTTATTATCTCGATTGAGTATAAGATGATGTGTTAAGAAACATATACCTTTTACCATTCACCAATTCTAAATCATCTCTTATCCCCATGAAAATCATATATAACCTAGCCTTGATGCTATCATTTTATTTAAAATTACATTTAGTAAGGTACCAATAATACTTATAATATAAATTTTTTAATCTGCATGAAATCAAGAAACTTTCTGATGCACAAATATAATTTTATTGTAATTCAAATAAAATTGACCACTTTTTTCAACCTAATTTCATAAGTTTTTAAGGAAATGGATTACAAAAAATAGTTTCAATAAATTTTACATTATTGAATACTTTATCAAACATTATATGAGAATGTGTTGTACCTTTTTTGGTATTTCCAAAGAATGATGTCACCTGAGATCGGTATTTATGTTGTTGAGGAAAAACATTTTGATGCCCTAACCATATAATATTTGAAGAATGTTTCTACGAAACTGAGTTTATGCATTGATCACAAATGGGTTGCCCAAAAATTTCATTAATTCTATAGAATGAAATCATTCCATGAGAAGGAATGTCATTTATCAATATATACTATATTTCCCTCAATGTGAATTCTTCTCTTCTATGATAATATTATATTGTAACACTTTTATCCCACATAGGTTTTAGATATTCAATTAACAGTGCTAAATATACATCAATATCATTACCATGTTGTTTTGGTCCATATATAAGTAGATACAACATAATGTAATTAATCTTCATGGATAAGAATTGTCTAAAGTTATAATTTATCCACCTAATTGTCCCTGTACTATGAGTACTAATGTATACACAAAAATTATTAATTCCATCTATTAAAAATATATGAAGAATGTTTCTCAACTCATTTACAAACTCATGATACTCATAATATACTTTCTTCTACTGAGGTGAGTCTGGAGTATGTGGTAGTTTACCATATTAAATTCTTATATTTGAAAGCCATGTTAATTTTATCATGGTTTCATAACATGCATATAGTCATATAAACCACAGAATGAGTGGAATGTACCATAAAACATTCAAAGGAATCGAATCATTTTTCTTGTTTCAATTTGGACTACACATAGGGAATTTTTGGAGTAATTCCTAGTCATTAAAAAACAATATAAAATCATTTGGATAAGCATTTAATTTGGAGAGATCATTCCCATTGAACGTAGTATTCATTTAGCATCATATGTTCAAGAATTAATTTTATTTTATTATGGTAGAATATCATTAATGAAACCAAGTAGTTTTATAAAGCTAGTGTAACTCCATCCACTTCCATATTTCGAATTATATAACATCAATAAAAATAAATAAATTTTTTATTTAGTATTATTTGTATACAATGGTCTCTTAGCATAACTATTTATCTTCTCAAAAAACCTTATACAATCACAAATTTAATCTCGAATTTCCATTTTCATTTCTGCCATAGGATCTCCATCATTATTTAAATTGGTATTCATATAAAATGATCCATAAAATATAGTATCAACCCAATCAGTGTGTACATTCAGTTTCTCTCTCTATCTATTCCAACATATATGGATATGAAATATTTTTTTTAAAATTAAATGTTCTTCCAACTCATTTGAACTAATTTTTCTAGAATAACAATAAATGTAATCATAAACAAAGGATTTGAGAAGCATTGTATGCATGATCCATTGATAACATGATGATCTATTTAACTCCATCATCATAACCTTTTTTATACAATTTTATGGCATCCATTTTCAATTCATATTCATTCCATTAGGTTCATAAAATAATGATTTTGTACATAAAAAATAAATACAATTATGATATATATAATCAAAGGATAAAGTTATATATAACTATAATAATGGTAAACCAAAATGTGAATGTTATTGGTGATGATTCGTGAGAAATTATTATTTTACATAAGGGTGACATGAAAAGAAACAACCTAGTGTACACATGTGGTTTTTGGTCAAGATATTAGAAACATCGAAGAACAATATAATTGTAACTGAGCTTGATATGAATGTGGAAGGAATCCTAAATGGAGTTAGTAGGGGGAAGTAACTATTATGAGTGAAAATTTATAGAAATAGGAAACTATGAATGAAAAAATTTTAATCAACCTACTTAATAATGATCAGAAACATTCTATTTTGTATGCTCAATTTTTTAATCATTCTTACAAGAATTCATTTCTAACTGTACATGAGGTTAGCAGTTTTTGTTTCAAATTTCATATAAAATATGTTCATTATAATGAAATATAAGAAATATTTGGATTCTTATACCTGGTAATGAAGTAAAATGAGAAAAATGTTTGATTTTAATCCATGGGAGCAAGAAGCATACCTGTAACATGGATTGGATTACCATTTTCATACTATAAACACCTACCTACATATCATTTCAAATCACCACCATAAATGATAAGTGGGAATAGTTTTTATTGTTGATTGATATCACATTCTTCTAAATCCTCATTCATCTAGGAGCTCCATGAAATTAGAGTGATAAATTTTCAAAATAAGATCTTGTGACTGATTAATTCAATGATATATCATATTACTTTATAGATAGACATGGTCCAAGAAAAGAAAGAGATTGAAATAAACAAGACTGAGGTGTTCATGTTTATTAATTTCTTCACACCGTACATGGTGAGAATTGTGGATACTACTAGAAAAGTATCCTATATTAATAGTTTATAACCATTGGAATATGCCACAAAACCATTGTATGTGGCTATACCAATGGTTTCTGGAATAGTGGGGTATATTTCTATTAGTACAGGGATATACTAATGGTTTCCTTTGAAAATTTTGGTATAACCCATATAAAATTTGTATACCCATGGGTTTTAGTAAAATGTTGGTATAAATGTATACCAAAGGTTCGTGAAATTGTGGGTATATAATAATGTATGATAGCAATGTATACCAATGGTTCAAATAATTGTTGGTATAGTTTCATCTCTCTAGTATGCATAACAAGACCATCCAACACCACTTCCAGAACCTAGAATTAAAATATAAACCCACCACACACATTTAATGCAGTATAAATATTATATATATCGAATTTAACTATCTACATAGGAATAGTTCTCAAACCATTTACCATTCTATAACATACATATAAAATCAACAGAATCAATAAGTTGTATCCATTAATATCCATACACACATATGTTTATTTAGTATCAACTCAAAAATGGATGTAACACCCCATGATTTCATAGTACATTATCTCATAAATGTAATTCAATAGATAACATTATACGCATCACCGAGTTCGAGCGCATCACAACATACCAATCTAGCTGTTCAAAAAGTAGTTATGAATAGTATTAATTGAAATTTTAATCCTATATACCCTATATACTTTTAGCATCCATATTATGTGTTTCTTAGACATAATATAATAAAAAATTAATTTTTTTAGATAAAAGAAGTCTTTTTTAAAAAAATGAATTTTTACCACCTTTTAATGGAGAACCATTTTAAAAACCAATATTTGACACTTTTATGTCTTCAATTTTACCAAATCAACTTCTTCTTTAGAATTGGGAGAAAAAAATTTAGTTTTTATAATTATTTGGTGCTTTTCTCATAACTTTCTTATTTGCGTGAATAGAGAAAATACAAAATTTAAAAAACAAATTTAATAAATATAATTTATAGTGTTAAATTATATATTAGAATAGTTTTTATGTATAATAAGATCAAATTTTAATCATTTAATACAATTTATGTCATTATAAGTAATTTAACAATTAATTTTGACATAAACACATGTCAATATTTTCATAGTTTTTACTTTTTAAAAACCTGCTTTTCGGTTATGACAACATCAATTAATTTTAAATTAATAAATTAAACTTATATGTTTTGAATTTGGTAAAATAGACTTCATTTTTGAATTCAGTATATCAAAATTAGTTTAGGTAGAGTTTTTGGTATTTTTCTGAGGACATAAAATTTTTCATGAATAGTGAAAAACACTACGTTATTACATAAAACCGACAATTAAATAATAATTATTTTTTATTTAAATATATATCTATTCAAAAAATATATATAATAACTATATATGTTCAATTTATTTCATTGTCGTTATTTTATAATAAAATTAGATTAATAATTTTTTTGAACTTTTTACCATCTTTTACCCACCTTCTAGGAGCATTTTCAAATCTAAAAAAAAACATAATTTTACTGCATTTGTGAGTTGAATTTAAGATTTTTTTTAAACATGGTTGATATCAGTGTGTAATATGTTGTTCAATAAGATGAAAATCATTTTTGGGGAATAGTAACCTTAGACTTTTATTTACAACAGTTAAAATTAAATAGGGTAGTTAAATGTAAATAAAATGTTATAATTACAGTAACACATGTCCTAATTCTATTGGATAAGTATATTTCTACCAAAATAAACCTTAGAACAAAAATATTATCCTTTAGGTCCACATGGATTAGAATAGGGCATTTGTTATATATTATTTAAAGAAAAGTTAAAATTGTTAAAATTCAAATTTTATTAACTAAACCATTTTTAATATGCAGTTATTCATTAGATAAGTTTGAATATAAATATTCATTAAAAAGATAGAAATATTTCCTACAAAATGGTATTTTATTTATTATTTTTATACATTAAATAATTAAATTTATTTATGACACAATGATGATGGAGTAATTTCATTATTAATGAAGGATTCAATTAATTGATATTATAAATATAAAAAAATATAAATTCATAATTTTGATGAATTAAAATATTTTATATGTTAATATTACATGTTATGGTTGATTAGATTATTTTCTTTCGAAGTGATACGGTTGTTATGACTTTCACAAAAACAAAATACCCAATAGTGTCAAAATTGACATTAATGTGTTTTTAAAACAAATATTAAATTATTAAATTATATAATATTCTTAAAAATATAAGGCTCGGACAAATAGAATAAATAATATTATATATTTCATTAATGAACCACTTGAGATTCTATTAGATGTTTTTATTATGTTTATTAACCATGTAGTGTAAAAATACTAGAAGACACGATAAAAGCTAAATTATTTAAGTGAGAGTTAAATCTAAGATAAGGTTAAAATGGTAACATAAACTTGTCTAAAACCTTTTAATTGAGATTCTTTTGACCAATCCCTATCTTAGAATCGAAATAAATCATTTTGGATCCATTATACACTGAATATTAATTTATTATAAAATAATAGTTTAAGTTTTTCGTAAGCTGCCCTTCACCCCTCTTATAAAAGGGCACTTCCCCTTCTCTTACATTTACACGTCCAATGCCATTTGGCTCGGCCAACCCCATCCCAAATATCCAACCATATATCATACCTTAATAATAAATTCCTTCATGTGGTCATAAATCCAACCTAAGAATCCCTTTTAATCAAATCAAAAGGAAGAACCCGAAGAAGAGGTAACGATTTCACCACCCTCTTTCAAGTTCTTTTCTTCTTACACTTACTCTTTAATTGTTATTACCATACAATAATAATAAATCTGGTACCTTATATATACTGTGATGTTATTATAAATATGTAAAAACCATATTCATTATTCTATCAATCATATGAATGATAATGTCCCCAAGCGTGTGTACGTATGGCTTACCGTCTCCCCGATGTTGTGTAATTTGTTATTCAACACTATGTTATTTGGATGGATATAATTATGAGTGATATGTATATAAATAATAAAAATAACATGTTAATGATTATGTGTATATGATATACCGTCCAATTAAATACTATTTCTCCATCAATATAATGATTTTCTAGCTCGTGCGTACATACTGATTACCGTCTCCACGACGCGATGAGATTCATTTCCACGTTCACCATTCAACAATGATTATAAAATATATATCATTAATAAGTATGTAATATATGACATAATAATGGTACTGTAGATATATATATTTATTAACTTACATATATCTTGTTCACGTTGATCCATTCAATACGATATGAAAACGAAAACAATGTTTATGCGTACGTATGACCTACCATCTCCATAAACGGTGTTTTCCCATTCATATATATATATGTCTATAATAAATACTTATATTCTAAATATATATGATATATAAATAAGTTTTTTTATTCTTGAAGTATTTATATCTTGATCCATGTGTTAAAATCAAGAGTAACAAGTTTAAACAAGTATGATAAAGAAAGCGATTATTACCCGATATGTTAATTTAACATGGAAATAATTATTAAATGGGAATTATAAAGTCATAAATGAATAATTTATGATACCATAAATATTAATTTGGTTCTAGTATAATTTAATAACATACTATGTTCTATATACATGAGGTTAAACGTATCCTCGACTAATGGAAAGTGCAAGGTAAGGGTTAATTTCTCAATCTCATTTTTATCTATGATTGTTTATGTGTAAGTATTTTCTCTAACATGTATATTATTCATGTCATTGTTTCATAAAATAAATTTCAAAATTTTTCTTTTAAGGTACTCTTTAACTAAAACAACATTTTAAATGTTTGATATATTTATTCTTCTAAATCTTTCTCATTAATGTCCATGTTTTCTAAATAGTTTTTAAGTATTTATTTAAATAGACATGAATGTTTATAAATAGTTAATTCCATTTAAATGATTCAAAGTGTTATGGGACACATCGATTCAAAAATATCTTTTAATGTATTCTTTTCAAAATTGGGTGACTTTTACATGTTTTCATTAAAAGGGGGTATTTCTCTCATTGAATTTTACTGAACATTCTCATCTATGACAAAATCCTTTGATGGATTTCAAACTTGTTAGAAGTTGATACAAATATTGCATGTTGTATTGAATTATTTGTTATATGTTTGACTATGTATGTGATGTTTTTATTCCATTCATGGTTTATGGATAAATTATTGGCATTTCGTATGCTACTTTTAATATGAATGTTTATGTTATGTTTAAACCTTTTCATTTGAGGAATGAATTGGACTTAGTAAGTGATGGGTGGAGCCCGCTATAACTTCATAATGCCTCGGTAGGTCTCATGAGATGATTATGCATGGAATTGGCTGAGGCCTTTCCAAATTTGATATATTCTTTTGGTCAATGAAAAAATCATTTTTAAGCGTCTTGGACGAGGTAATGACAAGATGTGTCATAATTTCTGACATTATGCATTCCTTCATTATGAAATTAGTTATTACATGTGATTATTCGACTAGTGGAATACCAATGTGCACGTTTATATGGTAATGTTTTATTTATTTTTTCCCTATTATGATCAAGTTTTTTTTGAAAGGATTTTTTCACACATCTTGCCTTAAAATTTTATAGCTTCCATTAAATTATTTACCCTTACTAAGAATCTGAGCACACCCCTTTCTTATGTTTTATTTTCTCAAGATATGATGAAGTTAGTTAGGAGTAACTTGTAGGAATAATATAGGAGGATTTTAAATTTATAATGGAATAAATTACTGTTGTTTTTATTTTGAGGTTGTAATGATGAACATAATGTATGTAATTTATTTTATAATACTACAAAACGGATCGGTCCTTCGAGACTTGATTGCATGTAATACTTCCAATGTATTAAAATAATGCAATGACTCTGGGTAACTAGAGTCAAGGCATTACAAGTGAAATCAGAGGAAGTTTAGCAACAATCTTGGGAATAGTTGTAGATAAACTATGATTACATAACATTACCCTAAGATAGACTTTAAGGATTAGTATAGATGAACCTCGAATAATTTTGGTAATGTAGTGCTTTTGTGTATTTCTAAGAAGAACATCCATGTATGGATATGTGCAGGTAGATGCGGTTCTGGAACAAATGTACCTAGGAGTGAAAACACTGAAAAAGTGTTTCAAGACTGACCCTGGGTATCCTGGTGCACGACAATGGGCCTTGTGGCACTCCTGGTTATGACTCTCCCAGGGGATATTCTTTGGAAAATTCATATTTTCATTACAAGTCATTATGAAGGATTTAAGAATAAATACATCCTCAAAGAAAACATTTTATTATAATAGATTATATGGATAATATTTCTAATTTACGATAGGTATTTTACTAGTTTAAAATTATGCATTTCGATTCATAAACTAATCCAGTGTATGCCATTTTTTAGAAATTGTGCCTTGTAGAAAGAATGTGAACTCCAGTAATACGCATGATCCAATGATTAAGGTCGATCATATATTTCATGGTATTAAGAAAATATTTAGAATGGAAATATTATCCCATGTATTCTCATCATATAAAGAAATAGTATCATGTGATAATATGATAAGTAAAGAATTTTCTGAGTCTTATGGCTTTGACGGGAAGCAAGAGAAGAAAAGGATAGAGAGAGAAATATGGATAAAAGGAAGAGGGTAAAAAAGGATTTTCCCATATGTGATAATTTTATAAAGAATCACCATGGTAAATTATTGATGGGAATGAGAGTTTTTTATAAATGTGGATAAATTGACACCAAGTATGTGATTGCATGGGTAAGAAAAAGGTGTTAAACGTACAATGCTTCATCCTCAAGGAGTTGGGACACTATGCGAATCAATGTCCAAATAATCGGAGTATTCCCCACATGATTCTATTGGATAATAATCAATTTATGATACTACCACAGATTAATAGGAATGACTGTTGTCCTTATGTTTTAATTAATGAATTATTTTATTTGACTATTGTATCCATGATGTACTGGTTATATGAATAATGGAAATAAATAAGGACTATACTGCAGTACTATTTCATTGAGGATTTGAGATTATATGGTTCTAAGTAAAGTTACTCAATAGAAGTTTAAATGTTTTGTAAAATATCTAGTTGAAGGAAAGATAAAACTTAATATGGTTCTGATATTGAGGTAGTGATTTTGGACTAAGATATGATTGATTTGGATAAATTATATTGGATATTCTTGACTATAATGAAACAAATTAATGATTTTTATATTCCATCATTGTTGGAGTTTACAACATTTTTGGATAGAAGAAGTATATACAATATTTTATAATGAATAAGGGAGAATGAATTTAATCAATAATGTTTTATGGTAATTCAGGGTGTTATAAAGTTTGAAAAGAATAGCTGATGAAGTTATTCACAATTTATTACGTGAAAAAAAAGATCTTCATTGTGTTTACCTTCCTTATAAATTTTGGCCAGTGAGTTTGGACATCTGTATTTTGGAAATTTCTAAATGTTGTAATCGATTAATATTGACATTGGATACTATTTTTATGGTTAATCTATTTTTTGAGAATATTTTGGGATTATTATAGAAAGGACTACATGGAGGTCGGGCGATACCAGTCGCGTCCGGCAAGGCCGCAATACTTGAACCCGCAACTAAAGGGTGACAAGGGTAAATAACCTACCACTATACTACATGATGTAATAATTTATATAATGTAGCTTTTTTAAATAGTCTAAAAAATGAATTATAAATTCCTTATTTTTGGAACCCTATACGATTAGGATAAATATTATATATTTGAATTCTATTATCTTTTTAAGTGAAAGAAGAGTTTGTGGTAAGAAATTGTTGCAGGATGAAATTATTCTTGTTACGTATTTTTTTCTCTTATTATATGAATAAATTAATTCTTAAACTTTAGGTAACAGATATTAAAACCAAAAATGTGTTAACCTAATACCATATGTTTTGTTGAACAGCTTATATTTTAAATCATCATAGATTGATGGCTTTGAGGCCCTAAATTTTACACTTGTTTGTGATTGATGAACTCAATCACTCCCTATAAATATTTCTGATTTCCTCCAATTATGTGTCTCAAATTACTACCAATGTTATTCTAATAGAGATCATAATTTTGTGGTGACTTTTTCACTTCCATTTCCCTCTTAGTGAGAATAAATTTTATTAAACCAATTTCTGATGTGGGTTTTCCACAAGGATTTTTTTCTATTTTTAACCTTTTATTTTCAAAGAACAATTTCAAATTGTAAGGATTCAATTTATTGTAGAAGGGGAGAATGTAACACCCCATTATTTCAAAGTATGGTATCTAATTAAGTAACTCAATAGCATATGCTACACGCATCACCGAGTTCTAGCGCACCACAAAATACCAACGTAGCCGTTCAAAAAGCGGTTATGAATAGTATTAAATTTATTTTGAATCTTATATACTCTATATAATTTTAACATCCATATTATGTGTTTCTTAGACAAAATATAATAAAAGTTCATTTGTTTGATATAAAAGAAGTATTAAAAAACAATTTTATGGCCTTTTAATGGAGAACCCTTTTTAAAACCAATATTTCACACTTTTATATATTCAATTTGACAAAATTAACTTCTTATTTAGAGATTGAACATAAAAATTTAGTTCTGAAATTTTTTTGTGTTTTTCTGATAACTTTCATATTTTGGTGAATATGGAAAAATACTAAATTTTAATCGAAAAAAAAACATTTTTAATAAAAATATTTTATAGAGTTAAATTATACATTTGAATGGTTTTTAAGTATAATTATATTATATTTTTATCATTTAATACAATTTATTTCATTATAATCAATTGCACATTTAAATTTGACATAAACACATGTCAATCTTTTGATAGTTTTAACTTTTTCAAAATGCGCTTTTTGGTTTTGACAATGGTAATTAATTTTACATTAATAAATGAAATTTCTATGTTTTCAGTTTGGTAAAATAGAGTTAATTTTTGAATTCATAATATCAAAATTAGCTTAAGGATAATTTTTGGTATTTTTCTGAAAACATTCAATTTTTGTTGAATAGTTTAAAACGCCACATAATTACGTAAAACCAAATTTTTATTTGAATAAATATTTATTTCATTCAAATTTATTTTAAGTAAATGCAGATATATGTACCTATATAAGTTTAATGTAATTCATTGGAGTAATTTTATAATAAAATTAGATGTAAAAATTGTTATTGAACTTTTTACCATTTTTTTACTCATCTTCTAGGAGTATTTGCGAATCTGCATAAAACATAATTTTAACGCTTCTGTGAGTTGAATTTAAAAACTTTGAGGGAAACGGTCGACATCAGTAAGTAAAATATTGTTCAATAAGATAAAATAATTTTTTTTTGAATAGTATCCTTTGACTTTTATTTACCACGGTTAAAAGTAAATAGAGTAATTAAATGTAAAAATTATAATATAATTTCCCTAACAAGTTTCCTAATTCTATTGGATAAATATATATTGACCAAAATCAACCTTAGAAAAAAAAATATGATCCTTTAGGTCCACTTGGATTAGATTAAGGCATTTATTATATTTTATTTAAAGAAAAGTTAAAAGTGTTTAAATTCAATGTGTATTGACAAAAACATTTTTAATATGGGGTTATACAAAAGATAAATTCTACAATAAATATTTATTAGATAGATAACGATATTTCCTACATAATGGTATTTTATTTATAATTTTTAAACATTTTATAAATAAATTTATTAATTAACAATGATGATGTAGTTATTTCCTTAATAATGAAAGATTAAAATAATTGAGATTATAAATATCGAAATAAATATAAATTCATACTTTTGATGAATTAAACTAATCTTCATGGTTAATATAACATGTTATAGTTGATTATATAAATTTTTTTCGAAGTGATAAGGTTTTTCTGACTTTCACAAAAACCGAATACCCTATTGCGTCAAAATTGACATAAATGAGTTTTTAAAACAAATGTTATATTATTAAATTATAAAATATTCCTAAAAATATAAGGTTCAGAAAAAAGTATTAAAAAATATTATAATTGTCATTAATGAACTACTTGATATTATCTTGGATGTTTAGAGTTAGTTTATTAACCATATAGTGTTAGAATACATGAAGACACAGTAAAAGTTAAATCATTTAATTGAGAGTTAAATCTAAAAGATAAGGTTAAAATGGTAACCAAAACATTTATAAAACCTATTGGTTGATAATATTTCTACCCCTCCCCATATTATCCTCTAAATAATTCATTTTTGATCCATTATAAACCAAATATGAATTTATTATAAAATAATATATTATGTTTTTCCTAAGGTTCCCCTCACCCCTCTTATAAAAGGTCACTTCTCCTTCTCTCAAATTCACACCTCCATAGCCATATGGCTCAACAAAACCCTGCCTAAATATCATCCCAACTATCCTCACTTTATCTTATTGGCCTTCCTTTGGTCATAAATCCTACCTATGGGGCCTTTTTGGTCAAATCAAAAGGAAGAACCAGAAGAAGAGGTAATGATTTCACCACCCTCTTTCAAGTTATTTTTCTTCTTCCACTTACTCTTTATTTGTTATTACCATACCAAAATACTATCTCCAGTACCCTATATATATTGTGATGTTATTATATATATATGTAACTATAATATTTATTATTCTATGCAGCCTATGAATGATAATGTCACCATGCGTGCGTACGTACGGCTTACCGTCTCCACACCTTGGTGTAATTTGCTATTCAACACTATGTTATTTGGATCAATATAATGATGAGTAATATGTATTTAAATAATGTAAATAACATGATAATTATTCATTATCTATGATATACCATACAATTAAATATAATTTATACATTAGTATAATGATATTTTCCCTCGTGCGTACGTACGGATTACCGTCTCCACGACGCGATGAGATTTATTTCCACATTCATCATTCAATGATGATTATCAAATATATATCATTAATAAGTATGTAATATATGACATAATAATTATACTGGATATATATATATATATTTATTTACTTATGTACATACATATATCATATTCACTTAGTTCTTTTCAGTATAATATGATAACAGAAATAGCGTTTATGCGTACGTACGACCTGCCGTCTCTATAAACGTTGTTTTACATTTCATATATATGTCTATTATAAATATTTATATTCTAAATATATATGATAAATAAATCATTTTTTATACATAATGTATTTAAATCATGATCTACGTGATACAATCATGAGTAACATGTTACAACACATACGATAAAGAAATCGATTATTACCCGAAATGTTAACGTAACATGGAAATAATTATTAAATGGGTAGTATAAAGTAATAAATGAATAATTTATGACATCATAAATATTAATATGGTTTTTTTATAATTTAATAACATAATACGGTCTTTATACATGTGGTTAAACAAACCCTCGACTAAAGTAAAGTTCAAGGTAATGGTTAATTCCTCAATCTCATTATTATACGAGATTGTTTATGTGTAAGTATTTTATGGGACATGTTTATTATCCATGTCCATGATTCATAAAAAAACATTTCAAAATGATTCTATTAAGGTACTCTTTAAGTAAAACATCATTTTAAATGCTTTAAATAATCATTCTTCTTAAATATTTCACATTAATATCCATGTTTTCAAAATAGGTTTTAAGGATTTAGTAGTATATACATGAATATTTTTAAAATTTTAATTCCATTCACAATTTTCAAATAGGTATGGAACACATTGATTCAAAAATATATTTAAATTTATTATTTTCAAAATTGTGTAACTATTAAATGTTTTCATGAAAAGGGGTTATATCCCTCATTGCATTTTATTGATAATTTTCATCTATGTTAACATCATTTGATAGATTTTTATCTTGTTGGAAGTTGATACAAATATTCCATATTGTATTGACGGTTTTGTGATATATTTGAATATAGATGTTTTATTTTTATTCCATTCATGGTTTATGGATAAATTATTGACATTTTGTATCTGGGTTTGAATACAAATTTTTATGTTTTGTGTAAAACTTTTAAATTGAGGAATGCATTGGACATAGTAAGTCATGGTTGGAGCCCGATGTGGCCCCTTGATGCATCGGTAGGTCTCATGAGACAATTATAAGTGGAATTTGTAGAGGCCTTTCCGCATTTGATATATTGTTTTGTTCGATGCCTAAATCATTTTTAGGCGTCCTGGCCGAGGCCTTGACAAGATGTTTTAGAATGTCCGACATTATGCATTCCCTCATTATGAAATTTCATATTATATGTGATTATTAGACTAGTAGAATATCCATGTTCATGTTTATATGGTAATGTTTGATTTATTTTTCCATATTACGTTCAAATTTATGTTTGAAAGTATGTAGTTTTTATTACACATCTTGCCTTAAAAGTTTATAGTTCCAACTAAATTATTTACCATTACTGAGCATCTGAGCTCACCCGTTTCATTGGTTTAATTTTCCCAGGATATGAATAAGTATGTTATGGGTGACATACAGGCATAATTTAGGAGGATTTTACATTTCTAATGGAATAAATTACTATTTTTTTCTTTTCATTATGTAATGTTGTACTTCATGTATGTAATTTATTTTTAAAGTCTACTAAACTGATCGGTCCTTCGTGACATGATTCCTTGTAATCATGACAATGTATTAAAATAATGCACTGAATCTGGGTAACTGGGGTTGGTGTGTTACAATGGTGGGAATCAACATCTCCCTCATCACCACTAGTTCCATCATAATAATCACCAACATCCTTATCCACGTAATTTTATAGAGCAATATTATCATTTTCTTCAACATCGTCAACATAATCATCCTCACCTAGACCTCCACTAGGACCATAATTGACTTCATTCAGTGAATCCTGTAAATATTGATTTGTCTCTATTGATGAATCAAAAATATTAGCAGCGCATGATGGAAGTTAAGCACATATAATTATCATAGTTTCTAGTAACTATTTAGTGGCCAATTTACATCTTTCACACTCCTGTAAAACTATTTTTTGGCCTCAAATAAATCTCTATTATCATTTTGTATCAATAATGTGCGAGAGATTTGTGATGTGATCGATGAGGTCCAATTCATAGTGGGGATGATTCTTTTCTCGGGTCATCATTAGACTCTCCCCTAGTGCTACTCACCTTATAACTATCAGAAATGATAATTTGGTATGATGTTTTAATCATCATTCTCATCAAGGACATCTTGGTATCAATTTTGAAAATATAGATAAAATATTTAATTATGTATTATGTATCAAAATTTAAAACATAAATAAAAATAAATTCAATTTTTTCTTGTGTGTATGCACTTAAAACACTTCCATTAATAACCTCATACTTGAGAAAAATAAGTTTTATCATGGAACATGCCCTTAGATAGAAAATGTAACTTGATTAAAATGGAATTTATTTTTATAATAGTACATTATTTAATAATATCAAATTGATAAAAAAACAATAAAATCGATTATAATGACATGTGAGATTAACCATCTACTCACATCATGTTAATACATTCCCATATTAGATTATATTTTAGTGGTGAGTCACTATGTGGTAATAAATGTTGTTATAACATTAGATTAAGTAGTAATTGATTGAATCTATGTTTGATTAAGTTAATGGTATGGTCAATTGGGGATAATGGATAAAGAGGAAGCTATGTTATATTAATAATATAGTGAGGATCTCATTTTGAGGTAACCAATTAAAGATACATAATAGTTTAACACAACGAAGAGTGAATTAAAATTTTATATTTTTAGGAAATACATAAAATAAAAAAGCATAATTATGAATATAATATGATTAATGGTGGTGTTGTTAAGAAAAACTGAAGGAGGTTGATTCAGTCCATATAAAATGAACCAAAAATATAAATGTGGTTATTTGAGTATGTAGTGGTGGAAAAGGACACATGTTCTATCCGTAATGAATACCATTGTCGAGGGAGATTGTAGAATATTGATTGAGGGTTATGTGGAATCATTTATTAGGTGATACATAGATAAATATAAAGATATGGATCTTCAGGAGGCTAAAAATACTATGATTGGTTGAACTAGAGTATTCTTTTAGGATATTATTGCCGAGAAATACATGAAAAAATATAATAACCTTTTTAATGATACTATTATGGAATTTTTCAACATAATTAAGAGGATGAAAAATTATATCTGGTTATGTAATAGTAAAATAAGAAAGAATAATATGAAATGTGTTTTTAGATCGAAATAGACCTAGATAGAATCATTGTACAAAAAATGAGAGAGGATATAATAGTCATTCAAATATGATATTCCAAAATCAACATGAATCATCTGATGATTTTTAAAATACATAGATAAAATTGAAAATGAACCAATTAATTTAAATTTACAATTATTTATGAGAGAAAAATGAACCACTTATCAATAAATTATTCAAAATTCATACTTTATTCCAATGATTAAATAGATTATGTACATGAATACATTATAATCATTATATGTGAAGTACTATGCATATAATATTCAGCATGTAATACCATGAAAATATATTATGAAATATCTATAGAGATTTTCTTAATAACTAGTATATTTAATGATTCTTCTATATGAAGTATGTTTCTTCTATATACAATATCCAATAACTAGAAAAAACCGATTCCATGAATTTGATTTCATTATTTAATTATCATTGTGCTAAATTCATTCCTCTTTTTAGTGCATATATTCTTTCATAAAAAATTATGTAGGGTCATTGATTTAATTAGTGTTGGAAAATTCAACACTTTCACATGAGTTAAAAAATTAATAATTTATATTTTCTCACTATTTCAATATACAACACACACAAAATATATATTTTTTTATATCTCTAGTTTCTAAAGCTTCCAATTTAAAATGATATTTATTTCCTAAATATAGGTATAAATAGAGTTCTTCATATTATTCTTAAAGAGGTTCCAATGTGGACAATTAGATAATATGATTTTTTTAAATAAAAAATTTCTATCATCTAGATGCATTACTTATAATATTCATGTAGAATTCAAATAAAATTATATTTCTATCAATTAAATATTTATTATTCAATTTCCATACATAGATGTATCCTAGGGTGTATAATACCATGTGATTAAGTATGTTATTCACATACACAATAATACTTCTTAAAATATATAACACATGCACATATATTACAAAAAAAAAATTGATTTTAGAGGTGTTTTACAGATATGATCATGAGTCTTTTTTCATAATAAATAACAATATTATAATTGTTTTTTAGACACAACTCAAAATAAAATCATATTTTTTGGTTTGAATGAAAATATAAGCATCAAATAAAAATCAATGAAATTATATATTTAAAATTTCAAAAAAATTCCAAAAGTACCTCGCATCTCTCATTATTCTCCATTGTAGTCTACCCAAATGTGTTCCTATACTTCCTTGAATACCTGTTCTTTGTTTTTGACACATCCTAAAAAAAAATTAAAATTAAGCAAATTTTCAATACAAACCATTAAAGATAAAGAATACCATGTACTCATAACTCTTCCAATATATGAAAATTTCATGGTATTTTTTTTGGATAGTCATTGAATATTGGTACATCCTCTAACATAGATCCGACTCTATTGTTCCAAAAAAATATATTAGTCGTGCTTATATAATCCCAACAACTCCCCAAGTTCAATCAACTATGGTACTATAGTAGATTTACCATTGAGAATGTTATACTAACTCTACAATGAACATGTTAATTTATATAAATCAAATAATAAATATATATCATTTTACCAAATTTTCTTACACATTTCTCCACCAATGCATTATCCATGATTTCATTATCATTTTATTCATTGAGATTGGTTTCACAGTATTGATATCCCCATACTTGGTTAATGTAACCAAAAAACTTCTACATTGTCTGGTATTTCGACCTACCATTTGATTATCTTCATTTTAGTATACCATTATTATTTATTAATGAATATAGTATTAAATAATTAGGGTGCACCCATGTCTCATTTAAGAATATCTCACTAAATAAGATAAAATAAAAAAATGTAATTAATTGATACTATATGTGAAAAAATTGACATGATATAATTTTGAAATAGTTATAAAAATCCTTATCAATGCTAATCATTAGGAGCTGATGGATCCATGGGATGTTTTGGATTGGTAGCCTCTTACAAATGTTCCTCTTCAAATGCATCTATCGAGTAATATACATTTAGTTGAGTGGAAGATGAAGGATCCCAATAATCATATTGTAGATGGATTGTAGGAAATAGTGGTTGCATTGACAAGGTAGGATAAGGATAAAAGGTCCTGGGATACATCATAGGATGTCGATATGGTATAGGGTGAACATACGTGATGGTAGTATAGACATGTTATAATAAGTATATCTTAATGAAGATGATGATGGAGTTAGTTGAGAATATACTTATAGGTAAAATAAATATTTTATAACAAGTAGAGACTAAATAATATGATTATGGAGGCATAGGTGGGAACATACCTGGAGGCTCAAGTGGAGGTGGAAAAATTATAGTAGATGGGTTTTCCACCAGAGAGTCTTGGTGTGAACAGGTATGATGGGTTCTCTATATAGCTCTATGAGCACCCTCACTCAAACCCCTATAAGTAGGATGAGGAGAGTTCAACTCTGGATCAACTAAATGTCATTAATAATTTTTTGGTATAGAATAATAAAAATAAATTGAATGTAATTTTGAAGAAAAATATAACAGTTATTTTACTCACTAAGGAAACCGTAGGAGGAAGCCCTAGTAGACGCAGTCATTGATCATTATAAAATAGTTTCTTCCATTAAATTTATTCAATATCTGTCATAGACTATATAAGAATTAAAAGTAAATTTTTTTGAAATATTTTTTAAAAATTATACAATCAACGTATAATTCAAAAAATACCTAAATAATAACATAATATTTTTTAGATGCTAAAACATAAAAACATGGTATACATTTTTTAAAATACCATTTTAAAAATCCATTTTAAAATCAGTTTTATAAATTCAAATAAATATAATTAAATGAATAAAAACTAAAAAACTTATTATTCCAAAGTGATGGAAGAGTAATGTAAATATATTTTTAAAAATCTGAGAAAACCACACCAAGATGAAATGAATAAATAGTGAACATATATGTTTACTTCTATATATTAATCTAAAATATTTCATTTTCAACATCCATTATTACATTTGAAAAATTTGAGTCACCAACTACAATATTTCTATCAACAAAAATAGGGAATTAATAGTGAAATTTTTTCCCAACACCAAGAAAATATTTCTTGGGATTACTTTAATAATGACAATGCATAAAGTATCATGTGATCATTCACATAAAACACTTTTTTCCATTGATTTTAAAATGTATAGTTTATTGGTATAAAAAAATTGAGTCATGAAAATAACTCTGAATCCAAAATCCTAAATAAATATACAATTTCATTTCATTGAATCAAACCATTTACATTTAATCATACTGATTTGACCACGATAGTAGTAATCACATAAATTTTTTTTTCATTAAGTCCACAATAAGGCACAATTATATTTCAAGGACTAATATATGATGCATAAGAATAATTTTATTTTTTTGATATTTAACATTATTCCATAATTTTTTTTCTCATAATAAATTTTTGATAAGTTTTAAAAAAATTATACCCATTTATTATTAATTATTTTCATTCACGTATCAAATAATTGGTACTAAAATCCTAAACTCATAATTATTGAGATAAGAAGTCAATAGGTAAACTAAATTCATGAAATATATATGAATAATAAAATTTAATGAATATATATCTTTTATGTTAATTAATTCAATGGTCATACCATGGATTTCTACAAAGCAGGAAATACTTTTCTTGGTGATGTCTCTCTCATTCTCAATGGAAAAGATTGATGAAAAATACATATATAATCTGTTTATGTTCCCAATATAAGATGATAATAAATGTTTAATGTATATGTGAAATTATGTAGCATTAGATAAAAAATAAATATTCAAATTACATACTTGATATAGTTATTTAACAAACCACTGTTAAACATGACTATGTGATGTTACATATTATATTATTCAAGAATAAAAATAGCTAATATATATGACCAAGGAATTCATTCTGTTGTTGGAAGAGATGGAAATGAGGGATCAATTTCTCCATAAATCAATCTTCATTTCTCATTTCCAGATTCTGTCTTGTGCTCACATCAGATAAACACATTGAAAAAAAAATCCATACATTCTTGATCCAGATAAACTCTCACAATTGAACCATTAGGATTTTTTTTTATTTCACAGATTTGATTTCATTGTGCACATATATATATCATAAGGATACATTCACTAAAAAAATATTCCCCCAAGAAGATTCTTAATTAGAATATGAACTATTAAATGAATCATGCATGTGAAAAATGATATAGGTAAAGTTTTATACAAATAACACAAAATTAATTCAATATATTATTTCATTTTTATTATGAAATGCTTGGATATCCTTTTAGAACAATTATCTCTATAAAAATGGAAAAATAGAATCGCTATCCCCCTTACATTATTGGGTAATAAATAACATATTGATATTTGAATCAATACATGAAGAAGGATATGATAATCATGAGTTTTTAGGGATTTTATTTTCAAATACATTTTTTTGACTCAATTAAATATTTTTCTGGAATAACAATTCGGGACCTTGATATTCTACAATACATATAGAAGTTTATTTCTCTTTAAAGTTTCAATCACATGAAACTATCAATCTATTTTCACTGATACACACAAGATGCAGTTACGGTCGAATACATCAATCAATTAAGTTCCCCAGAGATTGTATTTCATCTTTTATCATCCCATTATTATTGTAATAATTGAAAGAATAATTTCACAAATATTTTCCTCAATGTGTTTTATTGATAAACAATGATGAAATAAATTGGTTGACCAATATGGAAACTAAAAAAATGTAATTTTATTTTTCCAATTATAAGAGGATATAGAGAAACATTCTTCCTATTTTGAGATTTCATCAAACCTTTCCCATATATAAAACTAATAGGTAATAATTCCTTAATCACATATGTTCGTGATATATGTTTAGGTGGCTATTCAGTGCCATGTATACTATCAAACCTCTACATATTATTCATATATTGATTACCTAATTGAAATAATAATTTATTTCTCATGAAAAAAAAACTACAACGATATTTATGTCTTATATATTTTGTATTCTTCATACAAATAGGACATGATATTATTCCCTTTGTGATTTAACAAAAAATTATTACATTAAAGAGAGAAATCATTTATAATCCATAAAAGGATAACATGAATATGAAATTTTTTTGGATGAAGCATCAAATAACCATATACCCATTTCCAAAAGATTCTTCAACTCATTTATTAAAGGATACAAGTAAGCGTATATATCATTCCTAGGATTAGAATATCCATATATTGGTATACTAAAGTAAGTGAGTGGGTTTTTCACACACATCCATAAAGGAATATTATAAGAACACTATATGACCTGAATAAGAAAATGAGTGAACCCTAAAAGACAATGACACTGTCGTAATGACAGCATCTGGGATAACACCCCCCACCCCCCCCCCGGTGGGGGAGGGGTTTTCATCGTTCCGCATGAATGCATGGTCTCCTTTCCGGCCATTCTCAAATCTCGACTTTCTTCCTCCATTCCTAAAAGCTTCCCTTCGTCCCAAAGTGCCAGACTTGGTTGATTTTTTTTGTAATCTTCACCTATCAACTGCTGAGTTCACAGGAAAATTAGCACTACTGAGTCTCACTCTGGTTGCTCAGTTTAAGTAGAGGTGACCTTATGTGGATGTGTTCCATAGGGTCATGTTCAGTTATTAGAATTTGTGAGAGAGAGAGTGATAGTTGGTTGGATTTATACTCATCACATTATTGTTCAGTTTTCATTGGATGAGGACCTAATAACTTCTTGGACAAGTTCCCCCCTAAACTTAAACGATGTTCAGTTATTCCTTTTTTGATGGTCCTTCAAACTCCGCATGGGTAGCGATTCTCTTACACCTGCGGTCTAGGTAAGCTTCCCCAATTTATCTTTACCTTTCCAAAATCCCTATGTCTTTGAAATGCTTGAAATATTGTTGGAAGATTCTTCTGTACCAATAGCCCAACTAAATTTGTTTTCCATCTTGTTAACCTAAGTGTCTCTGTGGTTATGGATGTGTCGAGGACACCATTATAATTTAATTAGGTCAGAATTAGTGAGGAATGTATGTGTAGGCAACACGTGGTGTATGAGACTTGGATGGCTCTTGCACTACCTTCAAATGTTTGGAAAACCCTTCAGATAGCTATAGTGAGGGAGTTATTTCACATGGTTGGAAATCAGGAATTCTTAATGGGAAAGATAAGGAGGTATATGTAAAGGCAGACAAGTCGAATTGTAGAGTACTGGGAATTAAATTCAATGGTCAGGGTGGAAATGCTTATAGTTTTCGGAATGGTTTGGATTTGATCCAGTCATCAATTCATGTGGAGGTAATAGTGACTCTTATAAGGGGAGCCAGGGGTTCATTGGGGAGGTGGTATCTCCAACTAGAGAGGGAAGACCCTGAGTTTGTGACTTGATGGACCATAATCCTTTACAGGTAAACTGCAGATTTTATGGCCTTGCAGAGGCTGGTATGAACTCTGATCCAAACAAGTTGTTAGAGGCAGATGAGGTAAATGCGAATAGATCCAACGAAAATGATACCGATCATTTGGATGGTGAAGATACAATGCCAAAAAGAAAAGGCGTATTAGAGGAAGGAGAAGTGAGAAGGACTACTCCTCTTTACCTCCCACCATGGAGACTTGATCTACTAAGAAGATAAATGAAAAGAATATTGATTTCTAGGTTGTTGATGGTAAACCCTCAAAAATATTGCTATGTTCTGAAGAAGAAGTGTTGGATCAGGTTTTCATTTTTAATGAGACCGAAGAGGAGGTAGCTAAGTTTATGGGGTGGACTTTAAATGTGGATCTCAATGAGGAGCAATACTCCTGGATCGAAAATAAGGACATAATCCTTGTAGGGGGGCTTCAATAAAGGGATTATGAGCCTTGATGAGTACATTGAGTCTTGGGATTATCTGTCTTAAAAGATTTAAGGTCTATTGTTGAGCGTACCATGCATCCTGGTATCTTCTATCTTCTACAGGTTGTGAATGGAATCAGTTTCTGCAAATAGATAAATATTTTTCAATGTTGTTTAAATTGGAGGAATCTGTTGTTTGGTTTTGGAGGTATGCTGGTTCAGTTTGAGTACGCTTGTGGCAGTTTTTTCATTTGATTTGACACTTTTGTGTTACACATCTCTCATTCTACATGGGTCTGCTTTTGATGGGGTTTGAGCATTAGGCCATCACTAGTGCATGCAATTTTGATTAGCTAGGTTGAGGGGGTATGGCTATGTAATGGGTTCTATGCCCATGAATTCATGTACATGATAGTTTTTTGAGTGGTCATGCAAAGGTGATGGTTGGTATTTATGGTGTAGTTGATGGGGAGGGGCATCCCATGTAGTTTTCTTGGGATTTTCTCTTTTATGGTATTTTCCATTTGTAAGGCTTGTACTGTGGTTTCTCACTTTTTCCCTCAAAAGTGTTTACAAATAAAAAAGCTAATTTTCACATGTAGATGAATATTATAAAGAAGGATAATAACTACCCACGTGCTGTTATAAGTAATAATTTGACCAAATATATGAAACCCATCATTGGATAGGCCCAACCTAATATTACATACTGCGGTAGAAAAATCAGGATATTGTGCATTAAATGATTCCCATGATAATAAATTTATTGGTAGAATAGACTCAACATTATCTTTAATTATCTCAGTATCAGGTCATATCATATTGATAGATATTTTAGAATATAAGAATATATATGAATCCTATAAATCAATGGAAATACCGCATAACATTTTGTGGAACACGAGACGGTGTTCCAATGGATTTTAGTTTCTATCAATACATATGACATTATTTATAGTCCTTAAGGCTTGTTATGTTCTTACAAAATAAACTAAAATATATTATACATGCCTGAATTTTATTAGAATAAAATCTATGATAGTTAACTAAATTAAATGTCAAATAATGATATAAGAGAATATATAGATCATCAGGAAGAAAATACTTCAATAAGGTATGAATATAATCAATGGCAGTATTCTAAATTCCATACATGTTTTCCCCATGATATAACCAAATTAAAAATTGATACATTGTCATTTTAGTACATTATTGATATATATGAGTTCTGAAATCATTCATTAGTTACATATATTATTATGAAACAATTATTTTTAAAACATCAAGGTTTTTATATGACATTAATATAATTAAATAAACTTTTCTTTTGGATGGGAAAATTTTTTACTCAAGAATAAAAACAATGTGTCACCCAACATCAAAATAATAAATACATGGTATAATCAATGCCATGCTAGTTTAAAATACAACAATTAAATGAATATTTTAGTTTCCAATAAATAATAGAACTATAAAAGAAGGAATTTTTCTATATCTCTTTGAATATAAAAAAGTTATCCAAATTTAAAACATATATGTAAATATGTTTCATGACATTTAACGAAATATGGATATAAAATGGAATTAAATTTTATTTATGAGGTGGTAATGTTTCATGTAAAGAAAATTTCAATGAAGATTAAGGAATCTCAAGATATAACAATCCAATTTTAATTCATATATAAAAAACTTTTGTCTAAATGGAAATAATAATTTCACAGAAAACATCACCTTATAGACAATGAACATTATAAAAAATGAAAATTACTTTTAAATTCCATTACATATAAATAAATAATGAATATAATAAATAGAGTAATTATTAATCAAAAATAAAATTATTATGAACATAAGTAATGGAAAATAATAATGGACATTCCAATAATGTTTGAATCATTAAATGAAATTATAAGAGTCTAGTTATGATCAGTGTATCACTGGGAGGGAGATGAAGCAGTGATATATTTTTCTCTTAATATTCATTACATCTAAAAAATTTTTTACCTACTATTAATGAGTTGTAACCTTATTGAAAAAAAGTCAACACACATCCATATGAGCATACGAATTTACAAGATTCACTACTCAACATGTAACGTCGTGACCCCGAAAGTTCGAAGCCAGTGCATTATTTTAATACGCTGGAATGATAATAAGGAAACAAATCCTAAAGGACTTATCAGTTTAGTAGTCATCAAAGACCAAATTATAGTCATGATACTAATAGTACATTGGGAAAATAAAAAAAACATGATATAATATAAAATAAACTAAGTCCTTGAAAGCTTATTCAACCTTTTATTCTTCCCATCCTGGGAAAGAAAACATTATAACAGGAAGATCTCGGATGAACAGTATGGGTATGAAATAAAATGGAAGATTTAAAAAACATAAACATTATTAATGGTGAATAATTAAAAACACGCGCCTTTAAAAAATTAAAACTGATCATAATACATCATGAATGAAAGCTGAGTTAAAAATTCCATATAACTGATCACGTGAAACTGTACCATGGATATTCTACTAGTAGAATAATCACATTATTTAAAAATTACTAATATAATAATGAGGGAAATTAATATTCCATACATTCTAAAACATACCAGTAAGGCCTCATCTGAGACATCTAAAAATTATTAAGGACATGGACAAAACCATATCTGAAAATCGGTCTCATCCAATTACACATCTATTTGTCTAATGAGACCTACCGATGCATCTAGGGGATATAGTATACCCCAAACATAACATCCTATGTCCAATTAATTCCTCTCATGAATGTGGAAAATGAAAAAAATATATACTATCATATAGAAACTGAAATATGAAATATAAAATAACATTCCCCAATCAAAAAACACAAACATGAATTATTCGAAGTAATATGGTTAATGGTATCAATATAGCACATCCATAGTAAAAATAATCAGAAAAAAATAAATAAATATTTTAGATTATATCATAAGAGATTAAACTCAATTATTTACAATATTATACAAATAATTTTGACATATATGAAGTTTCTTTAAAGTGATACAGTGTGACATTCTTGAAGAAATAATCATTAAACATTCCAAAGTGTCTCATACCACTTTGAAAAATTAAAATAATAATAACATAGAATATAATGATAATAAGGATACACTTGAAATGATTTATCAAAGATATTTTCATACACCACATGCAAGTAATAAGTGTTGAAGAAGTCGTAAACCTTATAGAATTAACAGCAAGATTAGGAAAGCAATTTTATTTCGGAAATAAGATCTCCTTTGGAAAACCATTTATATTTGTCATAAAATCAAATTATAAACAAGTTAATCCTAGATAATACATGTTAAGGAAATTTAAATTATATTTGTGGCATAAATGACGTCCCACTGAAGTTAAATCAAGTGAAAAAATTGTTTTTAATAATCT
The DNA here is from genome assembly GCA_963277665.1 of Viscum album. NCBI lineage: Eukaryota > Viridiplantae > Streptophyta > Magnoliopsida > Santalales > Viscaceae > Viscum > Viscum album. The sequence goes on from OY728147.1 coordinate 1,346,118,215, forward strand.
TAATAAATAAAACATTTTAATGTAGTTTATGGAAAATATTGAAGTGATTTAAAAGTGGAAAGGTATGTTTGTTATTATAAAACCAGAAATAAACTAATATATTATTTCAGGATTAAATTTTTTATTTTTCAAAAATAATTATTTCCTAAAATACTATATATTGTGCACTTAAAAATGGGTATGATTTTGAGATGTCCCCTTTAATTGGACTTGTATTTCTAGAAGAATTAATAAAAGATTATTTTAAATCATGTAAATTCACATAATAAATAAAGAATAATATTGGAAATAATATATAGAAAATTTACACAGAATATATGAGGAGTAAATAAGAATAAATTATAATTTCATTGAGGTAAGTAGAGAATAAGAGTTACCCTAATACAAATGGATGTTCAAGTAGAAAATCATTACAACTTTGTAATTAATTGAATCGTATGCCTCAAAATGAATAATAATAAAATTATACATTGAATAACATGAAAATAAATATATTGATGACATTATACATCAATGTGAATTATACATACACCATACTCAACTAATTGTTGTGAATTAGTAATATCTCACAAAAATTGATGTGAGATTAGGAAACCCTTACCTAATGTCTGAATGTATTCTTAACATTACCTTAATATACTTAATAATAATATTATATTAGTTAATTAATAATACCATAACCTTATCAAAATGTAATTTATTTATTATATTTTTGTTAAGTTCATTTATGGACGTTTATAAGGTTTAAGAGATTCAATTTCATCATTTGGGAGTGCACATATTCATAGTTTTCATGATCAGTTCGCTGGTATGAGAGTATGGAAGTACATGTAAAATGGATGTTGAAATATGGGATTTATGTTATGAGTTATTATTGACCATAAATACAGTTAAATTATTACATAAATACTTTGGTTATTTTTTAGAGGATGAATCATTAGATAATATTTTAACGATAAACTCTTGGATAAATTTTGTTTTTTTTTTCAATCACTACAAACTCAGTTAGTTTGGTAATTTAATTACATGTGTAAAAAATGATTATATAACATTAGATTGGAGAAAATACATATATTATGATATTTTACAACAATAAAAATGGTTTCATTACTAGAATTGAAGATTGTAAGAGAAATTGAAAATGCGTCATCCTTGAGCGTTATAAATTTCACATCTCGGATGATGTCTTTATTTATAGTATAAGAGGAGCTGTAAAAAATAGATGATGATGAAAAATTTCATTACAATAATATAATTATAATACATGTTAGTTACTTTAATTATCATAGCATTTGGATGAGGGGAGCTAAGGAGAGAAAATCAATAGAATAGAACTTGTAAAAGAAATTGAAAGGAAAAGGAAAAGAGGTTTACCTCTTGGGTACTCCTCCTTGAGAACCTCTTTATCAACTTGGATTTTGAAATTTTGGTTAGACCATAAGGTCTTGGAAATGAGAAAGGGTCAGGAAATGACTATTTTTTCAAGCATTGGAAAGGATAAAAGCTTGAGTGGTGTGATAGGAAGAGCAGCGAGGGGTTGTTTTTTATAGTGGAGGGCATGACAGTTTTCCATTATTTTAATCATTATATAATTATTTTGGCTCAATATTATGAATTATATTGATTCTTGTGACTAAAAATAGTAATAATTTCATTTTATTTCTAACCCATGACAATTTAAATCATCAATTACTCAAGGATATTGCAAAAATTCATTTATTTAGCATATTTTGTAAATTATCATATTGTCACTCTTCACCAAAAAATCATGTATTTCCTAAAAATCAAAAAAAATCCAACATAAATATTTTTTTATGGGTAGAATCCAAAAAAAGAACTCAGATTTATGAAACAAATTTTCTAAATAATATAAATTTATGCTTTAATTACAATCACTATTTACATAAAATATATAGTTTTTAAAATTATTACTATTTTTAAAATACCTTGAATGATTATCTAATATCTCATTATATTATAACAAAATCATAGGAAAAATATATTAATTTATGAATAAATTTTATAAATTGAATTTAAAATTATTAAATTTATTATAAAATTGTGATTCAATCTTTTTCTCAAAAAAATACCAATACTAAATTATTAATGTTTAAAATATTTACTTTCATTGTTAAGGTGCCTAAATTTTATTTACACTCACATGGGTGAGGTTACCATTCATAACTTGACATTATTATTCATATGGGTCTTGTTACTATTTATAAGGTTATATTAATATTCATAATGGTCACAATACCATTGAACAAAAAATTATGTTGATCCTATTAAACTCCAAAAAACATATTGATTACAATGGTGTAGGTCTATTTTCATAAATTCAAAACATAGAAGTGAAAAAATTATGTTTAGTGGATATGTTATAACAATGTTCTTTTTAATAATGACTTAGTTTTTTGCACATATAATCTCTCTAATGAATTGATTTTTTTTAAGAAGAACCTTCCATAAAATCGTAAGGTGTCAATTTAATAGTGAATATATTTGTAACATAATTTCTTATTTATCAAAATAATTTTAATAGTCAATAAATGTATTATTATTTAAAATATTTAATTAAAATAAGCTAATGATAAAAAACATATATTCATTTTAATATATTCTCTTACAAAAAATAATAGTTCAAAATAGTATTTATTTAAGAATATTAATTAATTAATTTGAAAGATATAAATTGTAATTATTTATAAGTACTATTATTAATTAAAACATTTAATTTAATTTTTTTTAAAATTATTAAACAAATTATTGGCGGGATACTTTATTCCCCCATTTACAGAATTGCATCCTCGCAATTCGAAACGTCACTCCAAATGATAAATGTTGTTGCTTGAAAATTCCCATATGTGAATCCCACATCAGAAACAGGTTCAATAAAATATCCTCTTAAAAAGAGTTTAAGAGAAATGTGGTGTTCCACTACAAAAAAATTATTCTTTCAAATGGGGTGACATTAGTTGGAAATAAAAAACATAAATATGTATGAAAAATCAAACTATTAATTTCTAATGAAAAGTGAGAGATAACATGTTTAGATGAATGCTGATTACTATAAAACTATAAACTAATATAAATATTAATTGATATTATTGATAAATATGACTCAAAGAATACATTTTATTTAAGAATCATTTACATGAGGTGAGGAATTATTACTCCATAAGAGTATAAATATACATTTCTATTTTATAAACACTATATTATCCTTTGATTGCTTCTTGAACTATCTATACTTTATCTCTTAGCATAGGTTGCATCATGTGGTGAATTAATACATTAACCTCTAAAACCTCATACAATTATCAAATTAATCAATTCATAAATGGTTAAAAATACAAAAATATACTGATTCAACACTTTTGAATGAAGGTCACTAAATTTCCAAGATGAACTTGTCATTATCCCATAATAAACATGCAGTAACACTTAATTTTCTTATTCCAAACATGAGAATATCTTCATCATTATCTCAAAATTAAAAATAAATTTACGGTTGTCTTTGTAACGACCCAATGTTTTTAATGGAAATTACCTTCATATAAATATGCTATAAAATCACATAATAATGAACTACTTAGTGATATGTGACCTTTAAACATATTTTTGTTGCTTTTGTGTTTCAAATTTTGAAAATATGACGTACCCGGTTGTGTTCAAGATGTTTTTTGGAGTCTGATAAGACAAATATAATTTTATGGTGAATAGTAACCTACCCTAATGAATAGTAACATACCCTTATGAATATTGATATACCCTAATGAATAGTAAACTCACCTATGTTAGTATAAAAATAATATTCTTGTTGGAAGTACAATATACCTATGTTTTAGAATGAGTTAATGCATGTTTTTAAATTTGGTTTTTGATAATAAATTATGATTTTAATTAAATATTAAAACAATAATATTTATAAAATTATGTTTTAAAAATGGACTTCATTTTGGGATTCTATACCTTGAAAATTGGTTAGGTTGAATTTTTGGGATTTTTCTGAAATACATGAATTATTTATGAATAGTAAAATACGGTAATTTACCATATATATACATTATCAGATAAATAAAATATTCCCAAAATCATGGATGATGTCACCCCCCATGGTATGAATTCACATGACCCATTTACTATTCTTGGTCATGGAATACTTACTATTCTTTGTCTTGTGAAAAAATAATAAATTAAGGAATATAATATCATTAAATCCCTCCTCCCCTCCACTATAAAAACACCCTTCACTCCCACTTCTCTCCACTCCTCTAAAGCTACAATACTTCTATAAATTCTGCCAAAATCTCTCCCCAAGTTCCTCCCCCACGTCCAAAATCTCTCAGACTCCTCAAAATACCAAAACCTCTACCCTTAAGAGGTTCTCAAATGAGAAAGTCTCAAGAGGTAAATTCATCTTCCCAAATTTCTTCTTTTCTTTTTAATTTCTTTCCTCACCTTCCTTCACCATAATAGTGTGATAAATCCAGTAGCATACATGTAATGGAATGTCTTCATGTTAGTGGTAAATTTCATTATCTTCCCCCCTTTCTCCACCCTTTTATTTGAAGGAAATGAAAGCACTGTTTGAGATGTTCTAATTTAGCACATTCAAGGACAACAGTTTATCATTTTTTATTACTCTCTCTAATTTTGGTCATGAATCCATTAGTGTTATGGTTGAACCAAATTATTATATATTTAATATATCCTATTTTTGGTTTCATAATATTTTGGTACAAATGGAATTCTGTTATAATGAAAAACACATTCTCTTTTACCAAATCCACCGATTAACAAAAATTGTTATCACTAAGTTTATATATGTGATAATTCAACGTCACTCAAAGTAACCAAATTAAAACTAAAACCATGTAATACCCTAGATATAAAATAAATTATATAACTTCAATTATGGATAACCACTTTCATCTTTCATATAATCCAAACATGAATATAAGTGAAATGATCTTTTAAAGCCATGTAAACAAACGAGCCCGAATAATGAAATTGAACTTTATAACTAATCAAAAAGGATTTGAATGAACTAAAAAGAGTTATAATAAATCAATTACATATATAAGAGGTTCTGTAATTATGAATTAATAACTATAATTTTTTTATTGAGGTCATTAATAACAAGTGGAGAACACCACCTGATTTTAGGTAAGTGATCCTCTCCTTTTCTCTCTTAATCAAGATTGTCCTCTATACTATGACTTTATATGTGTACTAGAAAATGATGGGTTATGTTAAAGAACCTCCACCATAATTCCTTCTCGATTTATAAGTGATGATGAACCCCATTCCTCTCTCATCAATCCCTCTTCGTTACACCTAACACCATGCCGATAAAATCGTAAAAAATTCTACCTAAACCTTCTTTGTTTTTTCGGGTTGCCTTATCATTCCTTCAAAATGGTGTTCTCTTACCTATCTATGTGAGTCTTATGAATTCTGGTTATTTTTACAAGATTATTATATCAATACACTTTCATCACATTCTTTCATAGATATACATGATTTTGAAATATTCCCTCCTTAGAACTTTCCGATAACCAACCTGTTTTAAGGAGACTTCCCAAATTTTTACCCAAATTTCAAGTGCCCTCTATCCTATGTTTTAAAAAAGCATTGTATTTATAAAATCAGTATTTTTATTATTAAAACCTTCATGGTTTAATTCTGGTTTTACATAAAAGAATGTCCTCTTTTCTATTTGAAAATATCTGAAGTGTTTTCCTTAAAACCACACAAAAATGTTTTAATGCTAATGTTTCTATAATATGTTTTTATATTTTGTCACTTATATTTTACACCACTTACCATGTTATATGAATATTTTACCTTATTAGTGTCTATTTATGTTCTAATCCCTTCCATTCATGGACAGTTTTATGATACGCCCATTGGATATGTTTTATGTCATGATTGTGGTACCGAATTCATTCCATGGGTAACCATATGTTTATGTATGGTTTGTAACACCCCGAGATTTTATGAAAAATAGTATTTTTAATTTCATTAATGTCTTGTGTTGTACGCTACACCAAAAGTAGATTGCACAACACGCATCCTTGACTTGTCTTTCATTACATGCAATCGCGACCTTCCTTGATAGCATGTGTAGTACGCAATACCGAGTTTCACTAAATAATGATATGCTATTAAAATATTATTAAAACTGGCCGTTATGAATAGTAATACTCATTTTTTGAAATTTTGTAAATTTTATTTTTAAAAATGGACTTCATTTTTGGATTCGGAATATCGAAATTAGCTTAGGGTGAAATTTTGGTACTTTTCAGCTAACTTTCATTTTCTGTTGAATAGTGAAAATTACTAATTATTAATTAAAAACAACCTTTTTAATCGAAATAATTAATAGTGATAAATTATTAATTTGAGTGGTTTAAAAGTATATTTAGAATATATTTTTACAATTTAATACAATTTTGGTCATTGGATGTAATTTCACATTTAAAGCAGACATAAACAATTGTCAATCTTTTGATAGTTATTATCTCTTAAGAACACGCTATTTGTTTTGACGATGGGAATTAATTTTTAAATTAATTAATTCAACTGATATATTTTGAATTTGGTAAAATATACATCATTCTTTAGTTCATAATATCAATTATATCTTAGGCCTAATTTTTGGTATTTTTCTGGAAACTTTTATTTCTTGATGAATAGTGAAACCACTAAGTGGTAGATAAAAAAATGAATTTTTCATAAAACGTAATTTTACCTCTTATGTGAGTGTAATTTCAAAAATATGATAGAAATGGTTGATGTCAGTAAGTAAAATGTGGTTCAATGAGATGAAAATAATTTTTGGTGAATAGTAACTTTTTACTTTTTTTTACCACGGTTAAAAGTAAATAGGGTAATTAAGGGTAAAAATGATATTATTATTACCCTAACACATGTCCTAATTCTTTTGGATAAGTGTAATTCGACCAAAAACATCCTTAGAAATAAAATATGACCATTTATGCCCACTTGGATTAGATTAGGACATTTATTATTAATTTATTTAAAGAAGGGTTAAAATAGTTAAAATCAAAGTTTAATAATTATATCATTTTTAATATTGAGTTATACACAAGATAAATTAGACTATAAATATTCATTATAAATATAAACATATTTCCTATATAATGGTATTTTATTTGTAATTTTTAGAAATTAAATATTTTAATTTATTTATGACACAAAGATGATGCAGTAATTATCTTATTAATGAAATATTGACATAATTGATGTTATAAATCCAAAATAAAAGTAATTTTAGACTTTTTATGAATTAAACTAATTTTATAGGTTAATATGACATAATAGTATTGATTTAATTAACTTTTTTATAACTAATAATTCTGTTATGAGTTTCACAAAAATCGATTACAAAATAGTGTCAAAATTGACATAAAATAGTTTTTAAAACAAATATTATATTATTAATTGTCATTTTATTCCTAAAAATCTAATCATCGGCCAAATGACATAGATAAGGTTATATATATTAACAATATACAACTTTGGGTTCGTTTGGCTTCTTATAGTAAGTTTATTGACCATATAGTGTAAGAATACAAAAAGACACGGTAAAAGTAAAATTATCTAACTTAATGTCAAAACTAAACGATAAGGTTAAAATAGGAACTTAAACTTGTCCAAATTCTATTGGATGAGAGGATTTCGACCCATCCCCACATTATCTTCGAAATATATCAATTTGGAGCTATTTGAAACCGAATTTGGCTTTTTAATAAAATAATATTTTTAGTTTTTCCAAAAGAACCCCTCTCCTCCCTTATAAAAGGGCACCTCCTCTCTCTCTTCCTCACACCACATTGAGTCTTCAAGCTAGGCCAAACCCTGCCAAATTCTCTTCTACACCTCCATAGAAACAACCTAGAGGTCCTGGTCTTTTTCAAAAACAAATTTTAGTTCCCTAAGAGGAGGACTCAAAGAGGCGCTTCAAAGAAGAGGTAATGTCTGTTACCGATTCTTTCAACTTTATTTCTTCTTCCACTTCTTCTTCTTAGGTTGTTTCATTTTAAAGTAATAAAATAAGTATCACTCATATACTTATATTTTATTATAAGTATTAAACAACCCTATTTCACCATCTATCCATCCTGCAGAAAACGAAATCACCGCGCGTGCGTACGTACGGAATACCGTCTCCACGTCGTGGTGTAATCTATTTTCCACCACCACCTTACTTGGATGGGTATAATGTTGTAAATAATAACTATATATGATTATTTTAAAGTGATACAGATTATGAAATAGTATACATACACTAAAATACAATTCCATGATCATGAGAACAATATCATCGCTCGTGCGTACGTACGGACTACCGTCTCCACGATGCGATGAGATTCATTCTCAACGTTAACCATTAATGAATGATTATAAAGTATATATAATAAGTAATAATGAATTATATGAAATAATAATGAAATTGGATTTATTTATATATATGTGTGTATTTCATCCACTTAATTCCATTCAACTCAGTAAGGAAACGAAAACAACGTTCATGCGTACGTACGACCGACTGTCTCAATTAACGGTGTATTTCATTCCATTTACTGATCTATTATATATATGTATATTATGAATATATATTATATATAAATCATGTTTTATATTGTATAATTAAGTAATCATGATCTATGTAATCATATAAATAATTACAAGTCAAAACACGGACGACAAATGAAACGATTTTACCCAAAACACTCTTTAACATGGAATTTACAAAAGAACGGGTAATATAAAGTCATAAGTGAACCATATATGATATAATAACAATGAATATGATTCTGTAATAAGTCAATGACATTATTTAAATCATTATACAGGAGTTTTCGATACGTACGAAGCATATTAGACATAAGGTAAGGGATAATTTCACAAATCTCATTTTTATCCGAGATTGTTTATTCGTAAGTATTTACTGGGGTTATTGTTATCATCCATGTCCATGTTTCCTAAAAATGGTTTCATGTAGGATTAATTTTCTTTTTACCCATTTTTTACTTTTAATACATGGTACGTATGGAATCTTTCTTTTACAAGGTACTTTTAGACTTTTTCGACAAAAGTGCGAGAAGAATGTTTTTTTAACTTATACGGCACGAACAGATTTTTACAGTTTCATAAATCCTTATTTTAATGATGCTTCCTCAAAAATATTTCATGACTATTTTCATCAAAATCCTTTTCTTTTAAAATTTGATGACATTTTGTGAAAATAAAATGATTTTTAAGAAGAAAGAATATTTTCCTCAAGAATTCATTTCAATTGTTTTCACAAAACCATTTTCCATCTAAGATGACATTATTTCATATGTGTATGTTTCAAGTATAATGTCTCTATGATTTATATGGTTTTACTTTTCTTATTATAAAATGATATCCATTACTTTTATATGGATTATGTGATGATGGGATGATGTTTATGAAACCCATTTTATTCGTTGGGTTATTATGAATGATGTATGTTTATTTTGTGGCACAAGTAAGAATGATTTCATTATGAGATGGGTGGGACCTATATCTCCTTCCAATGCATTGGGTAAAGATTTATATCTCATGAGATAGACATGGCTGGAATGACAAGTTAAACCAGTTCAGTAATACAGGATTGGAACGAGGAGTGAACACGATTCAGAAAGGGACTTTGTCTACTAAGATGGTCTTGGCAGAAATGGCTTGGCTAATATGGAAATCATATCATGTGCTTAATGGTTTCCATAATTACATGTTTTATTCCCATGCTATTTTATCATGATTAATGTTTCTTTATGATCTATGCCTTACGTACTTCTATTTTTTATTTCATTGCTCAAGGTTTTGATGTTTAAACATTATGTTCATGTTTTTAAGTTTTAAATGTATATGGTATGTTTTATTTTATCCATGCTTACCCTTACTGAGCATTTGAGCTCACCCTTTTTATGTTTTCTTTTCCCCAGGATATAAAGAAATGTTTTTGGTAAAAAAAGGGGGAAGATCTTTATTGGAGATGTTGAGGATCTTTCACCATGATTAGAAGATTACGTCCCAAGACTCCAAAGACACTAAACTATTACGGTCCTTGTGTGTCTGTTTTTGTTATGTATTAAGTATTTCGAAAAAGTAATGTAATGTTCATGTACGTCAAGCTTCGGGTCTCTATAGTTGGTATCAGAGGAAAGGTTAAGTCAACCTTTGGAAACATGGATGCGAAAACGTTAGTGAGATCCCTTGATATATTTCTAAGGTATGTCTAGGGATGTCCATAAGGATAAGTATACGTATATGATATAGTCCTAGAACTACGGTAACGATCTTATAATTTAACCTACGATGTTAGATATTGAGTGTGCTCCCCCATTACTATGTTGTTTTCCCTAGCATTATTTTTTCCTCTCACACTATTCTTTTTGGGTTTTAGAAAATGGCTGGAAAAAGGAAGATTCATGATAATGGAGGATATGACGGACAATGGAATGATATTCTTCATGAGAAACCAAATGAAACGGGATTTGGAAGTCCAAACATCGTTATTATGCCTAATCAGCAATCTCATAATATGATCAATAATCTCAACTTTAGTAAGTTTCCCGACTCAGATAATAAGAGAAAGATGGGGTTTCATGATGATCATAGAGGAAAGAAAGTTCAATTTCCCTCATGTAAATCATGTGGGAAGAGGCATCGAGAAGATTGTTTCAAGGGAACTGGAAGATGATTTGGGTGTGGAAAAGAAGGACACAAAGATGGTAAGTTCAAAGGAAAAGGATCAGTTAACACCATGGATGAGGATAATGGTATTGCTACGACATCAACAATGGTTAAATGTTTTAAATGTGGAATGTACAGGCATTATGCAAACCAATTCCTTAAGGGAAAGTCTCATGAAGAGAATCAGTACGGCGGTATGGGTAGTATTTATGTTTATGATAATGAAGAGACTACAAATGATATTTGAGTTGAAAGAATTGTTGAAGCTCGGTCAACGATTTAAGAAGGTAGTGGAATTATTACATGTTTATCAAGTGTAATGTTGTATAAGTAATCTCATGGTACTATGGAATAAAGAGACATATAAGGATTGTTACACTGTTGTCTTTCCTTGAGTTTTGAATGTGTATGATTAATGGTACCAGTATACATTAAAGGTTATTCAGATATTTTTGGAATATATATGATATGCGCATAATGAAGAGATAAGGAGAAAATTAAATGTTTGATAGTATTCATGAGCTCATGAATGATATAACGAGATGTTTATATCATGGTTTGAGTATATAGATTTTTTGGATTTTGGTTTGTGGAAAGAGTTAACTTTTGATAGCATTTATGTTTTCACTAAGGTTAAATGGGTATTCATTTTTCAAGAGAATACACGATTAAGGTATTCACATGACTGGAATGTGACCAACGAGATATATGGGGGATAAAGGATGGTATTCACATGCTTGGTTGATGACATTTCAAGTAATCGTTTTCTTTATACTATGAGCTTGGACCGATGTATTTTAGATAAGCCTAAAGATTGGAATGGATTATGTTGGACATAAGTTAGTATTTTTTAAAGATAGAACTGTTTTTTGATATTATTTATGTGATGTTATAGTAATGTAGTTTTAGAAAAAGGACAACCTGTAGGATGGGCGACAACCCATCACGTCGGACAAGGCTGTGGGAATCGAACGCACAACTGAAGTGCGACTGGACTTTATCGCCTACCACTGGCCTACATGAAGTCCATGTTTAGTAGAAACTAGTTTTATTATATTAAGAAGTATGATATAATAAGTATAAGTCCATTTTAATAACCATATATGATTAATCTCACTATAGATCGACTTATGTATATTAAATAACTTTTTCTAACCTTTTGTTTGAGACAGAGGGAATGACCCATCATTCAATCACATGATCTGCTAACACATCATGAATGACAAATTCAACTTCATTTCATTAAGAGATTAAGTGGAAATTTTCCAAAGAATGACCAACGGTGAGACTATACCAAAATCACGAAAGTATTTCTTCTACTTCCAATTTCATCAACTTTAGGGAAATGATCTTGAAAACCAAAAATGTTGGCCTAGTACTCTTATATCTGATGAATCAGATAGTACCTTAGATCGTCACAACTTTATGGCCTTGTGATTGTTGGCTTTTCCATAGCCATGTTCTCTACCACTCTCCATCAGAACATGATGGTTAGATTTCTCTTCCATATCCATACTTTCACCTAAGCGGAAACCAAGTGATTAGTTTATTTTGGTAACCGTTACGTTTCATACTTTTGTTTTTAAAGATTTGTTTTGGTATTCCATTTTACGATGTGTTTTTATATTAAAGAAACTTTCGAGTAGTAAACCATTTATAACCTCGACGAATTTCGAGGGAGATATTCATTTTAAGTGGGGTAGAATGTAACACCCCGATAATTTATGAAAAATATTCATTTTAATTTCATTAATGTCTTGTGTTGTCCACTAGACCAAAAGGAGCTCACACAACACGCAACCTTGACTTTCCTTTCATTACACGCAATCGTGACCTTCCTCGATAGCGTGTGTAGTACGCAATACCGAGTTTCACTAAACAACGATATGCTATTAAAATATTATTAAAACTAGCCGTTGTGAATAGTAATAATCACTTTTTGAAATTTTGTAAATTTTATTTTTCAAAATTGAGTTCATTTTTGTATTTGGAATATTGAAATTAGCTTAGGGTGATATTTTGGTACTTTTCGGCTAACTTTCATTTTCTGATGAATAGTGAAAATTAATAATTTTTAATTAAAAAAACCTTTTTAATTGAAATAATTAATAGTGATAAATTATTAATTTGAGTGGTTTTAAGGTATATTTAGAATATATTTTTAAAATTTAATACAATGTTGGTCATTGGATGTAATTTCACATTCAAACCAGACATAAACAATTGTCAATCTTTTGATAGTTATTATCTCTTAAGAACACGCTATTTGTTTTGACGACGGGAAATAATTTTTAAATTAATTAATTCAACTGATATATTTTGAATTTGGTAAAATAGACATCATTCTTTAGTTCATAATATCAATTATAGCTTAGGCCTATTTTTTGGTATTTTTCTGGAAACTTTTATTTCTTGATGAATAGTGAAACCACTAAGTGGTAGTTAAAAAAATGAACTTTTCATAAAACTTAATTTTACAGCTTATGTGAGTGGAATTTCAAAAAACCAAGAGACATGGTTGATGTCAGTATGTATAATGTGGTTCAATGAGATGAAAATAATTTTTGGTGAATAGTAGCTTTTTACTTTTTTTCCATGGTTAAAAGTAAATAGGGTAATTATGAGTAAAAATGATATTATTATTACCTTAACACATGTCCTAATTCTATTGTATAAGTGTAATTCGACCAAACACAACCTTAGTAATAAAATATGACCATTTAGGCCCACATGGATTAGATTAGGACATTTATTATTAATTTATTTAAAAAAGGGTTGAAATAGTTAAAATCAATGTTTAATAACTATATCATTTTTAATATAGAGTTATACATAAGATAAATTCGACTATAAATATTCATTAGAATGGTAAAAATATTTCCTATATAATTAAAGTTTATTTGAAATTTTTATACATTAAATAATTTAATTTATTTATGAGACAATGATGATTCAGTAATTATCTTATTAATGAAATATTGACATAATTGATGTTATAAATACCAAAATAAATGTAATATGAGTCTTTTTATGAATTCCAATAATTTTATAGGTTAATATGACATTATATTATTGATTTAATTAACTTTTTTTGAAATAATAATTCTGTTATGATTTTCACAAAAATCAATTACTAAATAGTGTCAAATTTGACATAAAATAGTTTTTAAAACAAATATTATATTATTAATTTTTATTTTATTCCTAAAAATCTATGGTTCGGCCAAATGACTTAGATATGGTTATAAATATTAATAATAAACATATTTGGGTTCGTTTGGCTTCTTATGTTAAGTTTATTAACCTTATAGTGTAAGAACACAAAAAGACACGGTAAAAGTAAAATTATCTAAATTAATGATAAATCTAAATGATAAGGTTAAAATAGGAACCTAAACTTGTCTAAATTCCATTGGATGAGATTATTTCGACCCATTCCCACCTTAGATTCGAAATATATCAATTTGGAGCTATTTAAAACCGAATTTGGCTTTTTAATAAAATAATATATTTAGTTTTTCCAAAGGAGCCCCTCTCCTCCCTTATAAAAGGGCACCTTCTCCCTCTCTTCCTCACACCACTTTGAGCCTTCAAGCTCGGTCAGCCCCTGTCAAATTCTCTTATCCACTTACCTAGAAACAACCTAGAGGTCCTGGTCTTTTTCAAAGACCAATTTTAGTTCCCTAAGAGGAGGACTCAAAGAGGTGCTTCATAGAAGAGGTAATGTCCATTACCGATTCTTTCAAATTTATTTCTTCTTCCACTTCTTCTTCATAGGTTGTTTCATTATGAAGTAATAACATAAGTATCACTCATATACTTATATGTTATTATATTTACTAAACAACCCTATTTCACCATCTATCCATCCTACGGAAAATGAAATCACTGCGCGTGCGTACGTACGGAATATCGTCTCCACGGCGTGGTGTAATCTATTTTCCACCACCACCTTACTTGGATGGGTATAATGGTGTACATAATAACTATATATGTTTATTTTAAAGTGATATTTATTCTGAAATAGTATACATACACTCTAATACAATTCCACGATCATGAGAACGATATCATCGCTCGTGCGTACGTACGGACTACCGTCTCCACGACGCGATGTGATTTATTCTCCACATTAACCATTCATGAATGATTATAAAGTATATATAATAAGTAATCATGAAATATATGACATAATAATGATACTGGATTTATGTGTATATATGTCTGTATGTCATCAACTTAATTCCATTCAACTCAATAAGGAAACGAAGACATCGTTCATGCGTACGTACGGCCTACTGTCTCCATGAACGGTGTATTTATTTCCATTTACTGATCTATTATATATATGTATATTCTAAATATATATTATATATAAATAATATTTTATATTCTGGAATTAAGTAATCATGATCTATGTAATCATATGAGTAATTACAAGTCAAAACACGAATGACAAATGAAACGATTTTACCCAAAACACTCTTTAATATGGAATTTACAAAAGGACGGGTAATATAAAGTCATAAGTGAACTATATATGATATAATAACAATGAATATGATTCTTTAATAAGTCAATGACATTATTTAAATCATTATACAAGATTTTTGGATACGTATGAAGCATATCGGACCAAAGGTAAGGGATAATTTCGCAAATCGCTTTTTTATTCGAGATTGCTTATTCATAAGTATTTACTAGGGTTATTGTTATCATCCATGTCCATGTTTCCTAAAAATGGTTTCATGTATGTTTAATTTCCTTTTACCCATTTTTGACTTTTAATACATGGTATGTATGGAATCGTTCTTTTATGAGGTACTTTTTTACTTTTTTGACAAAAGTACGAGAATAATGTTTTTTTAACTTATACAGCACGAACAGATTTTTACGGTTTTATGCAGCCTTATTTTAATGAAGCTTCCTCCAAAATATTTCATGACTATTTTCAACAAAATCCTTTTCTTTTAAAATTTTATGACATTTTGTGGAAAGAAAATTATTTTGACGAAGAAAGGATATTTTCCTCAAGAATTCATTTCAGGTGTTTTCACAAAACCATTTTCCATTTAAGATGATATTATTTCATATGTGTATGTTTCCAGTTTAATGTCTCTATGATTTACTTGGTTTTAATTTTCTTATTATGAAATGATATCCATTTATTTTATATGGATTTTGTGATGATGGGGTGATGTTTATGAAACCCATTTTATTCGTTGGGTTATTATGAATGATGTATGTTTATTTTGTGGCACAGGTAAGAATGATTTCATTATGAGATGGGTGGGACCTATATCTCCCTCCAATGCATTGGGTAATGATTTATATCTCATTAGATAGACATGCCTGTAATAGAAAGTTAAACTGGTTCAATAATACAGGACTGGAACGAGGAGTGAACTCGATTCAGAAAGGGACTTTGTCCACTAAGAGTGTCTTGGCAGAAAGCCTTGGCTAATATGGAAATCATATCATGTGATTAATGGTTTCCACAATTACATGTTTTATTCCCATGCTATTTTATCATTATTAATGTTTCATTATGATCTATGCCTTACGTACTTCCATGTTTTATGTCATTGCTCAAGCTTTTGATGTTTAAACATTATGTTCATGTTTTTAAGTTCAAATGTATATGGTATGTTTTATTTTATCCATGGTTACCCTTACTGAGCATTTGAGATCACCCATTTTATGTTTTCTTTTACCTAGGATATAAGTAAATGTTTTAGGTAAAAAAGGGGGAAGATATTTATGGGAGATGTTGAGGATCTTTCACCACGATTAGAAGATTACGTCCCATGTTTCCAAAGATACTTAACTATTACGGTCCTTGTGTGTCTGTTTTTGTTATGTATTAAGTATTCCGCAAAAGTAATGTAATGTTCATGTACGTCAAGCTTCAGGTCTCTACATGGTTGATTAGGTATGATTATTTATGTGGAAATATTATGTGGAAATAATATTCATGAATATGTTGAGATGGGTGTTCCCAGATAGCACTCCAATTCATTGGGTAAGGATAAGTCTCATGAGATGCAATGTGAAATGGGATTGGCGGATAAACTTGACCCGTATGTAAATGGGAAATGAGATTGGAGGTTAGACTTGACCCGTACTAAGATATGATTTATGATTCTTCCATATTTATATGATTCCTTGTTTATATGATCCCATGCTTATATTAAATAATTTCATAAGTTTCATGCTATGGATATCATTATGTCATGCCTCTTAACGCATGTTCTTGAGATGTATCCTTATGTTCATTTTCTTTAATGGGCATTTTTTGCTCATCCCTTTGTTCATATGTTCCCCAGGGTACCCTACGTAGATGTAAGAGCTCAAAGGAAGTTAGAAGCTATTTATAGAGATTAAATAAAGAAGTTTTTTTAGTCCCATGTTTTATTTTATATGTACATAGTCTTCCAAGACACTAGACTTGATGATCCTTGGCCTATAGTCTGATGATTAATTATGCTTAAAGTCATGAAATGTTTTTTTAAAAGGCTTGGGTCGCTATAGTTGGTATAAGTGGATGGTCTAGTTATTTTTGGATATTAGGAATAGAGCACCTTAGTGGGAACCATAAATATGAGATGAAGTTTAAGAAAAAAGTCCTACATTTTGGTGAGTATAGATTAAGTGGTATATAAAGCAAATAGATCCCTGTCTAGATACGAGCAGGTAGAGGTGGCTCTGGCGTAGATGTATCTAGGGGTAAAACCCTAAAACACTTCTTTGAGCAAGACTCAAACTGGAACTGGTGCATGATAACAGGCCTTACTGCACTCTTGGTTATGTCACATCTGGGGGATATGATTTAGTAGATTCATGATCTTAGTACAAACCATTATTAAGGGACAAAAAAGCCTATAAGAATATAGGTTAATAAATAGATCGAGGATAACCTAGATATATACATAAGGAATCACAATTAAGGATGTACTTCTTCTTTATAAGTTTATCTTTTAATGTTCAACGTTTCCATCTTATGCTCATTAGCTA
This sequence comes from Viscum album, assembly GCA_963277665.1. Classification (NCBI taxonomy): domain Eukaryota; kingdom Viridiplantae; phylum Streptophyta; class Magnoliopsida; order Santalales; family Viscaceae; genus Viscum; species Viscum album. The sequence continues at coordinate 1,346,135,981 of OY728147.1, forward strand.
ATTATTCAAGAACTATAATTATACGTTCTTTTTCTTAGTTAATGGAAGGAATTAGAAGAACACGTTCCAAGAATCAATGTGATATGCAAAGTGATGATTGCCCTATTGACATGCCTGATGTAACAGAAGCGGGTGCTCAAAACTTCATGGTAGTAATTGATCAGCTGGCTCGAGTTATGAATAATAACTAAAATCAAATGGAACGTCCTCCTCCTAAAAGGAAAGAGAAAATTGTCATAGAATCCTTCATGCAGCAAAGTCCTCCCATGTTTAGACGGTCTTCTGATACCCTCCTCATAGAACAATGGATTAACTCCATTGAAAAGGTTTTCTCTTTCCTCCAGTGCTTGGAAAGATGAAAGTTGTACTGTAAGACTATCATTTTGATGGGGAAGCTGATCAGTGGTGGACACTGATCAGGAATACAATGTCCCAAGAGGAAATTGATTGCTAAGATTTGGAGAAATTCAAGAGGATGGTTTTTATCAAATATTTTCCTCGAACCCTCCATCTCATGATGTAAAGAGAGTTCCTTGGAATCATGAAGAATGATGATGAGTCCATCGGGGTGTATGAAGTGAACTTTACAAGGCTTGCAAGGTATGCCTATGGCTTTGTCATGAACACCGAAATCAAGGTGGATCGCTTCTTTAGTAGACTAATGCCGAGTCTATGAAAAGTTTTGGCGATTCGAGACATTGACAGCTATGAGGAGATTGTTCAATGTGCCCTCAAGGTTGAAATGGGGATTGGAGACTCTCAGTGGTCTCATGGGCCTAGTGAAAAGAAGTGGAAAATAGAAAACAACATGGGCGGTTCATCAATCAAATCGCATGATGGAAAGAAGCCTCAATTTCCCTTTCTCCAGAATTGTGGGAAGAAGAATCTTGGTGACTGTCTCAAGGGAACCAGGAATTGCTTCAGATGCGGAATGTTTGGCCATATGGCCATGAACTGTCGGAGGGATATTAAAAATCCCGCTAATGTTGATGAATAATGGAAGGTTCAGATCAACACTCATCCTGCAGTGCAGTGATTTAACTACAAGAAGCTTGGGCACTAAGCGAACAATTACCCTAAGCCAAGCGTTGTTGGAGGCAATCATCAACAACCTCCAAGGAAACAAGGAAGGTCTTATGCTATCACTACTGCTGATGTGGAGCCGGAAAACGATGTGGTGACAGGTACACTTATTATTTATTAAAGAATAAGGAACAAACTATTTGATTCTGGATCTACTCATTCTTTAATATCTTGCAAGTTTAGTAGAACTATTCAAACACAACCTCAAAATTTTGAGGAAAAGTTATCTGTAAGAATAATGAATGGGGAAATTATTGAATCCATGGTTTATAACTCCTCCCTGGTAAATTTTCATGGACTGAAACTCTAATAAAATCTTTTCATACTTCCTTTAGTGGTGTTTGACACTATGTTGGGCATGGATTGGCAATCTTTGTACAAGGACAACATCAACTGCCGGGAAACGGAGATTAATCTTTACATCCCAAAGAATCCTCTGATTCATTACATGTGCAAGGAGGAATATGGATCCCCTTTAGAATATTCGTCTCATGTCTGGATATTGCTTCATTATGAGCATGCATACCTAGATCAAATGATTGAGACAAAGGAGAGAATCATGCTAGAAGACATGCCCATCGTGAGGGATTGTATAGATGTATTCCCCGAAGAGTTTCCTGGTCTTCCCCCTGACCGAGAGGTTGCGTTATAAATTGAACTTATCCCTGGATCTCTGCCAATCTCAAGGACACCTTACATAATGGCCACAATAGAGATGGAAGAGCTGAAGAAGCGATTACATGAGAATATGGAGAAGGGTTTTATACGCCCGAGTGCTTCACCATGGGGTTCCACAGTCCTCTTTGTTGAGAAAAAGGATGGATCAATATGCCTCTACATTGATTATCGTGATCTCAATACAATCACTATAAAGAACAAGTATCCCTTTCCATGGATAGATGACTTGTTTGACCAGCTTCGTGGGGCCAGTTATTTCTCTAAGGTGGACCTTTTGTTGGGATATCACCAACTAAAGGTGAGGAAGGAAGATATTCTGAAGACTTCCTTTCAAATGAGGTATGGACACTAAGAGTTCATAGTGATTCCCTTCAGACTCCATAATGCTCCAGAAATTTTCATTGATTTAATGAATAAAGTCTTTAAAGATTACTTCGACAAATTTGTGGTGGTCTTTTTTGATGTTATTCTGATATACTTTAAGAGCAAGGAGGAACATGAGTAGCATTTGGAAATTGAGTTATAGACATTGTGAAGGGAAAATTTGTATGAAAAGTACAGTAAATTTTAGTTTTGGATGGAGGAAGTATCATTATTGGGGAATGTTATCACCAAGAAAGGGATATTTGTGGACCCTTCCAAGACAAAGGCAATTGAAGAGTGGCAAAGGTCATTTTCTTCAACAGAGATCCACATCATTCTTGGTCTAGCTGAGTATTATCGAAGATTCGGGAAGAACTTTTCAAGATTTTCAAACCCAATGACCATGCTGACACAGAAGGGAGTAAATTTTTTCGGGACACAGGAATGTGAAGACTATTTCAAGGAGTTGAAAAAGAGGCTTATCACTACACCGGTACTCACACTCCTTCCAAGTGGAGAACTATTTGTGGTGTATAGTGATGCTTCTTAGAAAGGCTTAGGATTTGTGCTAATGAAAAATGATAAAGTGATAGCCTATGCCTCAAGGCAGCTGAAAATCCATGAACAAAATTATCCCATGCATGATCTGGAGTTGGCGGTTGTGATCTTTGCGTTGAAAATCTGGCGGCATTATCTCTATGGGAAAAAATGTGAGATATATACTGACCACAAGAGTCTCAATTATATTTTCACATAGTAAGAGCTTAATATGCGCCAATGAAAGATGGATAGAGCTCATCAAGGATTATGACTGCTCAATCCACTACCATCCTAGTAATGAAAACTAGGTGGTGGATGGTCTAAGTAGAAAGGATCCTTCATCTTTATCAATGATGACAATTGAAAAGGATCTGATCTTCTTAGATTTTCAGAGGATGGACATGGGAGTCATTAAGGGAGGAACATAATCAATCCTTTCTCAAATGATTGCTCAACCATCCTGCATGGAGAAAATAATGGTTTATCAAAGAAAGGATAGGGAAATTTATAAAAGGGTGGAAGTGGTTAAAAATGGTAAATCCTTTGATTTAAAAATTGATGAGGAAGGAGTTGTAAGATTTGGGACACGATTATGTGTACCATATGATCTAGAGATAAAGAAGGAGCTATTGAATGATTCACATAGCTCGACCTTCTCAATCCATCATGGTAGTACCAAAATGTATCGTGATCACCAAGAACAGTTATGGTGGGATAACATGATGAAGGAGATTGCAGAATACATATCATGGTGCTTGGTATGTCATCTAGTTAAAGCTGAGTGAGAAAATTCCAATGGTATGATGCAGCCATTACCTATACCCATGTGGAAATGGGAAAATGTTACTATGGACTTCGTCATAGGTCTCCTAAAGTCGTCGAATAGAAATAATGTGATATGGGTTCTGGTTGACCGACTCACCATGACATCCCATTTCATCGCTATTCGGGAAGATCTATCACTTGAACAACATGCAACGTTATTTGTGAAGCAAGTGGTGAGACTGCACAGTGTTCCACTCTCAATTGACTCTGACCGCGATCCAAGGTTCACATCTAAATTATGGAGGAGTATTCAACATGCTTTGAGTACTGAATTGAATTTCAGCATGACCTATCACCCCCAAACTGATGGCCAATATGAAAGGACTATTCCAATGCTTGAGGATATGCTAAGAGCCTTCTTTCCTGAATTCAAAGGTTATTGGGATTAGCATCTCCCATTGGTTGAGTTCTCATACAACAATAGCTCCCACTCGAGTATTCAGATGGATCCATATGAAGTTCTGTATGGAACGTGATGTAGAACTCCAACCTATTGGGATGAAGTTGGAGAACGAAAGCTACTCAGACCCGATCTTGTTCAAGAGATGACAGAGAAGGTTCAAGTCATCTAGAAACACCTCAAAGATGCTCAAATTCAGAAAAAGTGCTATGCTGAAAACCTTCAAAGGGACTTGGAGTTCAATTTGGGAGATAAATTCTTCCTTCGAATATCTCCATGGAATAGAGTCATGTGATTCGGGAAGAATGGGAAGCTAAGCCCAAGGAATATTGGCCCCTTTGAGATCCTTGACCGCATAGGAGTCATGGCCTATTGGCTAGCACTTCCACCGAATATGGCTTGAGTACATGATGTTTTTCACATATCACTTTTGAGGAAGTACATACCTGATCCCTCACATGTACTAAACTCAGAGGTGGTGCACCTCTAAGATGATCTCTCCTTTGAGGAGCAGCTAACAAATATTCTGGATCGGAGAGATATGGTTCTACGCAACAAGACAACCGGTCTTGTCAAAGTGTTTTGGAGGAACCATAAGTTTGAGGAAGCAACATGGGAATTAGAGGCAGCAATGAAAGAAAAGTACCCATATCTATTTTTTGGCCTAGAATGTAAAATGTAATTTCGAGGGTGAAATTTCATAAGGGGGGAAGACTGTAACGACATAATGTTTTCAATAGAAATTCCCTTTATATAAATATGTCATAAAATCAAATAATAATGAACTAATAAGTGATAAGTGACCTTTAAACATAGGTTTGTTGCTTCTGTGTTTGGAATTTTGAAAATCTCACATACACAGTTGTGTTTTAGATGTTTTTTGGCCTCCGATAAAGGAAAAAAAGTTTTTTGGTGAATAGTAACCTACCCTAATGAATAGTAACATTCCCTTAGGAATAGTGATATACCCTAATAAATAGTAATCTCACCTAAGATAGTATAAAAATAATATTCATGTTGGTAGTACAATATACCTATGTTTTAGAATTAGTTAATGCATGTTTTTAAATTTTCCTTTTGATAATAAATTATATTTTTAATTAAATATCAAAACAATCATATTTAGAAAAATATATTTGAAAAATGAACTTCATTTTTGGATTCTGCATTTCAAAAAATGGTTAGGGTGGATTCATGTGATTTTTCAGAAATACATGAAGTTTTTATGAATAGTAAAATACGGTAATTTACCGTATATATACATTATAATCTAAATAAACTATTCCTAGCATCATGGATGATGTAACCACCCATGGTTCTAATTCACATGACCAATTTACTATTCTTGGTTATGTAATATTTACTATTCATTTTCTTGTGAGAAAACAACAAATTAAGGATTATAATATCATTAAATCCCTCCTCTCCTCCATTATAAAAACCCCCTTCACTCCCACTTCTCTCCACTCCTCTCAAGCTCCATGACTTCTCTAAATTCGGCCAAAATCATTCCCAAATGTACTCCCCCACGTCCAAAATCTCTCAGCCTCTTCAAAATACCAAAACCTCTCCCCTTAAGAGGTTCTCAAAGGAGGAAGTCTCAAGAGGTAAATTCCTCTTCCCAAATTTCTTCTTTTCTTTTAAGTTCTTTTATTTTTAATTTCATTCCTCACCTCCCTTCCCTATAATAGTATGATAAATCCAGTAGCATACATGTACTATAATTTCTTCATTCAATTGGTAAATTTCATTATCTTCTCCCCTTTCCCCACACTTTAATTTGAATGAAATGACAACACTGTTTGAGATGTGCTAATTTAGCACATTCAAGGACATAAGTTTACCAATTTATATAATTATATTTAATTATGGTCATGAAACCATTTTAGTTATGGTTGAACCAGATTATTATATATGTAATACATCCTAATTTTGGTTCTATAATCATTTGGTTCAAATTAAATTAAGTTATAATGAAAAAAACATTCTTTGTATCCAAATCCTCCGATTAACAAAAACGGTTATCACTAAGGTTATATATGTGATAATTAAAAATCACTCTAAGTAACCTAATTAGAACTAAAACCATGTAATCTCTTGTATGTGAAATAAATTATATAACTTCAACTCTGGACAATCACTTTCATCTTTCATATAATCCATACTTTAATATAAGTGAACCGGTCTTTTAAAGACAAGTAAAAAAACGAGCCCGAACAATGAAATTGACCCTTATATCTAATCAAAAAGGATTTGAATGAACTAAAAGGGTTATTATAAATCAATTACATATATAAGAGGTTATGGAATTTTGAATTAATAGTCCTAATTTTTTTATTCAGGTAACTAATAACAAGTGGAGAAGACCACCAAATTTGAGGTAAGGGATCCTCTCCATGTCTCTCTTAATCAATATTGTCCTCTATACTATGCCTTTATATGTGTACCAGAATATGATGGTGTCACGACCCATCCTCGGGGCTCGTGCCATGAATAATTCGTATTAGAGGAGTCAGTTCTACCACAGAACTTATAACTCTGATTTTCCTTTTCTATGAAGAAATAGTGTTAAGGGTACCGAGTGTGGTCTTCAGTTTAGGGAGTCCAGTGTTGGTGCGGTTGCCGACGTATCCATACACCAGGACCCTAACTACTCATTTCGGACTCTGTGCATGAAAAAAACTGATTGCGTGTGTGTTTACAAAAAGTATAAAAGTCAGCTCAAACCAGTTCAGCTCACCAGGTATAAATTGTATGACCGTGTCGCATTTGTTCAGGATGTCTCCACGCAGGCAGTTAGTTGGAGTTCTGAGATCTTACACGATGATGGCCCACCGAGCGACGATGCTTCGGTGTGGGGCCCCTATTTCTATGTTGGCACCATATAATGGTGTACCAACAGCACCACCACCTGTTGGGCAGTAGATTCCACCAGCCATACTAGCAAACTGTACACGCTGGCAGAGCGCGTTGCACGAGTTCCAGTAGTAGAGGCCTCCGAGGATACAAGGCGAGGCAGATTCCCAAATAGCAGAGCACTGGCTGGAGGTGATTGCATGAGTTTTCCGCCTAGCTGAGACATCAGTAGAGTGGATGGTGGACTTGGCTACTAGTGTTTTCCAGTGAATGACCATGAGGATGGTCCGCATAGTGATGAGGCTTCGGTATGTGGACCGATGACTGAGATAGTGCCTTCGGGTAGTGTGCCAACTATACATCACTACCTGTTGGTTAACGAGTTACAACCGGCGGTACCGGTATGTGACACATGTAGAATTACTTCCTTACTCGTTTTCCAACATCAGATTCCCTTCAAGTTCAAAGGCGAGCCCGACTCAGAGGCAGCTGAGGACTGGCTTGAGGAAGTGGATGAGAGTTTTCTAGAGCTTATACAGCTTCGATAGGAAGACATATCGGTAGCTGAGAATTCATCGGGGCATACCAATCATTCATGGTACATGAAGACTATAATATGATCAGTGATTTAGATCACGGATCTCAGAGCGAGGTGTGTTTAAAGGATATCTGAGTAATCACTATTTCTTCTATGCATTCCTACTTATGTTAGAGTGATAGAGAGAACCTTTGTGGTTGAATCTTCTTTGGCTGATCAGTTATAGCCATGGAATGTTAGCAGTGGGAAGATGTGAACTGGCGTCAGTCCTAAAGACTTGGATTTGTAAAATGATTCAAGAAGAAAAAGTGTCAAGGAAGGATGAATCTGCAGAGTAGCAGACGTGGAAGAAGAGCCAGTAGAGTAGCATGGGGTGGTGTACTTTTCGACATGTTACAATCACCCGCCTTTGTAGTCCCCTCTAGGCTCAGGGAGCTGGAGGGCAGGGGAAGAGAGTAGCTACATGCGGTCAAGGAGTTTGACTCATTGGCCCTATGAATGATTATAGGGACAGTCTCTGTCCACTACTAGCTACCGTAGTAACAGACGTAGATATGAATCATTCCTTCCTTTTATGAATCTTGTCTTAGACCTAGAGTTTCCGGTAAGCTGTATACTTGACCCTCACATCTGGAGATACCTTGGGAGGAGACTTGATAACCACACTTACGCCGACCGTGTGATCTGACCAACGAGGTGATAGTTTCTGTTGGAATCTCTTGGTGGAAGCGTCGAGGCCTTACGTCCTTGGTTTGAGTACGGACTGGGAAATCACAGATCATGCACAAATTGAGAGTTTTAGAAAAACATCAGGATGGGTTTTCGTTGGTCTGCGAAAAGGAAACACCGGGTAGTACAAGATTAACTCTTACATAGGAAGGTGTTGCTGGTCACACTTGAATCGGAAACATCACCAACGTGGAAGCAGGAGTTTTTAGTTTCAGTTCTAATCAGGAGCGGACTACGTCCAGGCATAGAGGCCTTTGATCTTAGTGCTACCAACTTCCTTGTTGTTGTTTTTGTTGTTGTTTCTGTTTGTTGTGTGTCTTGTACTACGAGCTGCAGTAATAAAAGTCACTTATTTTTGTGACGTTTTCTTACCTACCCTTTTTGGTTTGATTGATACTAAGAGGTTCTGGTTAAAAACTGTTGACTTGACCCTCACTTTTGAGATTCATACTGGAGGAGACCCTGTGACCACACACTGATGTTGGCATGAATATTTATGTTGATAGGAGACAGAACCACTGGGATTTGAGGATGGCGATCATGTTTTCTTATGGGTATCACCTCGATGAGGTCTATGGAGATGTGGATGAGGCGGCACATAATCTACAAGGTTTGGTGGACCATTTCAGGTCCTCAGAAGGGTAGGCGAGGTGGTTTACTGCTTGACCCATCCACCTCAGTTGCACTAGGTGGACGATGACTTACACGTATCTCAACTAAGGAGATACGAGCACGACTCTTCACACATCATCGACCTCAGGAAGTAGGATGTCGAAGATGGGGTGACATTGGCGATGGGGTGACTTTTGCAGGGTTCTAGTAGAGGTTGAGGATCGACAGGAGCGGGTCCTACGAGGACAGCTGATTCCTCATGTGCACTTTCATTGGCAGCACGGGAACCTCCATGTCGGCATATGGGAGCGGAAACCATAGATGCGTGCTCAGTACCACTTTAGTATCACTAATTTGTGTTAAAGCTTTATGGGTCCATAAAGCCCTGAGGTTGGAGTAATGTAAAGACCCAAAAATTTCAAGGAAATTTCTTTTCTAAATTTATTTGTAATTTTATGAGAACGCAGTTTCTGACAATGCCTGATTCTGAGGCCCGGTGTGCCCGTAATCAATTTCCAATGTTTATCTCGAGTACGTTTAGTGAGCGAACGAGTGGGTTTTTCTATCATTTGAACCGGTGCTCGGAATCGAAATCCGAGGGCACCGATGGAACCACAATGCTGGTAATTTCTTAAAAAGTTGTTTTCTAGAGTTGCGTCTTCTTGGGAAGAGTTGTTTAGTTTTGTGGATAATGACTTCCGAGAAATAAAATTTGTGCAACTAATTTTATCTTTATAAAGTGGTTAAAACCTAAGGATGGAGGTTGGGTGAACCTAACTACCTAAGTGAGGTTAAATGTGAGGTAGAGAGCACACTAACCCCACCCCTTCACATTCATTAAACCTACTCTAACTCCCCCATTAAGTGGGTGAACTCTCATTTTCCTTAACTCCTTATCCCCCCTTTAATATGAGACCACTCACCTCCTCTCTCACTTCTTTAATCATGCCAAATCACTTAATTAATTAAGTAGTTTAATTCAATTTTTCAATTTCAAACTTATGTCATGTGTAATAAAATAAGTGAAGCACTTATTATATTTTTGGTTGGAGCTTGTTGTGTTGAGAGGGGATTGGGAGGAAAAGGGGAGTCTTGAAGATCTTATTCTTCGCCGAAGAACGCAAAATACGCGAAGAACGCGGAGAACGCCCCGATCTCCGATGAAGAGTGTAGAATCCTCGGTGATCGACTACGTGACGCCATGTATCGTGACTCCAATGACCCTATCCTTCCACGACACCTTCTTCCACGATGATAAATTCTGTGACGAACCGTCGCTCAACGAATTTGAAGAGGTAGGGGATTTAAATTTGTCACGAACCGTCCTTGGGGCCCGTGTCGTGACTACCCCAATCCCGCCTTCTATAGGCCAGGGGCTGGCGACTAGCACCAAAGGCATAAATACCGATAAATGGGAAGGCATTGCCTTATAAAAGTAAACAAACACAAAGAGAACAAGAAGAAGTAATACACTAAGAAAAAAGAAAGTGCTGAAAAGTATGTGGGCCAGAATACAAACCCAAACGAAAGTACAGCTACAACTGAACAAAAGTACAATAGAAAGAGACAACAACTGGAAGAAAGGAACCAACTCCTGGGTCGTCCTCATCGTATCCTACCTGAAGGGTAGGTACACATAGCACTGCTCCTGGATCATCCACCACGTATCCTACCTGATTGGTAGGTACACATAGCACAGCTCCTGACTCATCGTGAGGTCCACCTCTAGGTATCATCCAGTCTTCAAACACTCGGGACTCCGTCAGCACTGCACGTCGTCTGCAACCAACACAACGAGGTGCGGGCATAGCCCGTGCATGGGTGAGTATAACGATACTCAGTAGGGACCCTGAGACCCTCAAGGCCTCACTCAAACCAACAAGGATAACCACAAAGAAGATCTCAATAGATAACCTTTACTTAGGTATAAGATCATACTTATACCTAAGTTATCAAGTATCCCAACTCAATCATGAGGAAACACAAAGGTTATGAAATCAATAGATAAACACTACCTAGGTATATGCCCATACATATACCTAAGTTATCAAGTGACCCATATCAATGATGAGGTAAACACAAAGGGCATAGACTCAGCTCAAACTATGATTTTCATTATCGAAACCGTAACTGCTGATGAGTCCCGTCTCTGGAGTGTACAGTGATCCTGTCATGACTCTGAGGTACTAATCACATCCTAAGACTGCTGAGGTACTTCTCCTGTCGAGTAATGTGGGTCATCCACCCAAACACAGTAGTGCTTCCCGCTGGGGTATGCCACCCAAACACAGTAGTGCACACCCCCTAATAGCCTGTAGAGGTACTCTCCAGACGACTACCGCGGGTCTGCACCCAAACACTATAGTGCTCCGTCCACCATGGGTCTGCACCCAAACAAAGTAGTGCTCCGTCCACTGGGCTGGTCGACTCACTCCAAGTCGAGTCGGTCAAGCAGTCGTCAGGTCTCAGCGGGCTACACGGTCTTCGTACTCCCTACGCTCGTCTCCGAGAGGGTCCACTCCATGAGCTACAGGTCGATACTCCAAGTATCACAAAGTCCCACAAAGATGTATCTTAAAGGACCCCCTCGTCATAGGGGTCTCAACGCAATAGACGGAGCGTCAATCAGACGTCCGGTCTGTGAGTTATTAGCCTTTTCGTCCCAGGGGCCCGGTTGGATTTCGGGTATAATCCAACCCAGCCACTATCCAACTGCAACCAAAACTCAGGCGAAGTTGGCCAAATGTTCTGTCTAATCAATAAGAATCCAACAAAGGCGATGACACGCCAATCGGACGTCCGGAGCTCAAGATATAAGCGTTTCCACTCCGAGGGCCCGGTTGGTTTCGTATCCGAACCAACTCGGCCATAATCAAAGTTCTCTGAAACCTTTAGTGTAATATACCAAAATAACCGTCTCGATCCATGGATCACAGTGTAGCAGACGGTGCATCAATCGGAGGTCCGTAGCCCATGATATGGTCAAATGACCGAAAGAGGTCCGGAAGTGGGGGTTTCGGGCCTGGACCGATCCGGCCCGAGATCCCCCCACCCCGGCCCGAGACCCCCACTTCCGGACCTCATTCAGTATTTTTCCCATATCATGGGATACAGACCTACGATCGAGGCACCGTTAGCTGCGATGCGATCCTTGGATCGTGACGGTCGTTTCGGTATATTACACTCAAGGTTTCGGAGAACTTTGAGTATGTCCGTGTTGGTTCAGATACGAAACCAACCGGGCCCTCGGAGCGGAAACGCTTATATCGTGAGATCCGGACGTCTGATTGATGTGCCGTTGACATTGTTGGATTCATTTTGATGAGACAGAACTTTTGGTAAACTTCGCCTGGTTTTTGGTTGCAGTTGGATAGTGGCCAGGTTGGATTGTAACCGAAATCCAACCGGGCCCTTGGGACGAAAAGGATAATAACTCACAGACCGGGCGTCCGATTGACGCGCCGTCTATTGCGTTGAGACCCCTATGACGAGGCGGTCCTTTGAGATACTTCTTCATGGGAATTTGTGATACTTGTAGTATCGACCTGTAGCTCGTGGAGCAGACCCTCCCGGAGACGAGCGTACGGAGTACGGAGACCGTGTAGACGGCTAAGACCTGATGACTTCTTGATCGACTCGACTTGGAGTGAGTCGACTATCCCAGTGGACGGAGAACAACTTTTTTTTGGTGCAGACCCATGGCGGACGGAGCACTACTGTGTTTGGGTGCAGACCCGCGGTACTCGTCTGGAGAGTACCTCTAGAGGCTATTAGGGGGTGTGCACTACTGTGTTTGGGTGGCATACCCCAGCGGAAAAACTACTGTGTTTGGGTGGCTGACCCATAGTACTCGACAGGAGGAGTACCTCAGCAGTCTTAGGTTGTGAGCAGTAACTCGGAGTCGTGACAGGATCACTGTACACTATAGAGACGGGGCTCATCAGCAGTTACAGTTTCGATAATGATTATCCTGGTTTGAGCTGAGTCTATGAGATTTTTGATTACCTCATGATTGAGATGGGTCACTTGATAACTTAGGTATATGTATGGTCATATACCTAGATAGTGGTTATCCGTTGATTTCATAACCTTTGTGTTTTATCATGATTGAGATGGGTTACTTGATAACATAGGTATAAGTATGGGCTTATACCTAAGTATGGTTTATCTATTGTGATATTCTTTTTGGTTATCCTTGTTGGTTTTAGTGAGACCATGAGGGTCTCGGGGTCCCTACCGAGTATCGTTATACTCACCCCTGCACGGGCTATGACCGCACCACGTTGTGTTTGTTGCAGACGACGGGCAGTGCTGACAGAGGCCAAGTGTTCAAAGACTGGACGATACATGGAGGTGGACCTCACGATGAGTCAGTATCAGGAGTTTGACTTCACCGCGAGGTGATACTCGGAGTAGGTTGATGGGCATGAGCATTTAGGAGGCTATCTGTGCCTACCCTTCAGGTAGGATCCGTGGTGGACGATCGAGGAGCTGCGCTATCTGTACCTACCCATCAGGTAGGATCCGTGGTTGATGATCCAGGAGCTGCGCTATCTGTACTTACCCTTCAGGTAGGATCCGAGTAGGACGACCCAGGAGCTTCTACCTTTCTTCCAGCTATTGTATCTTTCTGTTGTACTTTTGTTCAGTTGTAGCTATACTTTCGATTGGGTGTGTATTTTGGACCACTTACTTTTCAGCACTTTCTTTTGTTCTTAGTGTATTACTTCTTCCTGTACTCTGTGTGATTGTTTACTTTTATAAAGGCAATGCCTTCCAAGTTATCAGGATTTACGCCTTTGGTGATAGTTTCTAGCCCGTGGCCTATGGAAGGCGGGATTGGGGTAGTCACGGAATCGGGCCCCGAGAACGGGTCGTGACAAATTTAAATCCCCTACCTCGTCGAACTCATTGAGCGAAGGTTCGTCACGGTATTTATCGTCGCGGAAGAATGCATTGCGGAAGGAGAGGGTCATTGGTGTCGTGGTACACAGTGTCGCGTAGTCGATCTCTGAGGATTCGGCGTTCTTCGTCAGAGATCAGTGCGTTCTTCACGTTCTTCACGTTCATCGATGAAGAAGAACTTCAAGACCCCCCCTTTTTCTCCCAATCCCCTCTCAACACAACAAGATCCAACCAAAAATGAAATAAGTGCTTCACTTATTTTATTACTCATGACAGAAGTTTGAAATTCAAAAATTGAATTAAACCACTTAATTAATTATGTGAGTTCGTATGATTAAGGAAGTGAGAGAGGAGGTGAGTGGTCTCACATTAAAGGGGGATTAAGGAGTTAAGTAAAATGAGAGGTCACCCACTTAATGTGGGAGTTAGAGTAGGTTTAAGGAATGTGAAGGGGTGGGGTTCGTGTGGGCCCCACCTCACATTTAACCTCACATAGGAAGTTAGGTTCACCCAGCCTCCATCCTTAGGTTTTAACCACGATAAAGAAATAAAATTAGTTGCACAAATTTTATTTCTCGGAAGTCTTCATCCACAAAACAAAACAACTCTTCCCGAGCAAACGCAACTCTGGAAAAGGTCTTTTTAAGCAATTATTGGCGCTCTAGTTCCATCGGTGCCCTCAGATTTCGATTTCGAGCACCTGTTAAAAAGATAGAAAAACCCGCTCATTCGCTCACTGAACGTACCCAAGCTAAACTTCGGAAATTTATTCCGGGCACACAGGGCCTCAGAATCAGGCATCGTCAGGAACTGCGTTCTCGTAAAATTTCAAAGAAATTAAGAAAAAAAAATTTCCTTGAAATTTCCGGGTCTCTAAAAATTTGGTTTGTTCTAGAACCTCCCCCATAATTCCTTCTGGATTTATAAGTGATGAGAAACCCCATTTCACTATCATCTATCCCTCTTGGTCACACCCGACACCATGCCGATAAAATCATAACAAATTCTACTAGAACCTTCTTTGTTCTTTTGGGTTGCCTTATCATTCATTCAAAATGGTGTTATCTTATCTATATATGTGATTCTTATGACTTATGGTTATTTGTACAAAATTATTATATCAAGAACCTTTCATCACATTATTTCGGGGATATACATGATTTTGAAAGATTCCCTCCTTAGAACTTTTCGATAAGCCAACCTGTTTTAAGGGGACATCCCAAATTTTTACCCAAATTTCAAGTGCACTCTATCCTATATTTTAAAACACCATTGTATTTATTAAATAAATATTTTTATTATGAAAACCTTATTGGTTCAATTCTGGAGTTACAGAAAAAAATATCATCTTTTCTATTTGAAAATCTCTAAAGTGTTTTCCTTAAAACCGCACAAAAATGTTTTAATGATAATGTTTATATAATACATTTTTTATATGTTGTCACTTATATTTGACACCACAGACAATGTTATATGCCTATTTTACCCTGTTAATGTCCATGTAAGTTCTAATCCTTTGTCACGACCCGTCCTCGGGGCCAGTGTCGTGACTACCCCAAGCCCGCCTTCCATAGACCAGGGGCTGGCGACTAGTACCAAGGAGTAATTCCTGGTAAAAAGGGAAGGTATTGCCTTTGTAAAGTATACAAACACCACAGATCCAGCAAGCAGTAGAAGTAAACAATATGTAAAAACTGGGTACAACAGTAAGTGAAGAAAATTAAGTGGGCCAGAATACAAACCCAAAATGAAAGTAAAGTACAACTAGAATGGGAAAACAACAACTGAAAGTAAAGCCGCAATGTCGAGCCGTCCACTAGAAGTCCCACTTGAAGGGTGAATACAGATAGCCTCCACAGCTCCTCGGGTCCAGCCGTCCGCTCCAAGTACGTCCCGCCCAGTGGACCACCTTTAGGTACCATCCTGCTCCGGAATCCTCAACCACGATCAACGCTGTCCGTCGTCTGCAACCAACACAACGTAGTGCGGGCATAACACGTGCATGGGTGAGTATAATCTACTCAGTAGGGACCCTGAGACCCCCAAAGGTCTCCCAGAATCCAAAATTGATAATCCACAAAGGAAAGATACAATCACAAAGTAACATTCGACACTGCTTAGGTATATGCCCATACATATACCTAAGTCATCAATTCTAATTTTCTCCAACGTCTGAGCCCATGTACAACCCATTCCAGATATGAAACCAAAATCCAATCCACACAAGAAAGCATAACGTAATCCACACAGGATATCAACTCAATCTTATCGAAGATAAGGATTGAAAGTCAAGACTCAGCTCCCACAAGTATACTTCTTCGTATGATGATAGAGATGATCAGATATAGCTGCTGATTCATCTATGTCATCGGACCCACACATGATCGATAGGTACTAACCCCCACAATGACCCACAAAAGGATCTCACCCACACAAGATCAGTAGGTAACTAACCCCCGCAATGACCCACAAAGGATCTGACCCACACATGATCGATAGGTAACTAACCCCCGCAAAGACCCACACAGGATCAGACCCACACAGGATCTGTAGGCGCTGGCCCACATAGGACCGCTGAGTGCTGACCCACAATAGATCGGTCCCATACAGGATCTGTAGCACTGATCCACATAGGATCGCTGAGTGATGTAGTCATCGCTATCAAATCCATAGAGGATTCCGGCACAGTCATCATCGTCGTCGCAATCGCAGCCAACCCTAGGGTTCCCGCACACAGTAAGCTCGTTCGGGAGGGTCCGCTCTACGAACCGAGGGGCTGATACATCAACTGACACATAGTCTAGAGATGAGGTATCCAAAAGTTCTGTATCATCAATAACAACTCAACATCGCAGACGGCGCGTCAATCGGACGCCTGGTCTGAGAATTAATGACTTTTTTGTCCAAGGGGCCCGGTTGGTATTTAAGTCAAAACCAACAAGACCATACTCTAACTGCGTCCAAAACTCCAACGGTGTAATCCAAAAGGTCCGTCTCACAAAAAGAAATCCAACAAAGTCGACGGCACGTCAATCGGACGTCCGGAACTCAAGTTATAAGTGTATCCACTCCGAGGGCCCGGTTGGTTTCGTGTACGAACCAACCTGGACAATCCCAAAGTTCTCCGAAACCTTTAGTGTAATATACCAAAACGACCGTCTCGATCCAAGGATTTCATCGCAGCTGACGGTGGGTCGATCGAAGGTCCGAAGCTCATGTTATGGTCAACATACTGAAAGAGGTTCGGTATTAGGTGGTTTGGGCCCTGCTGGCTCCCTCCGACCCGAACTAGGTCTGGGTCCGGCCCACTTGGGTGTGGCTCGGCCCAGCTGGCTCCCTCCGACCGGCCGACTTCTGCCGCCACGGGAATGGTAAGGCCGGTCCCTCCCTGCTCCGACGCCGGTGGCCCGAAACCGGCCGTCGGTTCCCCTGCTCCGCCGCGGCCCAGAACTGGCCGCGACCTTCGTCCGTCTGGTGCAGCGCGACGACGCCGCGCCCCTCCACCACGGCCCACTCCGGCCATGGTGATTTTGTGGTTCACTAGCGCGGCGCGACGGTGCCGCATCTCTGGTTCGTCTTCAACGGCGCGGCGCGACGACGCCGCGCTTTTGGTTTGTCCTTAACGGCGCCGCGCGACGGCACCGCACTTCACCTTTCCTTATCAATTCCCTCGCGGTGCATCGGCACCACATTGCCTTGCTCGTGCCGCAACAAACAAACCAACACGGGGGAGGAGGGTCGTCCGTGTTCGTGCGGTCCGACCTACTCCCGTTATTGCGATAGAAGGAGGTTCAAAAGAAAAGGAGAAAGTGACGGAAGTATTCACGAACTAAGAAATAAAATAAATCCCTAACTCAATGTTGTTGTCGAACGAAAGTTTGTCAGGGTATTAACCGTCGCGGAAGAAGAGGATCATTTTGGACGAAAGTGTCATGGAAGGAACATCGTTGGCGTTAGGTGATCTCCAAGGAAGGCGTCTCTCACTGTCGTCCGCCGTCGGAGGTCGACGTTCTTCGTCGGTGGCTGTGTGTTTTTCACGTTCTTCGTCGAAGAACGAAGAATCCTCAAGAACACACTTTTACTTCCAAGGCTCCCACAACCAGAATTCTAAAAGAATAAAATAAGTTTTGAACTTATTTTATTATCATAACCTAAGCATTTTAATTTCAAACACTCAAATTTAACTCACCTAATTAATTAACATAAGTTGTCAAAAAAATTAATGCTGAGTTGAGGGGGGTTAGGGAATATGAAGGGGTAGGGTTCGTGTGGGCCCCACCAGCCTCATACCCTCTCAAGAGAAGTTGGTTGGTTACCCAACTTCCACCCAAAAGTTAAACACTTATAAAGATAAATGAAAATTGTAGTTAAATTATTATTTTAACTTCCACAATTTATAAAAACTTCACCCTTGAAAACGAAACTCCGAAAAATGTTTTCCTAAGCAATTACCGGCACTGTGGTTCCATCGGTGCCCTCAGAATTCGATTCCGAGCACCGGCTAAAATGTTAGGAATTCCTGCTCTTTCATTAACTGAACATACCCGAGCTAAACTTCAGATAGAAATTTCAGGCACACCGGGCCTCAGAATCAAGTGCCGTTAGAAACCGCGTTCTTGTAAAATCCCAAAGAAAATTAAGATACAATTTTCCTTGAATTTTATGGGTCTTTACATTACTCCCACCTCAGGGCTTTACGTCCTCGTAAAGATACATCGAAAAATAGGGAATCAAATGTGGGTACTGAGCACGTATCTGAGCCTTCCGCTCCCAAGAGATCTCCTGGAGGTTCCCGTGCTGCCATCTGACGCGCACTAGAGGAATCGACCATCCACGTAGGAACCGCTCCTGTTGATCCTCGATTTCCACTGGGACCTCCACAAAATTCGCCCCATCATCAATGTCCATAGATATCCCGTCCCACTTCCACTCTGGGACCTACAAGGGTTTTACCAAGCCAGCTGGTACCTAGTGCTCTGCCTTCACCTGCTGGCAGGTGAGGCATCGAGAAATTAACTATGCCACAACCTTCTTCATGACCGGCCACTAGTGTTGTCGTATGAGATCCGGGTACATCTTCACCACTGTAGGATGTACCTCCAAAGGTGAAGTGTGAAACTCTCTTAGCACCTCCTCCCGTAAAGCAACTGGCACCAAGGTACGTGCTCTGAAAACGACGTCATGCTCTCCTGCCACAGAGAATCCATCAGGTTCCTGTCCTGAGGATATCTGTGTACGCCGTGTCTCACAGTCGGCATCCCCACGTTGTGCCTCTCTGACCCACTGCAGTAGTGGAGGAGTGACTGTGAGTGAATGAAGGAAGGCTTCTCTATCTCTATCCACGAAGGATATCTGAAAAGCGGCTAGCTGCTCTGTCGCTTCCCCTAGTAGCTGAATGCCCGTCCTCCTACTACGAGAATATGCTACTAAGTTCCCCTTCCCCGGAGTATAGACTATCTCAAATTCATAGTCCTGGAGGAACACGAGCCATTGCTGCTGTCTCAAGTTCAAGACCTTCTGTGAGAAGATGTACGTGAGACTCTGGTGGTCAGAATAGACTGTAAAGCGCTCACCCATCAAATAGTGTCACCACATCTTCAAAGAGAAGACCACTGCTGATAACTCCAGGTCATGGGTTGCGTAGTTCTTCTCATGTTGCCATAAATGTCATGATCCATAAGTGATCACGACCCTCCCCTGCATCAGGACACATTCGAGTCCGGTCCCTGATGCATCGCAGTAAACTATGTACCCAAATCCCTCCTCCGGAAGCTCCAAGATAGGCGCACTGGTCAATCTCTGTCTCAGCTCCTGGAAGCTCTACTTACATCTGTCTGACCACATAAAGGTTTTCCCCCTCTTCTTCAAATCTGAGAGTGGTTTCACAACTCTGGAGAAGTCTGGCACAAATCTCCGATAGTATCCAGCTAGTCCGAAGAAACTCGGCACCTCTGTCACGCTCCTAGGTGGCTCCCAAGCTAGCACTACCTCGATCCTCGCATGATCCATAGAAAATCCCGCCTTAGAGATGATGTGTCCCTAGAAGTGGACCTCACGTATCCATAAATGACACTTCAAGAGCTTTCCATAATGCTGGTGCTCTCAGAGTGTGTCTAGTACAACCCGCAAGTGATAGGAGTGCTCTTCCTCAGTGGTCAAGTAAATCAAAATGTCGTCGATGAAGACAACGACAAATTGATTGAGGTATGGATGAAAGATCCTATTCATGAGGGCCATGAACACTTCTGGAGCATCGGTTACACTGAATGACATAACCAAGAACTCATAGTGGACATACAGATATCTGAAGGCTGTGTTTTGCACGTCCTCATCCCGAACTCTGAGCTAATGATAGCCTGACCTGAGGTCTATCTTCGAGAACCACCGTGCTCACTTGAACTGAGCGAAGAGTTCGTCAATCCTCGGTAGCAGATACTTGTTCCTCACTATCACCTAGTTCAGGCAAAGATAGTCGACACAATGTCGCAAGCTCCCATCCACCTTCTTGGTGAACAATATCGGAGAAGCCCAGGGTGAAACACTGGGTCGGATGAATCTCTTTCCCTACAAGTTCTCCAAATGTACCCGTAGCTCTCGAAGCTTGGCGGTAGCCATCCGATATGCTGGGGTGGATATCGTGGCTGTCCCGGGGTATAGGTCATTATAAATTTCTACCTATCTATGAGGAGGTAGTCCTAGAATGTCGTCGAGAAAAACGTCTGCATACTGATCCACCACTGTAGGAAAACTAGGACTCCGCACGTCAACTACTCCTACGATGAGGCTAGCCATCTGATAAGTGATGGGCTGTCTTCTCCTCTGCGGAATTCCATCCTGTGCTACGAAGGCTCCCTTCTCGCCGGTGAAGGTGAACCCGCTCCCATCGGTGCGTACACATCGCACCTTGCGCCTAATACAGTCAATCTGAGCATGGAATGTAGATAACAAATATATGCCCCAGATGACGTCGTAAGGCCTCGACGATGCTACAAGAAGATCCCAGATGAATCTCTCGCCTCCTAGAGTAAGCTCACAATACTGGAACCAATTCGTAATCATCGAGTCTTCTCTCGTAGGAGTCTCTAGCTGTTAGGATCGAGCCAACGACTCTGTCGGAATATCCGAACTCCGAACAAGGGCAGCGGTTATGAAAGAATGACTCGCTCTTGTGTCTATAAGAACTGCAGAAAGGGTAGAATAGACACAGATAGTACCTCGAATCATCTCGGGCGCACCGTGGTGGTAGGCCTCCGCTGCCTGAAGCTGTGCTTGTCTCTGCACTCCAGCTCCCTGTGGTCAGGGTGGACCTCCTAGTGGTGGTGGTGTTAGAGCCTCAAAGCGACGCCCACCACCTGCTGCTCGGCCAGCTCATCTGCCTCATCTACCTGCTCCCTGTGGACTTCCACAATAGATCCTCTGCCTCTGCATGGGTGGTCCCTCAACCGTCTTCTGCTCCTCTGCATGGCGGTTCAGGTAGTCACGAGCCATGTGGCCATGCCCGCCGCATGTGTAGCGCTATCTACCTCTCGAATGACTAGATCCGTGCTCTGTGCCCCGCACTACTGAGCTAGTGTCCTGAGGTCGTCTTCCGGAGGGTCTGGTCTGCCTGGAACCAAGGGTCATCCATCAATTGCCTGCTGCAGAAGACTCTGCTACATGCCGCCCCACGGTAGGTCTCGCTACTGATTAAGTCTCAGCAAGGAAGCTCTTGATCAAAAGGGATCGCTCCAGTACTCCTGCCTGAGTCAGAAAGCTGAGGGAGATCAGCGATGCCCTAATCTCATGCCTCAATACCTGTTCAAAGGTCCGAGATCGAATGAATGGGTCCCGTACCATGTCTGTCGAGTAGCGCGAGAGATCGGTAAATCTCGCTGAGTACTGGGCGACCGTCAAGCTTCCATGCCGCAGCTGAAGACGCTCCTGAATGCGCACCCCACGGAGGGTGGCTGGGAAGAACTCCGAGCGAAAGAGGCTCTCAAAGTCCATCCAGAGGAGATATGCCTCATCGTGCACTAGGAGAATCAAGCTCCACCATCGGCCTACTGCCGCGTGCAGTAGGCTCGCTGCGAGGATCACCATGAGGTCTGTTGGTTTCCTCACTAACCTAAAAATTCATACAACTGCCACCAGCCATTCCTTGGCTACTTGAGGGTCCTTATCCCATGGAAATTGGGCGGTCGCTAGCACTGAAACTCGTGCAGTGCACTAAGGCGACATGCATCGTCAGCGGCTGGGGCTGGAAACATCGGAGGCTCGTCGGGTAGAGGTACCGCTGGTACCTCAGCTTTCAAAGGGCCCCTTACCAAGGCCTCCTCGCTCGGTGGGCTGTCGTCACACACATCTCTCGGAACCCACCTGGCTTCCATCATGGGGCCATCCTGAAAAGAAACAGTAGTGCCATGGTCAAACATTATACTTGGTGAGCTGACATAAAGTAATCACAAATAAAACTTGATACAGACATGCAATCAATGTTTTTGTGTATTAAGTCGAAAATCAAAAGTCAGGGTCCTGCTGTATGGATACGTCGGTCGCCGCACCAACACTAGATTTCCTGGACTGATAACCACACCCAATATGCTTAACACTATTACTTCACATAGAAGAATGATCAGTGTCCAATGTTCTGCGGTAGAACTGAACTCCTCTGATACCAATTTTTCACAACCCGTCCTCGGGGCCCGTTCCGTGACTACCCAAGCCCGCCTTCCATAGGCCAGGGGCTGGCGACTAGAACCAAGGTGTTATTCCCGATAAAAAGGGAAGGCATTGCCTTTGTAATGTATATAAATACCACAGAGTAAGCAAGCAGTAGAAGTAAACACTATGTAAAAACTGGGTACATTAGTAAGTGCAGAAAAGTATGTGGGCCAAAATACAAACCCATACTGAAAGTAAAGTACAACTAGAATGGGAAAACAACAACTAAAAATAAAGACGCAACGTCAAGACGTCCACTAGGAGTCCTACCTAAAGGGTGAATACAGATAGCCTCCACAGCTCCTCAGGTCCAGCCATCTGCTCCGAGTACGTCACGCCCTGTGGACCACCTCCGTGTACCGTCCTGCTCCGCAAGCCTCAACCACGACCAGCGTTGTCCGTCGTCTACAACCAACACAACATGTTACTGGCATAGCCCGTGTAGGGGTGAGTATAAGCTACTTAGTAGGGACCCCGAGACCCCTGAAAGTCTCCCAGAATCCACAAAGGATAATCCACAAAGGAAATATACAATCTCTAAGTATCATCTGACACCACTTAGGTATATGCCCATATATATACCTAAGTAATCAATTCCAGTTTGCTATAACGTTCGAGCCCATGTACAGCCCAGTCCACACAAGAAACCACAACCCAATCCACACAGGAAATCATAACGTAATCCACACAGGATGTCAAGTCAATCTTATCGAAGATATGGATTGAAAGTCAAGATTCATCCCACACATGTATACTTCTTCGTATGACGATAGAGATGATCAGATATAGCCACTGATTCATCTATGTCGCCGGACCCACACAAGATCGATAGGTACTAACCCCTGCAATGACCCATAAAGGATCTGACCCACACCGGATCGATAGGTAACTATCCCCTGCAATGACTCACAAAGGATCTGAACCACATAGGATTGATAGGTAACTAACCCCTACAAAGACCCACACAAGATCGAACCCACACAGGATCTGTAGGCGCTGGCCAACACAGGACCGCTGAGCACTAACCCACATAGGATTATACCCACACAGGATCGATAGCACTGATCTACATAGGATCGCTGAGTTTTGTAGTCGTTCTCGTCGAATACACGGAGGATTCCTTCATAGTCGTCATCGTCGTCACAATCGCAGCCAGCTCTAGGGTTCCCGCACACAGCAAGCTCGTTCGGGAGGGTCCGCTCCATGAGCCGAGGGGCTAACAAATCAACTGACACATAGTCTGGAATTGATGTATCCAAAAGATCCATATCGTCAACAGGAACTCAACGTCACAGATGGCATGTCAATCGGACACCCTGTCTGAGAATTATTGGCTTTTTCGTCCTTGGGGCCCAGTTGGTTTTTAAGTCAAAATCGACCCGAACGTACTCCAACTACGTCCAAAACTCGAGCGGAGTAATCCAAAAGGTCTAAATCACTTAAAGGAATCCAAAAAAGTCGATGTCACATCAATCGGACGTCCAGAACTCATGTTAGAAGTATTTCCGCTCAGAGGGCCCTGTTGGTTTCGTGTACGAACCAACCCGGCCGATCCCAATGTTCTCTGAAACACTGAGTCTAGTATACCGAAATGACCGCATCGATCAAAGGATTGCATCACAGTTGACGGTGTGTCGATTGGATGTCCGCAGCTCATGTTATGGGCAACAGACCGAAAGAGGTTCAGTATTAGGGGGTTCGGGCCGAGTCCGACCTGACCCGATACCCCCAGGTTCGGCCCGAACCGGGTCCGGCCCGCTTGGGCGCGACCCAACCCTGCTGGCGCGGCCCGGCCCGGCTCAGCGGCCCGGCGCGCTGGCTAGGTGGCTCGGCCGAAAGGCCGAGCCGTTCGGATTGCAGGGGGGAGGGCTGCCCCCTGCGTGTAGTAATGGTGACCCCCTAATGGGGCCGCTCACGTCCGCCCAGCCGGGGGTTCGAACCCTGGCTCATCCCTGTCCAGCCAACCCGTTCCGGCCAGCCAGCTTCTACCGCCATGGGACCGGCAAGGCCGGTCCCCTCTGCTCTGACACCGGTGGCCCGGAACCGGCCACAGGTTCCCTTACTCCACCGCGGCCCAGAACCGGCCGCCACCTTCATCCGTCCGACGCAGCGTGACGGCGCCGCGCCCCACCGCTGCGGCCCACTCCGGCCACAGTGCTTTATTGGTTCGCCGGTGCGGCAGGACGGTGCCGCGTCTCTGGTTCGTCTTCAATGGCGCGACGCGACGGCGCCACGCTTTTGGTTCGTCTTCAATGGCACGACATGACGACGACGCGCTTCTCCTTTCTTTATCAATTCCCGCATGGTGCTTCGGAACCACGTGGACTTGCTCGTACCGCAATAAACAAACCAACAAGGGGGAGGAGGGTCGGTCATGTTCGTGTGGTCCGACCTCATCCCGTTATTGCAATAGCATGAGGTTCAAAAGAAAAGTAGAAAGCGACTGAAGTATTCAAGAACTAACAAATAAAATAAATCCCTACCTCAACGTTGTCGTCGAACGATAGTTCGTCGCAGAATTAAACATCGCGGAAGAAGAGGATCATTGTGGAAGAAAGCGTCACGAAAGGAACATCATTGGCGTTAGGTGATCTCTGAGGAAGGCGTCTCTCGCCGTCATCCGCCGTCGGAGGTCGGCGTTCTTCGTCGGTGGCAGTGCGTTCTTCACGTTCTTCTTCAAAGAACGAAGAATCCTCAAGAACACTCTATTTATTCCAAAGGCCCCCACAACCAGAATTCCAACAAAATAAAATAAGTTCAACACTTATTTTATTATCATAACCTTAGCATTCGAATGTCAATCACTTACATTTAACTAACCTAATTAATTAACATAATTTTTCAAAAAAATTAATGGTGAGTTGAGGGGTTAGGGAATATGAAGGGGTAGGGTTCGTGTGGGCCCCACCGACCTCATTACCTCTCAAGGGATGTTGGGTGGTTACCCAAAATCTACCCAAAGGTTAAACACATAGAATGATACATAAAAATTGTAGTTAAAATTTTATTTTAACTTCCACAATCTTTAACAACTTCACCCATGAAAACGAAACTCCGGAAAAGGTGTTTCTAAGCAATTACTGGCGATGCGGTTCCATCGGTGCCCTCAGAATTCGATTCCGAGAACCGGTTCAGATGTTAGGAATTCCTGCTCATTCGTTCACTGATCATACCTTAGCTAAACATCGGATATAAATTCTGGGCACACCGGGCCTCGGAATCAAGTGTCGTTAGAAACCGCGTTCTTGTAAAATTCTAAAGAAAATTAAGAAAAAAATTTCCATTAATTCTACGTGTCTTTACATCCCTTCCTTTCATGGACACATTCATGATACGCCCATTGGATATGTTTCATGTCATCATTATGGTACCTAATTCTTTCCATGGGTAAACTTTAGTTTATGTATGGTTGATTATGTATGATTATTTATGTGGAATGATTATTTATATGGAAATAATATTAATGAATATTTTCATATGGGTGCTCCCAGATAGGGATCTAATGCATTGGGTAATAATAAGTTTAATGAGATGCGATGTGAAATGGGATTGGTGGTTAGCCTTGACCCGTACCAAAATGGGAAACGGGATTGGCGGTTAGCCTTGACCCATACTAAAGATATGATTTATGATTCTACCACATTTATATAATTCCATGTTTATATGATCCCATGCTTATATTAAATAATTTCATATTTTTCCTTCTTTGGATATCATTATGTCATTCCTTTTAACTCATGTGCCTGAGATGTATCCTTTTGTTCATTTCCATACTGGGAATTATTCACTAAACCCTTTGTTTATCTGTTCCCCAGTGTACCCTATATAGATGTAAGAGTAAAATGGAAGTAATAAGATCTTTATAGAGATTAAATAAAGATGTTTTTTAGTACCATGTTTTATGTAATATATACCTAGTCATCCAAGACACTGGAATTAAGGATCCATGGCTTGTACTCTGATGATTAATTATTCTTAAAGTCAGGAAATGTTTTATGTAAAAGGCTTGGGTCACTATAGTCTTTCCTTAAATCATGTGTTTTCTAAAACGTTTACCTATTCCCTGAATATACTTTCTTGTTAACATTAAATTTATTATCTCAAATACCTAATGAAAAAGTACTTCAGTACAATTCACATATATTCCATAATTCTTATAACTAGTACATTATTGATAAAATATTCAAATGACATGATTCTTGACTAGGAATATTAATAATTCCACTTCATCAATGGTATTATCATATCTTTATCATTATCTAGTAATATCATTTGGGGTATATTCATTTGATGCTTGGGATATTGATTCCCATAGTGTCCCATCTCGTTGCAGTAGAATCATTGTAAATTGGAATCTATTTTATAATACATTAAATCACACACATAATGTCTTTTTTATCCATACTTATAACAAACTCTCATTCCCTTCATGTATTTACCAGCGTTATTCATTCCATAGTTATCGAATGTTGGAAAAACCTTACTTCCCTTCTTCCCATTATCCATATTTTTCTACGAAATCCTATTCATTTCATTCTTCACATAAAATTCATAGTACTTCAAGAATTAATTATTTATCTTGTTAACACATGATATTATCTCCTTGTATGATGAGGATACATGGGAGACTATATTTCATCGAAATGATGTCTTATGACCATGAGAGATATGATCACTATTACTAATTGAAACATGTGAAATTGTGATGTTATCATTCCTTCTTCTAGGATCCATTAATAATAAATTCCATGTACCATATTAGCTCATAACATAATGAAATTTCAATAAATCTACAAATTGTAAAGAACATATCACAAATTTATGCATTATAAATTCAAAATCCATATATTTTTGTTAATTTGGATGCATAAATTCTTCTTAATGGTATGTAATAAAAATTTAAATTGTCTTAAGAATATCCCCCAAGATTGTAAAACCAGTGGCACATTAAGGCACATTTCGTGTACCAGGTCACCCCGAGTCATGCTCATAACACCTTCTCAGAGTTGTTATCACTACGTACATCTGTTCCAGAACCATGTTCACTTGTCATATCAAGACAAGGATGTATTTTCTATGAATATTTACATAATATAAACCATACCAAAATTCTAGGATGTTCTTATATTCTTATCCTAAAATTATATCTTAGGGTTATGTTCCCTAAAATATGTATTCTAAATATAGTTTCCAAGGTTACTACTAATAATCCTCCGATACCAACTGTAACACACCGACTATAGATTCCCAGAGTTGAGGAATTATTTTAATACATTGGCCTTTTTACCAGGTATCAAATCTCAAAGGATTGATCAATTCATAAGTCTCAGAAGACCAAATTATATTCATGATATCCATAGTAAATTGTAAAAAGAAAATAAAACATGATACTATATGAAATAAAATTTATCCATGAAAGATTATTCAATGTTTTCTTCTTCATAACCTATGGAAAGGAAACATATGTCAGGGGTGAGATTAGATTCATAGTATGGTTAATTAATATAATGGATGTTATCATAAACATTAACATTAGGTGTGGTTTATAACTAACAACACATGTCATTAAAAAATAAACTGGAGTATAATATGCCATTAAAGAAAGTTGAGTGAATAAATCTATATAACTAATTACATGAAACTCTACCATTGATATTCTACTAGTAGAACAATTAAATGATTAATAAATTATTGATATCATAATGAAGGAAATGCATATGTTGTAAATTTCCAAAAATACATTCAAGGCCTCAGTCGATACATCTAAAAATGATTAAGGCCTCGACCAAAACCCTATATCTAAATGGGAAAGGCCTCATCCAAATCCATATCTATTTGTCTCATGAGACGTACCGATGCATCGAGGGGCAATAGGGGGCCCCACCAATCACATACTAAGTCGAATTCATTCCTAATATTAATGGGGATAAACCTAAACAATATATAAATTTATATTGAAACTAATATATGAAATGTAAAAAACTCTCCCTAATAATTAAACATATGTAGTAGCCCTTTGGAGTAATATGGTGAATGATATCAAGATAGCACATCCACAACCAAACTAATAAAAAAACCTGCAATAATATATTTTATATTATATAATAATAGATAAAACTCAATTAATTACAAGATTCGACAATGTATGTTGACATAGATGAAGATAATTTAAAACGATACATTTCAAAATTCTTGAGGAAATAATCCTTACTCTTTATAAAGTGTCCCATACAACATTGAAACATTAAAATAACAATCCCTTCGAATATACTAATAATAAAGATACTTTTCATATGATATATCAATGGGAATTACATACACCACTTGTAATAAATATGTGGTTAAAAAGTCATAAATCTTATTGAATTAAAAGTGAGACGAGATATCCCTTTTATTATGAAAGGTTCATTTATTTGGAAAAACCATTTATATTTTTCATAAAATCATTTTGAAAAAAATTATCCCTGAAGTGAAATTTTAAGTAAATTTAAATTATATTTGAGGCATAAATGATGTCCAACTGAAGTTAAATCATGTAAAAAAGAGTTTTTTATAATCATTAAAAATAAAAACTTTTTGAGCGGTTTAAGGATATTATTGAATATTTTTATGTGGAAAAGAATTACTATTTTAATGAAACCAGAAATTTACCAAAATATATTTTCATAATAAAATAAGTTAATTTATAAAAATAATAATGGCTAAATTAGGCTATAATGTTCACTTGAAAATATGTAAGAATTCAAGAAGTTCCCTTGAATCAGGATTGTATTTTGGGATGAATGTTTTAGTGATTCATTTAAAACATGTAACTACACATAATATAGAAGGATTAAAATTTTTAAACATATGCATATAATTAACAAATAATTTATTAGGAGTACATAAAAATAAATAATAATTTAATTTAGTTGAGTAGAGAATAAATGTAACATGGATGAAAAAGGGGGTTTGGATATAAATTCCTTACCACTTTGTAATTAATCGAATCATATACCCCAAAATTAATAATAATAAAATGATACATTGAATATCATAATAAAAAATATATTCGTTATATGATACATCAATGTGAATTATACATTCACCATACTCTTGTAAAATTAGTTAATAAGGAATATCTCAAAAAAATTGAAGCGATATGGGGAAACCCCTACCTTATGTCCTAATGTATTCTGTACATGATCTTAATGTCTTGAATAATCAAATTAGATTAATTAATTGATAATACCAGAACCGTATATACATGTAATTTATTTATGATATCTTTATCAAGTTCATTTATGGCCTTTTATATGGGTTAAGAGATTCAATTACATCATTTACTAGTGAATGTTTTCTTAGTTTTCATGATCAGTTCGCTTGTATAAGTGTATGTAAGTTCATGTAAAATGGAAATTGAAATCCAGAATTTAATTTTTGAGTTATTATTTATCATACATATGGTTAAATTATCATATTAATTCTCTAGTTATGTCGGATAGGATGAATCACTAGATAAAATTTTAATCATAAATGCTTGGATTAATGTGGTGGTTTTTCGATCACCACAAACTCATTTGGTTTGACAATTTAATACCATGTGTAAAAAATGATTACAAAACATTAGATTAGACATATTACATTTATTGTGATCTGGTCAATCATATAAATGGTTTCATGGGCAAAATTGAATATGATATTTGAAATTTAAAACTCATTGTCCTTGAGTGTGATAAATTAACACATCACGGATGGTGTTTTCATTATTAGTATAAAAGGAGGGGGAAAGGGAGATGATGGTAAAATATTAAATCAGAATAATATAATTATAGTAAATCCTATGTACTATAATAATCATATAATTTTAAATAGTGGAGGTGAGTAGAGAGAAACTATAGAACAGAACGTGAAAAAGAAATTGAAAGAAAAAGTAAAAGTGGTTTATGTCTTGAGTACTCCTCCTTGAGAACTTCCTTTAATCCATTGGTTTTAGACTTTTGGTTAGAACATAAGGTTTTTTATGTGAGTAATTTTCTTGGGAAGAGTATTTGGTAGTCATTATTAAAGGCTCAAATCTTTAGTGGTGTGAGAGGAAGTGGGGGGGGGGGGGTTATAGTGGAGGAGAAGAGGGGTTTTCCATCATTTTAATTATTATTTAATTATTTAGGCTCAAGACTCCAAATAATCATGATTATAATGAATAAAAATATTAATAAGTGCATGAAATTTCTATCCAATGGTCATATAAATCATCCATTTCTCAAGAATAATGACAAATTTCATTTATTTAGCATATTCTATAAATTAATATATTTTTACAATTCACCAAAAAATCAATTATTTCTATGAAATACCGAAAATTCACCCTAACCATTTTTGGATTTGTAGAATACTGAAATTGACCCACATTAATGAAAATAATTTTATATGTAAGAGAAATTTATTTTTAATTACAATCATAATTTACTCAAAGAATATTATTTTTAATATTTTACTTTTTTTTATAATACCCAAAAATATTAACTAAGGACTCATTAAATTATTCCAAAATCTTATGAAAAAAAATATTTATTTTTGAATAAATTTTATGATTTGTCTTTTATATTAATTTATTAATTATTATATTATAATTAAATATTTATTTCTCACAGTAATACTAACACGTAATAATAAATGTTTAAAATATTCACTTTCATTTCGAAGGTCCCTTAATTGTATTTATACTTACATGGGTAACGTTAATGTTCATAAGATTAAGTTAACAATAATATGGGTCATGCTAGTATTCATAAGGTTATTTTACTATTTATAAGGGTCAAGTTATTATTCAACAAACAATTATGTTGATCCTATTAGACTCTAAAAAACATACTGATCACAATGATGTATATTTGTTTTTTTAAATTCAAATTAAAAAAGTAGAAAAATTACGTTCATTTAAGAGGCCATAAAAAAGTTTTCTTTCAGAGTGACTAAGTTTTTTTGCTAATATATGATATCTAATGAATTAAAATTATTTAAGACGAACATTCAAAAAAATCATGTGTTGTCATATTAATAGTGAATTTATTTGTTACATAATTTAGTATTTATCATAATTATTTTAATAGTGAATATATGTATTATTTTTTACAATATGTAATTAAAATTCTCTATTGATCAAATAAAAATATTCATATTAATATATTATTTTAGGAAAAATAATTGTGTAAAATCATAATTTTTTTAGAACATTAAATAATTATTTATTTTGCAAGCTATAAATTTTAATTATTTATATGTATTATTGTTAATTAAAAAATTAATTTAAAATTATTTAAAATTATTAAACAACATACTTGGGTGATACAAAACAAGAGTGTCTACATCCTTAGAATGGTTTAGAAACAGTCCAATACCATATGATCTATAAGAAAACAATTCTTTTGTGTGGAATACAATGAGTAATATATTCCATTACGATCATGTCACACTATAGAAAACACATGACAGTGAATATGATTCTTATAAAAAAATGTTGAAATACAATTTCTATAAAAAAATGTCTTGGTGTTTCTAGATCAACATACCCCATTATGATCTTGTAAATATTTCTTCACTTTCTAATACAGTAGCATGAAAGACAATCCTGGAAATCATAACAATACTCATTATTATTTCAATGTATTATTTTCTAGTTTTATTACTCAATAAGATAATATAATTCTTCATAAATATGGTTGAGACAATACTAAAATACTTTTATTTGAATCAGAAATCTCTAGTATAATTTCATGATCTATTTCAGAAAAAATTATTTTGATCCTGTTTATTCACCATTATTCTAATTTTCTCAAAAATTTCTTAGGAAATCACAATTTGGAAACATATTCTCCCCTGAAATTTGTATATCCTTGCACTTCTTTCTGAATATTACTCATGTCTGGAAAGTACAAAGTACCACCTCTATTTATAGGCAACCCAACATTGGTTTTTTTGGGATTCTAAAAATCGTTCCCACTCAATAAATTTTTTTGGATCTTCTATTCTCCTTAAATCTCATATCGATCATCATCTTATTCAATGATTTATAACTCTTAACAAATCATCTCGAATCATCTCACAACTTCATCTCTCTTTAGAATTCTTAACTTCCTTCTGTCCAATTCCAATTTTCATTACAATCTTCTTCACAACAATGAAGAAAACATTAAAAAAATAGTGTCTTCATAGAATTTCTCCTCACCACTTGAAAAAATAATCTTCCCATTTTGATTTCTATATTATAATGATGAAATAAGATTCTTTAATATTATTCTCCATAATAAATGTATCATATGAAAAAATCATGTCTTCTCATTATGATGATCCATATTAAATAAAAATATATAAAAATTAAAAACCATTATTCAAATTTATTTAATCACTTTTATGATTCCCCTTGGAAAAACATCAATAATATTATAGTAATTATCCTTTTCTTCATCCCAACACCAAGGAACTTGTGTCCGATTAAATCATCGGTGTCCTCTCTAGTCTGATAGTATTTAAATTATTGATAAATAAATAAATTAAAAATAAATCAGAGATCTTCTTTTTGTTCTTGACACACTTGAAAAAAGTCCAACAATTTATCCGGATGAAAATGGTTGACTATATTGTTGATTCATATCTGATTTTCTGCTTCTTATTGATCACCATAAAACCAAGTTTATTTTCTTTTTATTGTTCCCATCAAATTCTTACAAACAATTTTTCCTCTGATAAAACATTGCATCTAAAATACAAAATAAACCAATAATCTGAATTCTTGTCAGAATTTATTATGACAGATTTGTCTCACACTAAATTAGATGGGCTGGTTCTAACTACTTTTACATTCAAAAATTATTTTCTTCTATGAAAATGAAACAATGAACTTCTATCACATATGTTATTTCACTAATATTTGGATATTTTCGCTTATTGGTATCACTGAAAACTAGCACCTTCAACTTTTTACATTTACAACAAAACTTCATAAGCTTCAAACATTTTTTCATTTGATGATCTCATAATAATAGACTAAGACATGAAATCATCTACTTCATAAAGTTTATAATCTCAAAAAATTATACCTATATCATGAATTCCTCATGGTTTTAAATATATCTTAGATCATATTCAACATTTTCATACATTAAATAGGAAGTATTGCAACTTCCCGTCCTTACCAATAAATTTTTCCTTTCTATCCCTCAATGGTATTGGAAGCACTATCCCTTTCTTTCATTGAGATTGAATCAAATGTGTTTAAAACCCTAATGATTTTTTTAAATTAAAAAATAGAAAATAATCATCATATATTCATTAGATCAATATAGAATCTGATTCTATTTCACATTATGATGAGATCCTTATTATAAACCCTAGGTGATTCCAATGAGCATTTTCTTCTAGAAAACATCTACATAATCCTATATAATTTCTCAATCATTGTGAGTCTCATGTTCAGAATATGATGGAATTTTGATAACCCAAAACATTAACAAAGTGAGGTGACTAAGTTTCTTTAACTACAAATGATAAAACCATAATTCATATTCCCTATTATGACGGTGAGTCCAATATTTATGCTAATGGTTCAAGATTCAATTCTCAGGATGATAGTCTAGATCCAATTGAAAGCAGGACATACACCTTTATTTTATCAATATTTCCATTATATTTCAATACATAATATCATTATTTAACATAGATACCATATTGATATATTGACAGAAAATAAAACTAAAACACATAATGGTACCAATAATCACCCCATTTGTGTTTGTTGTCAATACCCACTTTAACCACTTCAAAGAAGTATCACATTTTTTCTTTTATCACTCCTTATTAAAACCCAATATTTATTTTATCCATCTATTTCTAATATCCAACAATTATATTTATCTCACCATAATTAACAATAAAATTAAAAGGGGATATCATAATAAGTTTACTCCCATATTGGAAATAAAATTCAAAAGGATGGAACTTTTCATCTCCAAATATTGGATCACTTCTTTAGGAGAATATAAGTATCACATCAGTTTCTTAAAAAATAAAATATAAATAAATAACTCAAAGTCTACACGAGCAAGCATGGTGTAGAAAATAAAAGTCAATAATCAAGGTTTCCAATGTTTTCCATTGAAAATCTTTCAAGTTATACCCTTTTCATGTTTATTTCATCACATTATTTTAATTGAGTAATCTCGAATGTATTTGTTTAGAAAAAAATTAACGTACACCCATATACTAAAATATTAGATAGTTCATGTGATTAAAAAAATACAACACTTATATTTTTCAACCTCATTACTTTATTTTTCATGAATAGTAAGAGACTCCTCAAAACCAACTTCTTTATTTTTAATACCTCAATTCCCTAAAAAATAGTACGTGTAATTTTTTTGGGAATAATGAGAAAGATTAATTATTTTTTAGAAGAAAATATCGGACTAAGATTCCTTTATCAGTATTGAATCTTTCTTATTTTTCTTCTATTTGACATTGGATGTGTTTCTATCCATCTGTTAATCCTTATTAGATTTTGTAAAAAAATTTTTCTCATATGTTGAATCTTTTGATGAGGTTGTCGACTATTCCTCAACTTTAGTAACATATTTATTACAATTATTTAGTAACATCTTTATGATGTCTTCTTCTTGGGTTTGTAAGATAGTCAAAAATCTTTTAGTAACCTTCATATATTACTCACATCTATTTTATCTTTTCGGGTTCATAAAATCAGAAAATATTGATATATTTTTATAAATATTGGTATCATATTTAGAAACAATTTTATTCCACTTTTATTTAGGTGATTTTCATGAATCTACATATATTCAAGAAATTGTGACATGTTTTAGCCAAATGACTAAGCTCTACCTCATTTTGGATACATTATGTTTATTTTAATTATGTTTCAAAATATATTTCTCGTCTTCTTTCATTTGAGATGATTTGAACCCCCAGAAAAATTACCTTCTATAAAAAATGGAATATTTTTAATGTTGTTTGTTAGAGGAACAAAAAATACCCATGTGTTAAAATGCACCACAATGCCAGCAGTACCCATAGAAGGAATACCATCCTATATAACTTACATACTGTCTAGAATTATTGACATGTTTCAAAACAACTTTATTAACTTTAAAATTATGAAATTCTTGAAAACTAACCCTTCTTTATCAATTTGAATCTTTGTTTTCAGATTGGTTTTATTTTAAGTCTCATTGGAATTAGAAGTAAATAAATGTTTGGGGACTCCATATTTTTAGAATCTTTTTTATTCTATGATTTGTAGGTCTTATACATATATAATAATTTCTTATAATTCTTCTACATAGTGAAAAATTATTCATTCATATTAACATTTGACAGTAACATTGTATCATTCTCTAGTTTACCATTGCAAGTCATTTCAGCATCATTAGAGATAGAATTATTGAATCTAGTAACCCCATTATCATCTTTATAATGATTTTGTTGGACAAGTTCATAATTTTCTATTTTTCCCTTCAATTATACATCCATATGTTCATTAAGATACAAATATTTATCTATATATTTATTCAAATCATCAATATCTTATATTAGGTTGAAATTCTCATACAAAATACATTCATTATTTTTAGTCCAAGAGTAATTACTTTTCAACATCATGACTTCATTCTCAATTCAACCAATATTCTTTAGACATGCTTCCTATTCATTTTTCAGATGAAATTCTAAATGAGTTTCCTATTCATCAGAACCATTACTTCTGAATTTTTCATAACTCACTATTGCAATGAATGTATTCTCTCTATCCTTCTGAACTGAATTTTTAGATTCATCTTTTCTATTTTATTAACTATTTTAGTAAACATGTTTTCATTAGAACAATATGTAAATACATCACTATCAGAATCCATAGATAGAACATTTAACATTTTTGTTTTGAAGAATTAATTATCTCACTTCTTAGAATAGAATTTTTTTACTACCATGTTTCTTCCAAAATCGTCTTGGACTTCTTTCTTCTTCATCACTTTCTTCTTCCCCACCTTCATCATTGTCACCTATTTAAGGAAAATATGCAACAATGGTCCCAATGGATTTGCATCCAAAAATTTTTAAGGTATGTTTACCATTATAATATCTTATATATCTTTTCATATATTTTTATAAAACAAGGATTAAATTTCATCAAGATTTTTACATACCTATTTTTTGGAATCGAATTCACCAGCTTCATCTTTAAAAATAACCTTCTTTGACTTATCCTTCTTGGAATCCTTGGAATACATTTCTCTATCAATTTTTTCCATTTCATAATTTATTCTCTTATCATTTAATAAGTAATAAATGTTATATAGAGATCATTCAAAGATTAATTTTATTATATCTCAATCTTCAAATGAAGAAAAATTGAAATATAATTTTTTAGAATGTATTTTCAAGATATTATAAATAATTGTACAATATTAAAAATTTTCACCAATACATATGATAATTATAAAAATTACATTCACCATTATAATGAAGTCATCAATAGATTCATGAACAGTCATCTAATGACCATCACAGTGTAATCTATAAATTTGTCACTTTTCCTCCATTACTTTTGTATGGCCTTCATAAATATTCTTCATCTTATCCCAGAAACCTTTTGAAGTGTAAACACCTTTTAGTTATAGAAACTCACTTTAATAGGGCGATGATAGTAAAAAATTACTATCTCTTATATAATATTCATGGTATTATTTGTTAAAATTTATAAGAGGATCATTCTCAACATGAGGGGGAAAACCCAATGTAGAATCTATTGAAATATCATAACCCTTGGAAATTTTTAATTATAGAATTTTACCTTTCCAGATATGAAAATTTTCGTCATTTAATATTAGAATACCATTACTGTTCACACAACTCATATTTTCCATTAAAACTACTTCAAAAATTCAGTAAAAAGTAAAATAATGGAACCTTGATCTGATATCAATTGTAAGAGTCTATTCATGAACAACGACTCAGTGAGAGGGGCAGGTGTGAATCAGTGATAAATTTTTCATTAAATTTTCTTACATTTGATACAACATTCATCCCCCATTAATGAGTTATTACCTTGCAAAAAGCAAAAAAACACATATTCACAAAAATAGAATAATTTACAGGGTTCACTACACATCAAGAGTTGATAATTCCTTAGTATGGTTTGAAAATAATCCAATACCATAGAATACAAAAAAATCCTTTTGATAGGAATGAAATTAGTGGGATATGAACATACAATCATATGACTCTATTGAAAATATACGATTGAAGATATGATTCATTTA
Source organism: Viscum album (assembly GCA_963277665.1). NCBI lineage: Eukaryota > Viridiplantae > Streptophyta > Magnoliopsida > Santalales > Viscaceae > Viscum > Viscum album. The sequence continues at coordinate 1,346,173,518 of OY728147.1, forward strand.
GAAAACAATTATATAATAAAATTTATGTAAAAAACATGGTATGGTGCTTATTGATCAAATTCCACAAATATGTTGACCAAAACAATTATTTACTTTCTTACCTAGTAATAGACAAGAATATATTGGTCTTTATAATGATAATTAGTCTGATTTTCTAGTATGATTATCTAGTATGCTTTATTAAAATGATAATATAATTATACGAGATTACAGATTGAGATAATACTGAACTATATTTTCTCTGAATTCCGAAACCCACGTCTAATTGCTCGATTAAGTTATGGAAACTCTAATTACAGTCATTACTTTTATCATTTATTATTTTTTCCAGTAAACATCCTCAAGAAATCAGAGTTTTAATTCTTATTCTCCCTAGAACATTAAATATTATATCTCTTAATTTTGAACATTAATCTTGTTAGGAAAGCCCAAAGTACCTCCTCTATTTATAGGCGACCCAAAAATGGTTTGGGTAGGATTATTAAAATCATTCCCTCTAAACCAAAATTTTAGAATCTTCAATTCTCCTTAAATCTTGAATCAATGTTTTACTTCTTTGAATATTCATAATCATTATTGAATATTCTTGATTCTTCTTAAAACCTTATCTCTCCTCATAATTCTGAAATTTATTCAGTACAATTCTAATTTTCATTATAATATTCATCACTACAATGAAGACAAATGTCAATAAACAGTTTCTTCATTATGTTTCTCTATACCACATGAAAAAATATTTATCCTATTTTTATTTCTTCATTACGAAGAACAAAAAATTATTCAATACATTTATCCACACTAAATGTAGTATATGATAAACATATATATTCTCATTATAATACTCTATATCAGCAGATTTGATATAAAAATTGAAAGTCATTTATCAAACATCTTCAATCACTTTTATTATTCCCCTTGGAAACACATCGAACATATTCAAGCAAATATCCTTTTCTTCTTTTACCAGACTGATGATATTGTGTTTGATGAAATCATCGATGGAAGATACAGTCTAATAGTTATGACACTATTGAAAAAAAACTATTGAAAAAAAAATCAGAGTTCTTCTTTTAATTCACAAACCACTTTCAAAACAACCTACAATTCATGTTGATGAGAATGATTGACTATATTATTGATTGGTACCTGATTTTTTATTCATATTTTTTCCCAAAAAACCCAGTTTCATTTCATTTTTATTGGTAATAAAAAATTATTACAAAAAATTATTCTTTCTATATAACTGTTTATCTAACATACTAAATATAACAATAAAATAAATTAGTCTCACAGTTAATTATGATGGATCAATGGCACACTGCGTCTAATTGACCGGTTCAAACAGTTTAAAGTTCAAAAACTCCATTTCTTCACAAAATATGATACCAATGATTATAAAAAACATAATATCTTTCTATGAAGATTTCAATCTATTGGATTATTGTTTTGAATAAAAACCTGCCACTTCATCTTGTAGCATTTCAAAAAAAACATCAAAGATTTCAAACATTTGTGTATCTGGTGATCTTATATCAATTGACTGGGACAAGAAAACTACCTATTTATAAAATTTATTCATTCACAAACTTATTATTGTATCATTAATTTTTTATTATTTTCAATATGTTTTAGATCAGCTTTGTATTTTTCCAACATTCACTGGGAATTATTGTAACGTCCCATTCATTCTAGAAATGTTATCCATTCTAACCATCAATATGATAGGAAAAACTCTCATTGTGTTTCATAGAGGTTGCATCACAACTTTTTCAATGACTTATCAATTTTTTGAAATAAAAAACCACAAAGAATCTTCATATTTTCATAGAATCCAGGAAGAATCTTATTCTCTTTCTCATTACAATAAAAAAATCATTCGAGATCCTAAGTGAGTCTAATGAGACCTTTTTCTGGAAAACACCCACATAATCTGATATAATTTCTTAGGGAATGTGAAGCTGATGTTATGAATATGATGGTAGTATCATCACCCAAATCATTTACCAAATTATATGATTTATTTCATTTGATCGCAAAAGACAACTCCTACAAAAAATATGTTATTGATTATGATGGTGTGTCCAATCTTCATACTGATGGTTCAGGATTTGATTCTCATGATGATAGGCTAGATCTAATTGATAGCTTCACACACACCTTTATCAATCCATATTTATATTTCCTTTCCCAATATACTCTCTTTCCTTAACATAATCATCATATTTACCAATTAACAACCAATACAACCTAAAAAACATGTACCTAACAAAAATAAGGACCTACTAAGAGAATATCTCATAATAAATATTTACAATTTGGATCATGGGTATGTACAAAAATATCTAAGGTTGGGAAAAATTATATATTTTTTATAGTATCATGTCCTTATGCTCTATTTCCATTGGAGAACCATGTCTGTATAGATCATTTTATATGGGAGTTCTATATCATTATGATTTATTTTCATGGTAGCACAATGTCTATATGGTTTTATTTCTATGGACGAACCACATACCCAAATTATTTACTCCGTGGGAGTGATATATCCTCATAAGACTCCACATAATAATTTAAATCCTATCAAAACCAATTTCAAATATATGATAAACATAGTATCTATCCTAATTTCCCAAAAAATTATCCAAGTTGTCTTCCAAAAACTATTCTATATAATCACATGACATATAATAACCCCTAAATACATCAATAAAACAAAAAAATTAATATTTTAATTATATACATAATCAATTAACATATATTATAGATGAAAATTTATTTGATATACGTTAAAGTAGCGGAAAACTAAATTAAAACGATATCCACACACACACAAAGAGATATATATATATATGTGTGTATATATTGTAGTAAAATTTATTATGAAATAAAATAAAAAATAATCAAAACATACATTTTTTCAAAGAATTAGGAAGAATCATGACCTACCATTTTCTTGATTAGGTTTTGATACATAGATAAAAAACAACACTTAGAATAAGAGTTGAAGAATTTGGAACTCACTAATATGATGTTAAAGAAATTGAGAATAAAGAAAAAGGATAAATACAGAGATAATATTGGAGGATAGGAGATCCGATTTCATCACACTCTTAGGAGAGGAGTGATTAGGGATTGTGGGTGAGGTGGATAGGAGTTTATGAAGAGGGTTATTCCAATTGTATATACTAATGGTTTTTAAAAAATCATTGGTATAGGGTAGATTATACCAATGGTCAATAATAACTGTTTGTATAGAATTATATATAGCATATTTTTATATAAATCATTGATATAGAATGAGTATAAGAACTATATACCAATGGTTTTGGAAAACTATTGGTAAAGATGAGTGGGTATAACCTTATTATCTAGTAGTGGGTGTTTCAGTGATTGGATACATAGGATCAAATGTAAATCTTTTTTTAGATGATCGAAATGTTGATAGGGACCAATCATATGAACCTGAAAACCCATTGTTTTATGAAAACATAAAATTTAAATCCTATTAACCAAAATACTCTAGCAAGGGTTCTCAAGCTACTACAAAAAATGAATAAAAATTGAATTTGGGGTTCATAAATGCTTTAAATTTAGACAATTCACAAAGTTGGGATATAGCCTAAAAAACATCAATGCAAAATTTATAAATATGAATTTAATAAATCCTCAACTTTTTGACCCATATTTAATGAGTATTAAAAAAGGAAAATGAAATTAATAATGGACCATTCTATTGAAGTGATTTAAATGTGGATATATTATACTTTTCACTAAATTTTTCCAATTTTTAGAGAAATGGGATATTAAAATGAATATGATTAAGCAAGACGTTCATATTAAATGAAACATTGTTCAACAACATAAATTTTCCCTTCTAGAGAGTGGATGAGAATTAAAAAAAAAATTAAAAATTACATTTATTAAAAAAACCCACCCTCTAATTTTTTTAGAAAAAATCCACGTAAAATATTAGCATTTAGGTGAATAATATCAATACATGAAGAAGAATATGACATAGAAAATAGATGAAAAACTAATCATTTATATATCTACATGGTAAAGAATGAGAAACTCTTGGAATTAGGTTGCGTGACAATGAAGCAAAAGTAATCCATCAACCTAGAAGAAGAGAATCTTTTGCACTAAAGAGAACATATTAGTTTATCTACATCAGGTATGTGCAAGGTGGCTATGTACGGAGGTGAAATTGAGTCAATAAGGTTTTTTTATGAAATTTCTATTCCTTCATGTTTCGAAAATCAGAAGCACTCTTTCATAAGGAAAATCTCTTTTACCCTATGTTTTATCCTCATAAGTAAAATTTTCCTTCGCCAAAAAAATTATTCCTTACCATGTTTTAATAATTCTTATTCTAAGTCTAAAATTCGGTTTCATATCCAAAACCTCTTAATCATATATATACATAGATATAATGAATTCTGTATTCAGGATCCAAATTCAGGTTCCAAATTCTATAAATTTAGACTCCTAACATTTTGAGTTCTAACTCTGAGTTCTCTGAATTCACACTCTAAACTCTTATGAGCTCAGACTCCGAGTTCTCTGAATTCAGACTTAGAAAATTTATGATTTCAGGTTCCGGGTTCTCTGAATTTAGACTCCTAACTTTTATAATTTCAGATTCCAAGTTTACTAAATTTAGACTACGAACACTTTGTAGTTTAGGATCCAAATTCCTCTGAATTTAGACTCCGAACTCTTATGAGTCCAGAATCCGAATTCATAAAAAACCCATACTATAAATTCTTATATATTCAAACTCTGATGTTTATAAAATTAAAACACTAAATTCCTTGATAAAAAATATCTGAATTTCCATTTATTATAGACTCCGCATAGTTTTTGGTTAGACTCTGAACATTCATTTTTTTATATACTACGAAAAATTAATTTTTTCAAGAAACCATCTCTTTCTTATCCTTGATATAGTTACAAAACGATGTCATGCTTTCTATATCTAACAAACCATTGTTTGAGTGACACGAGTATTGGTCCCTCTAAAATTAAAGGAAAAATATGACCATTGGAGGGTGGATCCAACCGTTGAAGATGTGCCTATAAATAAGAGCTCATTTGAAAGAGCTCAATGCTGAACTTTCTAAACTTTTACACTGTTTGATCACTCTAGAGATTACATTATTAAGTGATTTCTAGAGAGAGACTCTCATGCCTTGTTCCTACTGAATATATTGTTTATAATTGCTTCGTGAAACTCTGAATGTTCATGTGTAAATTTGAGGGATTCCGGGTGTAGGAAGATAGATGTGATGACTACCTGAAAGTTCTAAAACTTCCTTGATGAGGAAGACAGAGGTGCTGACTAACATTATTTTGAAGGCTTGTCAGGATAACAAGATATACTCTGATCTTTGTATCGAGGGCTTACCCTAGTGTGTGTAAGACTGACATTCTTAAATGTATAAATCAAGGGACCTTTATCCATTGTTGATGGATACCCTTATCTTTAGGTTAAAAGATTTAATATCTTTTACTTATATTATTTCATGTTTTCCTCTACATTTTGATTTTTGAGGAAAGTATAACTATCTTATATATTCTTATACTTGTACTATAATTTGTAAGAGTTTATACGCTTTAAGGTAGAATCATTATCTTTGTAAACATTTCATAACTATCATTTCTTAAAGCACATTTCCTGAATCAAGAATTCTAGTAAAACTAAGAGGTCTTGTGAATTAATTTTGTTTAACTTTGTTATAAATTACCATCTTGAAAAGTTCCAAAGTAATTTTTTAACGTATACAATTCACCACACTCTTATATACTGAGCATCTACATCATTATTTTGATACTAGAATCAATATCATTTTGATCCTATAATTAGTATTAGTGGAGGTATCTAGAATAATTATATACATATATAAGTTTTTCTTTCTCATGTTTTCATTATTCTATATTTTCATTTCTTAGGATATTTTTATCATTGTTTACAAACTTTTATTACTAACCAGTTTGTGTGGTAAGATATTTTCTCTTAAGATGGGAGGAATGAATGTTGGTTCCATAGACAACCTTAATCCTACTAGACCACCTATTTTTTATGGGAATGATTACAAATATAATAGAGATCGCAAGAAGACATTAGTTATCAGTACTAGAGTAGACAATTTTGTAATGCTTACCAGAGGATATAAATTCTATGACAAGGAAGTTAATACCTTCAGCAACCATGAAAAGCATGAATATCAACTAAATTATAAGGTAATCAATATAATTATTTGTTCTATGACTTGAAATATATATAGCGAAATTTCATCTTGTGAAGTAGAAAATTGTATTTGGAAGAAGTGTGAAGTAACTCACTTTGGAACATCAAATGTTTTTGAAACTAAAAGATCCATATTTAGAGCGGAATATCATGGTTTCTACATTCTTTATGGAGAACCCATATGTAAGGTGAAACAAAGGATTTGGACTGTTGTTAATAGAATACAATCTATGGTTGAGAAAGGATTAGATGATGAAGCTCTTGTGGAGGTGATCATAGACATCATTCCCAATGAGTGGGAATCTAAGAAGACCGTTATAGATGAGAATAGAAAAGTTACATAGATTTATCTTGATGAAATTTTTGGACCTCTTCTTTAACATGAGTCTAGAATGAAGATATATACTGACAATATTAAGAATAATATTGGAAATGGATGTGTTTCTTTTACAACAACTTCAAATAATATGAAATCTATGACTCCTGAGAGAGTTACAAGATCTAAATCAATTAATATTGTAATTAAATCAGAATCTATTGAAAGTCAATCTTTAGAAAATGAATATTCTAATTTATCAAAAGAATGCACAAGATTTTTGGACAAAAGAACTTCCAATCCATATACAAGAATAATGAAAGGAGAGATAATAAAGACTCAGAATCCACTTGTCACAAATGCAAGAGAGCTGATCATATAAGGCCATATTGTTCTATGATTAAGAAAAAGGAAAGAGAAGCAAGGAATTATAAGAGTAATATAAAGAAATACTACAGATATAAAGATAAGAATTTTTTTAATGCTAATGACACTTGGAGTGCCAGTGGTGGTGACTCTTTAGATGTATCATCAGAGAACGAATCATTAGGACAGAAGAATCATGGTTTAATAGCCAGACTACCTATTGAAAACTATTGCTTAATAGCTAAGGTACACAATACTGAATCCATCACCAATGTTTCATTAAATAGTAATAGTAAATACAATGAATCCTCAGATGAATAATCGTCTTCTGATGAAGATAATTCTTTACTTACCTGTGATTATGTTTTTATGTTTTATAAGATCCTTGATAATGAGAATTCAAAACTCAAGAAAATGATTGATAAAGATAATTATAAGAATACTATTTTTAATAAGGAAATATTAGATCATTCAAAATATCTTGATATGAAAATTTTTTATTTTGAAAGTATATCAAAATAGAGCGCGGAAGTAAATTATGAGGAGGATAAAAAATTTTTGGATCTAGAAAATGTAATTTATTAGAAAAATGTTTCGTGCATAAATCTAGTGCTAAAAATAATGTTTTTGATAATAAGAACATGGTTATTAGGCTGAAGTCTTAAATATTTTCCTTGAGAAAGTGTTTGTCAAACATTTCCTTAGGTAAGGAAAATATTGATAAGATGTACTCTCTAATTCGACCTCTAAAGAATAATTCTAGATTTGGTTATACTAGTTAAAAACCGATTTCTAGTAACAATTATTTTCTTCCTAAAATTGCTCTTTTCTTCACTAAGTGTTAGTGGGGTGGACAAGGGGAAAAAATTTGTTCCTTAAACAAAACCCAGACTTTAGGATTTCATAAAACATATTTTTCCATGAAAATGTGGGTGCTTAAGATTTTACTTTTTGAAATTTCTGGATCCATGAATGTTTGGGTTCAGAAAGTCTAACACTCTTATTTTCAGGAAAATAGAAATGGTACCAATGTCAATACATGGTATGTAGATAGTGGATGTTCTTGGCATATGACTGGAAACAAAAACTTCTCTGAAAATATTATCAGGATGAAAGGAGGAAAAGCAACCTTTCGAGATAATTCTCAGGGAAAAATTATTAGTATAGGAAACATCGTTCTTCATGGAAAACATTGATTTAAAATGTTTTATTTGTTAAGGGTCTTATGCACATCCTCATTTGCATAACTCAATAATTTGATGAAGGTTACCTTGTGAATTTTAGTAATGATAGGTACTTAGTACACAATTCCAAGGAATAGTCTATTCTTCCTACCCATAGGCAAGTAAATGTATACATAATAAATATAGAAGACCTTAGGAGCTGAGACATACCTTGCCTTAGTTCCATGGAAAATCATTCATGGTTATGGAATAGAAGGTTAGGACACTGTAACCTTAAGAAGCTATGGAAACTCTCTAAGAAAAGTCTAGTTAAGGATCTACAAGAGATTAGATTAGATTTTTCAAAAGCTTGTTATCCTTGTCAATATTGAAAGCAACATAAATCATGATTTAAATTAGTTAGTGAAGTCTCAACCATTGATGCATTACAGTTATTGCATATGGATCTTTTTGGTTCAACATAAACTGGGAGCATTGAGAGAAAATATTTTGTATTTGTCTTAGTTGGTGATTAAATTAGATTTACATGGGTCTATTTTCTAGCAAAGAAGCCTGAAGATTTTTCTTATTTTAAAAGTTCTATACCCCAACTTAATAATGAGAAAAACCTTCATTTGATAACTATTCATAGTGATCATGGAGGATAATTTCAAAATTATGATTTAGAAACTTTTTGTAAGAGAAAAGGTATTACTCATAACTTCTAAGCACCCAGAACACCTCAATAAAACGGTGTTGTTAAAATAAGAAATAAAATTATTCAAGAAATAACAAGAACCGTGTTGAGTGAGTATTTGGTAGCCAAACATTTTTGGGATGAAGCTATAAGTACTTCTTATTATATTATAAATCGATTTTTGACTAGGAATTTTATTAATAAAACTTATTATGAGTTATAGAATGGTTGAAATCCTAGACTTTCCCACTTCAATGTTTATGGTTGCAAGGTATTCATTCTGAATAATAAAGTTAATCTATAGAAATTCTCACAAAAAATCTGATGAAGGAATTTTCCTAGGATACTCCACAACTTCTAAGGCTTATAGATTTTTCAATAAAAAACACTTGTACTGTTGATGAAAAAGTACATGCCACATTTGATAAAACTGGTACCTTTGTTTTCAAACAACCCCAACCTACATCATAGGATGTGTTTTAAATAACTGCTTATCAACCCATGATAGAAGAGCCTTTTGTTATGGAAAATGTCCAAGAAGATGTTTCTGAGACATTTACCCCAGAAGATTTCTTACCCTATGTTGATGAAAATGTTTTTCAAAACCCGAATTAGTTGTTTCTTATAAATCATCCCAATGATAGTATCATTGGTTATGTGAATCATCCTATATGGAATACATGTTCTTTAAGAAATGAAGTAGAAAATCTAGAATTCCTTTCCCAATTAGAACCTAATAGAATTGATGAAGATTTTAGTGATGATGATTGGATAAAATCTATGCATGATGAGCTAAATGAATTCAAAAAGAATAAATTCTGGACCATGGTTGAAACACCTAAATAAAATTCTGTTATTGGAGTCAAATTGGTTTTCAGAAATAAGTATGATGAAAATTAAATCATTGTAAGAAATATATTTATATTAGTGGCTAAAGGCTATAATCAACAAGAAGGAATAGACTATGAAGAAACCTATGTTCCAGTAGCTAGACAATAATCTACTCATATTCTAATTTCCATTGCAGCATTTTCCGACATCAAACTTTTTCAAATGGATGTCAATTGTTCTTTCCTTAATGGTTATGGTCAAGAGGAAGTTTATGTTGAACAACCTCCTGGTTCAGATGATTCAAAACATCTTGAACATTTTTTCAAACTTACCAATGCTTTTTATGGCCATAATAAAGCCAGTCGATCGTGGTATGATAGACCTATATGTATTTTGTTTCAAAATAATTATGTTAACGGAAATGTTGATCCAACCCTTTTTATAAATAATGATAAGAAAAATGTTTTGATTGTTCAAATTTAGGTTGATGACATTATATTTGGTTCAACTCATCAATCTTTAACTGATTCCATTGACGATCTAATGAAATTCGAGTTTGAAAAGAGTATGATGGGTGAGTTAACATTTTTCGTTGGTTTTCAAATTTCACAAAAACCAGAAGGAATCTATATAACCCAACATAAGTATATTAAATATCTTCTTAAAAATAGAGATATGAAAACACTAAAAGTATAAGTACTCCCATTGGAACCTCAAATTCACTTGATCTAGATGAATATGGGAAACCAGTAGATCAAACATCTTTTAGAGTTATGATATGACGTCTACTTTACATGATATCTAGTAGTCCAGACTTAATTTTTTTAGTATTCTTATGTTCAAGATATCAATTCAATCCTAAAGAATCTTATTTAAATTCAGTGAAAAAAATTTTTATACTTAATGGGAACCAATGATCATGGACTCTCATATACTTTTGAAAATAATTTTGTTTTGAAAAGTTTTTTGGATGTTTACTTTGGTGGATGTAGAATGGATAGGAAAAGTACATCTACAACATGTCATTTCGTAGAAGATTCATTAGTAACTTGGTCATGAAAAAAACGACACTTAGTAGCACTTTCCACTACTGAAGCTGGATATGTAGCTGTAGGAAGATGTTGTGCTCATTTGTTGTGGATGCAACACACACTCATAGAATATGGTATGAGATTTACCCAAACAAAAATTTTGTGTGATAATACTAGTGTCAATGCTTTAATAAAAATCCATTCACACCATTCTCGTGCAAAACACATAGATATTAGGTATCACTTTCTTAGGGATCACACACAAAAATAAGATATCATTCTTCAATTTATCAGAACGCAATATCAACATGCTAATATTTTCACAAAATCATCACCATCCGTTAGATTTGAATACATTAAATACAAGTTAATAATGAGAACCGTAAGGTAATATTCCTTGGTTAAATTCCTATTTAAACCAATATCCTTATAGTAATAAACTCTTTTTCATAGGGGGAGTACATTTGTTTACTATATTTAAAAAAACTTCATAAAATTTTTCATTGACTAATTTCTTTTTCGTAGTATATAAATTTTTGTAATGAATATTTTCTAAATTTTCGTAATGATGATTTTCTAAATTATTGTAATGAATATTCTCTAAATTTTCGTAATGAATATTTTCTAAATATTCATAATGATGATTTTCTATATTTTTGTAATGAATATTTTCTAATTTTTTTAATGAAGATTTTCTAAAATTTTCTTTGTCAGTTTTTTAAAATTTTTCATAATCAATTTTTTGGAATCTAATGTTCATCAAGAAATTTTTTTTTCATCACTATGAATAATCTTTCTAGCAATCAAAAAGGTATTATTCTTTCTTGAGTTTTCATAATCATCTTTTACTTGTTTTTATTTTCATTTTTTTAAAATTTTCAGATTCTATTTTCCTTAAATCCAAATGTTTTCTTTAAAACCTGAAAAGATCGAATTCTATCAAATACTCCTTGCGGCTATCATCTCAACCATCAGATCTGGTCAGAATGTTTTTCTGTCATTGGTTTCAGTATGGAAGTTAAACCGTCAGTTCAAACACCTGTATAAATGACCCCCGATGTTCTTCCCACATTGAAACTCGTCCTCGTCCATGCTGAAGTTCTTAACTTCTTCATAAGCCCGTTCTGAACTTCTCATATCATCTTTAACTCAAAATGTCTATCGAAGTAACCACTCAGAAAGCCATGTCAACTGTCAAGACAATTTATTAATATCGTATTTACAAATAAAGGTTGGTACATCTAAATTTCATTGCTAATTATGATTTTATCATATCATAGAACATCAAACTGAATGGATGGGTGAGTGTTTCTATATCGAAACGAGGATCCCCGAATCTGGTATATTCAAACTTTTTGGTTGATTTCTATGAGACCTCATGCTTTTTCAAGGAAGGAGGAAAAGAAAATTTCTATTTTAAGAGATATGGGAATACATATGCTCTTTCTTACACCAAGGAAGCCAATTTATTGGAGTCCCTTATGAGGGTGAGGCAGATTTTTTCTCCATACGTTGCAAGATTTTGAAGGAAGTTTTGATAATGTGAAGGCTATGTCTTTCCTCGGTCTTTCAGATGTAATGAAACCAAATATTTTCTACCTATCTTTAAATTTTAGGATCCTTGAATTGGGGGTTCATGGATTCAATATTCCAAGAAAAGGGGACAATAATTCCTTGAAAAAGAGTGACATGTATATCCTGGATTTCATGATGAATCTAACGAAGATAAATTTTGTTAAGCATATTCTGATTACGATTGATAACATAAATAATGGAAATATGAAGGCTTAGATTATTATAAACCAAACTATTCTATCTAAGATGATTTTCATTGTTTAGAGTCCTTCAAAATACAATGTAGTTCTAAGCCAATAAATTGCAAAGTTATTCTAGTGAGTGATGATACTCTAAAGAGGATGAAAATTGGTTTTTCTAAATAATATGGAGAATTCACTGACTTTCTTAAAGATGAATCTGAAGATATTTCGAAGAAGTAGAAAGTGGCTAAACATTATAAAAAGGTTGGATGGAAGAGGAAGTTGAAGGATGTAGAAGAGAATGAAAAAACCCTTGAAGCAAAGGAAACCCAATACACACCACCAAAGCCTAATAAGAAGAAAACATATCCGGATGAGGTAGTATAAAAATGGAGGGAATAAAAGACGAACAAGAAAGATAGGGAGCCTAGATTTGGTTTGGATCCTGATGATGAAAATGAATTAAAACATTAGACTGCTGATGAGCTTGAAATTCTTGCAAATGAAATGAAACAAAAGAAGAAGCTGACTAAAGCAGAGATTGTGAAGTCTCTTCTGATGGCTTCTAAGATGGCCTCCTCGAGTATTCTAGTACCAATTTCCTTCTTAGAATAAGATTTAATAGAGACACAGGGAATGAAATATGTGACTTCGGAAAAAGTCCAAGAAAAAATTTTGGAGGATGAAGAAGAAGAAGAAGAAGGATGTGGTGATACTAAAGATCTCATTAAGCATGTTGAATATTTTCATGAGAAGGAAAGTCCATCTGAGAAACATTCAATCCGAACATCTGAAGTTGTGTCTTCAAAGCATGGTACCCCTGGAAAAGATGAGATTGGTGAAGATGACAAGATCGGAGAAGAAGTGAATAAGCTGCCTAAAGAAGAAAGTTAAAATCATGATTTCATTCCCCCTGTGGATGTTGAGGTGGTAGCTAAGAAGGAACAAGTAGATGAATGTAGAATTGTCCAACTATTATATAGTGACCATATATATCCTAATCAAGAAGATTCCATTCCGAAACTAGATAAGGAAAAATAGTTGGTTGTTGATACGCATATTGATGTTGTTGTGAAGAAGAAAGAAGATGGCATATCATCCAAGTGGAAGGCAATTGAAATAGAGAAAGATCCCCCACCAAGTACAGTCTCATACCTGGAATGTTCCTCCCTTGGACATGATTTCATTATTCAGTCTTTGAAGAAGCTTGTTGGGTCTATCCCTATATTTCCAAGCATTGATTCATGATGCCAGATGCTTCAACACACCCTAAATCAAAAAGCAGATTCAATATCCATGGTGATGGATAATTATGTCAACCATGAGGCTGATTTCAAAACCTTTTTCCTAAAATATGATTCCCACAAAATATCATGCAAGAAAATGACCTGCTAGTCAAAGAAAAACATAGAAGAGATGAATCTTCATGATTAATTTAATGAAAGTGTCATGGATTATTTTGACACCGAAGATAGTTAACTCTCAGATCTCACCATGTCGTTTAATGAAACACTAATCCATGAGCAGAATACCCAAATGTAAAAACTAAAATATTTGAATGGGAATTTGTACTCAGCTGCATAATGTTGTAAGAGAGAAATGGATCTCATGATTGAGATAGAAGATAAGATTTCTAGGCTGGAAGATGTGTTGATGGGTCAGGCAGGATTTCTCAAGGCTCAGGAAGAAAAAATCAAATCCATAGAGAAGAAAGTAGAGGATCATGATCATCTTATTAATCGAGTAGAGGAAGATCGTAAGGAGATAAAAAAGCTGAAAATAGTGAAGAAGTTGATTACCAAGGGGAAGGAAGGATAAACATATTCAATTATGATCTTTTGTTGAATTACTTCCTTGTAAAATTTTCCATTCATAATGAAATTGTTGGGTGATTATCTTTTGGATGTTTAGTACTAATATTTCTGGTACAATAAATTATTTTCCATTCCCTTTAATCATTTTTGAAAATCACAAATGGGGAGAAAGGAATGTCAAAAAAATACTAAGCTTTTGTTAGGGGGAGTTCATCTAAGTGGGAGTTTTAATTATAATGATTTCTGTATTAAAGATAATGAAAAATCTCATTCTGGAAATCAAAATACGATCCTAAGTGGTTCCAAAGCCTAAGGGGGAGTTAGTCGTATTCATCATTTCCCATGTGTTAATGGAGGTAAGTTTTATTTTCAATGTCCTTATATTCTTTTTCGTAAGGATATTAATGCTTTCCAAAAAGTGGGAGATTGTTAATTCAATAAGGCATCTTTATAAAATTTCCATTCCTTCATGTTTTTAAAATCACAAACACTCTTTCATAAGGAAAATCATTTTTCCCCTATGTTTTATCTTCACATTGAAAATTATCCTTCCCCAAGAAAATTTATCCTTACTAGCTATTAATTGTTCATATTCTTTGTATAAAATTTGGTTTCATATCCAAAACCTCGGAATTATATATATAATTAGATATAAAGAATTCTTTTTTAGGATCCGAATTCAGTTTCTGAATTCTCTGAATGATGACTCCGAACATTATGAGTTCTGGCTCTGAGTGACTTGAATTCAGACTCTGAACTCTTATGAGTTCAGACTCTGAGTTCTTTGAATTCATACTTCGAACATTTATGAGTTCAGGTTCCGAGTTATCTGAATTCAAACTTCAAAAATTTAAAATTTTAGACTCAAAGTTAACTAAATTCAGACTCCAAACTCTTATAAGTTCAGGATCCTAATTCCTCTGAATTCATTCTCCGAACTCTTATGAGTTCAGACTCTGAATTCTTAAAAAACTCAGACTCAAAATTATTAAGTATTCTAACTCCAAAGATTATAGAAATCAAACTCTGAATTCCATGATAAACAGAATCCAAATATCAAGGTACTATAGACACCAAATAGTTTTTGGTTAGACTCTGAGGATTTATTTTTTCTTTGACTCCGAAAAATGAATTTTTTCAAGAAATCATATTTTTTTTATCCTTGAAATAGTTACAAAACAATTTCATGCTCTCTGTTTCTAACTAACATTTTTTTGAGTGAAACATGTACAGGTCCTTCCGAAATTAAGGAAAAATACGACCGTTGGAGGAGGGATCCGACCGTTGAAGATTTGCATATAAATAGTAGCTCATATGAAAAATCTCAATAATGAACATTGTGAACATTGACACTAGTTTATAGCTCTAGAGATCATATGCTGAATTGATTTCTAGAGAGAGACTCTCATTCCATTTGTGAACTAAACATATTTTTCAGAACTACTTCGTGCGACTCCGAATGTTGGTGAGTACATTCGGGGGATTCTGGGGATATAAAGACAGTGGTGCCGACAAGCTTAATGTTCGAGTACTTCCTTGATGAGGAAGACAAAGGTGCAGACTACCATGAAGATGAGGGCTTGTGGGGATAGCAAGATAGACTCTGATCATCATTTCGAAGGCTTACCCTGGTGTGGGTAACACATACTTTCTGGAAAGTATAAATCAAGGGACCTTTATCCAAGGTTTTTGGATCCCTTCTCTTTGGGTTAAAATATTTACTACTTCTTACTAGTATTGTTTCATGTTTTACTCAGCATTTTTATTATTGGGGAAATTATAACTATCTTATAATTTCTTATACATGTACTCTTATTTGTAAGATGCTATACGCTTTAAGGTAAAAATTTTATCTTTGTAAACTTTTTATAAGATTCATATCTGGAATCACATTTCTGGAATCAAGAAAATTAGTAGAACTAAGAGGTCTTTTGAATTTACCTTGTTTAACAATGTTAAACTTTACCATTTTTAAAAGATCCAAAGTAATTTTTTAAAGAATACAATTCACCCCCACTCTTGTATATTGAGCATCTACATCATTATTTCGATACTACAATCAGTATCATTTCGATCCTACAGTGCCCTATTAGGTATTTTGAGCGAGTTGATCTATGCATATTAAGGAAAATATGTTGAAACCAATAAAAGGGAGAAGAGTATAAATAATTACATGCCTTAGGATTCGAGAGGGTTGATTAATCTGAGAGATGGTTGAGGGAGATCACTGACAGAGATGGACTTTCATGGGAGCGTGAACGGTGTGAGAGAAACGGGTTTGGTTTTGGTAAAATTTATAAGACCACTATGGGTTTTATCATCACTAAATAAACAAGTGATGATAATTCCACTCTTTATCCACAGTATAATTTTAGCACCAATAAAGATAGTTTATATCAGCACTAAAAAGTTATGTTAAAGACCTATATAATTAATAATTAATAATATAATAAATTTATTAAAAGTAATTCAATGTATATAATTATGAATATATATTTATATAATTATGAATTTATTTAAAAACATGTAAACATGTATTTATAAATAGAATTAAATAAATATATATATATATATATACATAATTATAAATAAATGATAATTTTTTTAATTATAAATATATTAAAAACATTATACATATGTATTTATAAATATAATTATAGATATATATTTATAAATATAATTATAAATATATATATATTTATAAATGTTTTTATAAATATTTTTATATAATTATAAATATATATTTATTTTTTAATATATAAAAATTTATAATTATACATATAATAAATATTTAATTATTCATATAATAAATATATAATTATGAATATAATAAATATATTTATTATTTAAATATATTTAATATAATTTTAGAACCGTTTAGATATATTTGATATAATATTATAATTTTTTAAATATATAATTATTTATTTCTATTATTAATGGAAATAATATTAAAAATGAATAAATAAAATTTATAGATTAAAAACATGATATATTCAAAAAATTATGTTTCAAAATGAAATTCCAAAGGGAATATAAAAATTTGAATAAATTTCGTAAATATTATGTTGGTGTGTTTCTATATAATATTGCATTAATTTCATAAATGCACATGTGGAATTAATGTGTGTGTGTGTATATATAAACATCACAGGTTCGATATATACAAAATTTAACAATAACATTATATAAAAAACAATTTCTATTCATGAAACATTAAATTAGAGGATTTAATACATTTTAAAAATAAATAAGTGGCATTAATTCTATAGATTATCAAAAAATTAAAAATGAATATTTATAAATATTTATGTCAAATGAAAATGAATAAATTTTAATTATATAAATTATAACCATATTATAAACCTAAATTTTTAATGAATATACATGTATAAATAAATATTTAAAATGGATAACATTAAATAAATATTTGACAATGAAAAATAGAAATTTAATAAAATACAAAATATAATAAAAATAAGATTGCTAATGAATATATAATTTTTCAAATGAATACATTTGAAAAATATAAAAAATTAATAAATATTATATATTGAATAAAAATATTAAAAATCAATAAAATTTACCAATTAAAAACATAATATATATTAATTATATTATGTTAATTTGTATAATCTGAAAAGAATGTTAAAAATTGAATAAATTATAAAAATATTATGTGTGTGTGCGTTCTACATAAATATTATATAATTATATATATTTATAATTAAAATTAATGTACCAGATATTTTATATATGTTAAAATGAAGAAACAAATGACATTTAATTAAATGATCATTACATGATACAATTAGTCAATATTTTTAAAAAAAATTAATTTTTAATTGTGATCCATTTCACTAAATATATGATTTATTTATTGTAGACACACACATTTTGTGTTATATAAATCTTATTTAATATATGTACATATCCTTAAACATTAATCAATCTTGATTATTAATACAAGAATTTATTCACATACATTTAAGGATCTTTCCAGGTTTATATTTTTAGAGACTTTGGTCATAGTAATGGATAAAAAATTACATTGTGGACACTTGCAATAAGTATCCATGTATTCCACAATACAAAACTATTAAAATAAAGCATGATTTCTTTTCATGAAAAATATTCACGACTTTTAACATGACATCTTCCATTTCTTTAAAAATCCTTAAACCGTATGAAAACATTTTAAAAACATGGTAAGATCACAAAAAGCATAGTAAGGGACCTAAAAAGAATAAGTCTGTTAGTCGAGGGAAAAAATTAAAACCCATGAAAATCATTTTAATGAAAACCTAAATTTTTTCTAAAAAGCGTATCAATTTTCTTTTAAAATAATATCATTATTATTCCTTTTAAAATAAAAAAATCACATGAAAACTCATTAAAATTTTAGAAAATTCATATAGGTTCTTTGTAACATAATATAATAGAACCCTTACAGAACCCTTAAATATTTAAATAAGCATACTATAAAAATCCAATATAAATCTCCAGAGAACACGATCATTACCCAATGTTACACCCCATGCTTCCATGGTATGTTTCTCTTTGAATAATACAATAACGTGTGTTAGATGAAACATCACGTTCAAACACACCACAACCAATCAAACTAGCTGTTATGAAATGTATTACCCATTTTTTTAAATTTTATAAATTTTATCTTTTAAAATGGTCTAAATTTTTGGAATCAGAATACTGAAATTATCTTAGGGTGATGTTTTGGTATTTTTCTAAAAACTTTCTATTTATGTTGAATAGTGAAAACCCCTATGTTATTGCTTAAAACCAACTATTTATTTAAATAATTATTTATATTATTTAAATTTATTTAAGGACAAAATAGATACCTAATACCTATATATGTTATATGTAATTCATTGTAGTCTTTGTATAATAAGTTTAGATATTTAAAAATTTTATCGAACTTTTAGAGTCTTTTACCCATCTCCTATGAGCATTTGCAAATTATCACAACACATAATTTTACCACTTCTGTAAGTTTAATTTCAAAAACCCTAGAGACACGAAATATATCAGTAAGTAAAGTGTTGTTCAATAAGAAGAAAATAATTTTTTGTGAATAGTTACTTTTGAATTTTATTTACCACGATTAAAAGTAATTATGGGAATTAAACAAAAAAATGATATCATAATTAACCTAACACCTGATCTAATTCTATTGGATAAGTGTAATTCTACGAAAAATAAACTTAGGAATAAAATATGATCCTCTTTGGTCCCCATAGATTAGATTAGTACATTTATTATTATTTTATTTAATGAAAAGCTAAAAGAGTTAATTTCAAAGTTTAATAACTCAACCATTTTTAATATAGGGTTACAGAAAATATAAATTCGATTATATATATTCATTAGAAAGCTAGAAAAAATTCAATCATAATGGTACATTATTTATAATATTTATAAATTAAATAATTTAATTTATTTATGACAAAATAATGATGCAGTAATTACCTTATTAATGAAATATTAAAATAATTGATATTATAAATAATCCAAATTAATGATAAATGAGTATTCATTGAATTAAAATAATTTTATATGTTAATATGACATTTTTGTGTCGGTTAATAAAAATGTATTTGAAGTGATAAAGTTTTTATGGCTTTCAAAAGAATCATATACTAAATAGTGTCCAAATTGACATAATTGAGTTTTTAAGACAAATACAATTTTATTAATTGATATAATATTAATAAGACTCTAATGTTTGGAAAAAGTAATTATATATGGTTATATATATTAATAATGAACCGCATGGGATTCTCTGGGCTTGTTATAGGTTGTTTATTAACCATATAATATAAAAATTAAAACATACATGGTAAACGTCAAACTATTTAACTAAGAGTTAAATCTCAAAGATAAGGTTAATATGATGACCTAGACACGTATAAAACCTATTGGTTGAGATTTTTTTCAACCTATCCATTTCTTAGACTCTAAATAATTCATTTTTGAGCCATTAGAAACCGAAAATTATTTTATTATAAAATAATATTTCAAACTATTCCAAAAGTGACAGTCTCCTCTCTTATAAAAGGGGATTTCCCCTTCTCAAAATTTCACACCTCCAATGCCATTTGGCTCTACCAACACTAGCCCAAATATCCTTCCAATTTCCCTCACTTCAACCTAGAGGTCATACATTGATCCTAAAGCCAACCTACATATCCCTTTTGATCAACCCAAAAGGAAACACCTGTAGTAGAGGTAATAATTTCACCACCCCCTTTCGAGTTCCTTTCTTCTTCCACTTCCTCTTTATTTGTAGTTTCCATACCAATATAATAAATCCAGTACCTTCTAAATACTATTATGTTATTATAAATATGGTATAACTATATTTTTTATTATATCCATCCTACAAATGACAAAGTAACCACACACACATATTTATAGCAAATCGTTTCCACGTCGTGGTGTAGTTTGTTATTCAAACACTTCCTTATTTTTATGTGTATAATAATGAGTATAAATGATTTAAATAATAAATATAACATGTTAATGATTCTTTATATATGATATACCATCCAATTACATATAATTCTTACATCAATATAATGATATTGTCGCTCCAGCGGATGTATGGATTACCGTCTCCACGAACATGATTAGATTCATTCCACATCATAATCATTAAAGAATAATTTCCATTTTATGATTGAAAATAATGTTTATGAACGTAATATAATTCTTTATATGAATCAAATACATCATATTCATAGCAAAAATGGCTTACATAACCCATCATATAAAGGAAAACGAATCAGTTAACACCAAAAACAATGATACTACTAAAATATTATTAACAATGTAATATTAGAAGATCATATGTGATATAATATTTATGTATATGGTTCTCGTATAATTTAATAAAAATTATTTAACTATTATACAGGAGGCTAACATACCCTTGACCAAGGAAAAGTACAAGGTTAGGGTTAATTTGACAATCACTTTAATATCTGAGGTTGTTTTTAAATAAGTATCTATTGAGACTTTTTTATCATCCACATCTGTGTTTCCATAAAAATGTATTTCAATTTTTTTTACTATTTACTATATAATGATTTAAATTCATTTATACCCTTAAATTTACCTTATATTTTTTGAATTAAATATTTCTTTCATTTTTCAAACAAGGGACTTTATGAATTTTATGACAAAATTAAGGTAAGAATATTTTTTATCTTATACAGTTGATGCGGCTATTTTCCGCCGTTATAACATCATCAAAACATATCTTAAAAGCTTATAATAATATTTTCAAAATAAATTTTTTTATTTTATAATTATATGACTTTTAAATTATTTTAAAATAGAAAGAGATATTTCTCTAAAACAATTATTGATTTCAACTATGTCAACATCCTTTGGATGGATTTAAAGCTTGTTTGAAGTTGATTTATTATGATTCCAATCTTCTATATTGTATTGAAGGTTTTGTAATATGTTTGAATATGGATGTGTTATTTTAATATCATTCATGGTTTATGGATAATGTATTGACATTAAATATGATAGTTTTAATACGAATGTTTATGTTAAGTTTAAACCTTTTCTTATGAGAAATGCAGTGGACATTTTATGTGACAGGTAGTGCCAGTTATAGCTCCTCGATGCATTGGCAGGTCTCATGAGACAAACTAGTTTCTTGGAACAAGGATTTGGAAATATCTAATTTGTATTCTGGGCACAAGGCCTTGAATATGTGGTTATTAAGTCTGACATTATGCATTCCATCATTATGAAATTGGATATCTAAATTTCATGTGATTATTATACTAGTAGAATATCCATGTGAATATGTAAATGTAATTATTTGATTTTATCTTTTCCATTTTATGTTGATGTTTATGTTTAAAAGCCTTTTGTTTCAGTTATATACATTTCCTTAAATGTTTATGCTTATTTATGAATGATTCAGCCATATTGTTATCCTTACTGGGCATCTGAGCTCACCGCATTATATGTATTATTTTTTCCAAGATGTGAAGAAGTATTTAATGGTTGAACTGTTGGGATAGGCTATTTATTTTAGTGTGTTCAAAGGGGAAAAAAGTTTGTTGATGTTTTTATTTTATGATGTAATATAAAATATATGAATGTATATAGTACTTCTAGGGATACTAAACTAATCGGTCTTTCGAGACATGATTATTTGTATCATGCCAATGTTATGTAATAATGCACCGAATTTGGGTAACTGGGGTAGGGGCATTACTATTGGTATCATAGGATGTTTAGTACAAAAACATGGAAACTAGATTTAGAAAAACATTGACTTGAGAACACTACCCTAATGTAGACTATGTGGATTAATATAGAATAACATCCTATAATTTTGGTATTATAGAGATTTTGTGAGTTTTACATGAAATAAATCCCCATCTAGATACGAGAGGGTAGAGGAGGTTATGGCACAGACGTACCTAGGGGTAAAACTCTAAAACACCTCTTTGATCTAGACTCAAATATGAATTGGTGCACGACATCATTCCTTTCTGCACACTTGGTTACGACTCTCCCGGTGGATATGCGTAGGATAATTCGCATTTTCTTTACAAACCATTATGATGGATTTCTAATTATATACTTCCTCAAAGAAAACATTTTTATATTTATAAATTATATAAATAAATTTTTCAATTTATGTTTAGTTTTTACAAGTTAGGAATTATGTATTCTCATTAATAAACTAATCTATTGTATTCCATTATTTATAAATAGTATCTAGTGGAAGGAATGGAAACAATATAAATGAACGTAATTCATGTAGGGATTTTCCTCATACTCAAGCTAATTATAGTGGAGATGGTGATGCAACTGATGCAGATCAGCTAATCACCATATAGGGGAAACTCGCACTGGTTATGAATAATAACCTTTCCCGTATGGAGACACTTGATCCACAATGTGGAGGATCAATGTTAGACCGATTCATGAGGCAACAACCACCAACATTCAATTTTACTACAAATCCATTTTTAGTCGAGTAATGGATAAGTTCCTTAGAAAAAATATTTTAAACATTGGGGAGTAGAAAAGTGGAAAAAGTTGTCATGGTAGTTTATCACTTCACGAGAGATGCAGATCAATCGTGGTCATTGATTCAAAACACAAAGGAAGATGTTGAAGTATCTAATATGTAATGAAGGGAGTTTAAAGAGATTTTTTTAGAAAAAGATTTTCCTCATGACCATCAAGAAGATATGAAAAGGCAATTTTAGAGTCTCAGGAAAAATGAAGATAAGAATGTCAAAAAAATATGAGGCTAACATTACAAGGATATAAATGCTTGTTCCATATTAAATATTTCACATAAAGAGTAATATTGATTGATTATTTGAGGGGTTAAAACATTTCTCTAGAAAGCATTAGTCTTACAATACTTATTATCATAGGAAGATATTGTATCACATTATATCAAGATAGAAAAATAATTCTCTAAGTCTTCAAACATTAAAGAAAAACAGAAGAAGAAGAGACCAAGTGAACACTCTGGAAATGGAAATAAGGGAAAAAATGGAAAAGTTGAATATCCACCCTATGGTAAATGTGGGAAGAAACACCCTTGTAATTTTTTGAAGGGAGTGGGAGTCTGTTACAAGTGTGGTGAAATGGAAAAATTCTCATGATTTCTAGAGGATGAAAGAGGCTGTAAATGATGAATGCTACAATGTTAGAGAAAAGAGGAATTTTAAAAATGAATATCCTATGTGGAAAAAAACATTCCCTAGTAAAGGCCATTGGATCAAGGCCAAGAATATGCGATCACTACTGATAAGGTTGAATCTCCGAAATACGTGGAGGTTGGTAATTTAATGGTTTCTTAATGTGTATCCTATGCTTTAATTGATTCTAGATCATTGCAGGGTTTCATATCTTCCCAGTTTTCTAAGAAAATTAGATATTTCCAATTTGATTTAACCTGGGAGTTATCAGTCAAAAATCCTAAGGGAAATATCATTGCAACAATTATTTTTGAATCAGTTCCCATTAGGGAATATCAATTTTCTTTATCTTATGATATCATCATCATACCCATGATTGAATTGGATATAATCCTTTGTATGGATTTTCTTTCAGACCATGATACAAAAATATATTGTAAGAAGAAGGAGGTTACAATTCTCTATGATGATAAGGAGTACCTTATCTATAGAGTAGAAACTTCACCACCTGTTTCTTATCTAGATCCACCCCCAGTAGCTCAACTAAATTCAATTATTGTGGAGGAAGAGAATGAAATAACTTTGGGTGAGGAAAAGAATGCTCAAATAGAGGATGTACCTATTGTTCAAGAATATGATGACGTGTTTCCAATTGATTTACCTAGACATCCTCTAGAATGAGAAATTGTGTTTTCTATTGATTTAATTCATTATTCATGGAACACATCAATGTCCACTTATAGAATGGAAACTGTTGAATTAGTGGAACTAAAGAAACTACTATATGAATTCGGTAATAATGGATTTATTCTCTCTCATGTTTCTTTATGGGGAGCCCCAGTTCTTTTTGTTAAGAAGAAAGCTGGATCTATGAGGTTGGGAATTGACAACAAAGAGATAAATGCTATAAAATTAAATAAAATGTATCCCCTACCTGGCATTGAAGATTTATTCGATCAACACCATAGAGATCAATATTTTTCAAAGACTCACCTTCGATCTGGATATCACCAGTTGTGTGTGAAGAAGGAAGACATTCCGAAAACAACATTTTGAACCAGGTACAGAAATTACGAGTTTAGAAAAATGCCTTCTTGATGGACTAATTCACCCTATGTCTTCATGGATCTAACGAATATTGTTTTATAAAAAAACATATTGATGACTTTGAGTTGGTATTTATGGAATTTATTTTGGTATACTCAGAAACCTATAAAGATCATGGAAATCACATGCGCATTATCCTAAATACTATTAGAATATATGAATTATATAGGATGTTTATCAAGTGTGAATTTTGTCTTCAGGATATTGTTTTTCTTGGCCTTATTGTCTCTAAGGATGGAATTTCTTTTGATCATTCTAAGACAACGTCCATCCATGAATGGAATTAAACGTTGAGTATAACTGAGGTATGTCGTTATATTGGTATAGTAGGTTATTATTGGATTTTTTTCCATAATTTACCTAGATTGGAAAACCCATTAACCATGCTCACATGTAAAGGGGTTAAATTTTTTTAGACAAAAGATTGAGAAAAATGTTTTGAAGAACTGATGAGAAGATTAGTCAATGATCCAATATTGAATCTACCATTGGGGAATGATGGGTTTGTTATTTATATTTTTATTAAATGAAAGGACTTTGTTGTGTCCTCATGCAGAATGATATAGTTATTCCCTAAGAATCATGACAGCTAAAAATTCATGAGTAAAACTATCATATTCATGACCTTAAGTTAGAAGCATTAATATTTCCTCTGAAAAAAAGGATACACTATCTCTCTAGTGAAAAATGTGAGATTTATACTGATCACAAGAGTTTGAAATATATTTTCTCACAGAAATAACTCAACATGAGGTAAAGAAGATATCTTTAACAACTCAAAGATTATGATTTCACTATACACTACCACTCGGTGAAGGAAAATAAGGTGGAATAAGATTTCAGTAGTAAATATCATGGAGTTTTGAACAAGATGAGAGTTGAAAGGGATCCAATTATCATGGATCTAGTAAAGATAGATATGATAATAAACATTGATGGTGATACATCTATATTTTTCCCAATGGTTTCCAAACCATATTTATTAGAAACGGATAAAGAGTCCTCAGAGTGGTGATGAAGAGTTTCAAACAAAAGATCAAATCTATGAAGGATGAGTGATTGAGTAACATCATATCTGAAGATGGAATATTGAAATTTGGGAATATACTTTGTGTTCTTAGCATACCTGATCTAAAAACGTAATTGTTGGATGATGCTCATAGATCCAATTTCTTTATACATCATGGGAGAACCATGATGTATAAAGATTTGAAGGATCATTTTTGGTGCGACAACATGAAGAGGGAGATTGTTGATTTATTGTTATGATGTATTGTTTTTCAACAAGTAATACTTATATGGAAACAACCTAGAGGATTCATGCAACCTCTTCCCATACCTGAGTGGAAATGAGATAATATTACTATGGACATTGTCATGGGGATATCAAAGACTCCTAGAAGGAATGATGAAATATGAGTCATTATTGATCATCATACAAAGTCAGCACATTTTCTAGCTATAATAGATGATTTACCACTTGAACATCTGGAAAGACAATATATTAATGATGTTGTATGACTCCATGGTGTACCTATATCTATTTTTTCTGTTCATGATCCACATTTTACATCATGATTATGGAAAAGTCTTCAGAAACTTTTGGATACTGAACTTCATTTGAGCACTTCCTACCACCCTCAAACCGATGGACAATCAGAACATAATATTTAAACCTTAGAAGACATGTTGAGATCTTTCCCACTTGACATTCAAGGTTTGTAGGATCAAAATTTACCTCTGGTAGAATTTTTCTATAACAATAGACTTCATTAATATTTTCAGATGGCACCATATTAATCATTATATGGAATGATATGTCGCAAAACTACTTATTTTGATGATGTTGGTGATAGAAAACTTGTAGGCCCAGAAAATTTTGAGGAAAGGATTGACATGGTAATGTTTATCCAAAACCACATCAAAGAAGCTCAAAGTAGGGAGAGGAGATATTACCATAACCGAAGGAAGGATTTGGAATTTCTGGTAGGGGATAATCAATTCTTGAAGGTGTCTCCAGGTAAGGGAGTTATAAAATTTTGTAAGAAGGCTAAATTATATCCCAGGTCCGTCAGACCTTTTGAAATTAAAAAACGAATTGGGGTTTCAGCTTACCATTTGGAAATGCCGCCAAGTATCTCCAAAGTTAACGATGTTTTCCATATATCACTATTGAGAAAATTCATGTTTGACCCAATGCATGTACTCACCTATAAGAAAATTGAACTGGAACTAGATCTTTCTTATTGAGAAGAGTCTGTCAAGATTCTTAATACAAGAGAACAAGTGTTGAGAATCAGTATGGCTCGTCTGGTAAATGATCTATGGATAAATAATAAGATGGAAGAGGAAACGTGGGATCTCGAGGAACATATGATAAAGAACCACCTGAATCTTTTTATGCAGTAATATTCTAGAAATTTTGAGGATGAAATTATTTATTGGAAAGGAGAATATAACACCCCCAGCATCCATGGTATGATTACCTTTAAATAATACAATAACTTGTGTTGAATGCAAATTCGAGTTCAAACACACCCCATCCAATCAAACTAGCCGTTATGAATAGTAATACACACTTTTTGACATTTTATAAATTTTATATTTTATAATGGACTTTATTTTTTCATTTGGAATATCGAAATTAGCTTAGGGTGACTTTTTGGTATTTTTCTAAAATCAGTCTATTTTTGATGAAAAGTGAAAACACAATGTTATTGTTTAGAACCAACTTCTTATTTAAATAATTATTTATTTTATTTAATTTTATTTAATTTTATTTCAAGTTAAAATATATACATAATACATATATATGTTCAATGTAATTCATTAGTGTTATTTTATAATAAGTATCTATATATATATAAATTTTATCGAACAGTTACCATCTTTTACCCACCTTTTATGAGCATTTGAAAATTTGCATAAAACAAATTTTACCAATTCTAAAAGTAGAATTTCAAAAATATGAGAGAAACAATTAATTTTAGTATGTAAAATTTTGTTCAATAATAAAGAAATAATTTTTTGTGATTAATTACTTTTTACTTTTATTTACCATAGTTATAATTAAATATAGTAATTAAGGGTAAAAATGTTATCATAATTAACCTAAAACATTACTAATTCTATTGGATAAGTATTATTCTATAAAAACAGCCATAGGAATAAAATATGATCCTCTCTTGTCCACCAGGAATAGATTAGGACATTTATTATTATTTTATTTAAACAAAATTTAAAAGAGTTAAGTTCAATTTTTAATAACTAAACCATTTTTAATATAGGGTTACACAAAATATAAATTCGATTATAAATATTCAATAGAAAGATAAAATTTACATAATGTTATTTTATTTATAATTGTTATACATTAAAAAATTAAATTTATTGGAGACACAATGATGATGCAGTAATTACCTTATTTAGGAAATATTAAAACAAATCTTATTATAAATATCTAAATAAATTTAAATTTAGACTTATGATAAATTAATCAAATTTTATAGGTTAATATGACATGTTATTGTTGGGTAAATATATTTTATTCTAAGTGATAATGTTTTTCTGTATTTCAAAAAATAAAAAACAAAATAGTGTCAAAATTGACATAATTGATTTTTTAAAACAAATACTATATTATTTATTGATATAATATTCCTAAAAATCTATGGTTCTTTCCAAAGGACATTGATAAGGTTATATATATTAATAATGAACCACATGGGGGTATCTTGTCTTTAATTTTATGTTTTCTGACCATATAATATAAAAATACAAATAGACATGGTAACTGTCAAACTATTTAACTAAGAGTTAAATATAAAAGTTAAGGTTAATATGATAACATAAACCTGTCTAAAACCAATTAGTTGAGAAGTTATCGACCCATACCCACCTTCTCCTCAAAATAATTCCTTTTAATAAATTAGAAACTGAAAATTATTTTATTATAAATTAATATTTTAAGCTTTTCCTAATGTGTCCCTCACCTCTTTTATAAAAGGGAACTTCCCCTAATCTTACTTTCACACCTCCAAAACCATTTAGCTTGGCCAAAAACTGCCCAAATATCCTCCCAACTTCCCTCAATGTATCCTAGAGGCCTTACTTTTATCATAAATCCAACTTAATGAGCCCTTTTTTCAACTCAAAAGGAAACACCTGAAGTAGAGGTAATAATTTCACCACCCTCTTTAAAGTTCTTTTCTTCTTCCACATCCTCTTTCTTTATTGTTTTCGTAACAAAATAATAAATCCAATACCTTATAGATAGAATGATTTTATTATAAATATGGTAAAATCATATTCGTTATTCTATCCATCCTACAAATGACAAAGACCCCATTAGTGAGTAAGCACGACTTACCGTCTCCACATCGTGGTGTAGTTTGTTATTCAATCACTTCATTATTTGGATGGGATTAATAATTAGTATACTAATGTAAATTGTAAATATAAAAGGTTAATTATTATGAATATATGATATACCATCCAGTTACATGAAATTTCTCTATCAATATAATGATATTGTCGATCATGCGTACATACAACTTACCATCTCCACGAACGCGATAAAATACATTCCCCATCGCAATCATTCAAGAATAATATTCATTTTATGATTCAAAATAATGATTATGAACATAATATCCTTCTTTATATGAATCAAATACATATTATTAATAACAGACATGGCTTACATAACCATTAATATAAAGGGAAACGAATCGGTTAACAACCAGAGTAATGATACTACTAAAGTATTATTAAGAAAGAAACATTAGAGCATCTTATATGATATTATATTTTCATATATGGTACATTTATAATTTAATAAATATTATTCAACTATTATAAAATAGTTTAATGTACCCTCAACAATGGAAAAGTACAAGGTAAGGGTTAATTTCACAATTTATTTATTATCCGAGGTTGTTTTTACATAAGTATCTACTAGGACCTCTTTATCATCAACATCCGTGTTTTCTTAAAAATTTATCTCAATTTATTTTACTATTTAATAGAAAATGGGTTAATTTCATTTATACCCTTATTTTACCTTATGTGTTTTGAATGAAATCTTTTCATCATTCTCCAAACAAGGTACTTTCTGTCCTTTTCAACAAAATTAACGTAAGAATTTTTTTTAACTTATAGGGAGGGTGCGCCTATTTTCTGTTATTATAACATCGTCGATGTTTCCTTTAAAATATTATAAGAATATTTTCAAAATAAATATTTTCTTTTATAATTATATGACTTATAAATGATATCAAAATAGAAACAGATATTTCTCTAAAAAAAGTTTTGATATCATCTATGTCATCATCCTTTTGATGTATTTTAACCTTGTTTGAAGTTAATTTATTTTGATACAAATATTTGAAACTGTATTGATGGTTTTGTGGTATGTATGACTGTAGATGTGTTATTTTTATACCATTGATGGTTTATGGATAAATTAATGACATTTTGTATTCTATTTATAATATTAATGTTTATGTTATGTTTAAACCTTTTTATATTAGGAATGAATTAGACTTTGTAAGTAACGGGTGGAGCCCGCTATAGCTCTTCAATGCATCAGTTAGTCTCATGAGAAAAACTATTTTCTTTGCACTAGGACTTAAAAAAATCTTATTTGTAGTCTTGGAATAAGGTCATGACTATCTGGTTCTGAAGTCTGTCGTTATGTCTTCCATTATTAAGAAATTGGATATTGAAATAGCATGTGATTATTTAACTATTACAATATCCATGTGAATAAGTAAATATAATTATTTAATTTTGTTTTTTCCATATTTTTCTGATGTTTAAGTTTAAATGTATTTTGTTTTATTCTTATACATTTCCTTAAATGTTTATGCTTATTTATAAAAGTATCCACTATATTTTTATCCTTACTAATCATCTAACCTCTCCCCTTTCTATGTTTCATTTTTTCCAGGATGTGAAGAAGTATTTAATGGTTGACCTGTAGGGATAGGCTAAGGATATACGTTTTTTCAAAGGGGACAAAATGTGGTTGTTGTTTTTATTTAAATATGTAATGTAAAACTTTTGACTATATCTAGTACTTTCAAGGCTACAAAACTATTCAGTCCTTGAGGACATGATTCTTTGTATCTTTCCAATGTTATGTCATACTGCACCGACTCTAGGTAACTGTTGTTGGGGGTGTTACGCCACATGCATTAGAGCACTATCTGGGTGCACCCATAATATAAGATATATCAGGCTCACTTGTGAGCTATAATAGGTATTAACACTTTGTAAGAAATGTCCATGGGCTATATCATTAGTAAAACATTTTTTCATTCACTTTTTCATCATAAACTTTTTGAGAAATTCTTTTAAACTCATATTGAAATCACTCTTCGATATCAAAATATTATTTTCTTTCAAATAACCATTGTCAATACCAAAATATCCCAAAATTGGGAAGTATGATTTTTATTTTTAAAAAACATGAAATCTTGTAATGTAATAAAAAATTATAGTAATGGTTATAGGGTTTGGAAAAGTTGTTGTGGTTGTATACAGTAAAATAGATAATTTTTTTTCATTTGTAAGGAAAGTCAAATATACCGTAGAAAGAACACTTTTGAATTTTTTATTAATTAAATAAATAATTATCCATTTAAGAAACCATCATTTTGATATAATTTCATTCGTAAAATCATTAAAAAATGTGTAGATGGATGAAAACGAGATTTTTAAGGAAAACATTATAGAAATGTAGTTTATTAAAATAAAACATTAGAAACATTTTAATCACAATCCCCATGAAATAATAACATTAAAAAACATTAAATATCATTATAAGAGATAAATTAATAATATAAAAAGTCAAAGTGTCTGTATATATACCTTATAAAATAATATAGGTTCATAACATCAAATTATGTCTCAATGAATAGAGATTGAGATAATTTCCCTTACCTTGAGTTTGGTATGTCATGTTAATTATTTATCTTCATAAATAATAAAATTAGTTTTTAATTATTTACTTTCTTAATAACATTTTCAATTTTATGATTATTTTTATTTCCCTTATTAACATGTCATATACAATTCCTCAATAAATTATGTTTATGTTGGATGTTTTGATGATATTTTGATTATATGTCAAAATGATTTTAGTAGGTTGACTATTGGTCTAAGTTGTAATTATTTAAACATACCGAAAATAATAATTTTTAAATATTATTTCTATTTATACAATAATTATAATTTAAAACATAATCATGAAATATCTTTATGAAAAATAAACTATGTTACAATAATGGAGACATCACACCGTACTTACGCTTGAGTAACGTTTCCATTTTCGAACAATCATTATGGAAAAAAATTAAGTAATATTTTAAATTTTAAAAATTATATTAATATCCAATAAACCATATAATTTTAATATCTATACTTATAAATATATAATTTCTGTTATTTTTTGATGAAAAAATAATGACACCACTTCGTTGAGGCTGTAGTCCATACATTCATGAACAACACCATCATTTTTTAATTTAGGGATGAAAATGATGTATTTTCTATTAATAATAATAAAAAATTAATTAATATAATTATTGTTTCATATATATCACATATATTAATTAAATATATACTTTTTAACATCCATGTAAAGCGTTAGTTAAAATCAAATCGCATCGCATCGTGAGGAGGTAGTTTGTTGTACACATAAGTAACATTAATGTATCCACCCACATAATAGAAATTAAGAAGGTATATGTGATTTAGAAAAAGGTAGAAAAAATGTGTTAAAAATATAATATATATACTTATAAATTAATTTATACAATATTCTTTGAGATGTGATGATGAAAACCAAATGACATCGATTCCCGAGGTTATTATTTATCGTACACATAAATGATGATTTTGTATCCAATTTTATTGAAGATGATACAAATTTCAGATCTTATATTAACATAATAAAATATTAGTTTATGTATGGTACTGGTTATATTATATAATTATATATTAACAATATTTTAATTAGGTGGAAAAAAAATAAAATAACGACGATCGGTTAAGCACAATACCTCTTCTTTAGAAAACCTCCTTAGGTAAGCACCAAAACCCTTTATTGGATGGATTTATGATCAATATAATGGATCTATGTCATGGTTAGGGAATTAAGGAATATAATTTCCTAGGTCTTGTAAAATATAAATTTATTTTATGGTGTTATGCGGAGAGGAAAGTGGGTGGGATTTTGTAAGTGAGATGAGTGTCACATTTGTATGTTTTGAAAGTAAAAAAAGGTGTATCCAAGTTTTAACATAAAAAAGTATAAAAAATAGAACATTATCAACAATTAGACACTATAAGGTATAAATATGGACATAATAAAATTTTTGGACAATATTTAGGTCATTTTAACTATTATCTTCTCAATTTAACCCTTGGTAAATCAGTTTTTACCTTAACTGCAATAATTAATTTTTACCGTTTTCTATTATTAGTTATAATAAATAATTAAGTTGAACATATTATATAATAAAAATTATTATAATTATAAATAATTAATCAATTTTAATCAATTAAATTCATATAATTATAAATTTTAAATCGAAAACAAAACCAACTGACGTGACGAAAAAGCGGGGTTTCATGAAGTGTATTTTTCAAGAAAAAGATGTTTTTATATTAATTATATGACTAATAATAATAATTGTATGAATATAAATTAATATTTAAGGAGATATAATGTATTAATTTAATTTTAAATATTCCTCATTTTATATTATTTTAATTAATTTAAAAGGAGAAACATCATGCACCTTAAAACAGACATCAGAAAAATCATACATTTAAACCCAAAAACAAACATATGCTAAAATCCAATAAAATGTTTATTAAAAAATAATTAATTAAATAAAATTTTATGAATTAATACTCATGTTACATAAAATCATATTAAAACATAAGGATACTTTTAAATTACTTAATTTATTAAAAATAAATGACATTTTTATAGAAATCTGTATTTCCACTATTCACTAAAAAATCAGTAATTTTAGAAAAGTACTAAAATTTCACCAAAATTTAATTTTTATATGTTGATTTAGAAAATTAAATTAATTTTTAAACATTAAAATATTATTAATTTTATTTAAATATTTTAAATAAAAACCTATAATAATATTTTGAATTAAAACTATTTCATTTTTGATTTAAAATTTAATAATATTTTTCAAATGAGTATAATTATATTAATAAACCTGGAATTGATTTAATTTATCATTAACATTGTTGTTATATTATCTGCCATTTTTTAAATTGTGTTTTTATAATTTTATTCAATTATTGAATAAATGGATATATCTTTCCCTCATTGCATTTTTAGATTCCCATATCACCTCGTCAACTATATAGTTTTTCCATAAAAACATAACCTAGTTGATTAACTAATACCATAACACTTGATATCTATGGTCAATAATTTGAATAATATGTTCTTCTTAACAAATATTCTCTTTCAACTGAACTACTTTCAGAATCCAAACATGAGATGAATCGTACACATATTTCCTTAACACCGAGATGAGAACCACATTATGTACGTCAGAAAAGTAGGGAAAATCCACATCGTTTGAAAATAATCCAACTTTATCCTCGATTTCAATGGTCTAGTGAACCACAAACATAGATTTCCATTTTTACCAAAATTCTTAACACTTTTACACAGTGTTACTATGAGATATACAAGATCACGTACCTTGAAAGAAATATATTTCCTCTGATTATCTATATAGTTTTTCTTCCTGCTCAGATCCTTACTCATATATTTTTAGATGAACTGCATCTTATTTGAAATTATGTCCACAAACTCTAGTATCGACAACTTCCATTCTCATAATTCATACCAAAAATCCAATGTCCAATAGAGATTTTTATATAATTCCTCAATTGGGGTCATCTGTAGTCAAGAATGAGAAAAAAATATTATAAGAAAACTCAACCAAAGATAGATTTTGATTTATACTTCCCTGGCAATACATTGAATAAAAACAACTAAAATCATCCGTGGCATGAATCATACAATCAGAATGACCATCAGTTTGAGGATGAAAGGTTGTACTTAAATTTATTTCATTACCCAATTATTTCTAATGTCCTTTCCAAAAAAAAACTAAATTTGAACCGAAGACCACAATCTAATACAATGTAGAGAGGATCTCAATGTAAACTAACTATAACCTCAATATACAATCGTGGAATATGAATTAAAGACATATTATCTTTAATGGAGTTGAAATGTGTAAACATAGTAAATCTATCCACAATATCCCAAATCACATTGCTAGTCTGTGAAGTATTTGACAATCCCATAACGAATTCCAATTATATTTCTCTCATTACCACTCCAGCACTAGACAATATTGAATCATTCCCCTCAGTATTTTTCATTCTGATTTAATTATTTCATAATTCCAACAATTCATGGTCATGTGAGTGATATATCTGTTCATTGTAGCCTACTATTAATACTTCTAAAGGTCTCAGTACATCTTAGTGCTACCTTGATAATCATTAAATGAATAACTATGAGATATACCAAAAAAAATTCTTTAAATAAGAATAAAAAAGAACACATATTAATTTTTCAAATCATAAAACACCATATTCAATAATATTAAAATTAGGATACATACCGTTCTTAATAGATTCTTATTTTTTCCAACTATTCATGATCCTACATCTAAGATTGCTTAATTCTTTCTGATTAATTAAAATGCATTGAAACATGAAACAAAATACAGTATTTACGTACATCTAAAAATACTAGGATGAAATTTATCAAATAATTAACCAATGTTTCTAAACAAAAAAGTAATATGGTTTATGTTATATTATTTTTTTGACTCAAAGAAAATACCACATTTGTTAATTTCCCAGGATGGTAATGAATCACACCATCATAATCCTTGATCAGTTCCATCCATCTTCTTTATCTCATGATCAATTATTAATGAGTGAATTTATAATTAAATCTTTTATGATTAGTATATACTTTACACTTTACACCATATAAACCATTCTTCAAAATTCTTAAAGAAAAAACCACCTCAAGTGATTCCAAATCATGTATAGGGTAGTTTATCTCGGGAGGATTATACTATTATGAAATGTAAGTAATTAACATGTCATTTTTCATTTGGAAACAATGAATTAATTTTAGATAAGTAACTCTATATATAAAGAATTAAACAATTCATTATAGAAGGGAAAAAATGAACCATTCACCATTCTTCTTTTTTGTTTCTGAAAAAAATCAACACATTATATTTTCCAAATGAATTTTACTCCATTTCGGGTTGAATTATTATGTAATATAGAAAAATAAGAAACTTTTTCAACAAAACTACGGTAGTAACACACCAATAAAAGAAAACTATAAGTCTATGTGAATTTTTTATGCCTGGTCCATTCTTCACCATATTATTTTATAACGGTCAATAGTTATGCCATATTTAGATACAATGTGTCCAAGGAAAGAAATCAGTTGCAACCAAAATTTACACTCACTAAATGTCCCATATAGTTTATTTTATTTCATTATTTGAAAAAATAATTAGGTGTCCTTTTTATACCTCTATAATTATAGAATATAGAAACATTTCATCAATAAAAACAACCACAAACTTATCCAATAACTCATGGAAACTATATTCATGAGGAAAATAAATAATGTAAGTGTATTAGATAACCAAAATGACATTAATAAAAACACATCATTCAAATATTTAGTATGAAATGTAGTATTAAAGTTTTCAACCACACTCACCTTCTACGGATGGTGCATAAATGTTTAATCAAACATCATAAAAGCCTTGAGCTTCATAAAGCTGATCAAACAAATCATTAATATGAGATAATGGGAAATTGTTATTATTAATGATGTTATTAAATGATCTATAGTCATTGAATAGTATCATTGAACCATGGTTCCTTTTGATTAAAAATAATTTCACTCCAGGGTGAAGTTATATGTTTTATGAAACCTATATCTAGAAACTCATGCAATTGATTTTGAAATTCTAAAAGTTATACATGGGACATTCAATAAGGGTATTTTTAAATAGGCTAGGAATTAAAAACTAAGTCAACAATAAATCCACCCTCCCAATTTTGAATAAATCTAGATAAATAATAAGGAAATACATCTATGTATTTTTTCACTACAAGAAGATCACTAATTGGAACTATTTACTTATTTTAAATAATTTCATCTAGATAAAATTCACTATCAATTTTATCAGTTTCTCAGCATCTTGATATGATAGAAATGGTAAGAAATATTTGAATAATCATTTCTTGGATCTTTAATATATATTCACATGAAAAATTGATATCTATTATTTACCAAAAATTATATCAAACTCTATAATTATTAGTTCAACATGATTTCCATGAAAAGATATCACACTAATGAAAATTGGAAGATTCTTGTAAATCATTGTTTCTTTAACAATTCACCCATAGTTTTATACAATAATTTCTATCTTAATTTCGTGAGGAATTATTCCCAATTTAATTGTAAATTTCATAGAAATGAAATATTGTGATGATCCAGGGTCAAACAGTGTATTTTCATTTTTTGATTATAAAATTAGCATACCCATCCACAATTCATTTTATTACCCATCAATAACTATAGTAATATACAAATATTTTTCCAAACCCTTTTTATTCTGATCATGATGATTTAATGCTTCACTGACTAACTTAAATAAAACATTAGAATAATGTCCCAACTCATTGAATAGTTAACATCTCACCAGTGGATGGCTATATATTACCTCATTATTGAAATATTTGGTATTCTTTTCCTTGCAATTACAACACATATGAACAAACATTCCACATTGATAACACTTTATTGATTTCATAATAGATTATCTAGGGTTCTTTTTACCACACATATCATAGTATGGGAACATAATTTTACTAACTCTATATTTCTCTTATGAATGTTTCCTCACTAAATTCCATCCTGAATGATTATTAATTTCATCATCATATGGCACAGATGATTTATAAAACTCTTTCTCCCTTTTTCATCATTAGAAACACAATTCTCATTGATTTAAAATTCTCATGCTACCAAATATATTAGTATAATTACTTTTAGTCCAAAGATTTTTTTTTAAAATTTAACATTCAGTGTCTCAAATAAAATTTTGAACGTACTTGACTAGTATTAAGAAATTGGCATCATACGTGGCCATGGAATAATTATTATTATTTTGCATAAATTCCATGAAATATTTTCGCATATACAGTTGAATAAACACAGGGAAATATTTATAAAGTAAAATATCATTAAATTTTTCACATTAAATGGAATCAATATCATCTTTGTCTCTGGTATTATTGACCATAATCCAATAGTTATATGCTTCACCTTCAAAATAATATACGAAAGGTTTTTCCTTTTACCATTCTGAACATCCCATGAATTCAGATGTCTCATCTAGTGCATTGATCCATACTTTTTACTGTCAGATGATCCACAGAATGGTGGGGAATTTTTCCTCATGAAATGATACAATATAGAATTATTCCTTCATGGCTGATTGGGTTTCCCTCTATCTTGTATAACACCACCATTTATAGTTTGTTTCAACTAATCCATCATTTCATAATATTAATCAGTTCCTATTCCAACTATATTTGGATAATGATTCGGAAGAATATTTTCCACTTTTAGCTTTCCCACTAATGATTCCCTATCTCTCATGTAAAAAACCATTCCAAATATAAATTTTAGATGAAGAATCATAGTGATCATAAAATACTATATAATTTTAACATGACTATGGAATCCATTATTTAATTATAAATACATTAAATTACATGGAACAAGACACATGATATTTTAAAGTTCATTTTCTTATAAATTAGGATCATAACAAATGAAAACATAAAAAATTCTTCTAATCATTGTGAAATGATTCTTCATGGCTTCAACATAAGTCTGTTTTACGGTATCACATATCATAGGGACATAAATCAAATGAAAGTGCTAATAAAGATACTAATAAGGAAATTATCTTGGAATACATTTAGTATGTTATCATGAAGAATATCAATAAAAACATGTGGTATAATAATATAAAATTATCATTATTACATGATGCATGTAAAATTAAAATTATCATGAATCATAACATAGAAAATTACTAAGGTTATTCACAATTGTATCGTTAAACATATCATCTCTAGAGATTAAATTATATACCCAATGCATTGAAGATCTATCAAGCTAAAACCTATATGTGTATTAATTTCATGTAAGCCACATTGACCATAAAAAATTATTTTGAAAATTACCTAATGGAAATAAATTATGGGTTTCATATAAAAGTATTGATTATGTAAGTGATTAAAGGCTTGACCATAACATCATTTTTAACCACTAGAAATGGAATGTGGGATTACTATATGTAAATATTGTAATAAATAAATTATATTATCATCTAGGTGAAAACCCATGGATACTGAAATGGTTTGGGTATTTATAATATAATAATTTCTTTTGTAAAAGAGAAAAGTTTGAGAATTAAATTTGGAAACATGATATGTATAAAACATTGAATTAGAAAAGGGTAAAAGTGGGAGAATGAGGTTATCCAATAGATAAAACATTATTTTTTCAATAAGGGTGTGATCCTTATCATAATAAAATAATTTAACATACTCTATAGAATACATACACAAAAAATAATTTTTTGAATGGGAAAGATGATGATGAGAATTCTATTACCTTAAAGACCTTCTCCTAATGATTGAGGAATGAACCCTGAATGATTAAGAATACCATGAGGAGAATATTTTGGTTTAAAAATTACGATAAATTCATGGAGGATTTATTGGTATTTAAGTAGAAATGTGAAATGCATAAGTATTTATAAGAAATGTGATATAATTGTTTAATAATTTCCAAATATTGAACTCTGTAATCTAGGTTGTGAAAAATGGAATACCATTGGCATACCCATGGGTTTTTCTCATGGTTTTGGATATATGAGTTAAATTTTATAATATTTAAATCCATTTAAAAAACTCTCTTATTTAATACTTCTTTGGAAAAAAAGTAAATTTTCTCTAAATTAATGTTCAAAAAATAAAAATTGCAAATTTTAGACATTGGAAACTCACTTATAGGTTTGTAAAATGATTAAAATATATTAAATTAGTTAATATTATTAAAATGAACTATTTTAGGTCGTGTGTTGTGGTTAATTAAAAATTTCATCTTTATGAAATATATATGATTTAATAAAACATACCGAAAACCCAAAACTGTATTTTTAATCATCACTGAAAAATATGTACTTTAAAAAATTCTAAAAACATTCAACCAAATATAATTTTAACATTCATATTTCCAAAATAATATTTAATTTATAATAAATAATTCTCTACATAATATAAATTTGAATTTTAAATATAAAAATCTTTATTTGTCAAAAAATTTGATCTTTGAAGACAACCAAATTTCTGACACTTATAAAAAACACTTATGACATTATAAAATTATTTTATAATTCTATGTTAATAATAGTGTTTTATAAGACTATTTAGTTAATGAAAATACTATTAAAAATTCTTGAGATTATTATAAATGTGTATATATTTTCTAAAAATAAAAATAGATTATATTTTTCATTAACAATCAATTTATCAATTTATTCTTTCTTAAACATATATTTTATTATACATTTTTTTTCAAAATGGGTTGATGTAATATAAATTTTATTTATAAATATTAAATAATACTTTAATAAACTATGACCAAGACATGTAATCCTTAATTTCACATGTTTACACCCTAAGGGTATGGTGTGAAATGGTGTTAGTTTCATGGGGTAGATCAACTAACATTGACTGAGAGGTAATCTAAACTAACTTTAACTTATCACATAAGATATTCCATTGAAGAATCACTTCTTGAATCTTGGATTAGTATTCGTCCAGAGTTAACCCCATTAATTATACCAGCCATCCATGTTCTACCAAATGGTCTTCAAATAAGTTCAATCTACTAGTGGTGGCCATCATTTCTCCATTCTACATCCATTACCTTTTTTCATTACTACTTATAAACAATAATCATAATTGTTAAATTATTTCTAATTGTTATAATTGAAAAAGTTAAAATATATTAATGATTATAGAGACCAAAAATCATATTTTACCAATGGTCATATTATTATTCTAATAGTAACATATACCCTTATAAATATTACTTCATTCATTCACTCAATATTCAATAAAAGTTCTCCTATGGTTATATTTTCATTTTCAAAGATGATTATTGGATTACTAATATTTTTTTCATTTATATAGTTTTGATGATGGGGGTGATGATTCTATTTGATTGGGGTGATCCATAATTTCCTATTTTATATTTGTAATTTAATAATTATTGTCCAATTATTATTATTTTTAATTTTAATTGGTTTTGTAAATAAATAATGTATTAAAATTTATAAATTATATAAAGATTTCTATAATATTTTATAATATAACACACATTTTCCCAAGAGAAAATATCATTTAAAAGACCTGGGACGTTACATTAACCATAAAGTAGAATCATTGAAATTCATGTTATCAACGTTATCCAATCCTCTATAGTTATCACAATTTTCCATTAAAACCAAATGTAAGTAACCGAACTTAAACATTACATAGTCTTGAGTTTTAATTTGGTAATTTATTATAAAAATATTTAGGATCATTTATGGTTTAGATTTTTACATCATTGCATCATAATTCATACATAACGAATAATGTAAATTAGAAAGTTGACACTTTTGACTAGTGTCAATTTCTACCATAATAAAAATATTTTAAAGTAATTTATTTATTTTGATGATAAAAAATCAGGAATTTCAACATGACTTATTCCTTTAATTTACACATCCTTATACCCTATAAAATCATTTCAAAAATATTGGATGAGCACAAAAATCTTAGTAACAAACATAAAAAAGGGGAAGTCCACTATCCAATGAAAAATAATAAAACCCATGAAATATAATTTCATAAAAACATACATTATTTCATATAAATTGAATCATTTTAACATTTAAAAAATATCGTTATATTATGTTTTAAATCAATTAGTTTCCATGAAAACTCATTACATTGCCTATAAAATTCATATAGGTACCTTGTGATATCATCTCATAGAACCCGTACAGAACCCTTACAGTACCCTTAAAAATTTTAAAAACAATACGCCCCACATCAATTATAATTTTTTTGAGGGAATTAATATTAGGCATTGTATCAGAGTTCTATATGGGTGCCCTCATCACAAAATCTATATTGATATCACATAGCTCTATGTAGGCACACCCATATTATAAGATGTATTGAGCTCACCCGTGACCAATAATAAGGATCGACCCTTCAAATTTTTTTTAAAGGACCATATATTAAATTCAATCTTTTATTATTTCAATTTTTATAATAAAACATTTGAAAAATCTTTTAAAATAATATGAAAATCACATTCAAATATTAAAATACAATTTTCTTTAAAAACCCAATTCTTAATTCCAAAACACAATTTTTAAAAGAAATTATTTTTAATAAAAAAATTAATAGAAAAGAGAAAAACATTTCATTGAACAAAACATGAAATTTTTTTAAGGACTTGCAACTTCATATAATGGTTATGAGGGTAGGAAAATCCATTGTCACTATATACATAAAATATAACATTTCTTTTTTTGTTTGTAAAAATGTCAAAAATTCCATACAATGATTCATTTTTTAATTTTTTTGAAGGAATTACATAAATTTAAATTTTTTAAACTCCCATGTACATATATTTTTATTATTAAAATATTTTAAAAAGCATCGACATGTAAGAAAAATCATGATTGAAGTAAGGAATTAAAATAAAATTGTTTATTAAAAGAAAACAATCGAAACATTTGAATCATAATACCCATTAATGAATAACATTAAAAAAGATAAAATATAATTAGTATAGAAAAATTCAAGAAGTATAATGTCAAAGGGGTTGTATATAAACCTTATAAAATAATACAAGTACATAACATAAAAATATTCCTCAGAAAAAGGAGATTGAGAGGAAGACCCTCACCATGGGATTGATCTATCACGTTCGTTCTTTATCTTCATGAATAATAAATTTATTCTAATTATTTACATTATTAAGAAATTTATTTCGTGATTATTATTGTTTTAATATCACTTATTACCATGTTATATAAAATTACAAAATAAATTATGTTTTTGTTGGTTGTTTTGATGATATTTGGGTTATGTGTCGAAATGTCTTTGGTAGGATGACTATTGGTATAAGAGGTAATTATTTCAACATATTTTTAAA
Source organism: Viscum album (assembly GCA_963277665.1). Taxonomy (NCBI): domain Eukaryota; kingdom Viridiplantae; phylum Streptophyta; class Magnoliopsida; order Santalales; family Viscaceae; genus Viscum; species Viscum album. The sequence continues at coordinate 1,346,216,969 of OY728147.1, forward strand.
TAAATATATATTTCATTTGGGATATATCAATGTTGGTTGATTACAATTTTTTTTATATATTTATGTTTTGATGTTATAGAATAAGATCTAATGTATATTTTTATAGTTCAGATCCAGTTTTGTTTAATAATTGTGTCATTATTCATATTAGCATGTGTTTATGAGGAAGGTGGATTCATACTCCAATGATTATTTAAACAATAAGGCTTATATATTTTTTTTTATTTTCATAGAATTTATTGTTAGATTTATCTAAAAATCTTTGTAGAAATTCACTTTTTTGATGGTTTGTAAAATTTTAGAGGTTGGTAGTTGTGAAAATCATGTTGTTTCATGATTTTAAAATGATGATTTTAAATATATATTGGGTTTGATTTATAGAAATGGTTTGATATAAATGATTTCAATAAAAATGGAGTTTTTATTGAAATATATTGAAATAGTTGGTTTGGAATGGTTTTTTCATACATGGTGTGGTGTGAGTTAATTATTTCAACATGACCCTGAATAATGGGTGTGTACCATTTGTAAAAGGGGAATGGTCCTCGATAAGGGGCATGTTCCATTGGGGAACAAAGATATTGTAAAGTTAGTGATGACTTTGTGGATGGATAAGAAAACACTCATTAGTATGGAACTGTCATTGGTTGTATACATATATATATCTATATGTGTGTGAACCATGGAATGTGTATTCCAAAAAGGGATGTGAAATGGTCAAAGCATTGTTTTTTTCATTCCATGGAAAATATTTTTATATAGAAAACAAATTTGCTTTGTAATTTCGTGTTCTTTTAGATAAATTGTTGAAGTTATTTTAAAATGGTTTATATAAATTATTTAATATAAGTGTGATAACTTGTTCTATCATAGTGGAACGAGTAGGGAATTGATTAGGTGAAAACCTACTGAGCATCATTACTCACTCCCATCTCGAGAACATTGGTTTTTAGGTATTGTTTATCAAGATATAGGTAATTGAAAAATATATCATTTCTTTAGTTATTCATCGTGATACATTGGAAATGGATTGTGATGTTGGATCATGGACCATGTTGGGAGATGTGGAGTTATGTATTTAGAGTCATTGAATTTTTATATGTATTTTCTTACACTTGGTAATCTAATATGGTTCTTATTGTACTTATTATCTTTTTCTATTTGTTATCCCATGAGTAATATTACATTGTTATCATGCATAAAATAATGGTTTATGGTTATGGTTACATTGGTTTGTTTATTTAGGTTAAAAAGGTAAAATCACTGATAAGTGTAAATGCAGCCCTTGGAATTTATTTCTATACATTGATGTCATGGGGATGTCACCTAGGTCCAAGTAACATCCTACCGCCTTCTCAAGCCAATGAGGAGGGGCTAGATATTACAAATGGTATCATTCATTAAATTCACATCTTTTATTCTGGCACAAATGGAATTGGTTTGTTAGTATTGGAGTTAGAAAATCATTGTGGTTTTTTATTTGAGTTGGGATGATATAAGGGAGTAGGATCTTTAGAACCAGAAATATAGAGAATAAAAAGACGTAGATGACCTTTTAATGTTGATCCCAAAGTTACCAGGGAGTTGGGTACATTAGTGTTTTGAGACACATTTAGAAGTTATAATCTCATTTTTATTGGTTTAGGCAATGAAAAGATCATGCCAAGAATTTTATAGTTGACTTCCCATTATGAGTACATATTTTATTTTGAGTAATGATTTATGATTTGGTGAAAACTAATTTATTTTTGAAAAGTTGTAATTTTTTTCTAATGTGATATTTTGAAAATATATGGTAGTGATACTTTTAAAAGGGATTTATTTTCAAAATCATGATAATAAATTAAAAAATACTTGAAATTGGAAAATTTTGAATTTTGGAAATATATTTTGTGAGATATGTGATGTGGTAGAATTTTAAATTGTCTAGACATGAGTATCTATAGAGCGAGACATATGATGATTGTTTTGGTTATAGATAATGGAACTTAGTTGTCATTGTTGAAAACAACTGGAGGAAGCTACTAAGAATGTGGTTGCACCTAAGCCATAGGTGAACCATCAACATGTTAAGAGTATTTTCTATAATTTTCAATCTATGGATAGAGTTAATTGAAGGGATGAACCAAGACAATTGGATCATTCGATTTAGTTCCAAAAAATGAATCCACAATATTTCAAGGTGGTTCACAATGAGAGATGGAATAGGTGTGACTGAATAGGATGAATCAAATATTTTATTACCATGGGACACCAGTTGAGATGAAATTAATGTTAAAAACGTATATGCTAGAGGATCATTCATGGATATGGTATGATTTAGTAGTTCATGATATATTAGATGAAGACATTGCACACGAGGAGTTTTAAGAATTGTTCACAAAAAAAACTATATCCTCACAAATACAACATTTTCATATTGATGGTTTTGTTGTTTTAAATTGATGAATCTCTTTGTGATAGAGTATGAGGAAACTTTGTTTATTTAATATAAATAGTGCTTGAAGTTACAGAAAGTGCATCCTTGAAGGCACACATTTTTGAATCGAGACCGAGGAAAGAGATTTACTTGGATATTTTCGTGATTTTTAAAATGATTATATGGAGATGGTTAGTAGAGATACAATAATAGAAGGAGACATCTCAGAAACTAAGAGTTGAGGAATCATTTTAATACCTATGAGAAATGGTGGGAACTCTAATGCAGGGAACATGAGAATGAAGGACGCATATTTCCAAGGTAGTGGAATGACTTAGAATTAGATGGATGGATAAGTGAATCAACCTCAAATTCCCAATAACATTACATCATGTTTTTATTGTGGATATTATGACCGCATAAGGAAACATTGTAAGAAAACACCTAGATCATTCCACAATTACAACCAAATGGGGAATCTTTAGTGCAATTGTCAAAGTGCTCCAAGGTCATGTACTAGGGACACATCTCATATATTATATATGTTGTATGATTTTATAGGGTGAGGTCAACAAAATACCACTCCTCAGAAGAGATAAGCTGGCAATAGTTATTCTCAGAATACCATGACTCAGTAATAAGGAAAATATAAATATGTTAATAAATAATAATATGGAATGAGTAATCAAATATATGGATTTGATATTGTTATGGTGGATGATCATTATAGATCATCGATGATTAGAGGTACAATCCTTTTCAATTCTAGGAGATGTGGTCCACCAGAGATGACAGGGGTTGTGGCGACGAGGAATCCCTTAACCAGCAGCACCCCTTATAGGCTCATTCAAGAACCCATTTGAGTCACTCTTAATTTCCCATAAAGAGTTTTTTTTGGAATAATACATATCTGTGGGAAATTCTAATGTTTTTTTGTGAAAAAAAGGATGGAACTCTAAGGATTTTTTTGATATTATTTTATGCTAAACAATGTTATGATAATGAATTTTTATCCACATACATGAATTGTGGACAAGTTTTGTCAATTAAAGGTAGCTTAGTGGTTCTATAGAAATTACATTCAATCAAGAGATCATCAATTGTGGGTTTGTAAGGGTGATATTTTGAAAAAAAACATTCAGAATAATATATGGCCATCAAGAGAATGTGGTTATGCCATTTGGACTTACTAATTCACCATAAGCTTGTATGGATTGGTTAATCAAACATTTCCAAGATATATAGATTATTTTTTGGTGATAATTGTGGGTGAGATATTGGTGTATTCATGGTCATGTTCTGAGCATTGTCAACAATTTTCCACAACGTTGTGATTTTTACAAGATCATAATATGCATTCCAAATTATCAATGTGTTATTTTGTGGATAGAAGTGGTATATTTATTTGTTCATTTTTTATCTAATTTTTTTTTATGTGGATCAAGAAGAGATAAAAGATGTTAAATCTTGGAATCCACCATATAATATATTTGTGATACATAGTTTCTTTGGATTACAAGGTCATTAATGATATTATTTTCAGGAATTTTCATGACTTGATTCACCAATGAAATTGTTCATAAGGAAAATTTTTCCATTTCAATTGAACAATGAATCTTAAAAGTATTTACATGAGACTATAGTTCAACTTAAATTATCACCATTCAGGATTTTTCTAGAATCTGGAAAAGGCTATATGATGTATTGTGTTGCTTCAGTATCTGTGATGGTATATGTTCTCGTTTATAGAGATCATGTTGTTTTATATAGTTATAAAAGGATACGGTTCATGAGAACAACTATCATATCCATTATTTTGAGTTAGAAAATGTAGTCCATGTTTTGGAGACATGACGTCATTAACACTTTTATGAGAAATATATAGTGTCTAGGGATCATAAGATCTTGAAACATATTTTCTCACAAATAGATTTGGATTTGAGACAATGAATATGGATGAAGAATCCCTAAATTCATGACATTGAATTGATGTATACACTAGGTAAAGAAAATTTGGTGGTAGATGCATTATAAATAAATTCATACCATTATTTAGAAACAAAAGATTTATATATATAGTAGTTTATGTTAGTGATAATTGACATCCACTTGTATTGTGAATAAAAAGATAGTGCAGTAGATTTCTTTCTAGATTCATTGGTTCTAAATTTGCTGAATATGGTTAAAAAGGCATAGGCATCCGATTCAGAATGTGATACTATGAGTTTAAAAATCAATGGTGGGGAGACTATTGATGGATGGAACCTAGATGAGAGCTTAGTTTTGTGGTTTTGAGGTCAGATAGTCATACCTTTGTCTTTTCATGAATAAATTCTTTATGTTTACAATCATTTGAGATTATCTATTCATCATGAAATATACAATATGTATAGGAAAAAAAATCAAACATTTGGTGGGATTTCATAGAATGAAATGGGTCTTATTTAGGTATAATATGCCTTAATTTTTATTTGGGTATGGAAAGGAACCAACGACTAATGGGTATGTTACAATATTTACATATTCCTATTTGGAATTGGGAGAGGATAACTATGGATATTTTGATAGGTCTCTCATGTATGGTACAAAAACATGATTCCATATGGGTGATAGTGGATCCACTCATAATGATGGACCATTTCATCCAAATTAATGAATCTCATACAGTGGAGGAACTATAAAAATCATATATCTAAGATGTGAAAAAGATGCATCACATAATTGTTTTGATAGTTCCAGACTGAGATAAGAGGTTTACATCTTATTTTTGGAAATCCGTACAACAATCCCTTGGGACTCTGTTGACTATGAGTATATCAAATCATCCTCATATGTATAGACAATCCTAAAGGATGATACAAATGCTAGAAGAAATTATTTTGGATTGGCTATTGTATTTTGGTGGATCATGGGATGAGTGTATCTTATTCTTGGAGTTCTAATAAAACAAAATTTATTAGTCCTTGATACATATAGTACTTCTTAATGAATTATATGAGAATACTTGTTATTCTCTACTTTTTTGGTGGAAACATGTGAGACTTCACTAGATAGGACAATCCTTGTCTAAGAGACAATGAAGAGTATTTAGTTAATTAGGAAAAGGATTGATACATCTCAGAGTCACTATATATCATACGCAGATCATCATCGAAGACCATTTTTATTCAGGATGTGGAATCATGTGTTCAATAGAATATCTCTAAGGCATGTATATTATTATTTAGGGAAGAAATGAAAGTTATCTTCTCTATACATATTCCCCTGTGATATACATGAATGGGATAATGAGGTGGAAAATTGGTTTTATTTTCTAGAATGGTATAGTTCAGTGAATAATGTGTTTCATGTGTCTCAATTGAAAAAGTATTAGCCTGATCCTATCCTGGTGATTCAATTGGATCACGTTGAACTAGAGCCGGATTCTTTATTGGATCATGTGTCAATATGGATTGTGGATAGGAATGTGAAATTATTGCTTGGGAAAAACATTGGTATAGTGGCATTTTTAAGGCAGCAAGGTCAGATTTATGATGAAAATTATGAACATGAGAAGAAAATGGTTGACTAGTGGCCTGAACCCTTTTATGGAAATGGTGGTTTTCTACATTCCAAGGATGGAAAGTTCAATGGTGGGGATAATGTATCACCATATATTTTATGTAATTTACCCTTTATTTATTTATTAAATATATAATGTATTCGAGATAATTTTGAGAGGTTCAGATGGATTGTTGAAATATTTTGAGGCATTTATTGTGGCTCACAGTAGGAGTATGTTTTGTAGAGACCATGATACCTCTCTTGAAAACCATGAAAATTGAAATAATGTCCTATGGGTAGGAACTTAGTTTATAAAAACCATGATTCCACCCATAAAAACCATGATTTTGGGGATATAGGGCTTCTACACTTTTGGTGCATGTTTTTCCTAAACGTATGAGCCAACAATGTGAGGTGCTCTTTGAGGAAGTGGTTGGAGCATAGTTTTCACAATTTTCCTAATAGTATGTCAAAATAATGAACCGCTAAAATATTGATCAAAAAATTATGTATCTAACTTTACTTATCCCTTTATCCCCCTATTTTTCACTTAATATGACCCTAAATCAAATTTATCTCCTTCCAAAGGTAGTGGCGACCCTTTCCATTAATCCGAGAGAAATACATTGTCAAATCTCAGTGTGTTGGAGGGTAGATTCCTTGGTAAGCCTATGTTACTGGGTTTTCATGTGGTTTTTACTTCTTTATTATAGAGACCCTATCCTTTTACACATATCAATACATGATTTTAGGTATATTTATACATCATATTACAAGACAAGGATCATAATGTCTAGTGTCTTGGATGATTTGGTATATAATTAAGCTTCATCAAAATAAATTTTATGTAATATCCACATTGAGATCCTTAAATCCATTATTATAAAACATATATATATGTTATCTTGGGGATAATATGAATATAGGTATGATATTTAATGCCCAATAAGAGAATAATCCTATGAATAAATATGAGGACATGGGTTTGAAGGCATGACATAATGATATAAAAAGGCCTGGAACATGATTGAACACAAGAAATAATAACATATAAAACATGGGATCATATATACATGGAATCATAGTAATGTGTCAGAAACATAAAACATGACATTAGCATGATTCAAGGATCATTGCACATAAAGGATCATGAGTTAAGGCAAACCAGCAAGACTGTTACAAATGGAGCACGAGTTATGGCTAGCCGCCAACACAGTTGCACATAATGTCTCATGAGACTAAAAATTACCCTTTGAAATGGAGAGATTTTTAGGAACATCCATCATAACATGTTTAGGAATATGTTTTCCACATAAAAAATCATACATAATCAATCATACTAAAACAAAAAGGTACCCATGAAATTAAATGCGTATCATAATCATGTCATAAAGCATAAACAATGGGTGTATCATAAAATTGTCAATGAACGAAAGGAATTATATCATGTATGGACAATAATTAGTTATATAAGTCAGATATTAGGATAATTTATATCAATTTTAAGTGATGTCATGTAAAATGATTATTTACAAAATATAATATTTAAAACATTTTTTTACGGTTTAAGGAAAATAACAAAGATCGTTATAATATAGAAAAGATAATAATATTTTTTTTAAAACCATAAGTGAAACCAGAATGTTTTTATAATAAAATGACTGATATTATTAGCGTCTTAAAAAATACTATATTTTTCTCTTGAAATTGGGTAATAATTCAGGATGTTCCCTTCAAACGGTCTTACTTATCATGTAGAATTGTGAAAGTAACCAATTAAAAATATGTATATCAGATAAATAGAATGATGAATTATCATTGATACATAAGGTTAGAACATAAAAACAATATTTATATTATTTTAAAAAAATAAACGATTACTTCATTTTTTTAAAAGAATGATATAGCAACCTGAATGAATAATGGAGTTTCGGGTAGAATCCCTTACCTTATGTACAAAGGTGTTTTTCAGTAGATCTTAATATCATGGATAATCAAATTAGATTAATTAAGTAATAATTACATAAAATTTTATATTTGTAATTTATTTTTTATAAATTTATTAAGTTCATTCATGATCTTTTTATGGGTTACGATGTTCAATTTCAATCATTGGGAGTGTTTATTTTTTGGGGTTTAATGATCTGTTTACTTATATACATGTATAGATAATCATGAAAGATGAGTATGGTTGCCCAAAATTGATGTTAAATTTTATTTGAGAATATAAATAATATTATATGTTTATAAAACTAATTGGGATAATTTGAGTGAGTATTAAGCATTGTATAAAACATTAATGATAACTATTTCTATTAATTAGCGATTTTTTATCACAAAAAACTCGTTTAGTTTTATAAATTAATACCGTTTGTACAAAATGATTCTAGAAAATTACATAGGATATATTACATAAATAATAATTTTTTTCAATCATAAAAATAGTTTCAGGACAAAAATTGAACATGGAAATCGAAATTGAAAACCCGTAGTCCTTGAATGTGATAAATTAACACATTTTAGATGGTGAATTCCATTTCTAATATATAAAAGGATGAGAAATAAGTGATGGTGATGAATTATCTCACTAGAATAAAACAAATTCCAATACATGTAAGTCACTAGAGTTATAAAACCATTTGTATAAGGATAGGTGAGGATATAATATAATGTAAAGTAACATGAAAAGTAATTGAATGAAGACAGAAGAGGGTTTAACATCTTGATTGCTTCCTCTTGAGAGCCTCCTCAAGGGATTAGTGTTCGGTGTTTTGTAATGAAACAAACTCATAGATGTGGGGAAGTGTTTTAGGAAGAGTATTAGGAATAATATAGACAAGGATCCATGCTTGAGAGGTGTGAGGAGAAGAGGGGTGATATGTGATATTTATAGTATAGTATAGGAGGGTTTTTCAATTATTTTAATCATTATTTTATAATTTTGTTCTTGAAAATAATAGTGTCGGTTCATGGGAAATAATACAGTAATTTGAGAATGTGAATTCCAAAAACTATTCAATTACAACATCCATGAATCAATCATGACTCAAAAACTCATTTGTTTACATATATTGTAAATTACTGATTTCACTATTCACAAAAATTCATGTATTTATGAAAAATCCCAAAAATTCACCCTATAAAATTTAAAACAAGTATAATTCAAAAATAAACTCTATTTTATAAAAATAATTTTCTCAATATGATAAATTTATCTTCTAATTATAATCATTATTTACATGGAAAATAAAAATTTTAACATTGCAACTTCATTTCTAACACTTTGCAAATATTTTATGGTGCCATAAATTTATCTTATAATCACATGAAATAAAAAAATTTAATATAAAACTTTATGTAAATACATTTCCTTTTAAATTATTAAATTATACATAATATTTGAATTAAATATATCTGACTTACAAAAATACAAACACATAATTAATAATTTTTAAAAAAATTCGTACTTATAATATGATATAATTTTATCATATAATCACATATAAGATGGATAAGTTTTATATAAAATTTTATTGGTCAGGTTTCTAATGCATTTGTCGATTTACCAGTCATATGGGTAAAATTACTATTCTGATGGTCAAGTTACTATTTCATTATTATACGTTCCTTAACATCTTTAAATACTATTTATTTCATTAATTCACAATTTATAAAGTTTTTATTGGGTTATTAATATGATTTTATGTCATTATACCTTATAAAATAATTTTAAGTAGGAAATTGCATTGATAAAACATTTTTTCTCTATACTCCCTCTCTTGAATTCAATGATCTAGACTATTTATGATAAATCTATGTTGTTTGATTCCAAAAATGTTGAGATGTGGTTGTGTTGATGTTAAGGAACAGTATCTAAGTGATAATTTTGGATTTTAAATCTAGTTTTTTTGAAGAATTACGTCGTTCATTATTTTTTCATAATTTTGTGAGGTATGTGTCTTCATTAATATCTCTTATTATTCAATAAAAAAGGAATGGTTTAAAATTGATTTAATTTCTTGTAATTTATTGTGAACTTTATATGAAATGGTTTGTATAATTCCTCATTATTGATGGTTTGAAAAAATGTGGAAATTGGTTATTGTGAAAAATAATTTTTCTCAAGATTTTAAAATGATTTTATAAAATATGGATTGGTTGTGATTTAAGGAAATGGTTTGATGGATTTTTTTTCCAAAATATGGGAGGTTTTATTGAAATTGCCTAAAATTCTTGGTTTGATATGATTTTGGCACACACGGGTTAGTTTGAGTTAATGATTTTTATGTGACCCTAAATAAGGGGAATGTACCATTAGTGTAGAAGGGACATGACCCTAGATAATGGGCATGTTCCATTAGAGCTTAAATAGATTGGACACTTAGTGATGACTTGGTGGATAGATAAGAAACCACCAATGAGTATGGAACTATCACAAGATGCATATATATATATATATAATTGTGTGTGTGTGTGTGTGAATCATGGAATGTGTATTCCAAAAAAGGAACTCAAAATGGTTTAAATCATTGTTTATTATTTTCTTTCCTTTTAAATTTTTTTGATATTGATGTTTTTAGTCTGGAATTTCTTAGGATTTGAGATAAACTATCGAAATTCATTTAAATGGATTTTTACAAATTGTTTTATATTATTGTGTTAACTTTTTCTGTCCTAGTGGCATGAGTAGAAAAGTCATTTGTGGAAAACCAACTGGGTTTAATTACTCACTCAAAAATTGTAACAATGGTTCATTAGAATACATTTTTTTCAATTCACTGGTAAAATCATGGCATCTCATTTATTTAGTGATGCATCATGATACCTTGGTCATGGATTATGGAGTTGGAGCTTGGAGCATGTTGGGAGCTATGTAGTTATGTATTTGGAATCTTTGAGTTTTTGTTGGTATTGTATTCTATTTCTAATAAAATATGGTTCTCTTTGTGGTTGTTATTTTTCTGGGTTTTTGTATCACTTGAGTTGTATTACATTGTAATCATTTGTCATGTAATGGTTATTGGTTATGGTTATCTTGTTTGGATTATGTATGTTTAAAATGGAAAATCAACCCCAACAATAAATGAAGACCTTGGAATTTATTTCGAACCTTTGGTGTATTACAGATATCCCATAATCCCTAGTGACGTCATAATTATTTATAAATCCAATTATTAGGGGTAAGACATTACAAATTAAATATAGAGGGTCAGTTAATCATGATACCTCTTTTTTAGCCAAACTCTATATGTAAGCCCCAGTATCCTTCTTAGTAAGGATTTATGATCAATATAAGGGATCTAGGTTGAGGCGTGGGAAGTAAATAATACATTTAGGAAGGTATTGGATAACAAAAAATTTATTTTATGTTGCGAAGATGAGAAAAGAGGCGATGGCCTTTTATATGTTAGTCGAGTGGGACACATGTAATTTTTGAAAAGAAAAAGGTTTACACACATTTTTCACATGCCACATGGGTCTAAAATATACAATTTTCAAGAATTAGACCTGATAAGGTTAAAATATAGCCACCAAATAGATATTAAATTTTTATGTAATTTTAACCCTTATCCTTTTAGTTTATCCCCTAGTGAATCCATTTTTACCAAAAATATGAAAAATAATTTTTTCACTTTTCACTATTTATAATGGTCAAAAATTATTTTTAAATTATTACATAATTTAAATTATGATTATTATAAATATAGAATAAATTTTAAAAAATTCAATTCATGAAATTTTCAAAATTTAAATTCAAAACAAAACCCATAGACGAGACAAAAAGGGATGTTTTCAAGAAGTGTATTTTTCAAGCAAAAGATGATTCTATATTTACTCTATGGTTGATAATAATCATAGTGTAAATATCAATTAATATATAATTTGTAAATATATCATTTAAAAAATTTCTTCCATATGTATTATTTTAATTAAAATAAAAATGAGTAACATTATGTACTTTAGAACAGTTTTTAGAAAAATTCAATTTTAATCCCAAAAAACAATTTACACAAAAAAAATATATATTTTATTCAAAAATAATTAATTATATTAAATTTAACTAAGAAATTATTATTTTTCTATAAATAATATTTAAAATATAATGGTACTTTTAATTAACTTAATTTATTTTATGTAAATGAATTTTTTATAATAATAATATTTTTTAACAATTCACTAAAAAATAAATATTTTCTGGAAAATCCAAACATTTTAGCATAATTTATATTTTATATGATAATTTTAAAATTGATATTTATTTTTCCAAATTCAAATATAATAATTTTGAATATTATATTTTAAATAAATCCTAATAATAAAAGACTTTACTTAAAGTCCTTTCAATTTTGATTTAAAAATTAATTAATATTTTTGTTATGAATAAATCTATATTAATTAAAAATGAAAGAGGTTTATATTACCATCACATGGGTGGTGACATTTAAGTAAATATTATATATATATAAATATATATTAATATATTTCTATATTAAAAATATTAAAAATATTACTCAGTAATTATATAAAAAACATTAAAAATGAATAAATTATGGAAATATTAAATGAATGAGTATTTGAAATCAATAAATTAATAAAATAGTAAAAATATACTTAACATTATCAGTCAATAAATGATATTAAATTAATTTATGTTAAAATATGGTGCATTATAATTAAAAAATGAATCGCTTGGCAAAATATTTAAAAATTCAATAAGTGATTAATATATTTTTAATTACTACATTTTATTAATTGTCTATATTTATATTTTGAAAATACAATTTATTACTATTTATAATTAATATATATATATATGTATAAGATTTATTCATTTTTATTAATAATTATTTACTCAATAATTTTTTAATTTTTTTTGAAATTTATTCATTTTTAATTTTTATTTGTTTTATTATTAAATTTAATTCATTATATATATATATATTTAATATAAAATTTAATACTATTTTTAATATATATGTATATAATTTACTAATTATTATTAATAATTATTTCATTAATATATATATATATATTAATTTATTCATTTTAATTTTTTATTGTTCAATTATTTCAATTTTTTTAAAATGTTTTCTATTAAAAGTTTTTATTCATTTTTTTATTGAAGTATATATAAAATTGTGAAAATACAAGGGATGAGTTGTGTATAGGCCCATATGAATGGTCATGTAGCTGCGCTGAGATACCTGTTTGGGAAGGTGGGCCCGACCATGGAGGGGAAGGCCCGTGTGGCCTATGTTTATGAATGTGTATGCAAGTGCTGATCCACCGCAACCATGGTACATTGTATTGGAGGAACAACCTGGTTTATAAATAACCACGTAGACAAGAAACAAATCCAATGTTAGATGATTTCACACTGAAGAACCCTTTATCAGTGCTAAAAAGGTGTTGATAACGTGTGGTCTTTACGAGCAATTAAAAAAAGTATTGATAAAGGGTTAAATTTATCATCTATTAAAAAAGAACTGTTAAAGGGTGGCCATTATCGGCACTAAAAAAATTACAGCTTAAGCCTACCTCTGTTTATTGATAGTTTTTTATTAGTGTATATTATTAATAAAGAAATAATAATTAATATATTAGCTTTAGGGTAACTTACGATTACTACCCAAATCGAAGTCGGGTATCAATCAGATTTTGGAATTTCATGGGGATATCAATAGGAGTTTTCTCCCTATTAATATACACAGTCCATGATTGTGCTATTAGGTTCAATTATTTATTTTAAAATAAATATATTATCATGGTTACAATGATTCCAATTATGAAAATAGAAATAAATGTGATGAGTCAAGACGAGTCTAACATGAAAAAAATTAACAAAACCCATATTTGAAACAATGAAAAATACGAGTAGTAATGTTTGGAAAAATATATTAACGGTATTTGGTCCTATTTGGACCTAGATAAATTATATGAACACATCATCCACAGATTTTATTAAAATCAAAATAGAAAAAAAATAAAAATACAACGTAGGAATGATAATAAAAGAAATACGCAACAACTAGAAGCTTATTCTTTAAGAAAAAACCAAACTAACATTAAAATGATTGAAAGAAAAGGTGAGAGTAATCACTGAGATGGATTGAATAAATCAAAGCACTGATCCTTTTCTCTCTATTCTACCATATCAAAAAGTTGACTTATGGTTTTCCATACACACAATAAGATTCACTTCCACTAGATCTCCAACAATGTATCCAGATCAAGGATAGGGAGCCACACATCTTTATGGGCAAGGAACGTAGTCAAGCTTCACTATGAAGTGTGTACCAAGGGTACACAAGTATGATACATGTGCACATTTTTTCCATCTCTGAAAAATTAGTTCTAAATTGTAATTAAGGTTACATCATAGTGGAAATAGAGAGAGAAAATATAGTAGGAACTGATTGAGTGAATCAAAATAGCGAGAAAATGTGTCATCAATCCCCAAACACAGCGTATGTGCCATATGGAGCCAAATTGTTTTTAGAAAAGGACTCCATGTAGCTAATGAAAAATGACCATGGCATAGTATGGGGAATTGGTGGACACCTAATATCATATGGGGAATTAAAATATCCAATGACTATACGTTATCCCACAATGCATCTAGTAGGAGGAATTAAATACAGAGCATGTGCCAAAGCAAACAAGTGGAATACCGAACAAGCATCCTAAGATACAATCCCACACGGAATCCCAACCATGAAAATAAAAAACCATCCCAACACAAGTAAAAACCAACATATATATATATATATTGGGCATAATAAAATATTAACAATTATGTATGCATTCTAGTCAAATGGAAATATAAAATTAAATATATAAATTTCAATATGAAAACCACAATTTAAAAAACTACAGCATTTTATATTAAAATTGGTGTTATCCTTGAACATTTTGTCATCTAATTGGATCCTAATATATCTTATAAAAACAATTATTAGATTTAGATAATACTAAAACCTTATTCAAACTATCAAACCGATTATGATTAATATGAATCTTATTGACACATACCGGTCCATATTTAATGAAATGTATAATAAAGTGTTACCTAATGTGAGTGTGCTTATATTTTCCATGGAATAACAAATTGTTGAAACAATATAGGCCGATTGATTGTCAAAATAAATAATAATAGCAATAGAATTATGCGTACTGAGTATAGTAATCAATACCCTTAACCACAATGCCTCATTGACTACCGCATACAAGACTATATATTTGATCTATGTGGTTGATAAGGCTAAAATAGATTTCTTGTTACACATATTGGTTATGGGAAATCCAAAATAAATGGGGACATATCTAGTAAGAGACTTTTTTATTATCAATATATTTTTCATAGTCAAATTCAATATATCCTAAAACTAACTCAGTAGTATCTACCTTTAGTTCATAACAAAAAATACAAGTATTTTGTTTGTGATATGTAGTAAGGTATAAATTTTAAGAGTTTCCAATGTGACTTTTCCTAATTTTCAATGATTCATTTTAGGGATAAACTAAAAAAGGCTAAATTTGGACTAGACTTTTTTTTGAGACCATATTGTATCCAACAAAATTAGCATAAAGAATTTTTTCAACTTATTCAATATCAGTTGTAGTAGTGGTTGATTGAGCTAAAGAAAGCTTAAAATGTTGATCAAAGGGATCATTTATAGGTTTTAAAGACTCTATATAATACATTATAATGAATTTCAAAATATAAGTATGTTGGGATATGTATAATGGTTTACTATGTTCATCCCTAATTATTTCTATACCCAGTATTTTCTTTACTAAGAATAGATATTTCATTTCAAAGACACCGTGAAATTAGGTTTTTATATAATTAATGAGCTATAAATTATAAAAAAATTATCAACATATCGACTACATAAATTATTTGGTATAGAATTTTTTTTATCAAATAATAAATAAGAACATGCAACCTATTGTCTCCCACTAAAGTAATTGTCAATCATGAATGAATAAAATATACTATACCAATTCTTAGAGGTTTTTTTTAAAAAAAATTACTTGTTTAAGGGTAATACATGGTTAGTTTCGTATCCATCAAAATAACTATATATAGGGTTCATGTAAAATTTATTTTATTTCAACCGTGAAGGAATGTAGTTTATACATCCAATGGTTTAATATGGAAATTATAGAAGGAAACACTATAAATTAGTAGATTAATTGAAGAAATATTATTAAAAGTGAAACACATTCCACATAGTCTATTCATTCTATTTGAAACATCCGTTTAGTAACTAATCCGTCAATGAATTTTATCATAATTTCATATTATTTATTATCCTTTCTTTTAAAAATCTAATTGCAAACAATTACTAGCATAAAATGCCCATCAACAATATACCATGTGTGTTTTTTATTGGAGAAATTATTTTTTTCATCCATGGTAGTGATTCATTATATAAAAAAATTATATATGAATTTTTTACAAGATTGTGGATCACCACCCCGAAGATTATTATATATATATATAAACAAAAATAAGCAATGTCATATAGGATAATCCAGAAATGAGGTATATGAACCTTCCATACTTTATCTCTAGTAAATTGATAGACATTTCTTAAAGTAGGTGGTTTATAATTTGATTCTGAATCACAATTAAATTCAGTTCGGGAATAACCTGAGGGTCAGATGGAGTATTCTCTACATGATCCTCAAATAAAGGCATATACCTTAGTTGAAAAACCTCAATGTGAGGTGTATCAATTATTTCATCAGTGACAACTCTAACCTTGGGAGAATATGACTCATAAAAAACTACATATCTATTATTCATACATTTATGGTAACTAAGTTTGTAAACCAATAAATTGTAACCTTTAACACCATCAGGAAAACCTACCAAGACAAATTTAAGATCCCTAAATTCTAGCTTCTTATTTTTCATACGAGCAAATGAAATACCCTAAAAAATTCATAATTGGCTATAAGAGAGATGTTTTTTATTCCACATTCATATAGAGGTTTTAATTTATTATTTTTGGATAGGAAACTTTTAATTAGGTATAATAAAATAGTCTCAGTGTTATACCACATGATTATATAACTATATATATATTAAATAAATTTAATTTGATTGATATTTTGCATTAAACGCAACACCAAGTATAAATGAACCACAATATACTATAAAAATAGAAGTATTTAATGTAACAGTAGTAACCTATTTGTTAAATTGGTGGGTATAAATTTGAATTATTAACTTATGATAATTATATGGTTTACACATGTTTAAAATAAATTCATTGGATTTTAATTTATTAAATGTGTAAATAAAAATCATTTTAAAGTGAAAGAAATGTTTTTAATAATTTTTTATGGGAAAAATGTGTTTTTATCTTAATAAATTAAATTATTCAATATTTTTGAATTATTTTAATGAAATTTAATTATTTTATATTAAATAAAACAATTTTCATTAATCTAATATTTTTCTGGAAATGGAATAATAATTAATCTAGTTTTATTCTTAAATATTATATTTTTTTTCATAAAGAACAGGTTCATCAGGATTTCCACACTTATTTTATAATTAATATTTTCAATATTAGTAAAATTTATTTGAAAAAAATAAATTAATTTTTCAAATAAAAATTGCAATATTATTATAGAGTACTTATTTTTTAATTTTAGGAAAATGTTATTTTTTCGATGAATAAAGAAAATACAGATTATTTTTAAAAATATATTTTTACGTTAAAAGAAATTACAAAGTTCCATTTTGTTTTAAAATGGTATAAAATTTAAAATAAACAAAAAATATTTTTATTGATTCAATTTATATCAATTTAAATCATTTTATGTTGTACTTTAATATAAAATTTTTTTATACAGATGAATGATTTTTCTTTGGAAAACTATTTTTTCATTGGGTCTACAGATTTATTTATAATATAACTTGTTTTAGTTACTGGAATTGAATTTGTAAAAATATATTCATATTTTCAATAATAATAATAAATATTAGTTTAAAATTTTTACTTATTTTTTTGGTCATAATAATGTGTAATAACAGTAAAATTAATTACAAGAGTTACAGTTTAAACAGGTTTACAAGTGAGGGGTGGGGGATTAAACCCAATTATTATGGTATTTTTACAAATTATACACATATATATCCTATTTTATGGAAATATTTTGACCTTATACTTTACCATATTATAATCTATGGACATTTAGAAGCATTTGTATTGGGAATGACTATCATTTTTTATTCTTTTGGGAAAATTCTTTGTTGTTTCTATGTAGGTTCCCTCACACACTTATAAATGAACATCACCCATCCTTTCCCATTAACACTTAAATAACCTTTTGATTCATAAAATACCTTAATTAAAAAATCCTTAAAAACATTTAACCATACTATATGTGTTGGTTTGAATGGGAAACCCTTGTAATAAGGATTTCAGTGTAAACCTAAAGAGGTCTCCAAAAAAAAGTTGTAGTCCTTAAGTACATGTTTTCATTTTATTTCTTATTATAACTCTATAAAATAATATTAAAATATGATGAAATATTAGAATAATTATATTAAATATACTAATATCTTATATGTTTAATTTAATGTCATATATCCATCTCATATTCCATCAAATGGGAAATGAAAATGTCGATCATATATATGGTGGGCTAGGACTTTGTGAACCGATGTAAATCATTTTCCATACTCACTTCTAACAAATGTATATAATGATGGATTTGAATTATATATACGATAGTTATAAAATAATTATTATTATTTAATTATAATTTCACTTCTAATTTATTACCATTCAATCCTTTGATTAATGATAACATCGCTTTGGATTACGTGTGGACTACCGCCTCCATTAGGTGATGTGATACAATTTTCATTTTATTTTGAAATAGATTGTAATAAGGTTTTATTTAATGAGTAAATATGATATAAAAATAATTATTTAAATTTTAATTATTATTTACATTTCTTTCATTCCATCCATAAATAAATGGAAATAACGTTTATGTGTATGTATGACCTACTGTCTCCAGGAAAAGTGTGATTCATTTTTCTATCTATACATTTATAGATGACAATAAGTATGAATATAATTAGTTATTATGCTATTTATATCTTTAATATAATTATTTATATTATGTAACTATAAAAAAATTTATAATGACAAAAACTACAGAACTAAAACATACAAGAAAAATGAAGTTGTTATGAACAGAAACAATGATTTTAATAAAAATATATTAATAAATAGGTGGTAAATTTTCATAATTAAATAATATATGAAATTATATATTTAATTATGTTTATATAATAATTATAATAAATATATATTTTTTTATATGAGTTTCTAACAGGTTGGATGGAAGTCAAGACTTAAGGTAAGGGATTTTCATCAAACAATAATTTCCCTTGGAAAAATCCTATATATTGACAAATTTTTCTTTTTTGTGATGTATATAATTCCCATTATTTTATTTTATTATTATTATCTTGAAAATTATGGTATATAAATATCCTTATAAAATTCATTCTTTCATGGGACGTTTGATTTAAAAGTTACTAATGTGTTAGGGGTTTTATGATATAATATGATTGTTTTTTAGGATTGTTTATAATTATAATTATGAGGATAAAATTTTGTGATCTATATCTAAAAAAATAATTAATTTTATTATCCTTTGGTAATTATTATAAATTAAATGTTTTTATTTCGTTTTCCTCTCTTTATGTACCTAATATTCCAAAATAATTTTTTAATGAAACCTGATGTAATTTCTCTCTATAGTTGAAAATAAATTTCCTTCCATGTCCATATAGTCTATTTTTTCAAAAACGTTTTTAATATTTTTATATAATTTTTAATTCATTTTTCCAATGTTTCAATTTTTACAAAATGGTATAAAATAAATCATCTTATGTATTGCCAAATGAGGTACTTTGGACCCTTCTATTTAAAATATAAAAGGAATTTTGTTAACGTACATGACATGAATAAAATATATTCTATCATGAGAAATAAATTATTTGAAAACTACATTTTATTTTTCTATGAATATTTTTAATTAAAAATAATTCCTAATTATTTTGGAAATTTTTATATTTTAAAAAATTTATTTCAAATTAAAAAGGTTATTTTCCTCAAGAAATTTTCAAATTTGTATTTTAAAAAAAACTTCCATCTATGATGAAATCATATTATGTTTTAGAAGACTAAATGGTTGTGTGATTTAATTTAATAAATCCTCATTCATTATTTGGATAGTTTATAATTATGATGAAAATATGTTTATAAAACATGTTCCTTATCTATGAGTTATGCTATGATGAATTTATGAAATGATTATGAAACCCATTTTTCCCTGTCTTATATCTTGATGAATTGTTTATGAAATCCACATCTTTTCCATGGATTAATCTATGATGAAATGTGTATGATACCCATTTCATTTTCATGGGTTATGATGTGATAAATGTTTTATGATCGTATGACACACATATGTATGATCTTTATTATGTTATGGGTGGACCCAGAATTATATATGTATGAAACAAAATGTATTATTTTCATTATGTGATGGGTGAGAATAGAAATATATATCCCTCAAATATATTGGGAAAATATTAATGTTCGATGAACTAAAATAGTAAAGGAGAGGTTATCCCAAGCAAGAAAAAGAGGTTACATAAGAGGTTATTACATTCTTATAAAAGGAGTGTACAGAAGAGGTTATTCAATTCCAAAAAATGGGATATGAGAGGTTATCCCATCACCAATATAGGTACATAGGTGGTTAGTCAATGTTTAGCATGTCATGAATTTCTTGGAGGGTATCCTTGACATAATATTTTTTTATTCTCATGTGTGTGACACAAATTTATCTTTTATTACAACATTATACTCTATTGGATTACGTTATTTGTTTCATTTATGATTCATGTATTATGAAATAGAAAAAATTATTCAAAACCCCATTATTATGATTTATGATATATATAGGGTATTGTTTTCCAATGTTATTATCATGTTCTCATATGCTTATAATCATGTTATGTTGATATCTCATTTTTTACCCTTACTGAGTTTTTTCTCACCCATTATTATGATTCCTTTTCAATAGGTTATGAAGAATGTTATTATGTATAATATGTCTAAGAAGGGATATAGTTATGAAGAACATAGTGGGAGGTTATTTAGTTCAATCATGAACCAATATTTTATGTATTTATATTTCAAAATATACAATACCTATATGATTATAGCATGGATTGGTATTTTATGTAATGAATATTCATCTATTAATATGTGATATCTATATAAGGAAATTATGGGTTATTATAGTTGTTATTAGAGCCATGGAATGAATCTGATCATTGGGAAATCCCATGCATAAACATTAGAAAAAGAATGGATCTCTACCCAAGGTCTTTATGTGGAAAGGGTATTCAATGGGGGTGATGGTAAGAGTTTCACCTAGGAGGTGTATTATACCATGACGTTCTCAGATAAATTTCAATTATACCCTAGGTAATTAGTAAAAACTATTATAGTTTGTATTATAGTAATGGATGGAATCCAATCCTCGATAATTCTCATGTGTGTACATTGGACGGACCATGGCTCTCCTCCCAAGGGATTCAGGTTGAAACGGATTCCACTAGGGTTGATGGTAAGAGTCCCACCTAGAATACATAACATCCCATTGAGTAATATAATATGTATCAATTATATCCCACTAGTAATATATACAGAATTTTGTGGTTTGTATCAGTGAAAGGTTTAGTCAACCTTTCGAAACTAGGATGACAAAACATTAAAGAGAATCCTAGGGATGATTCAATGTGTTGGAAAATGTCCAAGAATTTTAGTGAAGGATAGAGTGAGTGTTTTCCATGAAATTTCATCCCACTTTGGATACTATTAGCTGGCGGGAATATGGAACACTTTTACCTAGAGGTAATAACATTAATATGGTCATATTGGGATTCGACTTGATAGTCACATGATGTATAATAATTGGCATTTCTACATGATTGGGTTGAAACCCCCGAGGGATCTTTTTTGGAAATTAAAAAAATTATACAAACCATCAACAAGGATATGAATAGATTATGACCATGAATAACCTATGTTAAATGAAATGTGTCATAGATTGAAAATATGTGGTCATGATTTGGACATCCTATAAATTATTTTTCATGATCATGTGGTTTCACAATTGGATTATTATTGGTCACACGATGTTTTTTGTTTTTAGTATATTGATGGAACGTGATGAAATTGTGTTAATATAGAATATACAATATGATGAAATGAATATCCTCCACAAAAACCAAATGTTATAGTATGTGGAAAAAAAAATATCATGGGTATGCTTACAAAATTTTCCCATGATATGAATCATAATGAAATTCCAAATGAGAAAATGAGGGATGATATCCGTGTTGAGTCTTTAATGAGGAAACATCAACCTTAATTCATTGTTTCACTGACCCACTATTTATTGTGAAATGAATCAGTACCATTGAAAATATATTTTCCACTATCCAGTGTTAGGAGTATGAAAAAGTTATTTTGAATGTCTATTGTATAGATGGAAAAGAAAATCAACAGTGGAATCTAATAAAGAATATAAGGAAACAAGATAAAATTGACTCCATATAGTGGAATGGGTTTAAAATATTATTTTTCAATAAAAACTTTTCTCACATTCATTATATAAAAATGTATATATAATTCCCTAAGCTAAATATAATAATGATGAATTTAATGGAACCTATGAGAAAAATTTCACAAGACATGCATGATATGGTTCTGGTATTATCATCCATCTTGAAATTATGGTTTCTTGATTATTTAGTGGCATAAAAAAAGTCTTGAAAATCATTTATCCATAATGGAAATTAGTAGATATAGAATATGTGTTTGATGTGGTATCAAGGTTGTAATGGATATTGCATTTACCTAATAATTTCATGGGTTTCAAAAGAAAATAAATACATAAGTCAAATGAAACTCTAAGTACCATGTAGAAAAGATTATGGTATTTCCTACATTATTAATGTGTGGAAGGAAACATGTTGGAAAATGTTTTAGGGGGACTATACTGTATTATATGTTTGAAAAATAAGGTTATCGAAAGGTTTAATACTAAAGTAATGGGAAGAATTTATCTAAAAATTAATATAGAGATAAAGATCCACAAAATGAACCACCAATACTCCATTGATTTAAATGTATGTGTATGAGAATTATGCTAATGAGTTCCCAAATTGAAATGATAATGATGATGACCAATGTCATAAACCTATTAAGCTAATAGATAAATGGAAATATTATGCCATCACTATTTCTGATGAGGGGTTTGATAATGATGTGGTGGAAGGTACAAATACCGTACACACTTGAATTGTTAATCTATTATT
Source organism: Viscum album (assembly GCA_963277665.1). Lineage (NCBI taxonomy): Eukaryota > Viridiplantae > Streptophyta > Magnoliopsida > Santalales > Viscaceae > Viscum > Viscum album. The sequence goes on from OY728147.1 coordinate 1,346,240,371, forward strand.
TGAAATTGAATCTACCCACTATTTTATATATGAATAATTTTATAATGGTATCACAATACCACCACAATGATTATATGTTTAATTAGTTGTGAAAAACACTAATTTATGGATGATCTCATTTCTTGTCTATGAATCTTTTCTTACTTAAATATATGGGAATGTCTATTAGGAAAATATTTTTATCCTTCATATTGTTATATTTGATGTTATCTTAGTAATGGATTATATTTCTATATATAAATACAAATATAATTATCAATGAAAGAAATTCATGTATGAAATTATGATCTGACCTATGACTATCTATCGGTGTGATGATAAGTATAAACATTCATTGGAAAATTCATCCATTGAATGGCTATTGATTATTATTCAAAATGGGAATTTGTCTCAGATGTTTAAAGAGGAACCCTTCATCGATGATATTCCTATTGTGTTGGATTTTGGTCATCGATTCCTAAAAGAGTTCCATAAATTTATTTTTCAATAGAATTTGTACGTTGTGCTATGTATATTTCAAATAATCCCTATAGAATATCCCTAATTGAGTTGAAGCAATAAAAGAAGCAACCCTAATATAATCATGAAAAGGTATTTATTTTCCTATGTTTATCCACTTATAGTGAAAAAATTCAATTTTTTAATAAAAACTATTGATTATTGTTACACTACATTTATTATTGGGAGATTAAAATTATAATAATCAATAACAAGTATCATTTTCCTACTATTGATGACTTATTTGATCAAATACACAGAGCTCAATAATTTTCCAAATTTGACCATCATTTTAGATATCATTAATTAATGGTAAATGAGGAGAATATGCCCATGACAAACATTTCATACAAGGTATAGACAATACAAATTAATATTTATTCCATTTTTGTTCTACAAATTCTCGAGATATATTCATGGATTTATTGAATAAAGTCTTTAGAGATTTATTTGATCAGTTTTTGGTATTATATAAAGATGATAATATTATATATTAAAATATAACGGGAGATCATGAATATAAATTGAGTATTTTGTTCAAGACCTCTAGTAATGATAATTTTTTTAAAAAATAATATTGAAGATTGAATTTTTGATACAAAAGGTTTCATTTTTTGGTTATATAATCTCATGAGAGGGTATATATATGGATCCATTAATGTTTAAAGTTATTGAACATTGGACCATACCAATCACAATGACCGATATCTAGAGTTTTTTTGGTTAGGATGGATTTTTTAACATTTTGTAGGGAATTTATCTTGTATTTCTAATATAATTACCAAGTTCACTCGGAAGGCATCCAAGATCCTTTAGTGAAATGAATGTGAAAAAAAATTAATGTAACTAAAGATAAGATTAGTTAGTGACCCTATTCATACATTACCGTATAGTGTAGAAGGGATTGTAATATATATTGATGCATTGAGAAATGTATTTGCATTTATTCTAATGTATAATGATATGGTTTTAGATAAATCCTCATGATAAATTAAGGTTCATGAAAGAAACTACACAAATCATAATTTGGAGTTATCTACTATCATTTTTTTCCTTAGTGATATAGAGAAATTATATTTTTAGAGTAATCTGTGATATATATACTTATCATAAATGTTTAATGTATATATTCACATAGAAATATCTGAATATTATCCAGTGAATATGTTTGTATTTTATTAAATAATATGAATTCTCAATACATTATCACCCTATGAAAGTAGAAAAGGTGGTTAATGAATTGAGTTAAAATAATCATGTTAACTTTTCGATGATGAGGATTACAAAAGATCCCATAATTTTAGAATTTTATTGGATAGATTATGAAATCTTGAAGGAAGGGGAGAAATATTATCTTTCTCACATAAATGTTCAACCATTTATCCAATTAATGATGAAAGAGGTATAAATGGAAGAAATGTGTCTACAGAAGATGTTCAAAAATGTTTCGGATTTTATACTTAATTATGATGGAATGATATGGTTTTGTAAACATGTTTTGTGTACTTCCATACTAGACTTAAATAATCCTCTATAAGAATCACATTGTTCTTCATTATATATTCTTCTTAGAATTACAATGTTTTATAGAGATCTAAAAGAGTATTTATGAAGGAATCAAATGAAGAGAGATATTAGAGAGTTTTTATATCAGTGCTTAGTATAGAAGAAAGATAATAATGAGAGGAAAATGCATATAGATAATTTTCAACCATTACACAAAATATAATGTAAATGGTAAAAAATAACCATGGAATTTTTTTATCAGACTCCCCTAAAAATATAATGTTCGTAATAATATTTGGGTTGTAGCCGATCACCTTACGGTTATAGAACACCTCATTTCTATCAGTGGAATCTTATATCTTGATCATCTTACCAGAATCTATATTAAATAAGTGGAAAAGTTTTAAAGAGTACCATATTCTATTATAACTTATCGAGATTTGAGGTTTCCATTGAATATCTGGAGAATGCATCAATAGGATCTACATTAGAGTTATGTTTCTACAGAACTTATCATCCTTATATAAATGGTTATTCAGAAATAAATATTCAAACCCTATAGGATATGCTAATGTATTGTTCAGTGTATTCCATATGTGGTTGAGATCAACCCCTTCCTCTAGTTGATTTTTGTTACAAAACTATCTTTCACTCATGAATTTAGATGGATCTTTATAAGTAACTCTATGGTAATAAGTGAATAAATCCTATGTGATAAGATGAATTCAACGATAAAAATCTATTTGGACGTATGATTTAAGGACCTGACCTTAAAAATTTCTTAATATTAAGATAACTCAAGAATTCACTTTATGGTTCTTTCCAAGTTTAGAGTTTTAGAGAATTCATCCATAACTCATACCATACAAAACTATGTAAATAAAAGGTGAACACTTCTAACAATATGATTTTTTTTTCATAAAAAGGAACATTTAAAAAAGAATTGTGGTTTAGTTAATTTTAAATAATAATGTTTACTTGATCCCACCATGAGTCTATTTTTCTTGAAATCCTGTGAAAAACATTTCAAAAACATGGGATGTGCATAAAAATACATATAAGGGATACATAAAGAAGGAAACTATTAGTATTGAGAGAAACATGTAAACCATGAATAAATAATCATAAATTAATACTGTTCATATTTAATTTGTATTAAAATACACTTCCCTGAATATAAGTTCATTGATTACCCTTTTATAATCAAAAGATTACTATAAACCCATAGAAAGAAACATATTTCATATAAAGGTAAATTTGGAAATAATCATTCTTATATATAATAACCATATGGTCAACTTCCACACATATCACTAAATAGAATATCCATATAACTGAATTCCAAACCCAATGAATTGGAGGATATAATGTTACGACCCATCCTTGGTTTATCATGAAACCACCCATCTTTGGATTATCATGTAACCACCTATCATTGGTTTATCATCATATAACCAACCATAAAATTTCTAAGTACCCTTATATAATCATAAAAAATAAAAATTATCAATTACTAAAATTTCATTCATAAAATATCATTTTCAATCATAATAAATCATCCCAAGATATTTAAATATTCAATCCATTTCAAAAAGCATTTAAAAAAATCAATAAAAAATGGTTTGAATGAAAGTGTACCATAACACTTAGAAACATGTGAAATAAATTTAAATTTTAAAACATCCATTTCCATATAAATATTTCCTTAAAACTATTTTGAAAACATGGAAATTAATGAGAATTATTTAGAAGAATAAATCATTAAAACTTTTAAAATAATTTTTTAGTTAAACAGTCTCTTTCCACATGAGAAACACATGAATAAAAATAAATATGGAATAACATTAAAAAATAAGTAAATATCATGAGAATATAATAATTCATGATATAATGTGTCAAAAGTGTTTTATATACACCATATAATATTATAATGGTGCATAAAATCTTGATTTGCCTCAATGAAAGGGGATTGAGATTAAATCGCTTACAAAAATCATATCATTAGATTAATGATAAATAAATGAAATAATTTTATGTGAAAACTATAAATACACCCAATATTAGTGGATATTCAATGTAAAACAATCATAAGTCATTTTAAAATATTCTGGAAAAAAACCAAGGACATGGGTATTATAAATCAATGAATGGATATTTAGTTAATATTTCCCTAACCTAGAGTTTGACTTGTCCCGTTCATTCAGTTCCATTTTGAATAGTAAAATTAGGATAATTGAGACATTCATGATATCCTTATTTCTATTTTTTATTACCTTTATATCACTTATTACCGTGCTATGTAAATTAGTTAATTCTATGAGTTCATGTCAGACGTTTTGTCGATATTCAGTCATTGAGTCGAAAATGAACATGGTATGACGTTATTTTTCAATGTGATCATAAGTCCATCATCATAAGAATAGTATTAATGAACTATTAATAAATTTTATACAATATTCTTACTTTTTAAATTAATCCATTAATTATGGTTTTGAAAAATGAACAACATTATAATCAAGGAGACGGTAGGTTGTACGTACGAATGAGTTACTTTTCCATCAATCATTGATATTTATAGTAATAAGGTAATTTTGAAATTATATTTATAAAATTATAATGATATTATTAAAATAAAAATGATTATTTAAATATATTTATATATATTATACATGTTATATAATTAATCCAAATGAGTAACACCACATTGTGGAGGGGATAGTTCACAGATACACACGAACGATGTTATCATTTTTATGCACAAGTAAGTAAGAACAGAATTGATATATTATTGTTTTATAATGATTCATATTTCATGAATATCACATATTACCATTAATTCCATTATTATAACCAGTCATGAAAGACAGTTTGGGAAAACGAATTAGATCGGTTCCTGGAGGTTATTGTTCACACGTACGAAAGAATGCTTAATTCCATTCCCATTTAATGGAAGTGGAGATGGATTTAGGTGATGATAATAGAATAATAATATTTCAGTAAAATAAGAATAATTTATTTATTATCTCATAATGTTTGGAGATTATTTAATGGATGTGGTAGAAGAAATAAAATAGAAACACTTAAAGAAAATGACACCTCTAATTCGGTTAATCACCATTTAAGAACACCTTAACACCTCTAAATAGTGTGTTCTTCCAAAAATATGGCTTTAAGAACATGAAGAGGAATTTTACAAAGTGTTTTGCACATATATTGGATGAAATAAATATATTTGGAAGTGTGAATAAAATAAAAGTAGAAGTTCCCTTTTATAGGAGATATGAGGGGAACATTAAGAATGTTTTCAAATAGTAATATATTATAAATTGATTTTATATTTATAATGGTCCTAGACACATTAATTTCAATTATAAGATGATTTTGGGTCTTATCCACATTATCCAGTTAAAATTAGTCATGTTTTTATTATTTTTAATCCTTATCGTTTTTAACCCAATTTTTCATTTTTTTTAATCTTACCATGATAAATTGTTATTTATACTTTTTGTGTTGATTTAATTACCATAACATGTAAAAATTACAAAAAAGTGTGATTAATGACATATAATGACATATACTAACTATATGGTCAAATATTTATGTTTTTATGAATTTTATAACATTTAATAAAATATTTTATATTTTATGATATGAATTATTTCAATTTTGACACTATTCGTACATTTTTTTTAAAAATTATTAACAACTTCCTTACTTAGAAAAAAAATACATTCAATCAACCGTAACATTTCATATTCATACAAAAAATTCTTGGATGAAATTGAGTATTTCAGAAAATATTTATTTTAAAATTTAACATATCATTTATTTGAATATTTTATTAATGAAGTAATCACTACATCACCATCGTGTCATAGTTAAATTTATATATTTAATTTATTAAAAATATAAATAAAATACCATGAGGTAAGAAATGTTTATATCATTATATTTAATATTTTTAGTTTAATATATCAAATAGATAAACCCATATTAAATTTTTTTTGTAAGAAGATTCAAGTTTATAACATATTTGCCTTTACTTTAAATTTTAAGATATATGTGTCATAATAACACACAAGTGGATTCTAAAAGAAAATTTTTTATCCAAAGGGTTTTGTTAGTAAGCCATATTTCATAAAATAGGATTATGACATGTTTTTGGTAATTTTATATTATTTTAATATTATTTTACCCTTATTTACCTTATTTACCCTTTAACCATGGTAAATAAAAATAACTACTAATGTTAATATTAATAATATCAAAAAATAAAAAGGGTATATTTAAACAATTTTTACATTATGATTCCAATTATGGAATTCATTTTTCAGAATTCAAAACATATAACTTGAAGTAATTAATTTAAAATTACTTCATATTTTCAAAATGAAATATGGGTTTTTTTAATGTAAAGTCCATCAAATGTTTGAAAAGTGGTTATATCAAATTTCAAAGTGAAATTACATACATTGACCAAAATTAAATTAAATTATAAAAACATATACCAATTTCACTTTTAAACATATGGAAAGGGAAATCTAACAATAATAAAATTATATGAAAAGCTAGTTTTGAATTAAAATCCCACATTTTTTACAATTTATTAAACTATGATTTTTATGAGAATAATAAAAAAAATTCTACCAAAGTAAATTTTTATTTTCTAATTCCAAATAATAAGATTATTTTTTCAAATATAATATATAAAAGTGTCAAAAACTAGATTTAAAAATGGGTTTTCCACTAAAAGGCTTTAAAAATGTCTTTTTAAAATATTAATTTTATGGTTAAAATTGAATTTGTTCTTATATATTTTATAGAAAACAAATAAAATAAATTTTAAACATCAAATTGAGTTTTTATTTCATTAATATAATCCATAAATATTTATTTGATTTTATAAACCCAGTTATTCTTATTTAAATATTTTTTCATAAAAACACATCCTTTATATTCAATTATGTTTTATTTCCATTTATAATAAAAATGGTAAGTAATGAATCATTATATAAACATTTTTAAACCATATTTTCAAAATTCAGTTACTTCCATTCCTTCTCTCAAATCTAATGACTAGGTTATAATGGTAACATTTAATCATGATGTAGCCTATAATGTACGCTATTGAACATAATGTTTCTTTCATAAAACTAAGGATGTTACATAAGATGAATGAGGAAATGGAAGATAAATTTATATCCATTCAATGACACATCATGCCAGCTCAATGTTGATAGGAAAATTATGCTAACAACCATTGGCGTGATCTGGAATTTGATGTTGGTTGGAATATTTTATTTAAATTTCACTATGGAAAAAGGATATGATATTTATAAGAATGGAAATATGATACCTAGGTACATTAGACCTTTATATATTCTAGATAATGTAGTGATGATATCTTATCTCTCAGCGCTTTTATCAAACCTCTCTCAAGTTCACATTTTGTTCAATGAATATCTCCCGAGGAAGTACAAACCTGATACAACACATGTACTACACCAAGAGATCATACCATTGGATCACGATATTTCCTATGATAAATAACCAATAGATATCATGGATCATAGAGAGAAAGTTATATGAAATAATAACACACATTCACAAATGTTTGGGGCGAAACCACCAATTTGATGAAGCTACATGTGAACCTAAGGATATGATAAGAAAAAGTATCCAATATAGTTTGTATTATATTAAAATAATTTTGAGGGAGAAATTTATTTTAAGGAGGGTAGAATGTAATACATAGTGATTTTATTAGATAATTTTTTCAAATAAGTTTAATTTATTCGATATCTTGCGTTACACATAACATTGTGTTTAATCAAACCACGATGTACTATTAAAATATTATTATTTATTATGACAATTATAACCTAGAAATTAGATTGGTGGGTATTAATAGGGATAAATATATTTTAAAAATTATATGTTTTACACATGTATAAAATAAATTGATCGTTAATAAATTGATTATAAAAGAAAATAAAAAACTTTTCAATGTAAAAGAAATGTTTTTATAAAAACAAATTAATCAGACAATATGTTTTGATCAAAATAAATTACATTAATTTCTGTGGGTGAATTATTTTAATGATATTTATTTATTATATATTCAATAAATTTTTTTATCATTCATCTGATATTTTGAGATAAATGGGATTAGAATAAAAGTAATTTATACCTAGAAATTGTATTTTTTTTTAAAAATCAATTTTGTCGTATTTTACACATTTATTTTAAAATAAAATTTTAAATTTTTTAGAAATTTTGTTTTAAAATATTATCATAAATTTTCAAATCAAAATTTAAAAGTTATTTAAGAGTAAATTTATGATTGTTTTTTGAACTGATTAATTTTTCGATGAATAGTTATGATTTTGATTTTTTTTAAAATATTCCTTTTTATTTAATGAATTTATAGAGTTACATTTTGTTTTAAAATATTTTAAAAGTTAAATAAGTAAAATTATATTATTTTTAATCCTATTTAGTTCATTAGTAATAGATTCATGTTATATTTTGATATAATCACCTTTTCAAAGTTATGAAAATGTTTTTTTAGAAAAATGCTTTTTTCATTATTTCTAAGGGTTTAATTTTAAATTATTTCTTCCACATAAATGTATATAATATGGTAAAATATTTTACATGTTTTGATTATAATACATAATATTAGTTAATGAAATCATATATTTTTTTCATAATGATTTGTTAAAACATTAAAAATCAATTACTACAGTTCAATTTTAAACGAGTTTATCGTGGGAGGGGTGGGTGGGATAAACCAAACGATAAGGGTATGTTTTCCAATTAATATTATATAAATAATATTAGATAGAAATAAATCAACCTTATACATTCCAAAATTCTAATATATGTCCATTTGGAAGCATTTGGATTGGGAATGATTATCATTATGTGTATTTTGGGATATTTCCAAGTAGATTCCAAGTGGGTGCTATCCCCCACGGATAAAAGGACATATCCTATCCTCTATAAATCACAATTAAATATACATTTGTTTTAGTCAATAACTCTAAAATAACATTCCTCACAAACCTTCCCATTTCTTAGGGTACTTTTTTTTATTTGTAAGCCCTCTTAAGAAAGCTTTAGGTGTGAATCTAAAGAGGTTATCCGAAGAATACGTATAATCCTTAACCATGTGTTTTCATTTTATTTATTATGAAAAATAATTAAAATATTATTCAACCATGATAATATAATAAAAAAAATATATTCAATATAATTATATTCTATTATCTTAATGGAATTACATATATCTATCTCATCATCCATCAAATGGGAAAGAAACTCATCAATCATGTGTAGAACAGACTACCGCCTTGCAAACCGGTGTTAATTTTTCCATCCCTAATTCTAATGGATTGATATTATGATATATTTAAAGTATATATACAATATTTATGACTTATTTATAATTTTATAACTATAATATCACATCTAACATCTAACCTTCCAATCAATTGAAAAATGATAATGCCACGCGTGCGCATGTGTAGACTATCGCCTCCATGAAATGATGTGATATGTTTTTCATTTTATTTTAACACTGAAGGTAATATGTATATATTTAATTAATATATATTATATATATTATATAAAAATTATTTTATATAGTTTATTTATAATATAAATTTTTTCATTCCATTTGTCAATAAATGGAAACAGTGTTCATGTGTACGTATGACATACTATCTCCATTAATGGTGTAATTCATTTTTCTAACTCTACTTTTATGGATAGATATAAATATATATATAATGAATTAATATTATATTTATATAATTATTATAATTATATATATTATTTAACTATTATAAAAGTGCAAGGACCAAAACATCCAAAGCAAAACATACTTGAAAATCCAACCAGTTATCACCTAGATCAGTGATCTTAATAATGAATTATTAATAAAAGGGAAATAAAAGGATACATGAAAATAATATGTGGTATTATATATATTATTTTTATTATTTTATATATTTATAATAAATCTATATTTATTATATTATATGTTTTAACACGTACGGAAGAATTGAAACTTGAGGTAAGCGATTTTTATCTCACTTTTATTTCCACATGACACATACCATATTCACCACTTGTTTCTTTTGTTTTAATTATATACAAAAATGAATGCATACTATGATTATTTTCATTAAAATTATGGGATACCCATATCCATATATCTTTATTTTTTTCGTGGTGCTTACGATTCAAAAATACCAATGTGGTATGTGTTTGGGATAAAATTTCATTATTTATTGGGGTTGTTTATGACTGTGATTCTAATAATGAAAAATTATGATACATCTCTCAAAAAATCATGAATTTTATAATACTAAATTTATTCATTTACATTAAATGTTTTCATTTAATTTAACTCACATTATGTACTCAAGATTCCAAAATAATGTTTTTCACTAAAATGGGCATTATTTCTCTCTTCCTTCGAAAATCAATTTTTCTTCTAAATACATGTTTTCTAAAAAAAATCACGATTTTTTAATATTATTATATATTTTTAAATTTTAATTTTTAAACATTGTTTTATTTTTATTTTTTAAAATTATTATTCTTATAGTTTTCCAAATGAGGTACTTTTTATCATATTTACTGAAAATGGGAACGGAATTTTTTTAATGTAAAAGACATGTATATAATTTTCATGCATCATCACTACGAAATTATGTGAAGATTACATTAAAATTTTAAATGATTATTTTCAGATAATTTTTTTTAATATTTATAAATATTTATAACTTAAATAAGTAATTTCAAATTGATAATGAGATTTTAATCAAGAAATAATTGAAATGGTCTTTTAAAAACATTTTCCGATTATGATGACATCCTTTAATGTTTCATAAATCATTATGGTGATATTATCCATTGATTCCATCTTTATTATTTCACTATAAGTTTTATTATTATGAAAAAAATATTTTTATAAAACCCTTTCCATTTATATGGTTTATATTGTGATGAATTAACTAACTGATTATGAAACCCATTTTATTTCTATGGGTTATGTCCTGAAGAAATGTTTATGAAATCGGTTTCGTTTCAAAAGACTATAATATAATGAAATGGTTTTGTACCAACTTATTTTTTATGTTTTATGATATGAATAATGTTTTATTAACTTGTGGAACACATATCTAAAATCTTCATTATGTGATACGTGATCATGGAATTATATAGTCATCAAATTCATTGGTTAATGATTATTGTTCTATGAGATAAAAAGGAACGGAAGATGTTATCATAATCACAAAAAGTGTACATTAGAGGTTATCCCAAACCAAAAATAATGAGCGTATATAAGAGTTTATCTCATGCAGAAATAATGGCACGCAAGAGGTTATCCCAAGCCCAATGCAGGTACACGGGTGTTCAACCGAATCCTAGCATGATATAAATGTATTTTTGGGTAGCATTAACATAATTTGTGTTTGGGCCTATATGTATACCAAAAATATATGTCTTATACCAATTTTATGCTCTTAGGGATTATGTTCATTTATTCCATTATGACTCATGTATTATTAACTACCATTATTTCATTCGTGACTCTTGTTTACGATATCTGATATGTAGGGTAGTGTTTTCAAATTCAATTATCATGTTCTCTTACATTAATGCTTAAATTATGTTTATATCTCCCTTTGTTATCCATAACGAGCATCTGAGCGCACCCTTTCTTTAGTTTCCTTTCTTCCTGTTATAAAGAAACGTTTTATTTATGATATGTCTAAGAAAGGTGATACTTATTAAGAACATAATTGGATATGATATAGTATAATCACGAACCATTTTTTTATGTACCCATACATCCAATGACACTCAACCTATATGACTATGGAATGGATTTTTATGTTATGTAATAAATATTCATTTTACGAAGTGATTTCATTGTATGGAAAGTATGTGTTGTTATAGGTAGCCTCTTATGTAGTGATTTTGGAATTCATGATCTTGAAATATTGATTCAACCCCACTGAAGAATGGTATGATTCATATATTTAGTAATTCCATTCTGTTGGGGGGTTCCATAACTTCATATTTCTTAACAATTCTATCATATTCATATAATTGAATGAAACTAGTAGACATGTATTTAATTCCACTATCAAGCCTTTTCAACTTTAAATTATTCCAATTTTTTTTTGAAATATAGACATTACAAGCATTGAAGTCCTCAATGACACTAGACATGTTTTAAGGGTATTAACGCATAATTTTCTAGACTAATAATCAATAATGGTAACAAAATATGATCCATTTCCATGAGACGTGGTTCTAGAAGGTTAGTATAAATCAAAATTTACATACTCCAAATGATGATTAAAACTGAATGACGACCTACTAAAACTAACCATATTATACATACCCATGACACAATATTCACAAAATAGACGGTTAATTGGTGTGATATCAGTTAAAACATATTGTTTATTAACTCCATCGAGACCCTTATCACTCACAAGATCCAATATCATTTTCCTTAAATAGTTTTATCTATATTATTAACATACACACTTAAAAATGAAATTAAATGTGTTTTTTCCATTTAATACATAATGAAAATTGACAATACACCTCTTTATTATAGTCCTATAGAATGTAGAGGTTTTTAGACATGATAATTTGGATTTAAAAATGAATCCTTTCTAGTATATAACCCCAAGGGTGATCAAGTTCCTATAAGGCAGGTACCCACATAATATCTTACAATGTGATGATATAAAGATCATTTAGTTCTATTTAAATATAACCTCTTCCTAAAATCTTATATTTCTTATTGTTACCTAATATAAAATGTATATTAACCCTTTCAGTTAATTTATGTAATGACTCTACAGTATGAAACATCTAAAATGAACACCTAGAATCTAGGACCCAATCATCAGTGAGCACATTACTAGACACATTTAAAACTACAATAATATAATAATCAAAATCTCTAAAGGGGAATTGTTCAACATATTATTTTGTGTTATTATTTTTTTAGGTTTTCTACACCTGGGTCTAATGTGTCTGGGATTCCAATTGTTGGATTTAGTGTTCTAGAACCAATTGGTTGTACATTGTATTGAATGCATATTTGAATATTTGGATATCAATAAAGTATCTCTTTACAAGTTATTCAATTTTCAACATGTGTTTAATGTATTATTTTCCTAGATTATCTTTCATTTTGATAATGTCATGGTAGTTCCCCACTACGATGAGAAACTAGAAATTCCATGATGATATTTTTAAATATATTTCTATGGTTAGATAAAATAATATCATGGGGTATATATAATTTTGACTGGTAGGTACGAGTACTCATAAAAATACGATAACCAGCCTCATGTATTTCACACTTGGTAATCATTAATATGGGAGATTTTGATAATATTCCCAACTCTAGGAATTCCACATGTTTATGTGTCATCAGATAATGATGTTTGAGAGAGAGTTTAATAATCTTTATAATTTAGGATTATTATTAATGCATGGTACTCCTTATGAACTTATCTGTATTTTATAAACCATGATGATACATTTTATGGACGATTTGGATACATATGATGTGTCCTGAGTGATATGATATTAATAATAATTCAAGGAAGGAATTTCCCATTTTATATTTTTGGTTGTTGACATCACATCCATTTGATTGAAATAAAACCTTCAACTAAAATCCATATCATTGGTGTAACGATTTTTGTATTTTAAATAATAAAAGGAATACGTATCAAGCACATTAGTTGATGATGTGAGCATGTAGCATGTTTAATGAGATATTGTGACCATGATATTATATTATGCATTATGAATTCATTCATGGTTGTCAACATTTCACCATTAACATCATTTTATTGGGTTCATTGACTAGTTTCTATAAATCAATATTAGACTTTAGGAAAGCCTTCCTAATTATTATTAGAAAGAGGCTTACTGGGTAACACACTATATTTTTTCACTGATGTCAATTAAATTATATTTGAATTTAATTTTGTAAAAAATATTGTCATCAATAATGATGAATAATTTTAATCATGTTTTATTGATTGTAAATATTATGTAAATATTTATTCACCAGATTGTGAATAAAATATTTACATTATTTATTGAACCATAAATAAATATTAATTTTCTAGATTGTGAATATAATATTTAATAATGCATTAATATTTAATTAAATATAAATCTATTTTTAGATAAATTTTGAGGAGGATGAAAAAATCATGATCATGTACGGTGTTGAACGTGAATTTAAAATTTGGTAAAATAGTATTTATCATCGCAAATGAAATCACATGCCATAAAATATTAGTATTGTTATTATTATATGACATGGGTTAGATAAGGTGTACTATATTATTTACGGTCTATTATGCAATTACATATTATTTTAACATAAACCCTAACACTATAAATAGTATGTTATATCCATTGTGTATAGTAAATAAAAACTTTAGAGTCATTGTGCACAATAGGTTTCTCTCAAGATTCATCATCCTCTAAAATCCCCCAGAATAGAGATTTGTTATATTATCAAGGATCAAGAAATAATCTAAATGAATGAAAAAATAGGATCCATCCTCCGCATTATCACCAAAAAAATACACCGTGGTCATTTTGATAATCATAGGAGTATGCATGGATCACCACTAGAGGGATTCTACACGTAGATCCTACAAGGGTAACAAAATTAATATAAAAAGGTTCATTCAAGTGATCAGCAACATCCTGGATGAAACATCCAAATTGGGGTATTCATTCATTAATAAAATTTGAACTAGTTATAAATTTAACATTAAAATGATCATATATGGGTTATGTCCTTTTAATATGTTAATTTTTTATAAAAATTATTTGTTTGTCATGAAATTTAAATATTACACAATTGGTGAATAATCCATTGAATCAGACAAAACTCATAATGGTTATCCACCCACCAGGAGCTTACATTGTATCTGGAACCTTCATGTGGTATAACATTATTCTTGTTTAAATTTATAATTATTTATTTGATAATTTATCTATATGCAAAATTGTGGTTAGATATTTGATTTTGAGATTATTCATTTTTTAATCCAATGATTAATCAACATGCCTTTGCAATTTTAATATTCATCATTCATGATTCATATTTTCCTATTGTCCAAGAATTGAATGAGAACAATCAGACATTATATCATGAAGTTCCATGAATTATGGCTGATATACTATGTTACATGGCATGTAGTCGGTGTACACGACTTGTACCCAAGTACACTACACTAGGATGTGTCAGGGGATACACGAAATGCCATAAAGTAATAACATGTGAAGTATTTATTATAAATATCATGTTGAGTGGGTTAGTTTATCTCATGGATTTACGGATTATACAACATGTAGATGGTCTACATATTTTGTAGTCTACACAGTTAAGTGGTGAAACTCACACAAACCCTGTGGTCAAGTAAAAAATTTTAACAACATGATACCGACAACCTAAACAAATAATGAGATAAATGGTGTATAGGGGGAGTACACATCATTTAATACATTAATTCCCATATTCGAAGAACAAACTGATTCAATCAGTGGGTTGCGTGGACAGACGACATGCATCCCACATGACATGTTAATCATGAGTAAATTCTATACACTATAGGAAAATGGCCATTTCACGGTGGTTTTTTCACGATGGTTTTAAAAAACCGCCGCTAAATGTTTTTCGGGCCGCTATTTTGTGGCGGTTTTTTCGCAGCAATTTAAAAACCGCCGTGAAATGTCTTATTTTTTTTAAAATTTATTTTTAATTATTTTCGAGCACTAGCGGAGGTTTTTTAAAAATCAACCTCGAAATAGCGGCGGTTTGGGTAAAACCACTGTGAAATGAAAGGAAAAAAACAAAAAAACATGAGAAACCCTGAAATCACTAAAACAACCATAACTATTGATCTGAGTATCCATTGGAGCGCCAAAACCAGTCAAATCGAAGCACATGAAGAGATATAGAGGCATGTATAATCAAAACTGTGGGATGTTCTAAGGTGAAGAAGATATGAGAGTTATAAGAAAGTTGAAAATGTTATTCATCATCAAACAGACATAACATTCGCTCTGGGTATCCATTTGGGCTCTACCACATATCAAATCGAAGCCAACGAAGAGAGATACACACCAGTTTGACACAACCAAGCTTGTATCAGGTTTTTAACCGCAAAACCCCCACTGAAGGCCTCCAAAACCCTGTTTCTGTAACCGGTGTCCCGTCAAACT
Source organism: Viscum album (assembly GCA_963277665.1). Lineage (NCBI taxonomy): Eukaryota > Viridiplantae > Streptophyta > Magnoliopsida > Santalales > Viscaceae > Viscum > Viscum album. The sequence goes on from OY728147.1 coordinate 1,346,256,676, forward strand.
TATCTTCAAAAGGACCTAACATTCGATCCACATGTTAGTTTGAACCCTTCCAACTTCCAGATCGTAGTTCGTTTCATGAGCTTTAGTTTGACTAGTCGTGGTGCCCACATGGACTCTTGGATCATATGTTATGGCATTTTAGTGGGTATCGGGTTTGTTATGTTTTTCAATGCTTCGTTTCTAGCACTCGTTCCCCGTCAGTTTTTTTAATGGTCGAAACGCCTGATCCACAGGTCCATTCGGTCTCACTCACCTATCATCTCAAAGATAGTTTTAGGATCTTTGATTTGACTGGTCGCGGATCTGAAACGGACTCTCGGATCATAAGTTTTCTGCATTTTTGTGAGTCCAATGTTTATGTCACTTTATGACTGTTTTGACAGGTTTTAACGGTTGCTCCATTTATTAGTGTTTATTTCGGTTTCCATGACTTGTAATCTTTATCAATGGGTTTTTGTGGGTTATTATGATGATTATATGGAATTTTTAAGCGGTTTTGCAGCGTTTTCATGAGTTTTCATATGTTCTCAAGCCTTCTAATGCTTCCTTCTTCATGCTTCTCCATCTATTTTCATGCGTTTTCATAATTTTTCATCTCGTATCATGCCATTTCATACTTTTTCATGTGTTTTATTTGTTATTTATTATTTATTATTTTTAATATAATTAAATTTATTTATTATCTTTTATTTGTTACTGGTTATTTATTATTAATTATTTATATTTATTTATTATTTATATATACTTATTATTTATTATTTGTTTTTATTATTATTTATTATTTATTATTATTATTAACAATATTTGTTACTGGAAATTTATTATTTCTTATATATTATATATTATATATTATATATTATTATTATTATTAATTTTTTATTTTGTATATATTTTATTCTATTTATTATATATTATATATTATATATTATATATTATTATTTATTTATTATTATTTTTTGTTTATTATTTATTATTATTTATTATTATTTATTATTATTTTTTATTTAATATTATTTTTTATTATTTATTATTTATTATTTTTTATTTTTTATTTTTTATTTATTATATATGTATTATTATCTATTCTTAATTGTTGTTTATTATTTATTATTTATTATTTACTATTTATTTAATTATAATTATTAAATTTGTGTTATATATTATTATTCATATTTCATATTTTTTATTTTTTATTTTTTATTTTTTATTATTTATTTTTTATTTTTTATATGTTATTTATTATTATTTATTACTTATTATTTATTATTATTATTTATTATTTATTATTTACTATTTATTATTATTTATTATTTATTATTTATTATTATTTATTACTTTTTATTTACTATTATATGTTTTTTGTTATTTATTATTATTTATTATTTATTATTTATTATTTATTATTTATTTTTATTATTTACTATTTATTTATTAATATTTATTATTTATTATTATTTATTATTTGTTATTTGTTATTTGTTATTTGTTATTTATTATTTATTATTTATTATTTATTTCTTATTTTATCAATTATCATTTATTATTATTTATTGTTTTTCGTTTATTGTTTGTTATTTATTGTTTGTTATTTATTATTTAATATTCACTATTTATTATTTATTATTTATTATTGATTATTGATTATTGATTATTTATTATTTACTATTTACAATTTACTATTTACTATTTATTATTTATTAATTATTATTTATTATTTATTATTTATTCTTTATTATTTGTTCATTTAATTTCATAATTTTATTATTTTATTTTCATATTTTTATAATTTATGTAAATATTATTATAATTTATATGTTATTTATTGTATTAAACAGTAAATAATAATAAATAACTCAATAAATAACTAATAAATCAATAATTATTTATTATTAATTATTGGTTATTAATTATTGATTATTGTTTGTTGTTTAATTATTACTGAGTTTATATCTATTAGTTATGTATTATTTGTTTTTTCAATTAGTATATATAAGTATATTAAATCTTGATTATTAACCACATGACGAGCTTTTTGGGGTGGTAAAGTCTTTGGAAAATATGCAAGATGTTAGGGGTTAAAATCTCACCAAACACAGTATTTCATTATATTCCATGGGCATGTGCATGAGCATTTGCAGGGGCATTTGTAGGGGCATGTGCACGGGCATTTTCACGAGAATTTGCACGGGCATGTGCATGAGCATTTGCATGGGCATGTGTTTGGGCATGAGCATGCATCCGTGGATAATGTTAATAAATTAATGTGAATTAAATGAAATAAATAAAATAAATAAAAAATAAATAAATAAATAAAAAATAAAAAATTTAAATGAATAAATAAATAAATAAATAAAATAATCAAAAAATAATTTAGTCAATAAAAAAATTCAAATAACCGCCTCTAAAAAAGTTCCGTGAAACGTTCTATGACATTTTTGAAAACCGCCGCAAATAGTTTCCCTACACACAATTGAGTAGCAGATTCTCAAAACTGCCACCAATCGATTTAGCAGCGGTTTAAACCGTCGCGAAACGAAAAAAAACCGCAGCTAAATCTGCATTTTTTCGTAGTGATGTAATACAAATGAACACTACTATAATTCGAGGTATTTGAGACGGGTTATTTGCAACGGGATCCTGTCGCAAATAATCTTTTGCGACAGGGCCCCTTCACAAATAACCTATTACAGAAAACGCCAACACAAATAAGTCTTCGATTATATACTTTATATATATATATAAGCTCTATTGCAACGGGCCCATTGCAAATACTTTTTTTGTGAAGGGCTCGTAATCCCGTCGCAAATACATTTTTTATGGAAAAATTATTTAGACTATTTCTGATGGGATCCCGTCGCAACAGATCCCATCGAAAATAATAAATAGATTTTTTTAAAAATAAATTTAATAAAATTATGATTGTTGACAAAAATAATTGTAATATAATTAAAATAATAAAAAATGAAAAATTATTAAAATTATCATTATTCACAAAAAATATAAAAAATAATCATAAAATATTATTATAATTTTTGAAAAATTAATATTAATATTATTAAAATAATAAAAATAATAAAAAAATTTAAAATTCTCAATATTCACAAAAATATATAAAAAAATCATAAAATATTATTATGATTATTGAAAAAATAATTTTAATATTATTAAAATAAACCAATATTAAAAAATATAATACTGAAAAAATATATTTAATAAATTTATTATTAATGAAAGAATAATATTAATATTATTAAAATAATAATAAAAATATATTAAATATTAAATTACTCAATATTAAAAAAACAAATCTTAAAATATTAAAAATTAAATTATGTAATAATTGCACCGATATAAAAGACAGAAACTGTAAATAGTTGATATTACAACAAATTTAAATAAAAATGTTTTTGACATAAAAAAATAACAGGGGTGTCGTCATCTGGAGGAGGTGGAGGAGCTGAAGGAGCTGGTGGAGGATACTCCATCCCTAAACTACGAGTCAGATAACGCATGTACTCCATATGCTCATGTTGCTGCTGCTGTCATCGACGAATCTTCTTCTCGTGTTGTTGCTTCCATCGACGCATCTCCTCCTCGTGCTGTTGTTGCTGCTACTACTGTAGACACATCTCTTCTTGCTACTTCTGCAAACTCTCTATAAGGTCATTCTGAGATCATAACTTCTCCTGATACTGTGTGTGAGAAGATGATGCCTCTCCATGAAATTCTCTCGAGCTAGACGCCGACAACACATCATTACCATAATAAGTACATGTAGTCACATGAGAGCTGATACCAACTACTTAGCCCTTCTCAAATCCATAATGAGTCGCCTGCATCCATGATTTCTCATCAAAATGGTGGGCACTGGTGTCATCAGTTGCCTCATCCTGACCCTCAGCCTGTGTTTGAGAAGTCGCAACCTCATATGACTCCTTCCATTCAAATTTGAAATTAAAATTATTAAAATATTATATGGATTTAATTGTCAAACTGAAAAAATAAGACTAACCACAATCTGAAGCTGGCGACCACCTCTAATATCTCTGGTGGCTGGGTCACTCGACATCCTCTGATAACCATCGTACTCTGTAATACTGGTATGCTCGACTGCCTATATGAATATAAAATAAACTGTTTATATTTGTAGTTATATAAAATATTTAAAAATAAATATGTTCCAGATTCTCTCAATGCGTACTGAATGTACGGCTACCAGCTCGATGTGTCCCCTCCTATCTCCCCGAGTTCTGCCGACCCAATTAAGATTTCCTCTGAAATACACCACCCAACCAGTGTTCACATAATCCATCCCAAACCTGAGATGAAATGTAATCTGGTCGGTGAGCTCTACATGACTCATCAAATACTGTTGCTCCTTCTTTATAAATGGTCATCTTTCTCAAATTGTTCAAAAACTGACGCAAACGCTCACGCATAGCCACCTCCCATTTTGCATGGATATCATCACGCATTCTATCATCGATGGGATACCATAAACCCTACAAATAATTTATAACATCAAGTTATTAATAAAATAAATTTCAATACAAATAGTTTTTTTTACGTACCAGCCAATGATTGTACATGTCGAGCTGCACATCAATGGGAATATGTTCTCATGTGGTCCATGGCTGAGAAAATAATTGCGGCAGATAGTGCTCCCCTGTCCAACAGTTACATGCACAAAACTGTGAAAAAAGAATAAATAATCAAACAATTGGTATATATATAAATAAATTAATGGCATCTACCTAATATATATAGGTTACCATACCTCTGTGTGCGTGGATCGAAGCCAATATGTTGATGTCGCTCAGGGATAGGGTTAAGAATAATCAGTCGTTTAAGACCATGCCCCCTCCACATACCTCTTGAACCACCAGTAGGCAGAGGGTCAGATGATCCTGCATCCCCCTCATCCAAAGGTAGCTCATCATCCTCTAACTCACGAAAAGTCGATCTGAAACACAAAACGATTTTTGTCAGTAGATAGTAGAAAATTACTAATATATATATATATATATATATTTGTTATGATCATAACCAACATTTAACTATTCCAAGGTTCACCTTCATCACCATCTTCATATCAAACGATGTCAATGTCATCATATTCCTCCTCGACGTCATCAATATCCATATGAGTTTCACTTTCATCATCCCTTGTCATTTCAATTTCATTTGTAACATCATTAACATCTTCGTCACCATGGACCCTTTATTATGGGGTCTCCTCATCGATATTCACATTTATTTGTGAAAAAGATGGATTTTGAGTAGTATATTGAAAAATTTCAATTTCATCCACTTCAGTGGAACCTCATTCAGTTGTATTGAACTGATTTTCCTAAGATTTAATTTTTATTATGATCCACCAATCACCCAAGTCTCTTTAAGTAGAACAGTACTTTGCGTAATAAATTCGATGTGCCTGTTGAGCTAGTAAAATGGGTTCATTTACTGCAATATTACTTTTATATTTAATATCGATCATTCCATGAGTCAGATGAACATGAAAGCCTCTCTCAGTATCCAACAAACGACACTTAAACATCGTTATGCAATTTTGTCCAAGATAACATAGCTCAATAATTTCGACCAGAATTCTGTAAAAGTCCAATTCAATTTCTCTATGATGATATCCTCTCAAAAAAACTCCACTGTTCCTTTTTTTTATTCCCCTTATGCACGTGTATGAAATCGGAAACAATTCACAACATATGGATGATAATATTTAACCATTGTGGATAGTGGGTTACTCAATATACAATGTTGCGTATCAATTTTATAAGAAAGTTGAGACACCTGAAAATTTTCAAAACAATTATCAATATAATAAATAGTAAACTGAATTGATATTAAACCATCAATAATTTATGTTACCAGCTTTTGAAACCATTGAGAAATTATTTTTGTTTACGTTCATCAAGAGAAGATTCTGTAGTTTTTGGTACTTGTTTCTTGATATGATTATCATATAACCAACAAATAAAATAAGTTTACATACTGTAACAGAATTTAAATAATAAGTGATAGAATTACCCATAGTACAAATGTTGTCATTTCTTCACAGTTGAGCAGAACATATATATGAGATATGTGATGTTCATCGTCTGAAATCCATCATTCTTGAAATCAACTAAAGACATGATTGGGATGATTAAAAACTGACAAATGATTGTACATTTCATCATTCAAATTTCACTTGTTCTGCCCCAGGTAGTTTTGTTTTTAGGGATATTCAGATTCAAAATAGTGAGAGTAGAAAAAAAACAATTTCTTCTTAAAAATAAGCATCAGCAATTGGGCCTTCAACTGATGTTGTGTTATGTACTTTATTCTTCAATTTTTGCATGCATCTCTCGAATGGGTATATCCATCGAAATTGTTTTGGACCTCCACATTTAGCTTCATGTGTAAAATGTAATATCTGATGTTCCATTGATTCAAAGAGAGCAGGTGGAAATTTAATTTCCAGTTTACATATAATTATAACAACATCCTCTTCTTGTATTCTTAGCGCATTGTAGTCAGTTTTCACTACACAAATGTCTCCAAAAAAATATGATATTTCTATTATCGAATCCCAAATCATTGAATTCAAAAAACCTCTAAATCCAATCGACACAAGTCCTTCCATTATAACATCATAATCATGACTTTTTTATCCTGTAATATGATCATTGTTAATACATCTTCCAAAATTGGAAGCATAGACATATGAAGTCTCAAATCTACAATCCATTGACAAAATAATAAATGACTCACTTTGGATAGTGTATAAGTTTCTTTTGGCTTCATTAACCTATCTGATCTGACCATTTCAAATAGGTCATGTTCTGGTCTCCTGTAAATTTTGGAAACATCTAATCATGCTTTTACAGTATCTTTGGTCTTACCTAGTGTATCCAAAACTATATGAAATAAATTATGAAAACAGTTCTTCCCAATGTGCATGACATCTAACATGTGGCGGACCAACAAATTAGACCAATATGGTAGATCCCAAAAAAGGATTCGTTTTATCCAATTATCTTCATTCCCAAAGCGATGAATTTTCTATTGGTTTACTGTTCTCCCAAATGTGATGGGAGGTAATGAAAATACAACTGATTTTTACTCTGTACCTGAGATCATTTTTGGAGGTTTAACCCTTTTAATTTTACCTTTTCTGAAATGAAATTTGTTCCTTCGAATAGGATTATCGGTTGGAAGAAATCTACAATGACAGTTAAAATGGAATGGTTTTTTTCAATTGATGAGCATAAAAGTTTTTTTGTCTTCCATATAGTAAGGACATGATTTCAGACCATTTTTACTCCAGTCAGATAACATGCCATATGCCGAAAAGTAACTAATCATCCACATCATCATAGATTTTAATGTAAAATTATGTTTCACATCAACATCATATGTACTAACATCATTACTCCACAATTCATTTAACTCATCAATCAGTGGTTTCAAATAAACATCAATATTCTTTTTCGGATGTCTTGGGATTAATAAGATCAAAAATATATAGGGCTCTTTCCACAACATCCATGGTGGTAGATGGTATAGAGTTATAAAGACATTCCAACATGAATACTGACTACCATAAGAACCAATCAGATTGAAAATGTCAGTAGAAAGACTCAATCACATGTTTCCGGCTTCTAAAGAAAAAGGCGGATGCACATGATCCAAATGTGTCCATGAATCACCAACAGATGGATGATTCAAGCTTTTACCGGTTGAAATATTGGTTTTGTGCCATGACATCATTGACGTTGTGTTATGAGACATAAATAAATGATACAGCCTAGGTGTAAGGTGGAAATATCTTAATAATTTTACAGCAATCGATCCTGACATCCCTATTTGAGCTTCTTCATACCTCGATTGTCCACATGTTGGAAAACTATCCAATAACTCATTTTCACCATAATATAAGATGCAATCATTTTCACATGCATGAATCTTCAGATAACTAAAGCCTAGATTATGAGCCATCCTCTTGCTCTCATAGTAATTTGTTGGCAACACATTTCTTTCAGGTAACAGTGTTTTAACCAAAGAAAATATCTGGCCAAAACAGTTTTTTGACATTTCATTATCTGGTTTAATAGCCATAAATTTTACAACTGCTTCTAATTTTCGTTTCCTGAAAACAAGATATAATGCATCCTCAACAGACCTCAACAACTAATAAAATTCGGATGGTGCCAACTCGTGAGTTTTAGTTTGTTGAACATATGGACCTGCAACATCATCTACTAAATTTTAGAACTGTGATGGATCATGAATCAAGTTATTAGTATCTTCTCCAGAACCATTTGGATTTCTACAATGATTTATCCAATAATGATCATCTAATAATGACTAATGTCGACTTCCTTGTTCCATATTTTTCTAAAAAATATAAAATCATCACAGTTTTTTAATAATTTGAAATTATAAAAATACTATATGAAAAAAGAAGATAAATAATTACAACTACTTCTTAATAATTACCATTAATTAATGGAGACACAATTTCAAGTGGATTGACGGCTACTCTTTTGTCTGACGGCTCATTTACTTTCATCTTTCTCACACCGAAATCACAATGAATAATCTTGTGGGAGGAATGCATATTCATTCTCATATGAATGAGAATTAATATACGTATCTCCGACGAGATTATTCATTGTGATTTTAGTGTGAGAATGATGAAAGTAAATGAGTCGTCGGACAAAAGAGACCCATTTTCGTCGATGATTCTTCTTCTTCCAATTGTCACCACCTGAAAACATTTTAAAAAATATGATCCTAATAATTCATATCCAATCTCTTGTATACAAGATGGAATATTCTTATGTAGCATCACATTTTTCATATTGTTTTGTGTCAGTGGGAGTTGAAAGAAAAAAAGTCATCGAGCAAAAGGAGTGCTGTCAATTCACGGGAAATTATGCCAGGTTCATGGAATTTATTACAATTTATTAAATTTTTATTCTAACTATTATAAATAATTATTAATATTTATTTCTAATTATTACAAATTTTGCAATACTTATAAATACTTAGCAAAAGGAAAACTGCTTTAATAATGAATGGAAATTGGGTAATCATTATTGTGGAGATGATTACAAATTTTCCCTTCATTATCAAAGTAGTTTTCATTTAAAAATTATAATTAAACTTAATTATTACTAATAAAAAAATATATTATCAATATTTTTGAAAAAACAATATTAATATTATTAAAATAAAAAAAATTATAAAATATTAAAATTATCAATATTCGCAATAGGATTTTCTCTATTCTTAACTTGTTTAAATCTCAAAGGGTCTCCAATTGTCAGGTCATGCAAAATAAAAATATTGTTTCAGCCATGTCCAATGTAAACTATTATATTGTCCTTGCATGGTTGATCACCTCGCAAGTAGTGATGTAATAGGATGACCAAAGTAATTTCGTTCTCGTCTTTAAGAATCATCTCGCTCCCTTTACATAGATCATTCATCCTTAAAATTTTGAGGGGACATCCATATCTTTCCCTTAAATTATCATGGAAGAATGGTCTATGTTATTGGTCATGTGAGATAATTCTTATAAATGAGAAGGGCATGATTTGGTTGTCCTATTGCAATGCTACTTGAAAGGCAATCAACCAAACAAGGACAATTATATCTAATTATATCTAATTATTACTAATTAAGAATAATTATTACTAATTATTACTAATTATTACTAATTATCACTAATTACTACTAATTTTGACTAATTATGACTAATTATTACTAATTATTAATAATATTACTAATGATTACTATTTATTATTAATTATTACTAATTATATCTAATTATATATAATTATATCTAAATATTACTAATTATATCCAATTATATCTAATTATATCTAATTATAACTATTTACTACTGATTATATCTAATTATTACTAATTATGACTAATTATTACAAATTATCACTAATTATTACAAATTATTACTAATTATTACTAATTATATATAATTGTATCTAATTACAACTAATTATATCTAATTATTACTAATTATTACTAATTATTACTAAATATATCTAATTATATCTAATTATATATAATTATTACTAATTATATCTAATTGTTACAAATTATACCTAATTATTACTAATTATATCTAATTATTACTAATTATATCTAATTATTACTAATTATATCGAATTATTATTAAATATAACTAATTATTACTAATTATCACTAATTCTTACAAATTATTGCTAATTATTACCAATTATATCTAATTATATTTAATTATAACTAATTAATACTAATTATATCTATTTATATATATTTATTACTAATTATTACTAATTATTGCAATTTGTTACTAATTATTACATTTTATTCCTATTTATTACTAATTATTCCTAATTATTGCTAATTAATCCTAATTATTGCTAATTATTCCAAATTGTTGCTAATTATTCATATTTATTTCTAATTATTTCTATTTATTTTTATTTACTGTTAATTTGTTCTAATTATTCCTATTTATTCCTAATTATTGCTAATTATTACAATTTATTACTAAATATTACAATTTATTAGTAATTATTACAAATTATTACTAATTTTTACAATTTTTTACTAATTATTATAATTTATTCTTATTTATTACAATTTATTACTAATTAGTACAATTTATTACTAATTATTACAATTTGTTTCTAATTATTAATAATTACTGCTAATTATTGCTAATTATTACTAATTATTACTAATTATCCATAATTATTGCTAATTATTTCTAATTATTAGTATGTATTACTAATTATATGTATTTATTCTTAATTATCCATAATTATTCGTAATTATTACGAATTATTCCTAATTATTACTAATTTTTCCTAATTATTAATATTTATTTATATATATTACTAATTATTTCTATTTATTACTAATTATCACTAATTATTGCTTATTATTACTAATTATTCATAATTATACTTAATTATTGCTAATTATTCTTTATTATTCCTAATTATTGATATTTATTGGTATTTATTTCTATTTATTGCAGATTATTGCAAATTATTCCTAATTTTTTCTAATTTTATATAATTATTGCTAATTATTAGAATTTATTACTAATTATTACAATTTATTACTAATTATTAAAATTTATTACTAACTATTACAATTTATTACTGAGTATTTTTAATTAATACTAATTATTCTAAATTATTCCTAATTATTTTAAATTATTCCTAATTATTACTAATTATTTTTATTTAATACTATTTATTTATATTTTTTACTATTTAGTGATATTTATTCCTAATTATTGGTAGGTATTCCAAATTATTGCTATTTATTGCTATTTATTCCTAATTATTGCTAATTGTTGCTAATTATTCCTAATTATTGCTAATTATTGCTAATTATTGCAATTAATTTCAAATTTTTTCTAATTATTTCTAATTGTTGCTAATAATTCCTAATTATTAGTATTTGTTGCAAATTATTAGTAATTATTAGTAATTATTAGTAATTATTACTTTTTATTACTAATTATTAAAATTTATTACTAATTATTATTAATTATTGTTATTTATTGCTATTTACTACGAATTATTCCTAATTATTACTAATTATTGGTAATTAATCCTAATTATTGCAAATTATTCCAAATTATTGCTAATTATTCCTAATTATTACGAATTATTAATATTTATTCTTAATTATTCCTAATTATTAATAATTATTCTTAATTATTCCTAATTATTAATTATTATTCCTATTTATTCCTATTTATTGATATTTATTACCAAATACTATTAATTACTACAAATTAATTATATAAATTTCTATTTATCGATAATAAATAATGATTACTACTAATTATTAAAAATTATTACTAAAAATTTTAATTTATTAGTACAAATAAATACAAATGATAAGACAATTTAAATTTAATTTAATTACAACTAATTAACAATAAACAAATTAATTTAAAAAATGAAATAAATAATAAATAAAAAATTCATAAATACATTTAAGACTTATTTTCTATTGATGTAGACAACTTCAAAACTTTTTCATGAACAAAAAAATTAACATAGAAAAATTCTCTCTCTAAAATCCTTGTTTTGAGAGACATAAGATCTAAAAATTTATTGGAATGAAAAGAAAAACGGATGGGGGTATATATAGGATAGATAATTTTTAACGAGATTATTTGCGACGGGAATCGTCGCAAGTAACTACGCTGGCATTGATTACAATCGGTGGTTAAAAAGTTATTTGCAACGGGACCCGTCACAAATAGTCCATGTTGACACACCTTTTGCGATGGGATGACATCCCGTCGCAAAAGGCTTTAAACTGCCACTAGTTATTTGCGACGGGCCCCGTCGCAGATAACTTTTGTACCGCCAGTTATTTGCGACGGTGGGATCCCACCATGACAAATAACTTCGCGTGGATGGCGCGCTATACATGCCAAAGATTTTGCGACGGAAGACGAAATGTCGTTGCAAATAGTCCCTGCTAATACTTAACTATTTGCGACAGGCCCCGTCACAAATACTTAAATATTTGCGACAGTGGGATCCCACCGTCGCAAATAACCTTCACGCCGCTGGTTATTTAGGACTGGCCCCGTCGTAAATAACCCTCGCGCGGTTTGGCCCGGTATCCGCGAAAAACTATTTGCCAAAGGAGACGAAATCACATCACAAATAGTTGGTTATTTGGGACGGGTCATTACCCCCATCACAAATAACCTCTTGGAAGGACCTTTTGTGATGGGATTTATTCCCATCGCAAAATCCCCATCGCAAAAATCCATTTTTTTCCATTGTGTAAATACACATCAAAGCTCCAGAAGTCTCTCTAGAAAACAAAATATGTTTATCTAGTCAGCAGAAGCCATGTATTCTAGTTGAAGTACAAGTTAAAGGCCCATACATTTATCTTGGATATGCAGAAATTGTGGTATATAAAATATGGCTCGTTAGTACACATTGTGTACTCTCCCAGTAATGTAAATATTTAAATCATATTAAATAATTAATTTTAGAACTATATCCTAATTACACTTTTTTCATTGAATGTGTTTGGATTTACATTAATGGTTTTAATGAATTATTGAATTCTTAATTAATTTAATATAATTATATATATTTAATAGTTATGAACTTTTATTTTACATGAATGCATTGTTAATGGGTATCTCCAAGAGTCATTGGATGGTTATAAAAGATGAATGGAATTAATTAATTTTTTAATATAAATGTGTTAATATTAATGATAAAGAACAAATTGAAATGAATTTTATCTAATATAATTGTTTGTATTCATTTATTGTCTATGACAAATCATGAGTTTGAACAAAACCCATGTTTGTGTTGGTTTGATTTAATTTAATTTATTGCGTGGTATTGTAATTGTTTAATATTACATTAAATTTGATGGATAGAAATCCATCACTCCCTCCTTTTGGATCCCCTCATCTACACGTGAGCTAAAAATGGATGTAATGAAAGGAGTATCCCAAGGCGGGTGGAGGTGGTTCAAGAGAGAACAAAGATTATACCAACCTAGCTGAAACATGAGCGGATAGGTAGGACGATGCAACTCATAGAAAGGGAAAAAAAGTTTCCCCTAGGTCATAGGTTGATTAATTATCTACATAGTAAATCAATTGTTAGATAATATCATGATCATGTCATTTATTTATTTATTTCATATGAATTATTTATTTTTGGGATACATGACCGTGATCACATAAATAAATTGACTTATATTCAATGATATAATTTAAATAAATTTATTATGTTCATTGTTTTTATCAAAACACGGTTAATCACTTATGTAAAAGTATCTTAATAATAACAAGAATTGTAAAGTATAAAACAAGAAAATCTTTACACATATTAAAACAAAATCCATAATGTTAATATTAATTAATTATGAATATTATTTTCTAAACATATATGAAACCATATTTAAAGTGTCTTTTAATGTAACACCCCAAGCTTCTATGGTACGCTTCTCTTTGAATAATGTGATAGCGTGTGTTGTACGCAACACCGAGTTCTAACACACCATAACTAATCAAACTAGCCGTTATGAATAGTAATATCTACTTTTTGAAATTATATATATTTTATATTTGAAAATGGACTTCATTTTTGGATTCGTAATATCGAATTTAGCCTAGGGTGAAATTTTGGTGCATTTCGGATAACTTTCATATTTTGATGAATAGTGAAAATTACTAAATTTTAATTAAAAACAACTTTTTTAATCAAAATAATTAATAGTGATAAATTGTGAATTTGAGTGGTTTTAAAGTATATTTAGAATATATTTTTACCATTCAATTTAATGTTTATCATTGGACATAATTTTACAATTAAACCGAACATAAACAAGTGTCAATCTTTTGATAGTTATTATCTCTTAAAAACACGCTTTTTGTTTTGACAGCGGGAATTAATTTTAAATTAATTTCTGCCACTTCTGTGTTTTGAATTTAGGAAAATGGATTCCATATTTGGAATCAGGATGTTCAAATTGTGTAAATAGGTAACTTTTATTTTTACACATTTTGAATAATTACTGCGGTAAATATTTTATTTACCATGGTTAAAGGGTAAATCCGGTAAATAAGGGTTAAAAAAAATAATATTATAATAATACTAAATTACCCTAAAACGTGTCTTAACCCTATTGGTTGATACATGGTCGACCATGGGCATCTTTGGGTCTATTTTGGGACCCCATGGATCCACTTGTAAGTGATAATGACACATTATATTAATAAAGTTAAAATAAAAATAAAAATGGCATAAGCATACATCTTTTAGAAGAACAATTTTTACATAGGGTTATACATGTTGGATTTTCGATTATAAATATTCATTATAAAGCTAAAAAGATTTCCTACATAATGATATTTTATTTATAATTTTTAGACATTATATAATTTATTTTATTTATGACACAATGATGATGCAGTAATTACTAAAATAGTGAAAAATAAAAATAATTGATCTTATAAATACCCGAATAATTATAATATGAAACTTTTAATGAATTAAACTAATTTTCTATGATAATATGATATATTAGGATTGATTTAATTGACTTTTTTCGAAGTAATCAATCTGTTAGGAGTTTCACAAAAATCAACTATTGAATAGTGTCAAAATTGACATAAAAGAGTTCTTAAAACAAATATTATATTATTAATTGATATTAAATTCCTAAAAATCTATGGTTCGGCCAAGAGACTTATACTATGATAGGTTCCTCATTAATGGACCACTTGGGGGTCGCTGGGATGTATATAGTAAGTTTATTAACCATATTATATAAAAATACAAAGAGACATTGTGAAAGTGAAACTAATTAACTTAGAGTTAATACTTAAAGATAAGGTTAATATAAGTACCCAAACCTGTCTAAATTCTATTGGTTGAGTGGTTTTCGACCTATCCCCACCTTAACCTTTGAATAGTCAACTTTGGAGCCATTAGAAACCGAATATGAATTTATTATAAATTAATATTTCTAGCTTTTCCAAAGGTGCCCCTCACCCCTCTTATAAAAGGGCACTCCTCCTTCTCATTTCTTCACACCTTCAAAGCCTTTTGGATCGGCCAAACTCTGCCCAAATACTCTCCCAACATCCCTCAATACAACCTAGAGGCCTTAGTTTGATCAGAAAGCCAACCTAAGGAGCCCTTTTGATCAAATCAAAAGGAAGAACCCGAAGAAGAGGTAATGATTTCACCACCCTTTTCTAAGTTCATTTCTTCTTCCACTTCTTCTTCCTTTGTTCTTACCATTCTGAAATAATAACTCCAGTATCTCACATATACTGTGATGTTATTATAAGTATGGTACAACCATATTCAGTATTCTATCCACCCTTTGAATAACATGTCACCATACGTGCGTACGTACGGCTTACCGTCTCCACGTCGTGGTGTAATTGTTATTCAATATAATATTATTTGGATGGGTATAATAATGATGTGTAACTCATGTAAATAATAAATATAACATGTTAATGATTCTGTATATATGATATACCATCCATTTATATATTATTTTAATATCAAAAGAATGATATTGTCGCTCGTGCGTACGTACGGACTACCGTCTCCACGAACGCGATGAGATTCATTCTCCATCGTAACCATTAAAGCGTAATTATCATTTTATGATTTAAAAATGATGTTTAAGGACTTGATATCATTCTGGATATGAATAATATACAACCTATCCTTTACAAACATGTCTTACGTAACAAAACATATGAAAGAAAACAAGTAAGTTAACACCCGAAACAACGATAATACTAAGATATTATTATCAAATCAATATTAAAAGATCATATATGATATCATATTAATGTATATGATTCTTGTATAATTTAATAACAATTATTTCACCATTATACAGGAGGTTAACCTACCACAACCAAGGAAAAGTACAAGGTAAGGGTTATTTCACAATCTCTTCATTATCCGAGGTTGTTTATACGTAATAATCTACTGGGATCTCTTTATCATCAACATCCATGTTTCTTCGAAATATATTTCAAAACATTTTTACTATTTACAAGAATATGGGTTAAAGTCATTTATACCCTTGTTTGACTTTTATAAGAGTTTTATAAAGGAATCTTTCCGTCGTTTTCAAAACAAGGTCCTTTTCAACCTTTTCGACGGAATTGAGGTAAGAATGTTTTTTTTAACTTATACGGTGGGTGCGGTTATTTTCCGCCGTTATAAAATCGTCAAAGCTTTCCTTACAAGCTTACAAGAATATTTTCAAGAAAATGTTTTATTTTATATGGCTCTTAAATGATTTCAAAAATAGAAAGAGATATTTCTCTAAAAAGTGTTTTGATTTCATCTATGTCAACATCCTTTAATGGATTTTACTCTTATTTTGAAGTTGATTTATTATAATACAAAACTTCTGTATTGTATTGAAGGTTTTGTGATATGTTTGACTGTGTATGTGCTATTTTATACCATTCATAGTTTATGGTGAAACTATTGACATTTCGTATGCTAGTTTTAATCCGAATGTTTATGTTATATTTCAAACTTTTCTTTAGATGAATGTGCTAAACAAGTATGTTCCGGGTTGGGGACCGGTAAAAGTAAGCCCTCCAGGTTGGGGACTGGTAAAAGTAAGCCCTCCAGGTTGGGGACTGGTTAAATTAAGCCCTCCAGGTTAGGGACTGGTAAAAGTATGCCCTCCGGGTTGGTGTCCGGTTATTAGAGGCACTCCGGGTTGGTGTCCGGTTATTAGAGGCACTCCGGGTTGGTGTCCGGTTACTAGAGGCACTCCGGGTTGGGTTCTGGTTAGAAGTAACCCCTAGGTCTTGGGATGAGGCCTAGACAATGAAATTAACGTTTGACATTATGCATTCCAACATTATGAAAGTGGTTATTGATATTGCATGTGATTATTCGATTAGTAGAATATCCATGTGAACAAGTAAATGGCATTATTTCATTTTACTTTTGCCATACCATGTTGAAGTTCAATTTTAAAAGGCTTTTGTTTTAGTAATGCATTGCCTTAAATGTTTATTCTTATTTATGAAAGTTTCCGCTATATTATTATCCTTACTGGGCATTTGAGCTCACCCCTTTTCTATGTTTTATTTTTCCCCAGGATGTGAAGAAGTAAATTATGAATGACCTACAGGGATATTATGAGGGGATAGTAGTGTGGATTATGGAGACATTATGTTGTTGTAGTAGTTTTTCATTTTATGATGTAATGTAAAACTTATGAATATATCTAGTGTTTCCAAGGCTACTAAACCAATCGGTCTTTCGAGATTTGATCTTTCTTGTGATCATGCCAATGTTATGTAATAATGCACCGACTCTGGGTAGCTGGGGTCGGGGCGTTACAGTTGGTATCAGAGGAAGTTTAGTACAAACCTTGGAAGCTAGATTTAGATAAACTCTGATTAGAGCACGTAGACCTAAGATGAACTTTGAGGATTAGTATAGAAGAACTTCCTAAAATTTTGGTATTGTAGAGACTTTGTGAGTTTTGCGAGCAATACATCCCTGTCTGGATACGAGCAGGTAGAGGCGGCTCTGGCACAGATGTACCTAGGGGTAAAACCCGAAAACACCGCTTTGAGCTAGACTCGAACGGGAACTGGTGCACGACAACGGGCCTTGCTGCACTCTTGGTTACGACACTCCCGGGGGATATGCTTAGGATAACTCTCACTTTCTTTACAAATCATTATGAAGGGTTTATGAGTATATACTTCCTCAAAGAAAACATATTTATGATTATGGATTATATCCATAGATAGTTCAATTTATGTTAAGTGTTTTATAAGTATGGGATTATGTATTTTGATTCATAAACTGATCTAGTTTATGCCATTGTTTAGAAATGGCGCCTAGTGGAAGAAATGGAAACCGTATCAATGCACGCACTCCATGTAGGGATTGCCCTCCTGCTCAAGATAATTATAGTGGGGCTGGTGATGCAACTGGTGCTGATCAGCTAATCACCGTACTGGGACAACTTACTCAGGTTATGAATAATAACCTTACCCGTATGGAGCACCCTGATCCGCAGCGTGGAGGATCAATGTTAGATCGATTCATGAGACAACAACCACCAACGTTCAATGGAAGTACAAATCCCTTAGTAGCTGAGCAATGGATATTTTCCCTAGAGAAAATATTTCAGGCTTTGGGGAGTAGTGAAAGGGAAAAAGTTACCATGGCAGTTTACCGCCTCACTGGAGATGCTGATCAATGGTGGTCATTGATTCAAAACATGAAGGAAGATGATGAAGTATCAAACATGGAATGGAGGGAGTTCAAAGATCTGTTTTTAGAAAAATACTTTCCTCGCGACCATCGAGCAGATATGGAAAGGCAATTTCTGAGTCTGAGACAAAAGGAGGATGAGAATGTCACAAAGTATGAGGCTAAATTTACAAGGTTAGCGAGGTATGCTGGAGATTATATTCGCAACCCAAGAAGTAAGATTGATCGTTTCTTTGATGGGTTAAAACCATTTCTCCGTCGAGCATTAGTCTCACAATCCTTTTCATCGTACGAAGACATTGTCTCATGTGCTATCAAGACCGAAAAGGAATTCTCTAAGTCTTATGACTTTAAAGCAAAGCAAGAGAAGAAGAGACCTGCTGATCAATCTGGGAATGGAAATAAGGGGAAGAAGGGAAAGGTTGAATATCCATCTTGTGGTAAGTGCGGGAAGAAACACCCCGGTGCTTGCCTAAAGGGAATGGGAGTCTGTTACAAGTGTGGTGAAAAAGGCCACCAAGCTCATGATTGCAAGGGGAAGAAGGAAGCTACCAACGTTCAGTGCTACAATTGCAGGGAGATGGGGCATTATGCAAATGCATGTCCTAAGCGTCAGGAGAACTTACCTCAGAAAAGGCCAAGGGATCAAGGCCAGGCTTCTGCTATCACTACTGCTGAGGTAGAAACTCCGAAAGACGTGGTGGCAGGTAATTTAATGGTTTCCTCAAGTTTAGCAAATGCATTATTTGATTCTGGATCATCGCATTGTTTCATATCTTCCCAGTTTGCTATGAAAATTAGATATTTCCAATTTGATTTAATAAGGGAGTTGTCAGTTAAAACTCCTAAGGGAAGTATCGTTGCAACAAAGTTTTGTGAATCAGTTCCCATTAGAGCACATAAATTTTCTTTATCTGCTGATTTCATCGTCATACCTATGATTGAGTTTGATATAATCCTCGGTATGGACTGGCTTTCGGACTATGATGCGAAGATTTATTGTAAGAAGAAAGAGGTTACGATTCTTGATGATAATGATAAGGAACACCTTATTTTTAGAGCAGAATCGTCACCACCTAATTCTTATTTAGACCCACCCCCAGTAGCTCAACTTAATTCAATTATTGGGGAGGAAGAGAATGAAATAACTGTCGGTGAGGAAAGGAATGTTCAAATAGAGGATGTACCTGTTGTGAAAGAATTTGTAGATGTATTTCCGGAAGATTTACCTGGACATCCTCCAGAACGAGAAGTTGAGTTTTCTATTGATTTGATTCCTGGATCAAGGCCTATATCGAAGACCCCTTATAGAATGGCCACTGTAGAGTTAGTCGAACTAAAGAAACAACTAGAGGAATTGAGTAATAAGGGATTTATTCGCCCTAGTGTTTCTCCATGGGGAGCCCCTGTTCTTTTTGTTAAAAAGAAAGATGGATCTATGAGGTTATGTATCGACTACAGGGAGATCAATGCTATAACGATAAAGAACAAGTATCCCCTACCTCGTATTGATGATTTATTTGACCAACTGCATGGAGCTCAATACTTTTCAAAGATTGACCTTCGATCTGGATACCATCAGTTGTGTGTAAAGAAGGAAGACATTCCGAAGACAGCATTTCGAACCAGGTACGGGCATTACGAGTTTACTGTAATGCCGTTTGGATTGACTAATGCACCCTCTGTATTCATGGATCTGATGAATAGAGTTTTCAAGGAGTATCTCGATGAATTTGTGGTGGTATTTATTGATGATATCTTGGTATACTCCAAAACCTACGAAGATCATGAAAATCACTTGCGCATTATCTTGAAGACTCTGAGGAGGCATGAATTATATGGAAAGTTTAGCAAGTGTGAATTCTGGCTTCAGGAGATTTCTTTTCTTGGCCATATTGTCTCTAAAGATGGAATCTCTGTTGATCCTTCTAAGACCAAGGCAATCCAAGAATGGCCAGCACCTACGAGTATAACTGAGGTACGTAGTTTTATTGGCTTGGCAGGTTATTATCGACGTTTCGTCCAGAATTTTGCCTGATTGGCTAACCCATTAACGAAGCTCACACGTAAAGGGGTTAAATTTGTTTGGACAAAATAGTGTGAAGAATGTTTCGAAGAACTGAAGAGAAGATTAGTCAATGCTCCTATATTGACTCTACCATCGGGGAATGATGGGTTCGTTATTTATAGTGATGCATCAAAGAAAGGACTTGGCTGTGTCCTTATGCAGAATGATAGAGTTATTGCCTATGCATCACGACAGTTGAAAATTCATGAACAAAACTATCCTACTCATGATCTTGAGTTAGCAGCTGTGATCTTTGCTTTGAAGATATGGAGGCACTACCTCTATGGTGAAAAATGTGAGATTTATACTGATCACAAGAGTTTGAAGTATATTTTCTCACAAAAAGAACTCAACATGAGGCAAAGGAGATGGCTTGAATTACTCAAGGATTATGATTGTACGATACACTACCACCCGGGGAAGGCAAACAAGGTGGCAGATGCTTTGAGTAGAAAAGACCATGGAGTTTTGAACAATATGAGAATTGAAAGGGATCCAATTTTCATGGATCTAGTGAAAATGGACATGGGAATAACCAGGGAAGGTGAAACATCAATGCTTTTTCAAATGGTTGCCAAACCATCTTTACTAGAAAGGATTAAGAGTTCTCAGACCGATGATGACGAATTCCAAAAGAAGATTAAAGCTGAGAATGATGGGAGATTGAGAGACTTTGTGTATGAAGATGGAATTTTGAAATTCGGGAAGAGACTTTGTGTTCCCAATATACCTGATCTAAAAAGGGAATTGCTGGATGATGCTCATAGTTCCAATTTCTCTATACACCCTGGGAGCACCAAAATGTATAGAGATTTGAAGGAACATTTTTGGTGGGACAACATGAAGAGGGAGATTGCTGATTTTGTGTCAAGGTGTATGGTTTGTCAACAAGTGAAAGCTGGAAGGCAACAGCCTGGAGGAGTCATGCAACCTCTTCCCATACCGGAGTGGAAATGGGACAATATTACGATGGACTTTGTCATGGGGCTACCAAAGACTCCTAGAAGGAACGATGCAATATGGGTTATTGTTGATCGTCTTACCAAGTCAGCACATTTTCTTGCTATAAGAGAAGATCTACCCCTGGAACGTCTAGCAAGACTATACATTAATGAAGTTGTGAGACTTCATGGAGTTCCCCTATCGATTGTTTCTGATCGTGATCCCCGTTTTACTTCAAGATTTTGGAAAAGTCTTCAGAAATCCCTGGATACTGAACTTCATTTGAGCACTGCTTACCACCCTCAGACAGACGGACAATCAGAACGGACTATTCATATCTTAGAAGACATGTTGAGATCTTGCTCACTTGATTTTCAGGGTATGTGGGATCAATATTTACCTCTGGTAGAATTTTCCTATAACAATAGCTTCCATTCGAGTATACAAATGGCACCATATGAAGCGTTATACGGAAAGAGATGTCGTACACCAACCTGTTGGGATGACGTTGGTGAAAGAAAACTTGTAGGCCCAGAACTGGTGGAGGAAACGGTGGAAAAGGTGAAGGTAATCCAAAATCA
The DNA here is from genome assembly GCA_963277665.1 of Viscum album. NCBI lineage: Eukaryota > Viridiplantae > Streptophyta > Magnoliopsida > Santalales > Viscaceae > Viscum > Viscum album. The sequence continues at coordinate 1,346,279,079 of OY728147.1, forward strand.
CATCAAAGTAGCTCAAAGTAGGCAGAAGAGCTATGCCGATAATCGATGGAAGGATTTGGAATTTCAAGTCGGTGATCATGTTTTCCTAAAGGTATCTCCGTGGAAGGGAGTCATACGTTTTGGTAAGAAAGGTAAATTGAGTCCCAGGTACATCGGACCTTTCGAAATTCTAGAACAAATTGGGGCTGTAGCTTACCGATTGGCAATGCCGCCAAGTCTCTCCAAAGTTCACGATGTGTTCCACGTATCTCTGTTGAGAAAATACATGCCTGACCCAACGCATGTACTCACCTATGAGGAATTAGAACTGGAACCCGATCTGTCTTATTGCGAAGAGCCCGTCAGGATTCTTGATACAAGAGAACAAGTACTGAGAAACCGGACGACGCGTCTGGTAAAAGTTTTGTGGAGAAATCATAAAATGGAAGAGGCAACGTGGGAACCCGAGGAACTTATGATGAAGAACCACCCGAGTCTTTTTATGCAGTAATACCCTAGAAATTGCGAGGACGCAATTATTTGAAGGAGGGGAGAATGTAACACCCCAAGCTTCTATGGTACGCTTCTCTTTGAATAATGTGATAGCGTGTGTTGTACGCAACACCGAGTTCTAACACACCATAACTAATCAAACTAGCCGTTATGAATAGTAATATCTACTTTTTGAAATTATATATATTTTATATTTGAAAATGGACTTCATTTTTGGATTCGTAATATCGAATTTAGCCTAGGGTGAAATTTTGGTGCATTTCGGATAACTTTCATATTTTGATGAATAGTGAAAATTACTAAATTTTAATTAAAAACAACTTTTTTAATCAAAATAATTAATAGTGATAAATTGTGAATTTGAGTGGTTTTAAAGTATATTTAGAATATATTTTTACCATTCAATTTAATGTTTATCATTGGACATAATTTTACAATTAAACCGAACATAAACAAGTGTCAATCTTTTGATAGTTATTATCTCTTAAAAACACGCTTTTTGTTTTGACAGCGGGAATTAATTTTAAATTAATTTCTGCCACTTCTGTGTTTTGAATTTAGGAAAATGGATTCCATATTTGGAATCAGGATGTTCAAATTGTGTAAATAGGTAACTTTTATTTTTACACATTTTGAATAATTACTGCGGTAAATATTTTATTTACCATGGTTAAAGGGTAAATCCGGTAAATAAGGGTTAAAAAAAATAATATTATAATAATACTAAATTACCCTAAAACGTGTCTTAACCCTATTTGTTGATACATTGTCGACCATGGGCATCTTTGGGTCTATTTTGGGACCCCATGGATCCACTTGTAAGTGATAATGACACATTATATTAATAAAGTTAAAATAAAAATAAAAATGGCATAAGCATACATCCTTTAGAAGAACAATTTTTACATAGGGTTATACATGTTGGCTTTTCAATTATAAATATTCATTAGAAATCTAAAAAGATTTCCTACATAATGATATTTTATTTATAATTTTTAGACATTATATAAGTTATTTTATTTATGACACAATGATGATGCAGTAATTACTAAAATAGTGAAAAATAAAAATAATTGATCTTATAAATACCCAAATAATTATAATATGAAACTTTTAATGAAATAAACTAATTTTCTATGATAATATGATATATTAGGATTGATTTAATTTACTTTTTTCGAAGTAATCAATCTGTTAGGAGTTTCACAAAAATCAACTATTGAATAGTGTCAAAATTGACATAAAAGAGTTCTTAAAACAAATATTATATTATTAATTGATATTAAATTCCTAAAAATCTAAGGTTCGGCCAAGAGACTTATAATATGATAGGTTCCTCATTAATGGACCACTTGTGGGTCGCTTGGATGTATATAGTAAGTTTATTAACCATATTATATAAAAATACAAAGAGACATTGTGAAAGTGAAACTAATTAACTTAGAGTTAATACTTAAAGATAAGGTTAATATAAGTACCCAAACCTGTCTAAATTCTATTGGTTGAGTGGTTTTCGACCTATCCCCACCTTAACCTTTGAATAGTCAACTTTGGAGCCATTAGAAACCGAATATGAATTTATTATAAATTAATATTTCTAGCTTTTCCAAAGGTGCCCCTCACCCCTCTTATAAAAGGGCACTCCTCCTTCTCATTTCTTCACACCTTCAAAGCCTTTTGGTTCGGCCAAACTCTGCCCCAATACTCTCCCAACATCCCTCAATACAACCTAGAGGCCTTAGTTTGATCAGAAAGACAACCTAAGGAGCCCTTTTGATCAAATCAAAAGGAAGAACCCGAAGAAGAGGTAATGATTTCACCACCCTTTTCTAAGTTCATTTCTTCTTCCACTTCTTCTTCCTTTGTTCTTACCATTCTGAAATAATAACTCCAGTATCTCACATATACTGTGATGTTATTATAAGTATGGTACAACCATATTCAGTATTCTATCCACCCTTTGAATAACATGTCACCATACGTGCGTACGTACGGCTTACCGTCTCCACGTCGTGGTGTAATTGTTATTCAATATAATATTATTTGGATGGGTATAATAATGATGTGTAACTCATGTAAATAATAAATATAACATGTTAATGATTCTGTATATATGATATACCATCCATTTATATATTATTTTAATATCAAAAGAATTATATTGTCGCTCGTGCGTACGTACGGACTACCGTCTCCACGAACGCGATGAGATTCATTCTCCATCGTAACCATTAAAGCGTAATTATCATTTTATGATTTAAAAATGATGTTTAAGGACTTGATATCATTCTGGATATGAATAATATACAACCTATCCTTTACAAACATGTCTTACGTAACAAAACATATGAAAGAAAACAAGTAAGTTAACACCCGAAACAACGATAATACTAAGATATTATTATCAAATCAATATTAAAAGATCATATATGATATCATATTAATGTATATGATTCTTGTATAATTTAATAACAATTATTTCACCATTATACAGGAGGTTAACCTACCACAACCAAGGAAAAGTACAAGGTAAGGGTTATTTCACAATCTCTTCATTATCCGAGGTTGTTTATACGTAATAATCTACTGGGATCTCTTTATCATCAACATCCATGTTTCTTCGAAATATATTTCAAAACATTTTTACTATTTACAAGAATATGGGTTAAAGTCATTTATAACCTTGTTTGACTTTTATAAGAGTTTTATAAAGGAATCTTTCCGTCGTTTTCAAAACAAGGTCCTTTTTAACCTTTTCGACGGAATTGAGGTAAGAATGTTTTTTTAACTTATACGGCGGGTGCGGTTATTTTCCGCCGTTATAAAATCGTCAAAGCTTTCCTTACAAGCTTACAAGAATATTTTCAAGAAAATGTTTTATTTTATATGGCTCTTAAATGATTTCAAAAATAGAAAGAGATATTTCTCTAAAAAGTGTTTTGATTTCATCTATGTCAACATCCTTTAATGGATTTTACTCTTATTTTGAAGTTGATTTATTATAATACAAAACTTCTGTATTGTATTGAAGGTTTTGTGATATGTTTGACTGTGTATGTGCTATTTTATACCATTCATAGTTTATGGTGAAACTATTGACATTTCGTATGCTAGTTTTAATCCGAATGTTTATGTTATATTTCAAACATTTCTTTAGATGAATGTGCTAAACAAGTATGTTCCGGGTTGGGGACCGGTAAAAGTAAGCCCTCCAGGTTGGGGACTGGTAAAAGTAAGCCCTCCAGGTTGGGGACTGGTTAAAGTAAGCCCTCCAGGTTAGGGACTGGTAAAAGTATGCCCTCAGGGTTGGTGTCCGGTTATTAGAGGCACTCCGGGTTGGTGTCCGGTTATTAGAGGCACTCCGGGTTGGTGTCCGGTTACTAGAGGCACTCCGGGTTGGGTTCCGGTTAGAAGTAACCCCTAGGTCTTGGGATGAGGCCTAGACAATGAAATTAACGTTTGACATTATGCATTCCAACATTATGAAAGTGGTTATTGATATTGCATGTGATTATTCGATTAGTAGAATATCCATGTGAACAAGTAAATGGCATTATTTCATTTTACTTTTGCCATACCATGTTGAAGTTCAATTTTAAAAGGCTTTTGTTTTAGTAATGCATTGCCTTAAATGTTTATTCTTATTTATGAAAGTTTCCGCTATATTGTTATCCTTACTTGGCATTTGAGCTCACCCCTTTTCTATGTTTTATTTTTCCCCAGGATGTGAAGAAGTAAATTATGAATGACCTGCAGGGATATTATGAGGGGATAGTAGTGTGGATTATGGAGACATTATGTTGTTGTAGTAGTTTTTCATTTTATGATGTAATGTAAAACTTATGAATATATCTAGTGTTTCCAAGGCTACTAAACCAATCGGTCTTTCGAGATTTGATCTTTCTTGTGATCATGCCAATGTTATGTAATAATGCACCGACTCTGGGTAGCTAGGGTCGGGGCGTTACATTTAAGGCCATAGTCGGAGGGAAATTTATTATTTGGAAGAGTCTTATCTAAGATTATAGGTTGATTTAACCAAAATTTTATTGAATTTAATAGTAATATTATGTTCAATATAAATTTGGAGGCAAGAGATGACAAACACCCTATTAGGATTTCTACATTGGGGAGTCCCCTAAAAGGTACAAGGAACTACCCATTTTTAGTTGGAAGGATTTCCAACCTAAATACCTTCTTATGGTTTTTATGGCCATATACTAGATTATAAAGAAGGGAAACATGGATCCCTTCCATTAGAATGAATTGAGTTATGAGACATTATGATTTCAATGGAAAGGGCCATTAGGACTTGATAAAATAGTTGGGGACATAATAACTTTTTCCTTTATGTCTCAAATAAATTATAATAATGTAAAGGCCCGTGGGGCACGAGTGAGTTGGTTAAAGGTGGTGGCATCCTGACCCCGAGGTTTTGGGTTCGAGTCCTCGCAAGGCAACATGCACTATATGCTAGAAAACCACTCATGAGACCCTCTACCCCAATGGGAACTGGCCTAAGCCCAAGGGTTGGCCACCTTGGGCCTCCCTAAGGATGTGCGGCACGTAGGTGGGCATACCAGCCCAGTACCTCATTACCCATCAACACGTTTTTTGTGTCGAACCATCGCTGAGCGAGGTGTAACCTCGTGGGATCCTCTGTCATCTCGTCTGGCAACGGCTCCTTCCTGGCTAAGGCTTCTCCAGATGACCTCTTCATGGGGAAGGGGGTTCCTGGGTGTGGAGGGTTCGAAAAGGCCACTCCTGGGGATTCCCTTTTAAAAATGGTATAATTATGTAAAGTACTAAAAAAATTCTTTTTTATAATTGTAGGATATTTACAAGTTCATTTACCGAATTATCTATGTAATCAATTTTTTAGAATGACTATCTACTCGAATTAACATCCAAGAATGGTATAGATTATTATAGGTTCTGTTTCATCATGAACGTAAATCTTATGTGCTAGAATCCTAACTTCTAGATCTGAATGAAAAGGATTCAAGTGATATAGGATTTTCTATCTATGATAAACATCTGAGTGATTCAGTTGGAGTCCAATGTTTAATGTTTTCACGAATGTATAATGAACTCATGAAGTCAAATGAAGACATGGATGATTAAATAATACTCCAACATCTTCACGGTCTATATTATGATAGAGAGATATATGAATAGTTTAAGATATTCATGGAACACTTTTAGAGTAAGATTAGATTGGGTTCACCAGCTGGGTCTCACTTATTCAAAGACATTGGATTCAATTAGTTTCAAGATGTTATGTGGTTTATATTTCTCAAAGAACTACATACCAATCTCATTTTTATATGAATGTCTCACAGCTTTTATAAATATGTTATCAATTATAATTTGAAAAACATTTATAAGTCTCCACTAGATCTTCTTACACTGCTTCACCATGTTGATAAAGAGATTAATTGTGAAAATACTTCTATCCTTGTATTGAAAAAAAGGAAATCCTCTGCGAATATGTTTAAATCTAAATCTTATTCACGATTCCCTTCCATATAGATAAAGATCAATGGAAAATCAAGAAAACATGATGCTGCCTATTTTACATGTATAAATAAGGGCCACTGAAGAAGAAATGCGCCTAGGAAATTTAGTAAAGGGAATATTTATGAGAGGTTGTTATTGATTTTAATCTTTTTTTTCAAATTTCGTATTAGTTATATTGTTTGGTGCTCACATTTGTATTCAAATACCCCAACCAATTAGATTATAGAAGATTGAATGAGTGGCTATATATCTATGAGATACCAATAATGATAGACTAACTATTGTTGATATTAGTGACCGCCTAATTATATTTCCAAAGAAAATGATCTCTATTTTAAAATATTTTTATTAGGTTCAATTTTTTAACAAAAACAATTATTTATATCCAAACATGATACATATGGATTTATTTTTTTAGGAATGACTGTTTCTTCTTTTATAAATTTAACAATTTTTTGGTATGTTATATTTAAATAATTTTCTTTATGTGTTTTATTAAACAAACCAAGTAATGATAATTGATAATGAAAATACTACACTAGATTAATACCAAAACCAACTATGGAATCACCAGCTAAGTCATGTAAATAAAAATTTATTGACTAAATTAAAACAATATGGATATTTATATTCCTTTGAACTAAAACCAATTAGTTCTTTTCACACATGTTTGTTGGAAAAAATGAAAAATCCCTATTCAGTGTAAATTGTAAAAGGTCCAAGGATCTTTTTGAAATAAATTACACCAATGTGGGTGGACCATTTCTAGTTAAAGCTAGGTCTGGGTACTCATACATAAAATATTTTAATGATGATTTTAGTAGATATGGACATGTATAATTGATGATGTATAATTAATACTATTTTTATAAATTCAAATAATACAAGAATAAATTTTTGAACCAATTTGTTAAAAATATTAATAAATTTCACTCAGAATATTGTGGATAAAATCTTAATAATTACTTTATTCAATATTTATATGAATTTTTAATTCCATATCAACTAAGTACTCTATATTATCCTTAGTGGAATGCTGTAAGTAAAATGAGGAATATCACATTTTTTACATGGTGATATCAATGATAGTTAATGAAAGTATTCCATTATCCTTCTAGGGATACATGTTACAAACAATAAAGCACATACTAAATAGAGTGGAAACTAATGTAGAAACCAGTGTTCCATATGATCTTCAATATGGAAATAAACCCATGTTGTCGCATATATGAGTTTGGGGTTGTGAAACATTTTTTATGGTCATTTAAATCAATAATATTTCACCCTAAGGTAATAATTGTATCTTTAGAGGTTAGCCAAAAGATAATAAAGGATATTACTAATATAAACTAATGACAAGAATGTTGTTGTTAACAGATTTCCCAAATTAATTGAAGGTGATCAAATCTCTAATAGAGTAAGTGGAAGAAAGATATACTTCTATGAAGTATAGGTTCATGATACACAAGAGTTGGCATACAAAAAATATTCCCAAGGCATCATATAAGATAATGTTTTTGAGACACAAGTACTTTTTAAGAGTACAAGATAAGATATAAAACCTAAATGATATGATTTTCTATTCACTGAGGATGGTCACTCATTATTAGTTGATAATAATGATCCTGTAACCTATAGGAAGTAATAACTATAACAAATTTTCCAAAGTGGAAATAATTTTTGAATTATGAAATGATTTCTATATACTAAAATCTAGTCTGGATTTTTATAGATCCTCTAGTGGATGCAATGCTTGTTGGTTATAAATAGGTATTCGTTAAGATATAGGATATGAATATAATGTTAGTACTTATAGGGCATGATTGGTTGCAAAAGTTTTCAAACAAAATCAAGGAATAAACTGTAACGAATCCTTTTCATTAGTTCCTATGCTAAAAAACCTATAAATTATACAATACATTATGAATTAACATGATTATGAGATTGGGTAAATGGATTTTAAACCAACCTTACATAATGGAAAACTTTTGGATGATGTCTATATGACACGACCAGAACAGTTTGTGACTCTAAAGGAATAAAAAATGTTATAAAATTTTAAAAAATCAATTTATGGATTAAATTATCATCCAGGTCATTGAATATTCAGTTTCATTAATACATAATTGAATTTGGACCCATAAATAATAAATTCAAGAATTTTTTTTATAATTAGTTTAGTGGTGATGAAATAAATTTTTAATAGTAAATGTCGATGACATATTACTTATTGAAAACAATACCATTCTTTCAATCTATTAGATCCAGGTTGAATAAATTCTTCAACATAAAGGACATAGATAAAACAATATATATTTTGAGATCAAGATCCATCAAGATAAAACTAAGAGGCTACTCGATCTATGTCAAGGTTTATAAATTGAAAAACAAAACTAATGATTCAGTATGGAAGAATCCAATAGGCGATTTTTTCAAATGTCACATGGAATTGAACTTTTTTTTAGTAATATTCCCTCATACACATGAGGTAATACATAGAATAGAATGGATTCCATAACTGTCAGTGATTAGATCAATCATGTATGATTTTCTATATACTAGGATACATGTTACCTATGACTTGAGTGCATTAGTAAGATATAAATATAACATAAGTGACCACATTTTTAAGATTTTCAAGACAATCATTATGTATATAATGTGTATTAAGGATATATCCCTAGTATATGGAGGAGATGAGGAAATACTCATTAGAGGATCGGTATAATATAGATTCTAAATAGAAAAAGATGGTATGAAATAACATATAGAACACAACTTCACTCCCAATGGATTCTCTATGAGATGGGATAGTTTAAAACAACCCATAGTTGTAGATTCTATGGAAGAGTCTAACTATATAACATATTCTGATGTATCTAAATAATTAGTTTTGGTACACAAATTTTAGGAAGAGATTGAAATGTTACTTTGTATTGTAGCTCATACCACACTATATTTTGACAATATTACTGTGATATCTCTTGAAAATAAGCTAATATCACATCAATGAACAATGTATATAATTCAAAAGTATCATTTGTTGTGGTTTTTTTCTAAAAGTTGTGAAGTCACAATGACTGTAATATCCATGAATGACAACCTAGTGGACCCATGGACTAAATAATTTACTCAGCAAAAACAAGACCATCATATGAGGTCTAGAAGACTAAAAGTCAAAGGCTATTGGCTCTAGACTAAATGGTTTCCTGTTGGAGTTTGACTTTAAGAACCAACGATTTATAAATTGGATTTCATGCATATTTATACATTTCAATATTAATATTAAATCTTATACATATTTTTCATTGTTCTTCATGACTTTAATGTAATAATTTCTGGAAGTATTTATCACACTGATATAGTCATAAAACATCCCTGTCACAATGAGAACATTGAAATTCATTGACAATTTTGTTAAATATAGTTCTATAGTTAGATTAAATATTAGGACATGGCACATTAAATGATGAATATCTAGTACGAGTACTCATAAGAAGATGAGTCTTCTTCTAATGATGTTCTCAGTTGGTAATCTCCAATATGAGAGATTGTGAGAATATACCCTATAGTAATAATTGCACATGATTATGTGTTGTCAAATATTTTTATCTTCGTGCATGTGTAATGGTATTTAGACATATCATTATTAATTCATGTTAAGACTCACACAATTAGATATATTTCATAAACCTTGATGTTAAATTCTATGATGAAGGTGGATATTTTGGGTGAATCATGAGTCATGATTTATTAATAATATGTTGATGAGGTATTTACACTTCCATATATCTGGAAGTTGATATCACATTATTTTATTTAAAATTAAACTATTTATTTAAATTAAATGGTGTTGGTGTAACGTCATATTTATTTTATATATTCAAACCAAGATGTATCAATCACAGAAGTTGAAAATATATGTGTGCCACATGATTAATGAGTTATATTGAAAAAAGGATTATATTACACAGTAAGAGTTTGTTTGTGTTTTTCAATACTGAGACATTAACTTATTTATATTGGGTTCCAGGACATGATTGTAGAAAGTAATCATAGTCCTTAGGCATACCTGCCTAATGCTATTGGGGAAACTCCTAGGGGGTCAAACAGTATGTATTTTCATTAATCTCCAATAAAATATATTTGAATTTAAATATTGAAATTATTAATATTATTAAGACTAAATAATAAATTTGTTCAAGTTTTATTGATCATAAATATTAAATAAAATTTAATTCTCTGAACAGTAAATATAATATTTATTTTACATTATTTAACATATAATAATTATTTATCCACCAAATATTGAAGAAAATATTTATTTATGAATAAATATTAAATAAAATATTGATTCTGGTATTTCATAAATTTTGAGGAGGACGAGTGAACCAATATTGTGTGTGGTGATAAATATTCATTTACAAGCCAGTAAAATAATATATATCATTCTTCCAGCTGGCACAGATGAAAAAATAATATTATAATTTTTATATGGAACGAGGTTAGATAATTTTTATTATAGTATTTAAGGGCTATTTTATAATTTAATAATATTAAAATCTAAATCCTAAAACTATAAATAGGCTACTGTATCTATTATGTAGGGGTAATCGATAATGGAGAATATCACTTGAAAATAAAATTCTTTATTGATTCTTCCTCCTGTCATATTCTAAAGAATGAGGTATTTCTGACATCCAAAAGTAATATTAAACAATCAATATAATTGAAACAATATACTTTATCGACCACTTTAGAACATGAAAATCCACCGAGGTCATTCTAAGATCAAAGGAGCATATGTGGATTACCTCTAAAGGGAATATGCACATGGATCCTATAAGTGCCACGATGGTAATCGGAAAGAATCTTTTGGATTATCAACAAAATCATAAACTAATGATACTAAGTTAAGGTATTATTTCATTAAATTTTAAATATAAATATATCTTGTAAAAGATACTCTATAGGTCCAAGGATTTTCGATGTCAACATTCGATGGGAATTATTTGTTTTCCATGACATTTATGAATTGAATTTTTTTGAAAGATTTATTGAATCTAATAAAAAACAGAAAAGTGATCCCCCCTCTAGGTGCTTCCACTACATTCTGAACCTTCACCTTTAATTATAACATACAAGAAATATGATGATTCAAGATGAGTTCCAGAATGGGAAAATTAACAGAAAAAAATTTGAATCAAAGAACAAGAAAACAGTAAATATTTGACCAAATATTTAATAAGCTTTAATTATAGACTGGGACTACATGCATGAGAAGAACACCACCCCCACAAACAAATAGGTTTTATTAATCACAAATTATAAGAAATGAAAAATATAATACAAGAATGAAAAAACAAAAATATAAAACAAAAAAAGCTAAAACTCTAGGAAAAAATTAATGAAATAACATTAAAATGAAATAATGAAAATATGATACTACACATAAATAAAAATAGATTAAATCATCATATTGGTCCTATTATCTCTATGATTCCTCCTGAAAAACGTAATTTCTGGTTTCCATGCACACAACAAGATGAACTTCCATTGGTCCTCAACTAGAGATTTTGGATTAAGGAATGGGGGACACCACTTTACGAGGAAGGAACATCATCAAGATACATCATGAAATGAAAAAAGGGGTGCACAAAGAGGATAACGTGAACATATTCATGAAATCTCGTGAAGCACATCTCAATGAGAATCTAGGGTTTATTCATAGTAGAAGGAGAGTGAAAATCAATGAGGGAGGGATTGATCAAGTGATTTGAAATGGATAGTTCATGGGTATTCAATCCCTTAATGAAGTCCATGTGAAGTAAGTGGCTGAAATGAAACTAGATAATCAAAGGATAACATAAAGATGAATCTCAATGGGTATGTCATAATATGATGAATAGAAGGAAACCATAGATCATATAGTAAGTGAAAATAATTAATAAAAATGAGTTACCCCAAAGTGGATCGCTGATGTGGTAATCAAGGAAGAGTTTGGTCCAAAGAAAACAACTGGTCTGAAAAACATGTGGCCTAAAACACCTACCCATTCAGATCTCGTCCATTAGAATTCAAAACAATCCCAAAAATTATTAATCCTATCATACATATAATTAGAGAATAATAAAATTCATGAAATTATACATACATGATAATAAAATATAAATTGGAAATTAAATATATAAATTTCAAATTAGAAAATGTAATCCAAAAAATCATTACTCAATCTATACAAAAACACAATTTTTCATTATTTTAAATTTTACAATATGTGTCTCATCTAATATGAGAATAATTTTTACCCATTTCCATAATTATTATTAAACATATTACAATAATATTTTTATTATATTTTTTCTCTATGAATCATTATTTTTTATATCAAACTATTTTTCCAAAATTAATGCACAATTCGTATCACGTCATGATACGTATCACTATATAAACAGTACCCATACCAATTAGGGACAAGGCCTCAAGCACACCACTCTTTATACTAGAGGTTGTGATCTAGCCGTGAGGGCCTATGACATGTCTGTTGTGAGACTATGAACTCATATCAGAGTAACTAATAGTGAACATTACTAGATATCATACATAAGAGTATATAATTCAAGCATTGAAGCAATTAATATGAAAAATTCTATAATAAATTATATAATTCAGTAATGGCCTTAATGACCATATCATAAATAATAAACTAATCACATTCGTGGACGATCACAAAAATGAGAATTAAAGAAATTATAAAGTACAAGGATCTAATATTAAATTCATGTTGAATCACATACAAAGATCCATGTACGTATCCAAGCAATCCTAGTCAATTAGTCCCAAACGTCAATCCATCTTATTCCTTCTACTAAGGGAACTTCTTCTTCTGTACCCTAGAATAACTCCATCCTAAGCTGGGTGTGAGTACAAAACATAGTAGGGAACCACCAATGAGGCATTTACATAGAATATAAATACAATTTATGGGTTTGTGAACTACTCATTCGTATTATAATACTAATAATATATAATTTCTAGAAATAAACTAGGATTTTTTTGTATTTATAACTACAGTCAAAAGTGAACGCTCATGCAACATGGTCAACAGAACTCTGACATAATTTTAATAAAATAAATGAAATAAATACACAATCGATCTTTGTTCAGTGGTCCCAATCTACTATAAATCATGTGAATAAGGAATTGAGTTGGTGTCATACCACTCATGTCATCTGTAATTTCGTCAATCCTTAGGTCCATGATCCATATTGACCATACCTACTTCATCCAGTGATGTAAATGTCTCTGAGTAAGCTATGTCACCCATGGGGGATACTATTCCTAACACTAGAATCACCCATACACACCTCCAAAAAATATGAACAAGTATTCTAGGTATCAAATGGGAATCCTATAAATATGACATTAAATTGGAAGTCGTAACACTCAATCAACGTGTAAACTAGTCTGTTGTCAGGTTCCCAGGACATTGTACATAGGAAACCAAGATATTGGAACATACATAATCCCTATAGGGTAATGAATTTATGTTATATGAAGTAATTATCTCCTTATCTATGTATAAATGTAGAATCAATCAATAAATTCCTCAATAGCCCATTCCTACACAAGACTAGGAAATGCAGTAATGGCGAATCTACCCGAATATATGTAGTATCCTAGATATCAATATATGGTATCATTATAAATATTCAGTGATCTCATCATCATCATATGATTATGAAAAATGATTCAACCAGATAACCTTTAGAATCACCAAGATCTTAGCGATTAGTCAATCTACTGGGAGACACCAATAAATAGGTAATCTACGATGAACATGAAAACATACCTCAGTAACACCTAATTATAGAGGAATCACAATGACCAGTGGGAATTCTAGTAATGGTAATAATAAATATATTCATGGTCTTGAGGTAGTTTCCAAGAAGTACCTCAGGGCATCCCCACTCTAAATCACATCACACCAAGCCCAAAGGGATGTATTCCAGGAAGTACATATGGAAATCAAAGATGCATCAATAGTAACATGGAGAAATTTAAATACAAGTGTTAGGATGGATAAATCCATAAACCCATCACTATTTCCATATCCCCTTTGGGACTAAATGACTATCATGGGTTTCATGGTGACACAAACTAGCCCCTCTCCCTAAACTATGTCACACCTTCTTAGGTTCGGACCACTATGAGGGCCCCAACTGAGGATCTATATGCCAATAAAAGGGTTTTCATGCCTCAATAAGAGTATCCTCACCTCCTAGTAGGTCTGGAAGCTACATAGTGTCTCAATGGTATCATTCTCAACCAAGAGGTCCATGGCATGAATCTAGAGCCTAGGGGTCGTCAGTGACCAATGGGGTCTATCCATTCTAATTAACCAATACAATATAATTTAATATGTTTTTAGAAGAAATGTAAAAAAGGGGAAGTACCCTCAGGGTTGATCTTGAGAATACGTATACTACCATTAACATGAATCAATAAACAATGTCAGGTACAAAAACAACATACATTATATGAATATTTCCCTTAATTTTATAAGGGCTGACAATAGGTTCTATGGACCATACAAACTTATCCAAGATATTCTATATTTCATTGTCAAAAACAAAGCACTAAATGTTAATAAATTATGATTAAATTATAATTAATTAATTAAATAAAATAAGATATAAATTATTAAACAATTTAAATGTGAAGTTTTACAACTCAAATCCTCACCAGTCGAACACGACACATTAGATTTTTGGTCCTAATGGTCACCAACAACCTATGATGCATCCTATACCTTGAATCATTATTACTAACTTAGAAATGGAATAAAAAAACACAAAAACAAATTTTATTTCAGATTCAATGATTTAAAAATTTACAATAACTACATACTATATCAAAACAGCGTGTGACGAGGAGTCGACAACTTCCTTTGTCACCCCCTTCTAGGTAGAAAAAATACCCCATCACTAGTATATGATTCCACGATGATCTGGGGGTTAAAAATTTAAAACCCTACCCAAGAAATAAAAAATTAATAATAAAGTAAATAGAAGTTACTGAGAGGATATTAGAGGATTAATTGTAACTCCAATCGCAATGAAAGGCCACAAATAACACCCCTCGTTGGGTTTTCAAGAATAGAAGGAGATGAAAGGACGGATGGATACCATGAGAGAGAATAATGGAAGAAAAGAGTGGGGTTACCTATTAAATATAATAGGGTCAAAATGGTAATTTCATTTTTTAATAGGATTCATAGTTAGGTCACATTTTTGGCCAAACCTTGCACCAAATATGTTGTTACAACTACTTAAAACCCCTATATCTTGCACAATTATTAATTAGGGTTTAAGAAACCATACACAAACCATATAAAGAGTATGAAATTTATTTTAGAAACCCACACGGTTCCCTTTGGCCTTCCAAACTGTTTTCCCAACTCGTGTGCGTATATAAACTGGGATGCACGGTTGGGACATATAGTTAGAATTAATAGTGTTCCAACCATTCTCCCTTGCCTGCACTTTTCAAAAACTTCATCTTTGGATCAAGAATCCCTATAATGTTCCCAAAACCACCAAAACACCATATCATCCTCATTCAATTTCTGCATACATCACCATGAGGCATTCCAACATTTGGAATTCTGTTTTGAATCTCTCATCAATATTTGATCCATCTAGTAATTGAAAATTTAAAATCCTTCTGATATTTGCAATATATAAAACCTAGGAGCTTAAAATTCCCAACCAGATAAATATCAACTAGTGGATAAACACATCTTAAGAGGCTATAAAACTAAAAACTCACACCACAATGGTCTCTCCATAATATAATTCACACTAAAAAGAAAGGGTTCAAAAGAAAATTTGATCCAAAAATTATGAACCATAAACCCATGATAACTAGGAAAACATCATTATTAATCAGGGTGGTAATAGATCAACCACCATCACACATAGCACATGACCCTCAGAATCATTGTTTTAGAAAATTCACTACTATAGAACAAAACTATATCATCCACCACGATCATCATTAGAAAACTCAAGAAACAGTATATCTTCTCAACAAAAATTGATAATTTTTATAATTTTAATCATAATAATTAAACCAGCAATGAGAATTTTAAATCTTGTGAAAGTTGTGTCACTACTGTTAACAAAATCAATCATTGAAATAGCTAAAACTGAGTGAAATAAATATGAGGGAACAATCAGAAATCCATAACCATAAAAATATCAAAAAAATAACCTCGAACATCTCACAATAAATAAATGAACCTTGGATGAAAAAAACTCCAAAAATTAATTCCCAAATAGAACTGGAGGGGGAAAACACCCAACATAAAAAATGGAAAATCAAATAAACACATTTTTATTTATTAATTTTATTGATGTCATAGAATAGTTATATCTAGGATGGTCTGAAAACAAAAAATTCAATGAATGAACTAATAATATTTACATTTAGAGATTTACAAGAAATCCTTTTATTTAATTAATTACTAAAAGATATATAAAAGAAATATATGATTATAAATATAAAATACATTTGTATTTTATGTTCAAAATCCAATTATGTACAAAAATATTGTTATCAGAACCAGTTATATTATTGGTGTATACATCATAATATTATATTAAAACTCAATTAATCCATAGTATTTTTTTAATATAAAATATAATATGGTAATATAATTCATAGACGTGACATTATCTACCATATGTTTTATGTTTTTATTTATTCAAATATTAATTTTGATTTATAAAATTTTTGATAATTACATGATGTTATTTTGATTATGTTATGTTGTATTCATTAATTTTCACATTCAATTGCCACAAATCCTTTCATCATTTTATTTAAATTTCATTTATTCTATTTTTTAATTTACATTAAATGTGACATTAATATGGGGGAACTACATCATTGAACATCCTACTATAATGATTCATTGTGTGACATTTTGTGCTTTCTATGGTGTGATTTCTCCAAATCACATTTGGGACATGATTCATGTTTATATATAATGGCCTATACTGTGTAGTCACATTTCCTTTTTATTTTTTTTATTCTATTATTTGAACTACATGATTCATCACGATTGTTCACATGTCACATATTCGTATTTAGCTTCTTGACTTTCCTATTTCATCACCTTGCACTATGATTTTGCACTTCCCCATTAGTTTCTAGAGATAACACTTTTGGTAATTTTGGTTTCTTCTGAGTGATATGAAACTTCTACTTTTAACCCAAAGAGATTCAAGATTTAATGGAAGGGGTTGGATCTAGAGTCCTTTCACTTCTCAATTTTTTTCGATGTAAGGTACCCCTAAAAATGAGGTAGTGTTTTTGAGAATATTAGAGGAAGAGATAGAGTTATATCTAGACCATCACCTACATAGAGAATCATCATAGTAAAATATAACATTACCTTCATCATTTGTAACTTGTTTTCAGTAAAGAAAACATTTATCTAAAATTGATTCCTATTTTAATTCATTATATTTGTTGTATCATTTATATTGTTAGGTATGTTGCATTAGTCCATCCAAGAAATTACTATACTAACTCCACATGATGGAGTTATTCACCCGACAGAGTTTAGTAGGACATGTTTCCATGGATAGATTCTTTGATCTATTTCGTTCTTTTGAGTTGTTATTTTGGGTTGATTTCATTCAGTAATAAAGATAGTTATAGTGGTGATTTTTGAATGAACATTAGTTTAACTTGATTCAAATCATATTTACCTTGTGTTCATTCTTTCGTCTTCTTATTTATATATGAACACTACTCTATATTTTTATATCAATTTCATCTAACTATTTATAAAGAAAATTATCTAATCGAGTAGTTACCAACAATTTATATATAAGTGTTTATTGGTATTTCTTTTAGATAGCCATAAAAAGGCATCCCACATCAATTGGTATCAGAGCCACTAATTCATTTGTGATAGATTCTATGAAAATTTAGATAGATAAATTCCTTGAGGAAGATGATTTTATTACATGGAGAATAAATATTATCTCATTTCTTAATCATAATGTGATTCTTGTTGAACTTAGTGTCCGAAAAAATAATGTAACTATAACACCCATAAAGGATAGAATTTTATTATTTATGAAGATGTAACTATTGATTTTATTCATATATCTTGTAACCATAGACTATTTTATTCAGGTGAAAATTTTCTTTGAGTGTTTTCATATTAGTCATGTACTGTTAAAATCTGCACCAAATTGGAATCCTTGTGTATGATAAAATCATTACTAAGAAAGTTTTATAAGAACATGATATTATATAACATTAAAATGTGTCTTGGAACTATACTCAAAGAAATTGCCTAAGATTTTAATAGAATCATGATAGATATATCAAATATAAATGTAGATATTGGTTATGAATATCCAGTAATAATTCATTTAAAATATCTAGATGATCCTTTTAGTTTTGTTAAAGACTTCATGTTGTTTGTTTGGGATTATCTTATGCTTGAAGAGGTTAAATATTCTTTATTCTCTAAATAAATTCAATATAAAGGCAATATTGAAACTAAGGTTGGGGTATTAAATGTTTTAGTTAATAATAAACATATAGGTTTAATGATAGATAAGTATTAGTTTGAGCATAACCAGTCCATGTATAAGAATATGGTGTTTGTTTGTTTTCAATGTAAGAAACTAGGGCATATGAAGATAAATTTTCTAAATAAAAAAATGATCATTGTTTTCTGGTAGTGCAGGATTTTGATTATTTTTATAATCGTAATGTATGAGATAATTCCACTTCTGAAGAGTGGATTCTATATATCATATTCTCTATTCATATGTGTCCCATGGATAAGTACTTCATTTTGAAAATATAGATATAACTAGTTGATGTTTACTTCGGGAGAAAAAATTGTTTTAGTATAATGAATATAAGGTATGTAACCTTAAAACATTATTATGGGGTTTTTATGACTATAAAAGAAGTTAAATTAGTACTCAAACTAAATAGGAACATCCTTTCCCTTAGATTTCTTTACTAAAAAGATAATACCATTCTATTATACTTTGGTATCCTTATAATCTCCCAAGAATTCCTCATTGTGATAAAGGAATCCCACCAGAACGGGATGTTTGTATTAGATGGTATGATTCAATTAAATAAGTTGATTTCCTACCATGTTATAGAATTAGATTATTGGGAATGATAAACTTATAAAACTGATTACCTAGACTATCAGTAAATCCATCAAAACATCACCATCATTGATCCACTAGAAATTCATTACAGAGATTTTTGTAGTGGAAAACCGAACCTCTAGAACTTTTCCTCCCTTTGACTACGTGTACCATAATTATGAAGTCACTTCACACTAACCACCACACGATGTCAAACTTTAACACACCTGGATAAAAAATATACATTCAATAAAAATTCACGCATTAGTAATACATGAAACAAAATTAACTAAATTTTTAAATGAACACATCAAATTGACATGATTTGGACCTTTTTCCTACACACATGGGAGAAACCACTGTGACCTCTTTAAATTTTACAAGAATTACAAATATTACATGAAAGGAACAAAACCACCAGTATAATTCATTACATAATGATAAAAACTCTATAAATCATTGATGCATTGTATATTCAATTGGTATATTATTCATGCATAAGGTTCATTATTCTATGATTAGGATACATTGTTCAATACTGGTCCCTAATTTATTTTATAGGTTACATCACATAGTTGTTCTAGTCACATAGACTTCCAATATCTATTAACGTGCCTCTATATTGAATATTAGTATTTATAACCCATAAAACTATTGACCTCAACTACATGAACTAGTATAATATAGATTCGTATTTCAAGATAATTCCTTTCATAGTGTTTGTAAAAATTATGGAATTCACTTGATTTTATCATAAGATACGAACTTCTCAAGAAACATTAGCCATTGAAAATATAAATATCCACCGAATTCTCATCAAGACAAACTATCCTCCAATGATTTAATTTCTAGTGAATGTAAATCCAATACCAAAAATTCTAGTTATCTGAACATATGTGGGTCTGAAAAATGATTCACATCCCAATAATCTAATAGTTGAAGTATTATTCTACTGAGTAATTTCTACTATTACCCTCCTTATAATAATCAAATTATTCCAATCTTATAGTGTTCCACCATCTTAATTTCATTCATTAATTCCTAATAAAGGAATTATTCGATTTCAGTCATTCTTGATCTAATCAATTAGTGAAAATGTCCACTGGATTTTGGCCACTAGAAATCTTTTAGAGATCTATCACTTTCTATAGAAACATGTTTTAAATGAAGTGATTTTATTGGTCTATGTGCTTTTTATATGAGTGGAAAACAAAATTTTTTCCTAGTTGATTGTTTTTTCTATCAAAAAAATAATCATTCCATAGTTTTTATAAATTTCATCAGAAATATTTTCAACAATAACATCTTCTTCCCTACTTATTTTACCCCTACATACTCTACTTTTGTATTACCTAATGTGACAATCTTCTATTTTCAAGGCATCAAACTAATTTTTATTCCAACATATTTATATAAAAAATATATTATGTTATTTCAAAAGTCTAAGTCTCTATAAATATTTGAATCCAAAAATCATTGTAATAGATCATCCTACCAAAAATGAAGATCCAAATTCTATGTTACATTAAAATACCAAATGATCCATCGTACCACCACTCAATGTTCCTTTACAGTTTTTGACAAACAATACTCTTATAACAACCACTATTAATATATAATCCAATCAATTACAAATCATTTCATTCATTATAAGTTCAATAAATGAAGAATTAAAAACATTATCCATGATCAAAAACTCATATTATTTTTTAGGTGCTTCTACTTTGGAAATTTTTATGTGTCCAATTAGATAATAAGTAACTACTTTTTATTCATTAATACCAAACATTAAATGATTTTCCAAATATACTCTGTTTGAGATAGAACCAATGTTCTGGTATTCATATCTCTTTCTATTGTCATACCCAGTATCTTGTTGGCATGCCTGAGATTATTAATCATGATACTATAAGAAAAATTATTCCTAAATTTAATAATATTTTAAATATTTAGTATGACCAACAACATTTCATTAATATAGAACAAAAAAACATAAAAGGAACTATTGTCACATTTCATTTGGTTGCAACAATGATCACCATTACACCTACCAAATCCTTCATCTTCCCCAAATGAAGTTAAATTATGATTCCATTATCATGGTGATTTATTTAATCCATAAAAAAATGAATTCAATCCGGAAACCAAATTATAATCCCCATCTTTTAGTAAACCTTTTGGATACTAAATGAAGATCTCATCCTCTAACTCTCTATGAAGGAAATCTGTCTTAACACTTATTTATTACAAAAATATATCATTCAATTCACCGATAATTAGAGTAGTGTGTATGATATAATGTTTAAGTAATGATAATGATATATCTATGAAATATACTTTTTCCATTTTTTAAAGAACATAATTACTATTCGGGCCTTGTACCTTATATTTCCATCAGTTTCATCCTTAATTGATTACACTAACTTCTTCTAAAGATCCATTTTACCCTCTAAAAGATAAAAATATTCCCATGTTATTTTTAACATTAATGATTCTATATCTTCATTAATATATATCTCCCAATATTTTTAGTCACTATGCAATGTTTCTTCTTATAAATTTATATGTTCTCTTTCATATGACTGTAGTAGAAATTTTAAATTAAAGTTCTCTTATGTTGTTGATTTTATTTATTTTCACTTATAATCATTTTATTTTCTAATTTAGACAAAATCTATATTTTTAATTTAAATATTTTAAATATATTTTGTTATATTTTTGGACTCATGACCGTAGAAAAAACTCGATTACGAGGCCGAGTGAGTCGAAAATTGATATTTAGAATATATTAAATATATTAATTCCATGCACATGTTGTTTTCTAGAAGAACTTGAATAACTCTAGAATAAAAGCTCAAATGAAAAATCTAAGACATCCGTTGAGTTTAGAGCGTGATTTTTACACTAGGCGCAACATTGCATTTGAATGAGTTAGACACTTGGGTAATGCATGGTCATGGGAGGATAAATATATTAATAAATAAATCAATTAATTTCATTTATTAACTTGTTATATTTCTATGACCTAAATTCCTCCTCTATAAATACCCGATTATGGTAAAATATCATAGTAATATTAGTATCCTTGGTTTCCTAGAGAGTATCCATTGAAGATCATTAGCGGATGATAATGAATCAGATGATGGGATCGATACTGTGGGGTTCATCTACACCAAATCGTTCACGAATATCAACAAAAACAACATCATAGGATCATTCTTCATTACTGAATGATTTGATATTTATATAGGACATTATTTTTTGAGGATTTATTACTTGATGATTATTCCATGATTAAAATGAATAAACTCTACCAATAGGGTGAATCGTGGTTCCATAATTTTTACATGTTCATGAATATTTCATATAGGGTTTGGGTAAATGTTATTTATTGATTATAATTACAATTTTTTTAAAGGTAAAAATTTATGCAAAACCAAACACGATATATGTTAATTCTTCAATTTTTTTGTGCATTTCTTTCCCATTTTCATCAATCACTCCTTATGGGAAATTTATTGGGCTCACGGTTCGATGAATAGCTGATATTCAATCATTGTATGACCATTTATCCATGAAACTAATCAATATCGTAGGCGTGATTCCGGATTGACGGCCAATTCGAGGTGTACTAATAGAGGATGATTGAGGTTAGATTGAATTGGATTGATTATTTCAATTCCCCCAGTTGATGTGTGATGATGACCCAATATGGCTCGATAGAACAATTTCTGAGCAGATCGATGCTTGGTTTTGAATGAGCGGTGAAAATGAGGTTTAGTCAACATGGATCCATTATTACTGGTGAGTATTTGAAATATATCAATTTACAATATCATGGGTGAAGGTACCTAAAGTAAACTATGATATTTTGTAAATCTAATGTTATGTGATGTGTAATCATGAGTTACAAGCCATGTTGGACCCCAAGCTGCAGCACTAGTATTTTTACAAAAACATTAAGGATCACATGACCTATCGTTATAATAAAATTCTATGTCACACATGGATGGCAGTATTCCATTTATCTTAGAGGATACATGGGTACAATTTGTGTACGTAGTCTAAGCAGTATACTCGAATGCTGACAAAGTACACGAGTTAAGCCATATACCTGAGATTTCCTAGGTATACATTGGTGGAGCCAAGTCCGTCATTTAGTGATGGAGGAAAGGGCATGGTTCCAATTGAACTCTGCATTCCATGTACCCTTATAGGAAGCAATGTAAATTTTTAGGTATACATGCCATGTGATTTGTGATACATGGGCAGACAAGTGGCTAGAAAGACAAGCTGTTTACCCCTAAAAAATGTCATGTACTCCCTCTGAGTATTTTTGAAGCCCTTAATCTCCTTATTATTTACTAGGTATAATTTTTCTCAATTCCAAGTTCCTTTCCCAGGAGGTTACAATGTGAAATTATAACCTCTATATAAGAAATCTATCACATCCATGGGTTTAGTTCAGATAGTGTTTGATGCATCCCCCTATAGACGAAGGGTGGGTTCCTCTTCCATTCCTAAGTGGGGTTCGCGGTATTGGAATGACCACCATACATATGGAATCAATATCATAACATTAAAGATAATCTAGTAGGGTTTTTGATGTCCCCCTATGTCCATGATTGTGATATACTACTTGGCTGATAAGATATTTAGATATCCAATGAGTACTTCTTGGTGAGACTCTATGAGCATGAATTCTTAGATAGGAACCATTAGTGGTAACATAGTTTCTGAAGTGATTATTCCCTCAAATAGCATTACCAAGGAGTATTAGATAGAATAATATGGATAATAGTGTTGGTTTAGACCCCTTGATACTAGTTTTATGTGATGAATATATCTAGATTATGTATATTATTATTATGTCACTTATTTTGATGACATGTTTTGTGGTGAGATGATTACTCATTATGATTTATACTAAGTGATTTAGGGGTTTCCTACTAGGTATTGTTATAAACACCCTATCAGGGGATCCTCCCATATGTTTAATGTCTTATAAAGATGACATACCTTCTTACAGAGTTTAGGGTGGACTGAGAAAAGGTGGATCATATTTCATGGAAAAATAGACTGAGGATTATACCAATTTTGTATTTTTTTGTCCCCTTCTAATGAGTTGAAAATGTTGTTTCTATGTAAACATTGTCAGTGAGCAAAGGGATCGGCCCTTGTGAAAACCTTGACGAGAGGGAGAATGATCAGGCCAAGTCATTAGGGCTGGTTTGTGGTTTTTTGCAGCAGGAGTTGCAGGGGTCTTATGTGGAGGAGGAATGGCGAACGGGTAAGGGGAACATAGGGGGACTGCTTCCAGGCTTCTGCGCTTAACTCCCCTGAATATCCAATTTGAGAGGCTTGCTGAAACAGAATTGAGTGAACCCTTCATATACTCTCCGGAGGCAGTTAGAGGGTGTGATCATGAGTGCAAGGAAGATGATTACAGCCATTCGGTAGATGAAACATCGAACTAGAAGACCAGAAGGAGGAAGGGGAGGAAGTACTACTCTTCTCTACCTCCTCCTATGAAGTCTCGATTGGAGAATAAGGTGAGTGAGAAGAGGATGTCGACAAAGTCTTTGAGTTACATGAGGACTGGGGAGCAGAATGTCCAGTCCCCAGTTCTGGTTTTAAGATCTAAGGAAGAATAGATAGAACAAGTCATGTTGCACAATGCTAATGAGGAGGAAGCTGCAAGAATGATGGGAAGGTCTCTAGAGGGTCCCCTTAATGAGGAGAAATATTCTTGGATCGATAAACAAGACTCAATTTTGGTAGGAGGTTTCAACCACAAGAATATTAATGATGAGGAGTACATCCATAGATGGGATCACCTTGTGAATGTTTCTGTGAAGCAGATTTTGGAGGACGCATGCTTCAATTTATCTTCCTTAACATGGAAATTATTTAGGGAAGAAGACACAGTTAATATTAAATTTCTGGTTAGTGACTTAGTTTAAGATGGTGGTTGTGGTTGACTGATATGAATGCTTTGTTTTTCTGAGCTTGTGTTGCTTCAGATCACTTATCTCTAATGTTATGTTGTTTCATGGTTTTGTACGCTTCTGGACCACCCTAGAAGGGGTTTAGAGCATCTTGTCTTCTTCAACGTAGGTATCTTGTAACTGGATGATTGAGAGGGTATGGCTTCACCATCGGTTCCGTGCCCGTGCTTCTGCACGAGACATCTTGCCAAGGTGCTTGTGTTGATGAAGACTTGTTTTTTTGGTTTACTTGCTGGGATGGGGCGGTCCAGGTGTTTTTATTTGGTTTTATGTGGTTCTCACTTTTTCCATTAAAAGTGTTTTAATAATAAAAATGTAATTTTCAGTCAGTAGTCCCTTTCCTATGAGTAGGGTGGAATCTTTTCCCGATATTTGTGGGCTTATATTTGTGAATTTACCATGTCAAGTACCTTTTTTCATAATCTAATTATGGGTTTAGATATTTATTCATTCATTGGAATAATTTGTACTACATTTTAGTATTATATGGGGCTTGAGATGTGTGTGAATTCATATAGGTACATTAAGATAATTCCTTCCATGTGTGTGATATTTGTAATATCCCTGACCCGGATGCCACTAAACCGGTGCTCCGAGCCGGGTTCTTACAAGACTTTAATTGCGCCTCCCCGTATGCCAAAGGCTGCCGATTAGCAGCGGGGGTCTGTGTAGTCATGTGGGGAGACTATACCCCCATTTTATCAGTGTAAGCCACAACATAATAACCATATAGGAGAAATAATAAGCAAAAACAAAGAACAGGTATAACAACCTATTCCAAATAACAATAAATATGCCATGTTATACTACAAGTGCATGAGTGAACAAAATCCCAAAATAAGGACAATGATCAAATTCACCAAAATGGTCCTAACTCCAAGTCTGGATCCTCCACCAAGTGCTACCAATGTCCTCTCCACTATCTAGCATGGACCCTTACACTTCTCCTGACCTACAACCATGAAGTCCTCTCGGGTACCCAATGGCGGCCCTGAGTAGGGTGTGAGTACAACTTAGTATGCCACCACCAAAAATGTCTACAAAATATCCGGTATAAACAAGTAGTGCATGAAAAAGGAATACGAATGATAATTTCCTAGTAATTAATTATGGTTCCAATAAAAAGTTCAGAGCCAAATCCATTTCCACATCCATGACCATTCATTTCACACAAAATATCATTACTCACCATTTCATCACATTTTCATGGGTTAATCCCATACTTTATGTTACATGGTTCTAAGGCCAACAATCACATGCAAGAGGGTAAACACATTGTTATCTTATCTGACTAGGACTAACGACTCATAGAAACCATATTATCACCTCGAAGCCTTAGTCCAGGTGGAAGCATCCATATCCTCACTATGAATCCTCAGTCTGGGTGGATGCAACCGTTAGGAGAAAAGAGCATCAGTCCCCATTCTTATCATGTGCATTTAGGGTGGAGTTCGGAGCCTCAGTCTTCACTCGACCTATGGGCTTAGAGACTCAAGTCATACCCCACTATACCATGCCATGTTCACATGCTTATATATAAATAAGTAACCATCAACCATCCAAACCATTACCCATCGGCAAACACTATTCACAACAACCCACATGGGAAACCACATCATGAATTAACCCATTAACACATTACCATTTCACATAATTTAACCCTTCACCCTAATTCCCATGTGTTATACCTATATCACTAAGAATTCAACACCAAACCCATAACCCATTCCATTATGGTATTTAATCATTTTACACATTAACCCTATTTAACCCATTCATCATTTCTATTAATCAACCATTCAACCCAGTCCAACAACCCCTTGGGTTGTTACCATGTCTAAGTGCATCACCTAACATCTATTCCAAGTTCATCCAATCATGAAAACACATTCTTCATGGGCTCTACCATACATTACAACAATGTCACTTGTTTAATATCAATCCCTAAACCTGGGGAAAGCCGGAACATCCCATGGATGGCCCTAAATTAGGTCAAGTCCATCCCATCACACCCCACGGGGATCGTAAGGGTTCCCATTTGCCATTTTAAACATCATTACAGCCAAACATTCCAAGGTTATTAAAAACACAAGCAAGGAGAAACA
Source organism: Viscum album (assembly GCA_963277665.1). NCBI lineage: Eukaryota > Viridiplantae > Streptophyta > Magnoliopsida > Santalales > Viscaceae > Viscum > Viscum album. The sequence continues at coordinate 1,346,306,403 of OY728147.1, forward strand.
AGAATCATAACTCCACATGCACAAATATCCAAATAACCATGGGATATCATTTGTAGACCACCTACCTTGAAACCATGGTTGAATGCACTCTCAATCGAGTCCTTAGTCCTCGATCTAACCAACCTTTGGAGCTTCAACCTAAAACTCACCAAAAAATCAGGGTTTTAGAGCATCGAAATAAGGGGGAGAGAAGATCCAAACCCTAAAACAAAAAGAGAATAATGGATGGTATTAGCCTTACATGGAGCTTTGATCCGCATCTAACGGCACCAAAAATGCTTTAGAATCAAAGGAGAACCCCTCGTGGGATGTTTGGGTCGGCCAAGTTCGTCACTAGGGTTGAGAGGGGAGGAAAGGAGGAAAACCCGAGTGGGGTTTAAAAACATGGAGTGGAAAACTTGTAATTTTTCTCAACTCTATGTGGCTGCACAGTTTGGAAAATTGTGCACAAACCGTGCACATGCTTCTGTCCGGAGGATAAAGGGTCACACAGTCCAGCCTGGGCAGGCCACACGGTTTACCTGGAAGTGTGCAGGCCATGCGTCCTAGCTTGACATGCCCATATCTCATTTCTTCCAGGCCCCGAGTCCCCCGGAACAACCCCATGGCTTCTCACACTTTCAGGAAAAATTTTAAAGCACAAAAAACAAAGGGTTCAACCCAAAACACAAAAAAAACATACCTTTCCAAAAAACTGGGATCTTATAACCTCCCCACATTATAACGGCTCATCCTCAAGTCGTGCCTCCAAGCCTCATTGATTCACTGAAAAGAATTTTTTGGGCCATAGAGACCACATATCCGATTCCCGCTCCCATGTTTCTTCCTGAACTTTCCCATGCTGCTATAGTACTCGCACTAATGGCACAACCTTGCCTCGCAAAAACTTTTTACTACGATCCACCGCCCAAACCGGATGCTCCTCAAAGGACGCCTCAGCCTCAATCTCCACATCCTCAACATCAACCATGTGAGATGGGTTAGGGTGATACCATCGAAGCTATGCCACATGAAACACATCACGCATCCCACCATACCACTGTGGAAGAGCTAGTCAATAAGCCACTAGTCTGATCCTCTCGAAAATCTCAAGAGGTCCCACATACCTGGGCGCCAACTTACCCAACTTTTGTATCCGATGGTGACCCAACCTTGGTGACACCCGAAGGAACACTTTATTACCCACCCCAAACTCAAGAGGTCTACGCCTCAGATCTGCATACGACTTCTTCCTACTATGAGCCATAGCCATCCGCTTCCTGATCAACATAACTTTCCCTAAAGTCTCCTTCACGAGACTTGGCCCCAACAACTCAGATTCACCGGCCTCTTTCCAACACAACATAGATCTACACAGTCTCCCATAAAGTGCCTCGAACGGTGCCATCTGAATTGTATCCTGAAAACTATTGTTGTATGAAAACTCAACCAATGATAGTTGTCTCTCCCAAAAACCACCAAAGTCTAAGACACAAGCTCTTTACATGTATTCCAACTCATAGATCGTACTCTCCGACTGCCCATCCATCTGCGGGTGGAAAGTCGTACTAAAAACACCGACGTACTGAGCGCCTTCTGAAACCCTTTCCAGAAACGCGATGTGAAATGCAGATCCCAGTCCGAAACTATGGTCTGTGGCACATCATGCCACAAAACTATTTCCCAAACATACAGCTCACCCAACTGGCCGACTGTATGGGTCTCCTGAATCAGTATGAGATGATCCAAATTCGTTAACCGATACACAACAACCCATATTTCAACATTCTTCTATGGAATCCTTGGAAGACCCACGGCAAATTCCATTGTCACATCATCCCACTCCCATTCCATAATGGGAAATGGATGCAACAAACCAACTGGGTGTTCATGCTCGGCCTTCACCTATTGACATGTAAGACACCGTGCCACAAATCCCGCAACATTCTTGTTCATTTCAGGCCACCAAAACTACCTTCGGAGATCAAGGTACATATTGGTCAATCAAGGACACACTCCCCACTTTGATGCATGGAACTCAAGCACCAAATCTTCCCTCCAACACTTTGGTACAACAACGCGACCACGAACACGAACAACACCGTCCACGTCGATGACCCAACAAAAAGGTAGCAACCCACCATTAATTTTTTCTATCATGATCAAACACTCAGGATCATCCAACTGAACATCCTTAAAATGACTCTAAAGCATCAAATCAATCGTTAAGGAAGAAATTGTTACCTAACCACTCTCCTCCTGCACCTCCAGGTGCATTTTTGCAAACAAAGACATCACCTTCCACTCTGTGCTGGACTCTTGAACCATCTAATTTGGAACCTTCCTACTCAGAGCATTAGAAACATTTTTTCACTTTCTTAGTGTGTACAATAACTCAATGTCTAACGACTAGAGATATTCAACCCATCTTCGTTGCCGATGATTCAAATCCCATTGTGAGAAGATGTAATTTAAACTCTTATGATTGGCAAACATAGTAAACCATTCTCCCAACAGATAGTGCCTCCAGCACTTCATGGCGTACACCACTGTAGCCAAATCAAGATAATGAGTAGGATAGTTCTACTCATGGGGTCTCAACTTCTTGGACACATAAGCCACAACCTTTTAACCTTGCATCAACACATCCCCAAGTCCAATTCCAGATGCATCACAAAACATGATGTTCTTCTTACCCGGATTAGGTAAGATCAAGATATATGTGGTCGTCAACCGCTTCTTCAACTCTTGAAAGGCATTCTCAAAAAACTCATACCACTCGAACCAGATACCCTTCTTGGTCATGCCCAAGAGTGGTGCAGCCAAATGAGAGAAATCATGAACGAACCTTTGGTAATACCCGACCAAACCTAGAAAAATATAAACATCAGAAACTCTCTTGGGCTGCTCCAAAGATACAACTACCTGCACTTTCTCTGCATCCACTGACCCACCTGCCTCCATGATGATGGGTCCCAGAAAATGCACCTCACCTATCTAGAATTGACACTTTGATAACTTGGGGTATAACCGATGCTCTCTTAGGGTACCCAAGATGATGTCAAGATATTGGGCAAGATCGTCATGAGTTTTCAAGTACACTAATATATCGTCAACAAAGGCAACCAAAACCCAATCTAGATATGGATGAATGATTTGGTTCATTAAATACATAAACACCATCGGTGCATTGGTCAAGCCGAAAGGCATTTCAACAAACTCAAACAACCCGTACCGACTCCGGAAAGTTGTTCGCAGTATGTCGGAACACGTCACCCGCAACTGGTGATAACCCGACCTCATATCATTCATAGAAAACACCGATGCACCCCTAAACTGATAAAATAGGTCATCAATTAGAGTAAGAGGTTACCTATTTTTCACCATCATCTGATTCAACTTTTTATAGTCAACACGAAGCCTTAATGACCCATCGGCCTTCTTTGAAAAAAGCACAGGAGATCCCCAATGAGACATACTTGGATTGATAAATCCTTTATCCTCCAACTCCTCAAGATGAATCTTCAGTTCCTGGAGTTCTGCCGGTGCCATTTGGTATGGAAGAATAGAAACTGGCTCCGCTCCTGGTAGCAACTCTATCATAAACTCGACATCCCTCTCGGGTGGTAACCCTGGGAAATCCTCAGGAAACACATCCTGAAACCGATCCACAACGGGAGTAAAAACATATTTTTATCCTCTTTCATTATCATCTAGCATGAGACATGACACTTTAGCCGTGAGTCCACTCATCTGTTGAAAAAATGGCCCCGCACACCCTGCTAGAACATCCAATTCGCCACAGTGGACATAAGCGTCACCCTCAAGCGGCCTAAACGATAATCTATGATGATTACAGTCTATATGCGCCCGATACAACACCAACCAATCCATTCCCACCATTATGTCAAACCCTGGCATCTTGAGAATGAACAAGTCTCACAGTAAATGATACACACCAACATCCAAGGCACATCCTTTTCACTTTTTGATATCTTCAACCCACAACCACGGCGGAGTGTCAATTGACGTAACTTTACACACCCTCTCCACAGGTAAACATAGAGCTACCACAAGTTGAGCAGCGAAAAAAGAGTGTGTGGCTCCTGTGTCAAACAATGCACTATCAAAAGTAGAATCTACAAAGATCGTGCCTCGAACAGTTGACGGTCTGGCCTCACCATCACCAGGCACAAACTGAACTGCCTAAAGCTGACCTGCCCCCCTACCCTGGGCCCCATCCAGAGTACTCTGTGCTACACTACCCAGCTGGTGTGAGCGATCATGACCCGGATTACCACGTCCACCGCCCCTACCAGTACGGCCCATGGAGATCCAACTGCCTGCCTGATACGGGGTAATTGATACCCTTCCCATACCATGTACCTGCCTTTCATCATGCTCACCAGCCTGCTGAGGGTTCTTGAAGAACCTCTGCTCCTTACCCATCCTTCCGCACGAATGATACTCAATTGGAGGTCGAGGACACTGACCATGAATATTCTCTAGCCTTCCACACTGATAACAAAACACCTGGTTACCACTCTGATAGAATGACCCCCACTTTTGACCACCTTGATGGAAACATTCTAAACGACGCTTCTGACCATCATAAAATTCACCACTTGTCTGCCCAACTGGCACGACAAGCCCACCAGCCGAACCTGCCTTCAGGTTCCCTTCAGAGATGATTGCATGATCCATCACCTATGTAAACCACTTCAAGAGGAAGATATTTACTTGAGACCTAATCTCATGTCTCAATGCATCATGAAAATGCATTTCTAATGCTACCTCATCCCCTTCTCAAATTGGGACAAAGCGTCCCAAATCAGTGAAGCGACTTTCATAGTCCATCACTGATAGCGATCCCTGAGTCAATCTCCTAAACTCTGCATCCCGCTCCTGCCTCAATGTCTCTGGGTAGAAATTCTTCAGAAACGTTTCCTGAAAAACCATCCACGACATCCCCTCAACCTGCTCGGTCTGAGCCCAAATGTCCCACCAACGCCTAGCCTAGCCTACAACATATAAACGTCCAGCTTTACTCTCTTTTCAATTGGGGTTTCCAGATGATCTAATATCGTCTGGGAAGACTCTAACGAGAACTTTGCTGCCTTTGGCCCACCCAATCCAGTAATGGTCGAAGGGTGCTGCAGCTGGAACTCCCTAGTCAGCTCAAACATACTGAGTGCAACCTGCACTGGGTCTCGGTCCATCATTTACATAAGGCGAGCCATGTTCTCTCAGAACTGGTCTTCTCTACGATCATTGATCACCAAATTTTCTTGGTCTTCTACTGGAGGAGTGTTCTTAGAAACATCCTCCCGCTTCCCAACTATCCACCGACGTCGTGGTGTTATTTCTCTACAATTCCAAGCACGAGGTTTTAGAATGCATACCATAAAATTTCATGACCCCATCAAAAATCTCTTACTAGCTATGGACACCCATTTTTTGGCATGCTAATTTCAACAACATTCAAACCTCAAATTTACCACCCCGACCATCCCTACCGCGGGCCATGGTCCATATGGGGTAAACAACCATGCACTACCACCAAACTCACACAACATTTTACAAAACATTTTCCACTTCATTTCAATCCATTATATTTCATTAAACATCCTTTACCCACTTTTTTCATTATTTTCATCATTTCTTCGTTTCATGAAATGCATGATGCACCCTACGTTCCTTCCTCTCACACCCACCCCATGCGTGTGCCTAACACAATGCATATAACCTACACCCTAGGTGCCTACAATGATACATAAGCACAAATCCTTTTGCCATTAAGGCCACAAGACAATTATCATGAAACAGTCACATCAAACCACATGTGTATCACCTAACAATGAAATACCATCAACTGTTACAACACACAACCATGAACCACATTTCCCCACCTAGGGTGACTTGGGTTTCCCCCATACCTGGGTAAGTTACTCCCAAGAATGAGCTCATTACCAACACTCGACACGTCTTAACCCTTAGCTTCCAATCCCAAATAACAAAAAATTCGAGAATGCAATGAAAGACCTCCTCTGATACAACTTTCTAAATTCCCCAACCCAGAATTAACTAAACCGGTGCTCCGAGCTAGGTTATTACATTACCTTAAGCACGACTCCCCGTATTCCAAAGGCTGCCGACTAGCAGCGGGGGTCTGTGTAGTCAAGTGGGGAGACTATACCCCATTTTTATCAGAGTAAGCCAAAACAGAATAACCATATATCAGAAACAATAACCAACAACAAAGAACATGTATAACAACCAATTCTAAATAACAATAAATATGCCATGTTATAATACAAGTGCATGAGTGAACTAAAGCCCAAAACAAGGACAACAGTTAAAATCCCCAAAATGGTACTGAATCCATGTTTGGATCCTCCACCATGTGCTACCCATGTCCACTCAACTATCTAGTAAGGACCATTTCCCTTCTCCTGACCTACAACCATGATTTCTGCTCGGGTAACTAATAGTATCCCGAGCAGTGTGTTAGTATAACTCAGTAAACCACCACCAATGGTGTCTATAAAATATCCAGTATAAACAAGTAGTGCATGAAAAAATAATATGAATGATAATTGCCCCGTAATTAATTAAGGTGCCATTAATAAGTTCAGATCCAAATCCATTTCCACTTCCATTACCATTCAATTCACACCAAATATCAATACTCACAATTTCATCACATTTCCATGGGTTAATCACATAATTTATGTTACATGGTTCTAAGGCCGAAAATCACATGAATGAGGGGAAACACATCGTTATCCTATCTCAATAGGACTAACCCCTCATAACAGCCATATTCTCACCACGATGCCTCAGTCCGGTTTAAAGAAACCATATCTTCACCCCGAAGCCTCAGTTCGGGTGGATGCAACCGTTAGGATAAAAGAGAATTAGTCCCCATTCCTAACTCATGCATTTAGGGAGAAGTTCGGAGCCTCAGTCTTTACTTGACCCGTGGGCCTAGAGCCTCATGTCATTCCCCACTCTACCAAGCCATGTGCACATGCTTATATATATACAAGTAACCATAAACCATCCAAACCATTTCCATTCAGAAAACACTATTCACAACAACCCACATGGGAAACCACATCATGCCATAACACATTAACAAATTACCATTTCACATCATTTAACCATTCACACCAATTCCCATGTGTTATTACTATATCACTAAGCATTCAACACTAGACCTATAACCCATTCCATTACGGTCTTTAATCATTTTACACATTAACCCCATTTAACATGTTCTTCATTTCCATGAATCAACCATTAAACCCATTCCAAAAACACCTTGGGTTGTTACCAATGTTAGGTGCATCACCAAAATTCTATTACACCTTCAACCAATCATGCCAACACATTCTTCACGGGCTCTACAATTCATTACAACAAGGTCACTTGTTTAATTTCAATACCTAAACCCGGGGAAAGCTGACACATCCCACGGATGACCCTAAATTAGGTGAAGTCCATCCCATCACACCCCACATGGATCGTGAGGGTTAAAATTTTCCATTTTAGACATCATTATTTCCAAAAAATCCAGGGTTATTCAAAACACAACCAAGGAGAAAAAAGAATCAAAACTCAACATGCACAAGTACCCAAATAACCATAGGATATCATTTGTAGACCACCTACCTCGAAACCGAAGTTGAACGCACTCTCAATCGAGTCCTTATACATCTATCCAACTGACCTTGGGAGCATTAACATAAAACTCACCGAAAAATTAGGGTTTTAGAGCTTCATAATGAGAGGGATAGAAGATGAAAAAACTAATCCAAAAAGAGATTCAAGGATGGGATTAGCCTTACCTGGAGCATTGATCTGCAACCAGTAGCACCAAAAATGCCTTAGAATGGAACGAGAACCACCCTTGGGAAGTTTGGGTCGACCATGTTCTGTACTAGGGCAGAGAGGGGAGGGATGGAGGAAAATCCTGAGTGGGGTTTAAAAGCCCGGAGTGGAAAACTTGTAATTTTTTCCAACATTAAGTGGTTGCACAT